>CM066033.1:967471021-968071021 GCA_033557465.1 Ichthyophis bannanicus | reverse complement strand
AACACCCACAAACATAATCCACCTCGTCTCGCTGTTCTGCCCTGCCCACATCGTTTGGTTCTCAGTCATGCTTATGTTTGACGTTGGGATGGCCAGCCAGTGTCTGTTACATGTCAGTGCAGTGTTGCATCCTACTGATATTGGTCTACAAATGTTAACCTGTATTAGCAGTACACACATATACCAACAAATGTAGGTGGGAACATATGCAGTACGTACATGAGAAGAGCTCTGCAATCACCTGCCGCCTGACTGCTGTGCCTTCACGTGTGTCACCACGGGCACGTACAGGGGGGCATGTCGGATTATCCTCCAGATCCTCATTAATCTCGGCAGGGATATTGTGCCTGAGAGCAATGTTGTGCAGGATGCAACAGGCTATGATGATTTCTGCTGCAGTTTGTGGAGTATATTGTAAGGCCCCGCCTGTCCTATCCAGACACCTGAAGCGACTCTTTAAAACGCCAAAGGTGCACTCTATGACAGAGCGGCTGGTGGCATGGGCCTCATTGTACCTCCGCTCTGCACGTGTCCGTGGTTGATGCACAGGGGTCAGCAACCAGGGGCGACACCCATATCCTGCATCACCTGTAGAAAGAAATGAGGTATGTTAAAGCAGGAGCTCATGTCCCCCCCCCCCCCCACAAATGGACACAGGTATATATGTGCAAAACAAATGCATAACACATCCTGACAGAAACATATGACATCACAACTATGCAGCATAGCAACATTGAAATATGATGACAAAAAAGGACCACATGGCCTATCTAGTCTGTCCTTCCATATCAACAACTACAACAGTCCCCTTTTTACCTTTAGAGATCTGTGTTTGTCCCATGCTGTTTGGAATGCAGTTACTGTCCTCATCTCTACCACCTACACTGAGACTATTCCACGGATCCACCACTTTTTCAGTAAACAAATATGTTGCCATTTCACCCCTGAATCTATCTCCCTCCACCCTCATCCCATGTCCCCTCGTTGCAGAACTTGCTTACAATTTAAAGAGGCTCTCTGCCTCAACATATATGCCACGGAGGTATTTCTACATCTCCATCATATCACCTCTATCCCGCCTTTCCTCCAAGGTGTACATATTAAGATCCTTTGGTCTGTCCTCATATGCTGTATAATGAAGACCACTAATCCATTTTAGTAGCCACCCTCTGCACCGACTCCATCCTGTTCACATCCTTTTGAAGGTGCAGTCTCCAGAATTGCACACTGTACTCCACATGAGGTCGCACCAAAGACATATACAGAGGCATTATCCTTTCCTGTTTTTCTGCTAGCCATTCCTCTCCGTATGCACCTAGGCATCCTTCTAGCTTTTGCCCTCGCCTTTTCAACCTGTTTAGCTACTTTGACATCAGCAGACACAAACTCGCCTAGGTCCCGCTCTTCTGTAGTGGACAAGAGTACTTCACCCCCTATACTATATTGCTCCCTTGGATTGGTGCAGCCCAAATGCATGACCTTACATTTCCTACCATTACATTCCAGCTGGCAAATTCGAGACCAGTCATCAAGCTTAGCTAGATCACTCCTCATGTTATCTACAGCTTCCTGGGTGTCTACCCTATTACAGATTGAGTGGGGGAACCTAAGACACACAAGACAAGGGGTAGGTGTATGGATTGCCGACAACAAAATCTGTAACAACCACACAAATGCTCGCATCCAATCAACCAGCATCACACAGCACCATAGCAGGGCGGATTTGGAGGGCACCAACCCCCCCCCCCCCCTATATCCTACACAGGCAGATGACACACACACACAATGAGGGATCTACTCCAAGACAGACATTTGCACATACGCGTAGTCACATGAACACCATGTACATCTCAGAAATGGGAAATACCCACCCAGCAATATACAGTCCTCATACTGTCCTGCCTCAAATTGTCTGAATAGTGCCGAGTGATGCAGGATATAGGAGTCATGGGTGGACCCCGCAAACCTGGGGACCACATTCAGAATATGCATATTTGCATCACATACAACCTGAACATTCAGGGAATGATAGTGTTTGCGGTTGCGGAACACTACCTCCCTGTCTCTAGGTGGGACCAGGGCAACATGTGTGCAATCAATAGCTCCCATCACGTGTGGTATCCCGGCTAACGCCTCAAAGGCCTGGTTCAGGGTCCACCACTGTTGCCTAGTGTGTGGAATGGAAAATATAATTCCGCACTCGGCTGGCCATGTCACGCAGTACTTGGTGGAGACAGCGTGAGAAGGTGGGGCGGCTCATGCCACCCACTGCGGCCACAGATGACTGGAAACAGCCAGAGGCAAAGAAATGTGGGCACCAAGGAGCTTGGCCAAACCCGGTATGGCATGTGACCGATCAGTCAGGGGCTCGAGGTCAGGTCTTAGATCCTCATAGAGCTCCCTAATAGCCCCTGTGCTCAGTCGGTAGAGGGAGATGACCTGGTCCTCACGCATGCCCTGGAGCTGGGCCCTGGGCCTGTAGAGGCGAGGCTGGCGAGCCTGCACCTCAGCACGCCTCCTGCGCCGTGCAGGCACAGCCCCTGCCTGGCCTGCCCCCACAGCTGCAGGTCTGATTTGCAGCGGGACTGCACCCATGCCCTGTGCCTCAGCCCCATAGACACCATCTCCCCTGTCAGGCAACCACACCACCTGCCCACCTCCCACTGCAGCTGCAGCAACCACAAAGGCCGCCATAAACTCCACCCGTCCTGCTCCTCTAACCCACTCAAACACAGACACCACTTCACTAACCAAGACACACACCTTACACACCACACAGAAACACAGCCACACAATACAACCAACACCAATCACAAACCCAGCCACACTCCACAATACACCTGATTCTGACTCGCTCCTTCCTTCACTGCCAACGCACGAGAAAAGTGAATAGTGGTGTACCCCAGGGATCTGTGCTGGGTCCTCTGCTTTTTGACATATTCATAAATGACCTGGAAAGTGGAATAACGAGTGAGGTTATCAAATTTGCTGATGACACAAAACTATTTAAAGTTGTTAAAACCCAGGAGGATTGTGGAAAATTGCAAGAGGATCTTGATAAATTGGAAGACTGGGCATCAAAATGGCAGATGAAATTTAATGTGGAGAAGTGCAAGGTTATGCACCTAGGGAAGAACAACCCAAACTATGGTTACACGATGCAAGGTTCCACATTAGGAACCACCACCCAAGAAAAAGATTTAGGCGTCCTTGTGGATACCATGTTAAAACCCTCGGCCCAGTGTGCAGTGGCGGCCAAGAGAGCAAATAGAATGCTAGGTATGATAAGGAAAGGAATGGAAAATAAAACAAAAGATATTATAATGCCTCTATATCGTTCCATGGTGAGACCGCACCTTGAATATTGTGTGCAATTCTGGTCGCCATATCTTAAAAAGGATATAGCAATTTTAGAAAAGGTTCAGAGAAGAGCCACCAAAATGGTAAAGGGGATGGAAGGCTACTCCTATGAAGAAAGGCTAAAAAGGTTGGGGCTCTTTAACCTGGAAAAGAGACGGCTGAGGGGAGATATGATAGAAGTCTATAAATTAATGAACGGAGTGGAACGGGTAAACGTAGATCGATTGTTTACCTTATCAGAATATAGAAAGACTAGGGGACATGCAATGAAGCTACAGGGTAAACTATTTAAGACTAATAAAAGAAAATATTTTTTCACTCAACGTGTAATCAAACTCTGGAATTTGTTACCGGAGGATGTAGTAAAGGCTGTTAGTGTAGCTGGGTTTAAAAAAGGTTTGGACAAGTTCCTGGAGGAAAGGTCCATAAACCATTATTAAGAAGGGACTCAGGATATCAATGCTTGAACCAATACAAGCATTGTGGAACCTGTGTCCCTTGGGGAAACTGCTAGGTACGTATGACCTAGATTGGCCACTGTTGGAAACAGAATACTGGGCTTGATGGACCTTGGTCTGACCCAGTATGGCATATCTTATGTTCTTATGTTCTCTCCATCGCCTACAAAAACCCCCTCAACGTGCAACGTGTACAGGTATATTTATAGGGTTTTTTACGTAGTGCGCGTTGCGCATGCGCAGTTGCGTGAGTGCATCGTCTGCGCGCGCTACGCATGCGCAGTTGGCTGCGTGCATTGTGCATGCGCCACGCCTCACGTGCAAACACAGCATACGTAGTTGACGCACGCACGCACCTCCCGTGTCTGCGTGGCGCATGCGCAACGCGGCCGGCCAACTACGCATGCGCAGCGCGTGCAGCCGCCACGCTCACAACTGCACATGCGCAACGCGCGCTACGTTAAAAAACCCTATAAATATACCTGTACACGTGCTGCACGTTGAGGGGTTTTTGGTAGGCAAGAGAGAGAAGGTGTGAGTTGTCGGTCAGAGAGAGAAGCAGGTGTTTAGTGTAGCAGAGTTAGTGTGTTGCGGTTGAGAGTGGTAGAGGCTGGGTTGTGGAGGATAGGTGTGAGACAGAGCAAGGGAGATAGAGAGGAGGGGAGGCAAGGAGCAGGTGAGTGAGAAAGGTGAGGTGAAGAGCAGATAGCAGGGAGAGGAGGGAGGTGTGAAGTGGAGCTGAGAAGGGCAAGAGCAGGAATGTGTGACAGGGAGGGAGAGGGCACAGAGGGCAGGGAGATGGAGCCACAGGACAGGGCAGGAGTGGAGAAGGAGAGGGAGGGGGGCCACCTGTTGGGGAGGACACGGATATGGCAGGGAGTGTGGTGGCGGATGCAGGCACATCGGCCCAGCCCACGCAGGGTCCTCTCAGTGCAAAACGCAGGCGCATACCGGTTCCAGCTGTGCAACGGAGGAGGGCTCTGAGATTCACCCAGCAGGAAAACCACATCCTGCTGGCAAGTGTCCTTGAGCATTATGAGGTCCTATACGGCCGGCTAAGCAACAGCACCACTGTTGCAACACGCACCCAGGTGTGGGAGGAGGTGCAGGAGGCCATTGCACAGGCAGGGGGCCCACACAGAGACCTGGACAGCCTCAGGAAGAGGTTCAGTGACATAAATGTATGGCTCCCCATACATGGTAGACTTGTGTTCAAGTCCTTGCTACTCACATTCAAAGCCATCAATGGAATCACATCCTCTTCACTAACTGATCTCATTCAGCTCATCCCCCCCCCCCCCCAACAGAACAAGAAGAACCACATCTACAAACGCGCTGGTAATCCCAAAGGCATCAACAAAATGCACATTAGCAACCTCAAACAGGGCTTTCAGTATCTATGCCCCAAAATGCTGGAACTCATTACCACCAGGCATCCGTGCGATCACCGATTTAACACAATTCAGAAAGGCTCTCAAATTCCATTTATGTCTCCATTACTATCAGATTAATCTGACCCCAACTTAACTGTACCTCCTCCTCTCTATCTTACCATGTTAAGATAGCATCCTAAATCTTAGCATACAACTCATTGTACATATGTAAGTAGCTCCAGTTTATATCTCCCTATGTTATCCAAGTTGTTGCTCCTGTTCTCTGTAAAACCAAACAATTTGTGTTATGGTCATTTGTTGTATGTAAACCGCGCTGTTGAGAAATAGTGCGGTATATAAGAAATTGTAATAAATAATAATAAATTAATAAAGCAGGGTGTGCGTGCACACATGGTGGCAGAGCGGCAACATGCCATGGGCACTGGTGGGGGAGGCCCCTTTACACCCTCCCTAACACCCCTGGAGCAGGAGTTGGCGGAGCGGCTAGGGCCCATCTACCTGTGTGGACTGACAGAGGCACTGGACACTGCACATCCCCAGGCAGGTAGGTACCCAACTCACACCTTGCTGCTTCCAACGCATAGAGTACATGCCCTTTGGATATGCGTCAGGCATCTTATTAGCACCTCCTCATACCTGGTCCCCTGGATCATCTCCTACCCTCTGCCTTCGGCTCATGAGTGTGCTGTCCCCCATTCCACCCCTTTTACTCTGCGTGTTTCTGCCCTCCAACCACATGTTTCTTTAACACCATCCCTTTTTTATGTCTGCCCTGCACATGTGGCTACACGTCTGCTACAAGCCCCCTCTCAGACCTGTCCTTGTTATGTCTGTGTCTAATCTAAGCACTGCTGAGCAGGGATAGTCCTTCTGTAGGATAATGTACACCAGGGGTCCTCAAACTTATTAAACAGGGGGCCAGTTCACTGTCCCTCAGACCGTTGGAGGGCCGGACTATAGTTAAAAAAAATAAATAAAAAATAAAAAACTATGAACAAATTCCTATGCACATTAAATAAATTCAAAATAAAGATATATTTTTCTACCTTTTTGTGTATTTTTTTTTGCAGTGGCAATTTCTCCAGCCACTTCTGGTTTCTTTGTGTCTTCTGCTAACTCTCCATCGTCTGCTGTCCATTTGTCCTTTCTTCTCTCTTCTAGTTTTTTTTCCCATTCTCTCTCTACATCTGCTTTAACATACTAATCTTTCTCCTTTTGCTCTTTCCTCATTCCTATTTCATCCACTCAAATTTTACTCCTCCATCCTCAATCCCCACTTACTCTCCCAATATCCGGCCAATTGTAGATTTGTCTTCCCTCCCACACAAAATATTTTTCCCTCTCCATTTCACTCTCCCAGCTCCATCCCATTCTAATCCTCCCCCAACATCAGCTCCCTTCTAGTTCCAGCCCCACCCAGCATCCGCTCCCTTCTAGTCCCTGCATCAGCCCATTTCCAGTCCTAGCCCCCCATCAGCCCATTTCCAATCCTATCCTAGCCCCACCATCAGCCCATTTCCAGTCCTAGCTCCCCTATCCATTTCCAGTCCTATCCGAGTCCCTCCATCAGCTCATTTCAAAATCCCAGCCCCCCATCAGCTCATTTCTAGTCCTTTCCTAGCCCCACCATCAGCCTATGTCAAATCCTAGCTCCCCTCCACTCAGCCCATTTCCAATCCAAGCCCCCCATGAGCCTACTTCCAGTTCTAGCCCCTCCATGAGTCCATTTCAATTCAAGTCCCCACCACAGCCCATTTCCAATCTTAGCACCCCCCAACAGCTCATTTCCAGTCCTATCTCCCTCCCCTCACAGCCCATTTCCATTCCAAACCCCCCTCCCTATCAGCTATTTGCAGTTCAAGCCCCCCTTCCACTCAGCCCATTTCCATTCCAAGCCCCTGTCCCCATCAGCTATTTGCAGTTCAAGTCCCCCTTCCATTCAGCCCATTTACAGTCCTAGCAACCCCCCCAGCCCATTACCAGTCCTAAGCCCCCCCATAGGCCATTACCAGTCCTAAGCCCCCCATCAGCCCACTTCCAATCTTAGCGCCCCCCCATAGCCCATTACCAGTCCTAACCCCCTCCCCCCCCATCAGTCCAGCTAGGTTAAAAAATAAACAAAAAACGGCTGCTGCTGCCACTACCGCCGTAGCAGCGGCAGAATTGAGCATCCCGCGGGGCCCCCTCTGCTCTGCAGTGTCCTCCATGCGGCTTCAGCGTGGGCTTTTTAGAGCCGCGTGAAGGGAGAGTTTCCCTTTCTCGCGGCTCTGTTAATCCCGCCACGGGGCTGATGGGAAATCAGCTCCACGGCAGGATTAACAGAGCCGCGAGA
Organism: Ichthyophis bannanicus; assembly: GCA_033557465.1. Lineage (NCBI taxonomy): Eukaryota > Metazoa > Chordata > Amphibia > Gymnophiona > Ichthyophiidae > Ichthyophis > Ichthyophis bannanicus. The sequence continues at coordinate 968,063,477 of CM066033.1, read as the reverse complement.
GGAGAAGCTCTCTCTTTTCGCGCGGCTCTGACAGCCAACACTGAGGCTGCATGGAGGACACTGCAGAGCAGGGGGGGGCCCCGCGGGATGCTCGATAATGCCGCTGCCACGGCTGCAGCGGCAGCGGCAGCAGCTGGTTTGTATTTTTTAAACCTAGCTGGGCTGATGCTCAATGGACGGGCCGGCCCCGGGTAGAGCCACCCCTGAGGACAGGCAGCGGTGGCAAAAACACCCGGCGGGCCGCATGTGGCCCGCGGGCCGTAGTTTGAGGACCCCCTGATGTACACAGTGATGTGTGTGCTAGGTACTGGCCTATATATGCCTAATAGTGGTAGCAGGAGCTGTAGTGGTAGCTATGCAGCACATGTACGGGGCACGGCCAAACACACATTGATTGTGGGGTGGATGTATTACACAGTTGTACGCAGTTGCACCGTGCAAACCTATCTGTGCTGTGTATGGCCTTCCACAACCCAGGTGACTACACAACCATGGGGCCAGCTGAGGAGGAGGATGTGTGATTGCCCCAGGATGTGGCGGAGCCCCAGCCCACAATGTCCGGGGGCAGCACTAGTGATGGGGAATGGACGCCAGGGACCCACATGGAGGCTGAGGCAGAGGACCTGCCTCCAGACGTCACCGCCACAGAGGGCTCCGAGGTCAATGGAAACCACCACCCCATGCATGCGCCAGGGACAGAAGACACCCCTCCAGAAGACATGGACCCTATCCTTGCTGAGCTGCGGGAACACACTGCTGCAGCACGGCGCAATGCTGAAGATGGGTAACAGTATACCCCACAATCCCCATGGGGTTGTCATAACATCCACAACGAGATGGCATGTTGCCCACATAGCATAGCGTTCTGATGTTGGGGGGGGGGGGGGGATGTTCTATGCCCTCTGTGTTTCGACCTCCTGTAGCATGGCTTGTCAGGTGTCAGCATGTGTGAGGGGCTCAGACACACGCACACTGTGCTTGGCCATATACCCCACGTAAGCGCAAAGAGGAAACCAATGATGGCAGGTCACCCAGACACCCAATGGGTATTGTCAGGCAGCATCGTTTGTCAACATTATCTGCACTGTGTGCCAGCATTATAGAAATGGGGGCACCCCAGGTATGTGTATGTGTGTGCTATGCCCCCTCAGATCATCTGACCTATCCCAGACGAGCAGTGTGCAGACCAGGCATTGACATATTAAACTGGGGCAGTGTGCCATGTGTGAGATCTGTGATTCTCATGACTCCTCATCCAGACCCCTTCCAGACATGGGGATGGCTCATGGGAGACACAGATCTAAACATGGTCAGGCGTTGCTAGGTTTGGCAGGCATGACTGTTCTGCAGACTGATCTGGTGGGATATGCGTGACATGTGTATGTGTGACAGTTGGTTACTGGAGAGGTATCTCACATATCACCCTCTGTCCCACCCACAGGCACTCGGCAGGCACTCCAGCGCATATACGTGGCTATGGGGGATAATACGAGGGAGCTGTGGCTGCTCCGGGAGGAGGTCCGGTTGGGGGCACTCGCCCGCATTGCGGGCGCCCTGGAGGACATCGTGGGCCTACTGCGGGAACCAGTACCGTCACCCGAGGCGCCAGGACAAGGTGCAGCACTACGGGGGGTGTTGGGGCGTGGGCGGCCATGCAGGAGATGACTGTGTGTGTAATAAACAGCCTTTAACCAGTACATCCAACGTGTGTTTTCCAATGTGTCTCTCTGTGGTCCCCTAAGTAGTGTGCAAATGCATGTCATGTCCCTGACCATATGACCCGCACCCAGGCCCCTTGCTGGTGGGTTGTCTGTACTGCCAGGTATCACTGCACAGGTGCCATCACATGCCGTGTGTGCCATGCACTGTGTCAGGTCCCAGCCCCTGGGCCGCAGCGTGGCGGTTTATACATCCTCCCGGGTTGCACAGGGGGAATGTCCTGAAGCTACATGTCCAGTGTTGGGATCTGTCACCGTTTCCTCCCCTCATACCCCCTACATTGGATGCACATGTGTGACCATTGTCCCTGCCTGCAACACTGCCTACGTGCCTGCCCCCCCACATAGACATGCATGTGGCACAGGCAGACAAGGGTGGCTTGCGTAGGTCGGCTGCTCATTCCCACAAACGTATACGGTTACTCACCGACCATCCCTGTGACATGTATTGTCTCAGAACGCACTCAACAGCTTTACCCCTGAGTAGCTCCTGGGCTCAGCAGTACATCTTACCCTGCCTGCGCAGACGTAGTGGTTTGCCAGTTCCACTATTGGCACACAGGCATGTTGCATCAGAAACGGTTCCCACACATTGCACACAGCATGCACGTGCCTCGTTATCCTGGGACGCCCTCTACATTGCAACATCTCAGGGTCCACCCTGGTCTCACACACCTACACACATGGTCAGCCCCCACGACTGCATGTGGAGCCAGTCCACGTATGATACCCATGTCTACCTTTACTACACATACCTGTCTACACACACATCCCATGCTTGCATCCATAGTGTGTCGGTAAGGGAGACACGTGACCATTGTGAGTTTTCAAAAAATGTGTTTATATTTAACATAACATATATATTGTTTTAGATTATTAGTTAACGCATCCCATGCCGCATGTCCAGTGATGGAACACAGGACAGCACAGGGCACATGTGTGGACATCACAGGCGCCATCAGACACTCCTGCGACGCCCTTCAGGGGATGGCCGCCGACAGGGCAGACGCTCCATCTTAATGGCCATCCGCTGAATGGCTCCCGTCAGCCACTGGTATATGTGCACCAGCAGATGGAGGCGTTGCTCCACACCATCCAGTGCCACATACAGGTCCTGCACACACCTGCCACCACACACACACATAGTGCCAGGGGTTTGTGTGGTGGCATGCGCATGTGACCTATGTGTGGCCCTGAATGGCGTATCCACACATCGCCGCCCATACTGTGCAGCCACATGCAGTGGCTGGCAGGAACCCACAGTGCCCTGTGCTGCTCTGTGTTCCCCATCACCCTCCTCCCCCCCTGCCACCTCCCACCCGCTCGCCACACCCTCCTCCCCCCACCCCCACATCAGCCACACCCTCTCCCTCCCCTGCCACCCCGCCCCCACCCCCTCCATGCCCCCATCAGCCCCCTCCTCCACTGATGCGTCTGCCTCCTCCTCTGCCTCGCCATCCATCTCCTCAGCCCCGTCCTCCACCACCACCACCTCCTCCTCCGTTGCATGGTGGGCAGGGGGGCGCCTCAGGGCATATCTGGCCGTGGAGGGGTCCTCACCGTCGGCATCGCCCTCTGTGGAAGATGAGTCATCAGCACACTATCATGTGTGTCACATAACACATGTACATATGCAGGCACCACACAGGCTGGTGGGCCAATGTGACATTTGTTACTCACCGTCATGCTGGGACTCTGCCCCCCTCTGAAGGTGGGCAAGGTAGTCTGCATGGTGCAGCCTTAGCTCATGCCCCTTCTTCCTCAGATCCTCTACCTGTGGATGTGAAAACAATGGATGGGGGCATCAGTGACCGTTTATCTCTGGTGCGTGGCCAACATAAGCAAACATCTGTGTGGGCAGCATCTTGCTGCTCCTGCTCCACTGCTGTGTGTGTCATGTACAGCATAGTTACTCACTCACCTGTAACAGGTGATCTCCGGGAACAGCAGGAATAAGTCTTCACATGTGGGTAGCGTCGGTACCGACGGAGCCTGTGCGGGAATGTGCCCCAGCGTCCAATAGGAAAGCTTTTGGGAGCATCCCACAGTGCCTGCATGCTGCCTTCCCGCCTTTCCCAACTGCCTCTCTCCAGTTGAGTTTAAAGCTGAGACAAAGAGAGAGAGAGAGAGACAACTCCTAGGGGAGATGGGTGGGTTGTGAAGACTTATTCCTGCTGTTCCTGGAAATCACCTGTTACAGGTGAGTAACTATGCTATCTCCAGGAACAAGCAGGAATTAGTCTTCACATGTGGGGACTCCCTAGATGTAGATGCCAGGGAAGGATCCCCAGAGTGGTGAGGCCCAGTGGAGGGGCTCCACTTCCTCCCATGGATCTCTGGCATCCTGTAAGGGAGGCAGGTATGAGTTGATTAAGTATGGAAGAGGTATTGGAGAACAGCCTGACCAAACATAGCATCTCTGCGGGAGCCTTTATCCAAGCAGTAGTGGGCCGTGAAGGTGTGAACCGAGAACCAGGTAGATGCTCGACAGATGTCGTTAATAGAGACTGAATGGAGGTGAGCCCTAGAGGCTGCCATGGCTCTCACATTGTGAGTGGTGACATGGGCCTCCAGTGAAAGGTGTTTGCTATGATAGATGAAAGTAATACATCGAGCAATCCAGTTGGATAGAGTTCTTTTGGAAACTGCTGTACCCAAATGAGAAGGATCAGAGGCTATGAATAGCTGAGAGGACCTTCTGTGTTGCTGGGTCCTCTGCAGATAAAAAGCCAGAGCTCTTTTACAGTCCAAAGTATGAAGAGTCCTCTCTGCATTTGAAGCATGAGGCTTTGGAAAGACTACAGGTAGCTAAACCTCTTGGTTTAAATGAAAGGACGAAGCCACCTTAGGCATGAAGTGTGGATGTGTCCTTAGGACTACCTTATCATGGTGAAAACCTGTGTAAGGTGGATCAGCCACTAGAGCTTGCAATTCACTGATAGGCCTTGCTGATGTGATTGCAATAAGGAATAGTACCTTCCAGGAAAGAAACCTTAAGGAAATAGTGGCTAAAGGCTCAAAGGCGGCAGCATAAGCTGGCCTAGAACCAGATTGAGATCCCATGCCACTGGAGGTGGTTTAAGGGGAGGTTTCGTTAGAAGCAGGCCTCTCATAATTCTGGATATGAGAGGATGGGAAGACAAGGGTTGTCCATTGATGGGTTCAGAAGAAGCAGCAATGGCACTTAAATGGACTCTGACTGTCTTAGTTTTGAGACCAGTGTTTGATAAATAAAGGAGTTATTCCAATAATGCTTCTATAGGGATGACAAGAGGGTTGAAGCCCTTTTGTGAACACCAAATGAAAACTCTCTTCCACTTGAAGGCTTAAGAATGCCTTGTGGAAGGTTTCCTGGAAGCATCAAGGACATCTTGCACTTCCTGAGTGAGGGGAAGGCCAAAGGATGTTAAGCCTTCAGTAGCCAGACTCTGAGGTGCAGAGACTGGGGGTTTGGATGCCATAGTTTCCCCTCCTCCTGCGACAGTAAGTCTGGAGCTGACCCTATGTCCAGGGGTGGAACCTGGTACAGATGTAGAAGCAGAGGGTACCACACCTGGTATGGCCAGCGTGGGGCTATGAGGATCACGTTGCCTCTGTCCCTCTGGAGCTTGAATAGGGTCTTGGCAATCAAGGGAATGGGAGGAAAGGCATATAGGAATTCCTGCCCCCAGTTGAGGAGGGAAGCATCCCTCGCTTGGCAGCCCTGAGCCGGAATCCGTGAACAGAACCGGGTAAGTTTGGCATTTGACGGACTTGCAAAGAGGTCTATATCTGGAGTTCCCCAGAGTTGAAATACTCTGGAGAGTTGGTCCATGTGTAGAGACCATTTGTGCGGAAGCAGAACACGACTGAGTCTGTCTGCCCAAGAGTTCTGATTGCCAGGGAGATAGACTGCCAGGAGATGGATCTGATGCTCTCTGGCAAACGCCCACAGTTGAAGAGCTTCGTTGCAAAGGGACAGAGAGCCTGTTCCTCTTCGTTTGTTCACATAGAACATGGCTACCTGATTGTCTGTGTGAACTAGTATTCTCTTGCCCTGTAGAAGGGAATGGAATACTTGAAGAGCCAGGAGAATTGCTCTGAGCTCCAACAGATTGATGTGGAAATGAATCTCCTGAGAATTCCAGGTGGCTTGGGTGGAGGTGTCCAGTAGATGAGCACCCCACCCCACTTTGGAGGCATCTGTTGTTAATGTGATCTGAGGAGGGGGTTGCAAGAAAGGTGACCCCTCCAATAGGTTTTGTGCTGACCGCCACCAGTCCAGGGACAGGGTAAGGCGGTTTGAGTTTACTATCAGATCTGAGAGACAGCCTGTTGCTCGAGTCCACTGGGAAGAGAGGGCCCATTGGGCTGCTCTCATGTGGAGACGAGCGTAGGGGACCACAAGCACCGTAGATGCCATGTGCCCCAGCAGCTGAAGCATCTCTCGAGCCGAGAGGTGAGTCTTTTGTAGTGCTGAAGAAACCAGTTGCACAATGCAAGGACAGCGAGGCTGAGGCAGGTAGGTCTTTGCCAGTCTGGTATCTAGCCTTGCTGCTATGAACTCCAGCGATTGCGTGGGAGTCAGAAAGGATTCTTGGAGATCTATGAGAAGGCCTAGATATTGGAGTACACGCATTGTGTAAGAGAGAGAGGCCTGGGCTTGTGTTTGTGACTCTGCCCGGATGAGCTAATCGTCCAAGTAGGGGAAGACAAATATTCCCCTGGTACGAAGAAAAGCGGCTACCACAGCCATGCACTTTGTGAATACTCTGGGTGCTGAGGCAAGGCCGAAGGGAAGAACTTTGTATTGATAGTGCTTTCCTTGATAGAGGAACCGAAGGAACTTTCGGTGTGTTTGGTGGCTGAGAACATGGGTGTACGCATCCTTGAGATCTGGAGAACAAAGCCAGTCCTGGCTGTGGAGGTGAGGAAGTGAGGTTCCTTGAGAAATCGTTTAGAATTTCTCTTTGAACAAGAACTTGTTCAGTTCTCTGAGATCTGAAATGGGTCTGTGACCTCCTGTTGTCTTTGGTATGAGGAAATAGGGGGAGTAGAACCCGGAACCCTGTTGAAGATGAGGTACCTCTTCTATTGCTCCTTGAGCTAGGAGACGTTTTACCTCTGGATTCAGTTGGGGGGAATTTCGAGAACTGAACTTCCTTACTATTGTAGGAGGAGGCAGGCTTTGGGAATGAAGCCTGTACCCTCTTCTATGATGGACAGAGTCCAGGGTTCTGATGTTATTTGCCTCCATCTGTGGATGAGGTGACATAACCTTCCTGGGATTGTTGAAGGTTGTTTTCCCTGGAGGGCCAGGAAGGGCAAGTACTCTGTCAAGGAGTCAAAGGCCTTGCGGGGGCTGAGGCTGCTGGGTCTGCTGAGGCTGAGTTGCTCTCGGCTTTCTCTGCTTAGTAGATTGTTGACCCTTTCTAGCAGCTTGCACTGCAGGTTGCCCTTGCTGAGCATAGGACTGATAGTATCCTTTCTTTTTGGAGAGGAAAGGCTTTTTGAAAGCTTTCTTCTTTGCAGGATCTACAATTTTTGAAAGCCTGGTCAAGGTAGAATTGTCAGCAGCCAATTCTTTGGCTTTTTCCTGCCAGTTCTTCCCAAAACGGTTTTCACCAGTACAGGGGATGTACCCAGTGTTCCAGGTTAGAGGCTTACAGCCAGGCAAGTGTCCTTGCCCCAATTGCAATGGCGGAGACTCTGCCTATGCCCTCAAAACAGTCAAAAGCTGCCCTGTTGACAACTTGAGAAATGTTCTGGGCATGCTTGACAAGTGCTAAATAGGCTTGTCCTCTGTCATCTGGGAGAAGAGGGCTTAGCAGTTCTTGATCTCCTGCGACCTCCTTCAGGAACATTCCCATGTACAGGATATAGGAACTTATCCTGCCTGAAAGCATAGATGCTTGGAAGACACAGCGACCAAAAGCATCTAAGGTCTTACACTCCCTACCAGGAGGGTTGGAGGCATGTCGTTTGTAACTTTTAATTCTCCTCATAGCAGACTCCACCACGATGGAGTGATGAGGGAGCTGTGTTTTATGAAAACCAGGGGACGGAGGCACATGATACATAGTATCCAGTCTGTGAGAATGTGGAGAGGTGGTAAGAGGAGTCTCCCACCTTCTCAAAAGAAGATCCTGTAAGATCTGATGTATTGGCAGGGTGGCTGCCTCCTTTGGAGCTTGGGGATATTGGTGAACCTGTAGCTCCTGTGCTCAGATTCAGTTGCTACTGAAATGGAGAGGCCCTTGACTACATGTCTGCTAAAGTCCTGGAAGGACATATCCTCAGGAGGGGACAATCTCCTCTTGGGAAAAGCAGGCTCCTCCTGGAGAGGTACATTTGAGCTGTCCGAGTCATCAGACTCCTCAGAAGATTGGACGTATCTTCTCTCAGGGTGCTCAGGTAAAGTGCGGTATCAGTACCGATTGGCGTCGGTATCGGAGTGACCCGGTACCGGGGTGTTGATACCGGTACTCATCGGCACCAATGGTGCAGTTGCCGATGCCGGTACTGCAATCGGTGCGGATACCGGTGCCGTAATTTGCGGGGTTTGGGGTGGTACCGAGGGCTTTGATGCCGCAAGGATAGCCGCCAGACTGCGTTCGATGGCCAGGATCCTCTGGTCCATCGACGCTGCCGATGCCTGTGTATCGGTACCGGCCAAAGCCGGTACCCCAGAACATGGCACCAGGAGTTCAGATGAGGTTGAGGCCTCCAGAACTTCCTGGAGCCCCAAAGTGGCTTTGGAGGCCGAAGACTCCCGCCGGGCTGTTTGGCCGGAGCGTGTTCCTCAAAGGCAATGCCGGAGGCATCCCGATGTTTGGAGGGGAATCTACCCTTTGAGGAACGGCCAGATTTGTGTTTGGTTACCTGAGATCCACGGGAGGAAGAGGAAGCCCTTGAAGACATGGATGCCACCGAGGCCGCGTCAGAGGGAAAGAGGGTACTGAGCTTGGCTGCTCTGTTCTGCCGACCCCTCTTGGATAACATCCCACAGGCCAAACGTTCAGACATGGAGTGATCCGGCCCTAAGCAATGGAGACACCAATCATGGTTGTCAGTGACGGAGAAGGTACCGGCACATTTTGAGCATATTTTAAAACCGGAGGAGTGTTTTTTCCATGATGGAGGAGGGATTAGGGCCTAAGCCCAAACCGAGGGGATACCTACAAAGGAGGTTTCCCTCCTTTTTTGTTTGTGTGAGGAAATCTCAACTTTTAGAGAGAGAAATTAAAAGACCGGTGGTAAAGAAAAAGAAGGCAGATGCTGCCACAGGAGTGGCAATAGAATAGAAGTTTTTCTGCGATGACAGGAACGATGACCTGCTGGCTCTGTGGAAAACGAAGAACTGGAGAGAGGCATTTGGGAAAGGCGGGAAGGCAGCAGGCAGGCGCTGTGGGATGCTCCCAAAAGCTTTCCTATTGGATGCTGGGGAGCGTTCCCACGCAGGCTCCGTCGGTACCGACGATACCCACATGTGCATGGCACCCTGAACACACCATTCCATTCCCCTGTGGCCCCCTTGCATGACATGGCACGACCATGCCACGTTTGGGTTGGCAATGATGGTGTCCAGGGTACCCCCTAACCCCGTATGTGGTCTGGTGAACACATTTGTGTTGTCATGATCTACACACGTCATCCGACCCAACCCCACTGGCAACATGATATCTTAACACACATGGGTGATGTGTCCATACATGGGACGTTGATTGGGTGGCCTTATGCACCTTGCCAGGGGCCACTACCATGACATTTGGCTTTCTACGAGGCCCAGGATAGCAATGCTTGACCCACTACAAGCATTGTGGAACCTGTCTCTCTTGGGGATACTGCTAGCTACGTATGACCTAGATTGGCCACTATTGCAAAGAGCATACTGGGCTTGATGGACCTGGGTCTGACCCAGTATGGCCTATCTTATGTTATGTTCCTATGGACCTGGGCCTTGTATGGTTAGGGCAGGTGTGGCTGCCAACACCAGGGGCCATTGCACCGGAATAGGCTATTGCCACCTGTGCTCATGTCTGGGTTTCAGGCTGTGCTGTGCAACCCCAACAGGTGCATGTATCCTTCCAACAGCATTTGTAATGTTTGTCTGCAACCAGGTGTGGGATTCCTGGCGAGTGGGCAGATGTGTGACCTGACTCAGCATACAGTTCTGGGGACATGGCTCTGTTACAGGCCTTCGTAGTCACATCTCATAACTCATGGGGGTGGGGGTGCTGTTACACACATCCACATCTGCACCTACCATACCATCTGGATACATCAAAGACGTGTGTGATGAGGTGTTGACCTCACGGACTAGGGGAGATGTGCAACCTACCCGCCATAACCTAACACAATATCTGAATGACATACCCACCATTGCAATCAGGTCTCAGGCCCCCTGGGGGTTGGGTGTCCTAGCACACATCATCAGCAACATACACCATAGCACCAGGGTGACTGACAGGACACCTTACGCAGGTCTCAGGACTCCTGGGGGTAGGGAGAATGTATTGAACTGCATAGGCACACAGGACCATATCACCAGGGTGACTGACAGCCCACTTTGATGGATTCTCAGGACTCCTGGGGATAGGGGGGATTGGAAAACAGCAACAGCAGCATATTCCATAACACCAGGGGTGCTGGGGACCCACTTTAATGGACTCTCTGGGCAACTGGGGGTAGGGCAGATGTTTTAGACTGCTGGGCCACACACCCCCATATCACCAGTGGGAGTAACATACCATTTGGGGCACGTTTCACGACCCCTGGGGGTGGGGCAGATGCAGGGCCGGATTTACCTTGAGTGAGGCCCTACGCCAACAAAAATTGTTGGCCCCCAGCAGGGGCGGCCCAAGGGGGGTGCGGGGCCTCATTTGCATAAATATTTGCATAATGTTACCATATACTAACTTTTAGTAAACGTGCCTCTTAATGAGTGTATGGATAAAGAAAGACTAAAAGATTTCTACATTACTATAAGCCAGTGCCAACCCATAGCAAACCCGCCGTATCCTAACAGCACTACCAGGACTCACAAAGCACCATACTCTACCAATCAAAAGGCAACACTGCAAATATTAAACCAATACATTTCAGAGAACAACAATACATGACCTACTGGGGAAAGAGAACAAGTGGCAATGTCAAATAGGAATTATATAAACAGAACACCTCAGCTCAGTTACACATGCAGAACATAGACCATCACCAAACAAGTAATCACAATTTAGAAACAGGAAGACAATAATTAAACTGGGAATCCCAAAAGCCAAACTTGGAATGTACAACACTGTAGAAATAAAACTATACATTAATTTGCTCTTGTACTAAACAAAGCGCAGACGTTAATGATGCACATTTACCAGAGCTGACATATTCCAATTAATAAATTCAAAATAAAGAGATATTTTTCTACCTTTTGTGCATTTTTTTTCAGCTGCAATTGCTCTAGCCACTTTCTTCTGGTTTCTTCGTGTCTTCTGCTAACTCTCCATCGTCTGCTGTCCATTTGTCCTTTCTTCTCTCCAAGATTTTTCCATTCTCTCTCTACATCTGCTTTAACATACTAATCTTTCTCCTTTTGCTCTTTCCTCATTCCTATTTCATCCACTCAAATTTTACCCCTCCATCCTCAATCCCCACTTACTCTCCCAATACCCGGCCAATTGTAGATTTTTTTATCCCTCCCACACAAAATATTTTTCCCTTCTCCATTTTACTCTTCCAGCCCCATCCCATTCTAATCCTCCCCCAACATCAGCTCCCTTCTAGTTCCAGCCTCACCCAGCATCCATTCCCTTCTAGTCCCTGCATCAGCCCATTTCCAGTCCTAGCCACCCATCAGCCCATTTCCAGTCCTAGCCACCCATCAGCCCATTTCCAGTCCTAGCCCCCCCATCAACCCACTTCCAGTCCTAACCCCCCATCACCCCATTTTCAGTTTAAGCCCCCCCTATAACCCATTACCAGTCCTAACCCCCCATCAGCCCACTTCCAGTCCTAGCCCCCCCATAGCCCATTACCAGACAGCCCCCATCAGCCCACAGCCCATTACCAGTCTTAACCCCCCCATAGCCCATTACCAGTTCTAACCCCCCCCAACAGCCCACAGCCCATTACCAGTCCTAACCCCATCAGCCCACCTCCAGAACCCCCCCCAGCCCATTTCATGTCATAGCCCCCACATAGCCCATTACCAGACAGCCCCCATCAGCCCACAGCCCATTATCAGTCTTAACCCCCCCTCATAGCCCATTACCAGTTCTAACCCCCCCAACAGCCCACAGCCCATTATCAGTCTTAACCCCCCCAAAGCCCATTACCAGTTCTAACCCCCCCCAACAGCCCACAGCCCATTACCAGTCCTAAACCCCTCAGCCCACCTCCAGACTTAACCCCCCCAGCCCATTTCCAGTCCTAGCCCCTCCATAGCCCATTACCAGACAGCCCCCATCAGCCCACAGCCCATTATCAGTCTTAACCCCCCCTCATAGCCCATTACCAGTTCTAACCCCCCCAACAGCCCACAGCCCATTATCAGTCTTAACCCCCCCAAAGCCCATTACCAGTTCTAACCCCCCCAACAGCCCACAGCCCATTACCAGTCCTAACCCCATCAGCCCACCTCCAGTCTTAACCCCCCCAGCCCATTTCCATTTCTAGCCCCCCCCATCGCCCAGTCCCCGACCGCCCCCATCAGCCCACAGCCCATTACCAGTCCTAACCCCCCCCAGCCCATTTCCAGTCCTACCCCCCCCCATCGGCTCAAGTAAAATGAAATTTTAAAAAAGCAAAACCGCTGGCTGCTACCAAGGATGCGGCAACATGGACGGTCCCGCGGGGCCCCCTCTGCCCTGCCGAATCCCTCCCTCCGCGACGGCTTTGAGAGGCGCGAAGGGAGAGTGTCTCCCTCACTTCTCTGTTAAGCCCGCAGGGGCTGATGGGAAATTTCCCATCAGCCCCTGCGGGCTTAACAGACGCGAGGGAGACACTCTCCCTTCGCGCCTCTCAAAGCCGGCACGGAGGGGCTCAGCCGGGGATTCGGCAGGGCAGAGGGGGCCCCGCGGGAACGTCCATGCTGCCGCGGCAGCTTTTTGTGGGCCCTTGCCAGCTGTGGGCCCTACGCCATGGCGTACATGGCGTATAGGTAAATCCGGCCCTGGGCAGATGTGTTACCCTGCAAATGCAGAACCCACCATACCAGCATGATGTTTAGAAAACCTCCTTAGGCAGATCTATGGGCTACCTGTGTTACGGTGCGTTGTAGCACATCAACAGCAGCAGCTGCCATGACACCAGGATGGCATCAGGAACTCTGTGAACAGCCCCCTGGGTACAGGGCAAACCACTCAGATGTGATACCCACATGCCATATTGTCTATGTATCTCCAGGAACAAGCAGGAATGTAGTCATCACATATGGGTATCGTCGGTACCGACGGAGCCTGCGCGGGAACGCTCCCCTGCGTCCAATTAGAACGCTTTTGGGAGTATCCCACAGCGCCTGCGTGCTGCCTTCCCGCCTTTCCCAACTGCCTCTCTCCAGTTCTTCTTTTTCCGCGGAGTCAGCAGGTCGTGTTCCTGTCACTGCAGAAGAATTTCTTTATTTCTTTATTTCTTTTTGTGGTCGCGTCTGCCTTCTTCGACGCTCTACCGGCACCGCCGGTCTTTCTTTTTTCCTATTTCTAAAAAAAAAAAATATATATATATATATATATATATATATATATATATATATTATATATATATATATATATGTATATATATATATCTTCTATTTTCTTCAGGTGCACCTGCCTTTTTGGGCCTTAGGCCCAAAACTTCCTTAACATGGAAAAACCTGCCTCAGGTTTTAAAAAGTGCACCAAGTGTGGCGGTACCATTTCCGTCACCGACACCCATGAATGGTGTTTAAAATGTTTAGGTCCTGACCACTCCATCACAGATTGTGTGTCCTGTGCCATGATGTCTAAAAGAGGTCGGCAGAACCGAGCTGCCAAGCTCAGTACCCTGTTTCCCTCTGATGCAGCTTCGGTGGCATCGACGTCTTCCAGGGCTGCTTCTTCCTCCCGTGGATCTCAGGTAACTAAGCATAAATCCAGCTGGTCCTCGAAGGGTAGATCTCCTTCTAAGCATCGAGATGCCTCTGGCGTTGCCCTCGAGGATTCTGCACCGGCAAAATTACCCCGGCGGGAGGCTTCGGCTTCCAAAGCCTTATCGGGGTTCCAGGATGTTCTAGATGGCTTGGCCTCAACAGATCTCCTGGTGCCATGCTCTGGGGTACCGGTGGCCTCTACCGGTACCGACTTCCAGGCATTGGCAGCGTCCATGGACCAGAGAATTCTGAGCATGGAATGCAGTCTGGCGGCTCTCCTTGCGGCATCGACGCCCTTGGTACCGCGACAGACAACTCCACCGGTACAGGCACTAGCATCGGCACCGATGGGCATCGACATCGGCATCGGTGTCTGCTATGCCGGTACTCTGTCCTACGATGCCCTACGATACCGACCTCGGTCGGTACGGGTATCGGGCTCTGCAGGAGCATCCAGACAGACGATACTTCGAATCCTCAGAAGAATCTGAGGATTCCGAGAGTTCTTTCGATGCAGAGATACTCCTTCCAGGGGAGTCCTCCTCCCCTAAATGCAGGATGTCTCCTCCAGAGGACATGTCTTTCCAAGACTTCATCAGAGAGGTGGCTCGGGGCCTGTCCATCACTGTGGCCCCTGAAACAGAGCCAAGGGCCAAGGAGTTGGAAATTTTACAATATCCCAAAACTCCTAAGGAGGCAGTTACCTTACCCATTCATGAGATTCTATATGATCTCATGTTGAGGATGTGGGAAACACCTCTTACCACCTCTCCTCATTCTCGTAGGTTAGATACTATGTATCGTGTCCCTCCTTGTCCTGGGTTCCATAAGACTCTGCTTCCTCACCACTCTATTGTGGTGGAGTCAGCTATGAGAAGGATTAGAAGTGCAAAAAGACATGCCTCTATTCCTCCAGGACGTGAATGCAGAACCCTGGATGCTTTTGCACGTAGTCTTTTCAAGCTTCCATGCTTGCTGCAAGAATCAGTTCCTATAGTCTCTACATGGGAATGTTCCTAAAGGAGGTCACAGATAATTTACAGACTTTAGTCCTTTCATTTCTGAGGATAAGAGACAGGACTTTCTCACTTGGGTCAAACATGCCCAAGATGTCTCTAAATTCTCCAACCGTGCAGCCTTTGACTGCTTTGAGTGTATAAGCGGAACCTCGGCTATTGCCATAGGTGCACGTAGAATTGCTTGGCTCCAGGCATCTGATCTAGAGCTCTGGGTAGAAGACAAATTAGGAAATATCCCTTGTACTGGTGAGAACCTGTTTGGGAAAGATTGGCAGGAAAAAGCCAATGAAATGGATGCTGAAAATTCCACCTTGGATAGACTATCCAAGTCCACTGCTGATCCTGTTAGAAAAAAGTTGTTCAAGAAAACACCTTTTTCTAAAAAGAAAAGATTTTATCCTGCATATACTCAGCAGGCATCTTCTGCAGGTCAGTTTTCAACCAAACGTCAGCAACCACCCAAACAGAAGAAAGCAAAGGCTGCTAGGCCTCCACCGGCTCAGCAGCCTCAGTCTCCTCAGGGCTTTTGACTTTCAGCTAGAGAACTTAGCCTTTCTGGTTCTGGAAGGACCAGAACCGTCCACCATTCCAGGAAGGTTACGTCATTTTGCTCCCAGATGGGGTCAAATAACAGCAGAGCATTGGACATACTCTATCATAAAGGAGGGGTACAAACTTCATTTTTCAAGCATGCCCCCTCACACAATAGTGAAGCAGTTCAATTCTCCAACACCTCTCATCAACCTCTTAAGTCAAGAGGTTGCCATTCTTCTTGCCCAAGGGGCAATAGAAGAAGTGCCTCTTCATCAACAGGGCACAGGGTTCTATTCCCCTTATTTTCTTATCCCAAAGAAAACAGGGGGATACAGACCTATATTAGATCTCAGAGAATTGAACAAATTCCTTGTCAAGGAGAAATTCAAGATGATTTCTCTTGGTGCTCTGCTTCCATTCCTTCAGAGTCAGGATTGGCTTTGTTCTCTAGATCTCAAGGATGCGTACACCCATGTACTCATCCATCCAACCCACAGAAAGTTCCTTCGGTTCCTTTTTCAAGGAAAGCCCTACCAATACAGGGTGCTTCCTTTTGGTCTGGCCTCTGCTCCAAGGGTGTTCACGAAATGCATGGCTGTGGTAGCAGCATTTCTCCGTACTCTGGGAATATTCGTCTTCCCTTACTTGGACGACTGGCTCATTCGAGCTCCAACACAGGCAGAGGCCAAGACTTCTCTATCCTGCACAATGCGTATCCTCCAGTATCCCAAAATCCAGTCTGACTCCCACTCAGTCTTTAGAAGTTCATAGGTGCTCTTCTGGATACCACAAAAGCAAGGGCCTATCTCCCTCAGGCCCATTTCCTTCACTTAGTGCAGTTAGCTTCTCAAGCAGTGCTCAAGCCTCATCTAACTGCTCGAGAAATGTTGCAATTGCTGGGCCACATGGCATCCACTGTGCATGTGGTTCCATATGCTCGCCTCCATATGAGGGCAGCTAAGTGGATTTTATCCACCCAATGGACCCAGGCATCAGGGTGCCCATCAGACAAAATAGCAAACACAAGTCGCCTCATTTTGTCCCTCCAATGGTGGAGGTCCACTCAAAATCTGTTGCTGGGGTGCCCTTTCCAACAACCCTTACCCCAAGCAACTCTGCGTCTCCAAAGGTTTGGGGAGGCCATCTGCAAGACTTCTCCACCCAGGGCACCTGGTCCCCACAAGAGAGTTGTCTACTGTAATGGTGAAAGTCCCCAGGAGGAGATGGAGGTGGAGGAAAATCCTGTTGAAATAAATGATACTGCACTTGTGCACAGGATTTCCAAGCCAGATAAGAAAAAAACACAGCTCTCTGCTGAGCTCAGGCCATGCCCCAGCTCAGAGGGAGAGACAGGCTAACTCACTGATTGGTCACACCTGGGGGAAGGACAGGGAGTGCCGGGAAGCAACTGCTTTTTAAATCCACAAACAGAGCAGAGAGTAAGCACGAGAAGGGGCAAGGAAACAAGCACGGGAAGAAGCACAGGAAGGTGCAAGGGAAGTGTAGAGGAAGGAAAAGAGCAAGCATGAAAGGAACTTTATGAAAAAGGTGAAGGAGAGAGAGAGCCTTGGAGAGGATGTTACAGCAAAGCAGAACCTTGGAGCAAGAGAGCTAGCAAGAGAAGCCATTGGAGAGACGGCAATTGGACATACAGCAACAAGGACTATAGCATCCGTAGAGGAAAGAAGGAAGAAAAGCCTCTTCAGAGCAGGTACCTAACTGGCACTGGAAATAGACATAAGGAAGCTGAATTCCAGAACCTGGGGTATAGCAGGGAAAAGGGGTTCAGCAGTTGTCTAAGAAACCCTGCCAAAGGTAAACTTACCATTTCTAATGCTGAATCATTGTTAGAGAAGCCATTTGCCTTTGCTACTGTCCAGAAGGCAGACCCAACACCTTTAACTGATAATAGGTGGGGGGAGAGTCTTATATACGCGGAAAACTATAACACCGACAAAAGCAAGACAGCCGAGCCTTCAGAGTTAGAAGCTATAAGCAAGCTGTTGTCAGAAGGAAAGGTTTTCTCTCCTAATGCTAATGTGCCTGTACATGCTGAATTGCTCCTGAACCGGTTCAAGGAATTTCTGGAGGCAAGAAAGTCAGGGAGAACTGTTAAACCTGATAGAGATGCCAGTAATTCTAATACTGTTGAAAGAATGTAAATAGACTCTTGTTTGCCAGCTTTAGAAAGTGAATCTTCTCCCATGGATTGCTCTTTATGTTTAAAGGAAGAAGGCATTGTTCAACAGCACTGAAACTGTATGAAATGATATAGAAAGTACTTGCCATACCTGCTGAAGAATTGGAAAGGCTTGTTTTATGTTTTATAAGCTTAATTGTCTTCTGAGGATAAGAAGCCGTGCTGTGAGAAAGAAAATCAGCTGTTGCAGTTTAATTATTTTCCGTTGAATAACCACACAGGGCAGTGTCCTGTGGAAAGTTTATGGGACTAAGAAACAGCTGAGCAGTGCTGAGATATTTGTTATGTTTTTCTTCTGTTCCTGGAATACCTATATGTTGGAGATGCATCCTTTATGCTTGTTTGTGTTTGAGCTTTGATGCGCTGGAAATTCCCCACAATAAATATTCTTGCAGCCTTGAAACACTCGTGTCATAACTACAATTTTGTCCTTAAGGAAATAAGCAAAACTACAAGTCCCAGAATCCCTGGCGACAATAAAAATAGCTTTATTCAAAAGAGGACACTCAAAGGCCACTTCCAGCTGGTAAGCTCTTGGGCCCCAGCGGAAGCGTCACACTACATATCACTCTCTTGGAACTCGGAGCAATTTTCCTAGCTCTGCGAGTGTTCCACTCCCTGCTCAGCTGCAAGACAGTCCTCATTCACACGGACAATCAGGTAGCCATGTTCTATGTGAACAAGCAGGGGGGAACAGGATCTCTGTGGTTTTGCAACAAAGCTTTGCGACTATGGGCCCTCGCCAGAGAGCATCAGATTCATCTGCTGGCAGTATATCTTCCAGGCATTCAAAACTCTTGGGCGGACAGACTCAGTCGAGTTCTCCTTCCACACGAGTGGTCTCTGCATGCAGACCAGGTGACCAGGATTTTTCAAATTTGGGGAACCCTGGACATAGACCTCTTTGCAAGTCCGTGGAATGCCAAACTTCCCCGGTTCTGTTCCAAAATTCCAGCTCAGGGGGCTCAGGCCAGGGATGCTTTCCTCCTCTACTGGGGTCAAGACTTCCTGTACGCCTTCCCACCCATTCCCCTAATTCCCAAAACCCTCTTCAAGCTTCAGAGAGACAGAGGCCACATGATCCTCATAGCACCAGATTGGCCACGGCAGGTGTGGTACCCTCTGCTTCTACATCTCTCTCAAGCTCCCTCCCTGGAGTTAGGGTCTGCTCCAGATCTCAGGAGGATGGGATGTTATGGCATCCCAATCCCTAGTCCCTGAATCTGAGAGCTTGGTTGCTGAAGGCCTAGATCTTGTCAGACGGCTGCCTAGGGTGAGAACTTACACAATCTTGACAATGCATATATTCATATGATTCTTGCAAGGTATTGTGGGTAATGTAGTTCATTCACTCCCAAACACAGCTGAAGACAATAATTGAGTTGTGAAACCAAGTGGTAAAGCCAATAAAATTCTTCTTTATTGATGGGGTTTAATTCACCCAGCACAAATATGCTTGGTAGCAATATAAATGAGGATACTTGCTTGCAGTGTTTAAATGGATAACATAAAGTCACAAAGCAAACCAGAAAACAACCTTCAGCTTGTCAGGCAATTAGCTAATGTTTTCTTAGCAAATAATTACCAACTAAAAAGGCACAAAGAAATGAATAAACTTTGCTTGTTAGGTTAACTTCTGCTTATTTTCCACGCAGATCCCAGCAGTGATTCTCCCTTGCTCACACACACAATCAGGTGCAGCTTTAATTATTATCAATTGTCCAGCTGAAACCCTTTAGCTGGCTGGCTGCTACTGTGTGAACCCAAATCCTGCTTTATGAGCTGTTTGCAGTGGAAATAAAGAACAAAGTTAGGTTTCTTTGTGATGGCTGAGGTGTTTGCTCACAGAAAGCTAGCAATAGCATTTAGATAGAGAACAGTCCATGTAATGAATAGTTTCATCTGCTGTATCTCCCCTTCATCAATCAGCATAGGGTCACTATCATACATTGGCACAGACGAGTCTTTCATTAAGGCACTATCATGAGAATGCTTATTCCCTTGCTGCCATTCACTATTATGGATAGGGTCTGGATCAGTGTTCATACCTGAGCCTCTCCTGCTATCATAATTCCTCTCTGTATAGCCTGGCCAGTATGTAATCCAATTCTGATGTCCAGCCTTCCAATCTTGATCCCTGGACACTGGATCTTTCCTCACATACCTTCTGGCGTAGGTCTGAAAGTCCCTTCCACGTGCAGTCTTCTCTCTCCTAGGTAGCCACTGGTGATTCCTATCTCTGCCATTCCATTCCTCTGGCTGACTCCAGTCCAATGGACTCTGCTGGCACTTGGAATACCTCCCAGTATGGGTACTGCCTTGGACTCTCCCAAACCTGCCAATGGCCTTTCTTCTCTTCCTTCCAGAGAGTTTCCTTCTCTCTCTATCCGCTTGGCTTGGCTTGGCTTCTGCTTCTCCAGGTGATGCTGGTGCTTGTAGCCATTGCTGTAGCTGTCTCCCTTCCTGAAGCTCTTTCTGTAGCCGTTATCTGAAGAATAAGCTCTATTCTTATTCTGTCCTAATGTGTGCTCCTCCCTAACACAGCGCAGCTGTGTTGAATCAGGCTCTGCCCTTTGAGATGAGTGCTTAGGGATTACCTCATAGCTCTCTTGATTGCACACACATTTTCTCACTTCAGCCCCTCTCATGGCTGCTGGAAACCTGGTGCATTCTGGGACTGGTAGTCTTTTAGGTGAAAACTCTGTTTTCTTACTTCTACCAGAACTGACAGGTTGCTTGTTGAGAGTCACATCATCTTTTCTATAGCTCCTCCCTGAGCTATGATAAGCTTCCTTATCACAATCTCCAAGATCTTCATCTTTCTCAGCAAGTGAAAGATGTTCTTTATGCTTCCAGAAAACCTTCCACTAGACGTTCTTATGCTTTCAATTGGAAAAGGTTTACTATTTGGTGTTCAGAAAAGGGTCTTAACCCCCTTGCTATACCCCTGGAATCTTTACTGGAGTATCTCCTCCATTTGTCTAATGCAGGCCTTAAGACAAATTCAGTAAGAGTCCATTTGAGTGCTATTGCAGCTTCTCTTAAACCTCTAAATGGACAACCTATTTCCTCTCATCCTCTTATGGCAAGATTCATGAGAGGCCTCCTTCTAACTAAGCCTCCCATTAGACCACCTCCGGTGGCATGGGACTTGAACCTGGTTCTTGGGCAGCTCATGAAGGCACCTTTCGAATCTTTAGCTACCACCTCCTTGAAATTCCTTTCTTGGAAGGTTATCTTTCTCATTGCAATCACATCAGCACGCCGCATTAGTGAATTGCAAGCACTAGTAGCTAATCCTCCTTATACAAGGTTCCATCATGACAAGGTAGTCCTTAGGACTCGTCCACACTTTATGCCTAAGGTGGTCTCGCCTTTTCACCTCAACCAAGAGGTCTACCTACCTGTCTTTTTTCCAGGACCTCATGCATCAAATGCAGAGAGGAATTTTCATACCCTGGACTGTAAAAGAGCTCTAGCTTTTTACTTACAAAGGACACAGCAACATAGAAAGTCCTCTCAACTCTTTGTTGCTTTTGATCCTTCTCATTTGGGACTTCCAGTCTCCAAGAGAACACTATCTAACTGGATTGCTCAGTGTATTTCTTTTGCCTATCAGAGTAAGAACCTTTCTCTGGAAGGCCATGGCAGCCTCAATGGCTCATTTGCACTCTGTCTATTGACGACATCTGTCTCGCAGCCACTTGGGCCTCGGTTCACACCTTCACAGCCCATTACTGCTTGGACAAGGACTCCCGCCGGGATGCCTTGTTTGGTCAGGCTGTTCTCAAACACCTGTTCCATACCTAATCAACTCCTACCCACCATCCCTGGTAGGATGCCAGAGATCCATAGGGGGAAGTGGAGCCCTTTTCAGGGACACACAACTTCTGGGGTCTCTCCCTGGCACCTAAAGCTAGGGAGTCCCCATATGTGATGGCTACATTCCTGCTTGTTCCTGGAGATAGCATAGTTACTCACCTGTAACAGGTGATCTCCGGGAACAGCAGGAATTTAGTCCTCACAACCCACCCACCTCCCCTAGGAGTTGTATCTCTCTCTCTCTCTTTCTTGTCCCTCGTGCTCTCTCTCTCTTTGTCTCAGCTCTAAAATTCAACTGGAGAGAGGCAGTTGGGAAAGGCGGGAAGGCAGCACGCAGGTGCTGTGGGATGCTCCCAAAAGCGTTCTAATTGGACGCTGGGGAGCATTCCCGCGCAGGCTCCGTCAGTACCGACGATACCCATATGTAAGGACTAAATTCCTGCTGTTCCCGCAGATCACCTGATCTCCAGGAACAAGCAGGAATAAGTCCTCACATATGGGTACGTCGGAACCGACGGAGCCTGCGCGGGAAAGCTCCCCAGCTTCCCAGAAAGGAAGCTTTTGGGGCCTCCCACTGCACATGCGCGCTGCCTTCCCGCCTTCCTGACCAGCTCTCCTCAGTTTCTCTTTTTCCGCGGAGCCAGCAGGTCGTGTTCCTGTCACCGCTGAAGAAATTCTTATTTTAGTTTGTTTCTTTAGACCGCATACCAAAACCGGTACCGCCGGTCTCTCTCTTCTTTTCTTAAAAAAACAAAAAACAAAACTTTTATTTTAGCACAACTTGGTGACTTCGGTTAGGCCTCAGGCCTACACAAATTCTCCTCATGGAGAAACCAGCCCCTGGTTTCAAAAAGTGTACCATGTGTAGTGCTGTTATTTCTGTTAGACACCCATGACTGGTGTCTTAAATGTTTGGAGCCTGACCACTCCATTCCGGACTGCCCGTCCTGCTCCCAGATGTCTAAACGTGGTTTGCAGAACCGGGCCAACAAATTCCATGTACTGTTTGCTTCAGATAATCCAGCATCACAGTCATCCAGGTCTTCCTCTCCGGATGGATCTCAGGTAACCAAACCTTCTTCGGGCAGGTCCTCAAAAGGCAAATCTCCTTCAAAGTATCGAGAGGCCCTCAATCTTGAGTCGGAGGACCCTGCCCCAGCCAAACAACCCCGGCGGGAAGCTCTGGCTTCCAAAGCTCCATCTATGGGGTTACAGGTTGACATCGATGGCACGGCCTCGACCGATCACCTGTTAGACTGCTCTGGGGTACCGGCCCATGCCGGTACCGACATCCAGGCAGCAGTGGCGTCTATGGACAATACTGTTCAGACCATGCAGCAGGCCATTCTGGCTTTTATTAAAGCTGCGACGCCCTCGGTACCGCATCCAGCGGTTCCGGTTCCGGTACAGTCCCCCATACCGGAACCGAGACCATCGTCTTCCAAACGCAGATCGGTTCCGCATGCCGGATCCGGGTTTTCGCCCGATACCGATCCCATACCCGGTACATCTGATTTCGATACCGAGCGGTATGCGTATCGTGCGTTGGAAGCAAATAGAGGATACTCTGATTCTTTTGAGGATTTTGACTCCTCTGATGAGTCTGATGAGCTGTCTCTTGTTCTTCCTGAAGAGCCTTCTTCCCCAAAGAGGAGAATATCTCCACCAGAGGATTTGTCCTTTCAAGACTTCATTATAGAAGTAGCTAAAGGACTTTCTATTACTACATCCTTTGAAAAAGAACCTAGATCCAAGAAATTGGATATTTTAGGATACCCTAAGGTTCCTAAAGAGGCAGTCACCCTGCCTATCCATGAAATCCTTCAAGAACACTTGATGGACTTATGGGAGGCTCCTCTAACGTTGTCTCCTCATTCCCGTAGGTTGGACACCATGTACCGGGTCCCTCCTTCTCCTGGTTTTCAAAAAACTCAGCTGCCTCACCATTCCATTGTGGTGAAGTCTGCGCTGAAAAAGATTAAGAGTACCAAAAGGCACTCTTCTACCCCTCCAGGGCGAGAATGTAAGACCCTAGACTCTTTTGATAGGAAAATCTTCCAGGCTAGTATGCTTATAGCCAGGATTAATTCATTCAGTCTGTATATGGGCATGTTTCTAAGGGAACTTGCCCTAAAGGTACGGCATTTTGCCCCCTTTATCCCTGAGGATAGAAAGGAGGAGTTCATTTCTCTGGTGAAACAGCTTCTAGATGTTTCTAAGTTCTCCAACAGAGCAGCCTTTGATTCCTTTGAGGGTGCCGGTAGAGCTTCGGGCATTGCTATTGCAGCCCGACGACTTGCTTGGCTCCAGGCCTCTGACCTGGAACCCTGGGTCCTGGATGGCTTACGGAATCTGCCCTGTACAGGTGAGAACTTATTTGGTAAAGACTGGCAAATTAAAGCCACTCAAATGGACGCAGAAAATGCTACCTTAGATAGACTTTCTAAGTCTACCTCTACTCCTGCCAAGAAAAAGTCTTTCAAGAGGCCTTACTTCAAGAAGGCCAGATTTTCCACAAATACTGGCCAACAATCTTCTCAGCCTCGCTTTGCTGCTAAGCGTCAGCAACCTAAACAGGCAAGGTCAAAGCCTGCAGCGTCTACCACTCCTCAGCAGGCTCAACCCCCTCAGGGGTTTTGACTTGCCCCTAGAGAACTTAACCTTTCTGGCTCTAGAACAACCAGAGCCCCTCACCATTCCCGGAAGGTTAGCTCACTTTGCTCCCAGATGGGAACAAATTACATCAGAGCACTGGGCCCTCTCTATCATCAGAGAGGGCTACAAACTTCATTTTTCCAACCTTCCTCCACATACCATGGTGAGGCACTTCAATTCTCCCCCATCTCTCCTGGCCCTGTTGGGTCAGGAAGTCTCTTCCCTCCTTGCCCAAAGGGCAATAGAAGAGGTTCCTCTTCTTCAACAAGGGACAGGTTTCTACTCCCCTTATTTTCTCATACCAAAGAAGACAGGGGGATTCAGACCTATCCTAGATCTGAGAGAATTGAACAAATTTCTATACAAGGAGAAATTCAAAATGCTTTCTCTGGGCATTCTCCTTCCATACCTTCAGAGTCAGGATTGGCTTTGTTCTCTAGATCTCAAGGATGCGTACACACATACTCATCCACCCATCCCACAGAAAATATCTACGATTTCTGTTCCAGGGAAAACATTTCCAGTACAGAGTACTTCCCTTCGGTCTAGCCTCTGCTCCAAGAGTGTTCACCAAATGCATGGCAGTTGTAGCCGCATTTCTAAGAGGTCTGGGAATGTTTGTATTCCCATATCTGGACGACTGGCTCATCCGAGCTCCATCTCAGTCAGAGGCCTAGATTTCCCTGGACCGCACGAGACACATTCTGCAGTATCTGGGACTGGTGGTAAACCTTCCCAAGTCTCAACTCATCCCTACTCAGTCTCTGGAATTCATAGGGGCCCAGTTGGACACCACCACTGCAAGGGCCTACCTTCCTCAGGTCCGGGGCCAACGTCTGGTGTGCTTGGCCTCCCAAGCTCAGTCCAGCACTCACTTGACAGCCAGGGAAATGCTGCGACTTCTGGGCCACATGGCCTCCACGGTACACGTGGTGCCCTACGCTCGTCTTCATATGAGAGCAGCTCAATGGACCTTGGCCACCCAGTGGACTCAAGCATCAGGAGCGCTCTCCGACCAAATACTCACCTCAAAACGTCTGTTTTGGTCCCTCCAATGGTGGATATCCACCAAGAATCTGTCGTTGGGGGCCCCCTTCCAACCTTTGTTGCCCCAAGCAACCCTCACAACAGATGCCTCCCAAACAGGGTGGGGAGCCCATCTTCAACACCTCTCCTCTCAGGGCACTTGGTCTCCACAGGAGACCACCCTTCACATCAACCTCCTGGAACTGCGAGCAATCTTCCTTGCCCTCAAAGTCTTCCATACCCTCCTTGTCAACCTGACCGTCCTAGTTCATACAGACAATCAGGTGGCCATGTTCTACGTAAACAAACAAGGAGGGACAGGCTCTCTGTCGCTTTGCAACGAAGCTCTCAGATTATGGGCCTTCGCCAGAGAGCATCAAATCCATCTTCTGGCAGTGTATCTTCCAGGGGTTCAAAACTCTCGGACAGACAGACTCAGTCGAGTTCTGCTTCCACACGAATGGTCCCTACATCTGGACCAGATACGCAAAATCTTTCAGGAATGGGGAACCCCGGACATAGACCTCTTTGCAAGTCCGTGGAATGCCAAACTTCCCCGGTTCTGTTCCAGGACTCCGTGTCAGGGAGCTCAGGCCAGCGACGCCTTTCTCCTGCATTGGGGTCAGGAATTCCTATATGCCTTTCCACCCATTCCTTTGATTCCCAAGACTCTGTTCAAACTCCAGAGGGATCACGGGTCGATGATCCTCATAGCTCCACGCCAAGTGTGGTTCCCTCTACTTCTGCATCTCTCCCAGGTACCCTCCCTGGACCTGGGAACTGCGCCAGACCTTCTGTCTCTGGAGGAGGGGACTTTGTGGCACCCAAACCCCAAATCCCTACACCTCAGAGCTTGGTTACTGAAGGCCTAAGCCTTCATGACTTCAATCTTTCTCAACCAGTGAAAGATATCCTTCATGCCTCTAGGAAACCCTCCACGAGGCGTTCCTATGCTTTCAAATGGAAACGTTTTTCCATTTGGTGTGCTCAACAGGGTCTTGACCCTCTAGCACTTCCTTTGAATTCTCTACTAGACTATCTCCTGCATCTTTCTAATGCAGGCCTTAAGACAAATTCAGTAAGAGTCCATTTGAGCGCTATTGCAGCATCCTTAAAACCTCTAAATGGACAACCTGTCTCCTCTCATCCTCTTATTGCAAGGTTCATGAGAGGCCTGACTCTAACTAAGCCTCCCATCCGACCTCCTCCGGTAGCATGGGATTTGAACCTAGTTCTAGGTCAGCTTATGAAGCCACCTTTTGAACCGTTGGTTTCTACCTTCTTGAAATTTCTTTCCTGGAAGGTCCTTTTCCTTATTGCAGTCACTTCGGCTCGCCGCATCAGTGAACTACAGGCCTTAGTGGCTCATCCACCTTATACTAGGTTTCATCATGATAAGGTGGTCCTTAGGACGAATCCCCACTTTATGCCCAAAGTGGTCTTGCCTTTTCATCTTAATCAAGAGGTATATCTACCTGTCTTTTTCCCGGCTCCTCATGCATCCAGTGCAGAGAGGAACCTTCATACTCTAGATTGTAAAAGAGCTCTTGCCTTTTACCTCAACAGGACTCAGCCACATCGAAAGTCTTCCCAACTTTTTGTGGCTTTTGATCCTTCTCATTTGGGACTTCCAGTCTCCAAACGTACAATTTCCAATTGGATTGCTCAGTGTATTTCCTTTGCTTACCAGAGTAAAAACATTTCTCTGGAAGGCCATGTCACAGCTCACAATGTGAGAGCCATGGCCACTTCTATGGCTCATCTTCACTCTGTATCCATAGATCAGATCTGTCGAGCCGCCACCTGGGCCTCAGTTCATACCTTCACAGCCTTCATACCTTCACAGCCCATTACTGTTTGGACAAGGACTCCCGCCGGGATGCCTTGTTTGGTCAGGCTGTCCTCAAACACCTGTTCCATACTTGAACAACTCCTGCCCACCTTCCCAGGATGGATGCCTGAGATCCATATGAAGATGGCGAACCCTTGGAAGGGGATCTCCCAGGCATCTTAGCTAGGGAGTCCCCATATGTGAGGACTTATTCCTGCTTGTTCCTGGAGATAGCACAGTTACTTACCTGTAACAGGTGATCTCTGGGAACAGCAGGAATTAGTCCTCACAACCCACCCACCTCCCCTAGGAGTTGTATCTTCTATCTATCTTCCTTTCCTCTCTCTATTGTCTCAGCTATAAACTCGAACTGAGGAGAGCTGGTCAGGAAGGCGGGAAGGCAGCGCGCATGTGCAGTGGGAGGCCCCAAAAGCTTCCTTTCTGGGAAGCTGGGAGCTTTCCCGCGCAGGCTCCGTCGGTTCCGACGTACCCATATGTGAGGACTAATTCCTGCTGTTCCCAGAGATCACCTGTTACAGGTAAGTAACTGTGCTTTACAGGTGAGTAACTATGCTTTACCTGATACACATAACTGTAATAGACTACCTACACACAGCAGCATGCACAGCTACAATCAACACTGGATATTTATATGGATATACTGACCTGTCCCCATTCACTTACCTCATGTGGGTAGTCTGCCACACGATTGTAGCGCCGTGTCACACGGTCCCAGGCCCTCCAGAGCCTCCCCAGGTCCTGCCGCCTGGAGGAGCTAGGGAACAGCTTGTGCTGCTTCCTTGCAATGAGCCCTGCCAGGTGGTGCAGCTCCTGCCTGGTGAAAGCCGGCTTCCTCGATCTGGTGGCCATTTTCACCAATGCCCTGCTGAGGAACGCACGTGCGCATGCGTGCCGCAACATGCGCAGTTGGGCCCCGCGTTGCACAGGCCTGTGCGCGCTACGCGCATCTTTCTGCCGCACAGGATACGGTGTCGCCAACAATATTTATACAGATCTATGCTGCAGACACACATTGCAATAATGTGTCTGACATTCATAAAAATCTAATTGTGTTTTTAAATTTCTCTGGTTGTTTACACACTTGGGTCTCGAACCCATCACCACTGGTTCCTAGGGCATTGTCTGAACCGGTGTGCTATGCCTTTTCACATAGCAATGACTGGCTAAACAGTTACACCAAGGAGTCCTGAGAGCCCATCAACGTGGGCTGTCAGTCACCCTGGTGATATGGGGTTGTGTGTGCCTATGGGGTATGTTCACTAATCCATCTTAATGTGAGCCCAGCAATGATGTGCAGGATGCCATAAGGGGGGGGGGGGGGGGCCTTCTGGTCTAAACGTAGGACCCGCACAATAGGTTGTGTGGCGCACATTATGACATGATGGTGGTAGGCGTGCCACATTAATGTGTGTTATTCGTAGGTAGGTGTGCTGACATACAGACCTAGTGGCAGAGGTGTAGCACATTGGTTGACATAGTGCCTGATGGTACAGGGGTCATGGGTTCAATCCCCCAGTGTGGCTATTGCATATGACTGCCTGAGACATTACCCTTTAATATCAGCAGTGGTTTGTGAGCCAGTTGGGTTTTTTGATTTGTGCTGCCAGCAAACACACCCTCACAGTGCCATAACCTAAGGTGCCGCATCATGCGCCTTATGGGGCACTCCTGAGGACACATTATAAAGTGCACTGTCCTCCACGGCACCTTATAATGTTCCCTATAGGTCACCTTATAGGGCGCTTTCGAGGCACCTTCAGGCTACAGCACTGAGGGTGTTTTTGCTGGCAGCACTAATTTAAATTAAGAAAATGCCTCATACAGTCCTATCAAATAACCCCACTGTGGGATCAAACCCATGACCTCTGGCTCCACAGGCAGTGAAGTCACCAGTGGGCTACATCTCCATAGCTGATAGCTAGCTCCTGGCTGGCTACAGTAGGACTGCAGCCCACCACACAAACTGTCTGCTGTGGTTACCAGGATAGGGTTAAACCACACATACCCATGATGCACTGCACATGCAAATCAGCAGTCTACAGATAACCACAGGATGGGGTATGCACCCCCACAGCACCTCAGCTTGGTAGGGAGTACTGACCGTGTGTGTCACTGGCACAGAGTAGCTACTGACCGTCACATTGTGCGGGTCCTGTGCTCACCCTGAGGGTGAGGTGGGCCACCCAGCACCATGTCCACAGCACCTGGCTTAGCTGAGATAGGCTATGCTGCGGGTCCCCATCAGTGCCAGTGTGTGATAGGTAGGTCTTGCAGATACACTTCAGAATACACCTGTGTCCATTTGTATTTCCCAGTCAAGTTTAGCCCTTGAGGACTATGATGCACCCAGAATAGTGCAGATCCTGTGTGGGTGCCATGGCCACATGATTTATGTGACCTGGGGGGGGGGGGGCTGTTTGGACCCATAGGCGGATTATGTAGTACCACCCAAACTGCCCTCTGGAGCTCAGCATCTCCCACCAACAGATCCACATTCTACATCACTGCAGTGGTGGCGATAGAGGGGACCATCAACCTCAGTCCAGCTGGGGGACAGACCATCTAGAGGGCAGTCCAGTATGCATCCATAAGGTGATAGCAGACACACAGGAGGCCTGGAAATGCTCAGCTACCCCCCACCACTATCTGACATTCTCCAGCAGCGAGCACAGTGAATCTGCAGCCGCTGCACCCTGCAAGGTGTTCCAGCCATACACATACTAACTGCAAACAGTCTGTTAGCTAGTCCATAGTGCATATTTCTGGAGGAAATGTGTGCACCCAAAACTGTGAGGTCAGCACACCCACCAAGCAGATAGGTCAGTGATTGGGCCCCAAAAAAGGGACCCCATATATATCACTTGAGAGAAATACTATATAGCACTATGGGGGACCTAGCCATGTCATGGTCACTGCTCAATCGGGGTGAGAGTGACCTCCCAGCAGGACATGCTGTGGCCACCCTGTCCGTGCAGGTGGTGGCCGGCCACTACAATGTCCCAGCCATTGCCCTGTGCTCATGCATCCTGCCCAGGCCACCCTATCCGAGCTATACCCACAGTACCTTGCTCCTCATTATGCACATTGGCAAGCTAACACTGGACACAGTGTGGGCTGAGTAAGGTGTTGGCAACCACCACACACTGGATGGACAGACACGCACTCCCACACCTATGCCAGCATTGTGCAAATATAGAGGCTTTTGGCAGCCCTGGCCACCTCACCAGTCCTGGGCACAGTGCAGGCATGGCTATGGTATGCAATACTGTTGGGGTCACTCCCCGGGGTGGTGAACATTGTCAGACACCAGACCTGAAACACACTCCACAGACATCAGAGAAATTGGTATGATACAGCTCAATGAGCATATTGTACTTAACTTAGGAATTGCTATCTGCCAGTAATCATAGCAACCTTTTGATATATGTGTACCGTATTCCCAGGTTTAGGGTGGCATTGCTAAGGTATGCAAGTACTAGTATTGGGAGATGCACACACGGCCCGATATCCTGCCTCTCCATGAGGCTTTGGATAATGGAGCCTGTGGGTGCGGTTGTTTCTGCTCCTGTTGTCCGTTGTTCTAGGGCAGAGGTTCCCACCTCCAGTCCTGGTGGGCCAAACACTGTTCATGTTTTCATGCTGTCCCTAATGAATATGCATGAGATACATCTGCATACCATGGGGGCGGCACATGGAAATGCAGCACACACATCTTTTATTAGAAACAGCATAAAACCTGAATGATTTGTGGCCCTCCAGGACTGCATTTGGGGCACTCTGCTCTAGGTAATGCACATGTTTATGGTGTCTGTAAAATATAGGCGTTTGACAAATGCTTATGTTCTCTGCAATAAAGGTTCGTCTTTACTACCACGGTTTAGTAGTGGGTAAAATATGGGGACTGGGTTGGCAGGAGCCACAGCTGGGACTTGAACCTGTGACCTTCTGCTCCTGAACACACTGTCTGTGTGTACTGCACCACACTGTGGCCACAGAGACAGTGCAGTCCCTGGAGATACCATGGCTGTTTGTCAGACAGATCCTGTCTGTTGCAGTGCACGGCACTCACCTGAACAGGGCTAGGCCACGGTCTGCTGTGGGCAGCAGCCACTGCCCCCTCCAACACCAGTACCCCTCCACCCCAATGCTGACATGCCCTTGTGCTGGTGGTGCGCAGTCTCAGGCCATCCAGTGTGTGGGTAGGCGGCTGCCTATGGTGTGGGTTCTGGGGTAGGGGTGCCTGCATAGCTGTCCACGCTTCCCCCCAGCACCACATGCCAATGTTCCGTGCCCTTGGGGGTACCTGCTGGGTACTATCTCCTGTGACATTGTGGGGAGCACACTCGTACCCATGTTGGGCCCTCCTCAGTTGCTGTCTGGCTGCTCTACTGTTTCAGCATTCCTATGGGCCACCTAGGCATCACCTTAGTCTGCACTGTGGCCCAGCTGCACCACAGCATGTGCCGCCTGCAGCCCTCTGTGTCCCCTTTTCCAGCATCTGTCCAGTTGTCCGTTCCAACATGCCCACCCTGCTGTTGTGGAACATGTGCACGCCATAGGAAACCTGGCCAATGGAGTCGGAAACCCTCCTCGGCGCAATTTCACTGTGGGCTCATTCACCTTGTATGGGGACAGAGCATAGACCCTTCCAAAATTCATTTCTTTTTTTTGGAGCTTTCTTGGGAGTGTTTTTTGATGTTTCCCATTAATATCACTATTGCCCAGCTTGGTTATGTTTTTATTACGTTTTTGTGTGGTCATTTTCAGTGTTTATTTGCCCTTTTGTTCTGTGCACATGTATCATATTTATCACTTTTTTTAGGTTTCCCTGGTTTTGCTGTACTTTGCTGACAGAAATGGTTTCTCTTCCCTTTAAATCAGCTCTAATGCCAGGGTTTCACTGGCGTTAGTTTCCAGCCTCGAATTTCACAGCGTTAGTGTGCAGGGAGCCTCCCCTCTCACTCTCCACCCATTGACCCCTTCTCTCTGCCCCTGGGGAGCCTTTCTCTGCCCTCCGCGAGCCTTTCTCTGCCCTCTGCGCTCTTTTGCGCCGCTGTGTGGGTTATTGTGCGATGTTACCTCTGCGCCTGATAAAGCGCCATTATCGCGCGATAAGGTATTATCGCGCGATAAGGTATTATCGCGCGATAAGGTATTATCGCGCGATAACGTCACAGAGCACACATTAAGATGGTTTAGTAAACATACCCCATAGTATATGATGGCAGATAAAGACCAGTATGGTCCATCTAGTCTGCTCAGCAAGGAAAGTGAATCATGATGTGAAGTTGGAGGGAGAAACGCTTATTTTGTTTTTCTGTCCCATGGTGTCATTTTAGATCATTTCTAATCATTTGTGTGCATAGGCTGTTTAATGGTCGGTCATGGTGCTTAGAATGTCAACTGAGCATAGCTTCTGCAACAGACAGTACTGGAGCAAGTGAGGGATCATCTACTCTTTGAGACAATGGTAGTTTGGCCTACTTCTGGTGGTTCATTATACAGCAGCTAACACATGCACCGAGATCAGACATCATCAGATTTCCCCTTGTTCTGACATTGGTGGAAGAATCTCTGCCACTTGTGGTCTCTGCCTCTTGCAGATGTTCCTGCCATAATTGAAGGAGCACACAAAGGGCGAGCGGTGTTAGGTGGTCACTAATGCTTTATTAAAATAAAAGAAACGCCCCAACGCGTTTCGGCACAACCTTCGTCAGGGGGCTGAGAACTGCAAAAGAGCAAATAAATGGTTAAATGTTTATACTATTTTTGGTTCTTTTGTGTTGATTTAGTCCTGGTTTCCCGCTATTGCAATTCACATGTTTTTTACATATACCCTTTTATATTTTGTTATTTGTGACACAATTTCTAGCTTTTACTTTATGCATATGGTCATATCGGTTGCTGTGCGCTTCAGAGAGTGTGTTTGACCTTCATAATTTGTGAGTATTTTCATAATTATTGTATACATGTGTTATTTTGTAGTCCATGCTTATTTTTACATTAACATATTGATGGTTTACCAAGCTTTAATCTTACCACACTTTGACTACGCAAATGCCATGCTCCATGGCCTCCCTAAAGCCACCCTGCATCCCCTGCAGCTGGCAATGAACTCAGCGGCAAGAGTTCTCCAAGGGGCATCCAGCCGTGACCACATGACACCTATCCTGAAACGGTTACACTGGCTTCCCATACAAGGCCGACTCACTTTCAAAATCTGATACTGACTTTCAAAATCATAAATGGCTTCTCCCCGCTATCACTATCGGAACTCATACAACTCCACCCCTCCAACAGATCTAGAAGGTCAACAGCAGTCAATAAGCTAGTAGTCCCAAAAGAAATAACTAACTGTACCCAGGCAACAACAAACAGGGCTTTCAGATTCTCTGCGCCTAGATGCTGGAACTCCCTCCCACGCAGAATCCGGGCAGTCACTGATCTTGCACAGTTTAGAAAGGTGTTGAAACACCACCTCTTCCTACTGCATTACCCTGATGACTGCTCCTCTAGAACCGACGCATCGAGCTGACCAAAGTAGCACAAATGGACACCCTAATTACTAAGGCACAGATGTAAATAGTTACCCTCGTTCCTAATCCAAGTTGTACCACCTGTTTATTGTAAACGCGGATCATCCTTATGAAATGCGTATATTAAATGTTCTATGTGGAATAGCGTGGTATATAAGAAACTGTAAATAAATAAATGGTTATGTTTGATTTCTTAATTTTTTAATAACACTTTTTTTAGCTTTGTAATTGTTTTTATGCATTTTTATACTTTATATGTTTGGTCTCATATAATTTGTGTTTTCATTATGCAATATGTGTTATGTCTATTTTATTTTTATTGTTTTTATTATGATTATTATTATTTATTTGCTGTTTTGTAGTTCTCAGCCCCCTGACGAAGGCTTTGCCGAAACACGTTGGGGTGTTTCTTTTATTTTAATAAAGCATTAGTGACCACCTACAACTGCTTGCTCTTTGTGTGCTCCTTTAATGTATTGCGAGAGGTTGCTCCTCTTGTGGTGGTTCCTGCCATAATTGAAGCCACAAGCTCTCTGGAAATGAGCGAGGAATAGCAGATAGAAGACATTGAACACCTTTACTTTCTAATCATATGGAACCTGAGAGGGCAAGCTGGCCATTGTAGAGCTGTGATATGGCTGCATTATGTCTCTGAGAAGACGCAGCAAATTTCAACCAACTTGAAAAAACAGCAAGGCTATGATACATTCTTAGATGAAAGAAGCTAGTAAACTGTCTGCAGCCTGTGTAAGTAAGGGTAGTTGCTGCATTTGCTACATGTGAAAGGGTATCTTGCTTTGCTTTGCTTGAGGCAAAGTGCATCTAGGAACTTTAGATTGATGATGCGGATACTAGAAGAGCCCTCTATGCAACACATTTTTGGACAAATAAGACAGCCAGACAAGCAAATATGAAAACTATCTGAGGAAGTGAGGTCTGTGGGTTTGTCATTTACCCCAAACTATGCAAAATGGAACCAAACCCCAATAGAAATCCTATACCTCCAGTTCTGCAGAAAGACGCTGCATCTGAGAAACGCCCTTAATGAGGGAAGCAGAGCAGCATTGGGACACTTTCCCATACTACTTCACCATTACAAAGGAATATTCACATTTTGGTGTTCACAATAGCAGTGACAAAAATCTTCGGTGCTACCAGGCATTCTGTAAAGTATTGCAAAACCCTGCAAAATGCACTTAACACAAATGCAAAAATCAGAGGTACCAAACTAGCAGTAATAGAAGTCACCAGGGCTCATACAGCTACAATCCGGTCTATGAAGGCAACAATACAAACTCTGCAAAATGCTTTAGAATGATAAACCACCAGCTAGGAGGTAAAGATTGTAAAACAGATCAGCTGGACTGCTATAGATACTTCTGCAGAGATTGTGGTAGCAAAAATACTTCACCTCAGTCACCCTGGCAAAATGTAAACAGATCTTCCTTAAATACAGGGTAAGTGTCTACATCCATATACAAAGACTGAACTGCAAATCCCAAAAAGCCGGGTTGCAAACACAAGTTTCAAGATAACAACAAATATATTTAATTTAGAGCTGGACAAAGAAAAACTGAAATGCATTTCTTCTTGTACTATGCAGAGATGTGCTATGCTTCTTGTACTATGCAGAGATGTGCGTTTTCCAAAGCTGAGAAAGAAAATCAGACCGCTTTGACCCGGTGAAAAGCGGGATATAAATACAGCTAAATAAATAAAATAAATAAAATAAATTCTCATCAAAAAAAATGAGCAGGAAAAGCAGCAGCTGTCGCAGGAAAATATGCTTTATCCTGCCAGCAGGCCAGAAATGTAATCTGACCAGGGAAAGTAAAGACCAGCACCAGAACCTGGGAATAGACTGTTATTGTTCTTTCCGCCTTTATTTTATTGTTATTACTATTTAGTGGGTTATTTTTCCCATTTTATTGTAATCACTCTGGAGGTAAAATGTATGCATGCATTTTTCACTGCATTAACTCAGATGGATGTTCAAAGGAAAACTATGCATTGTATTTACACCTGCAGTTCGGCATGCTGAAATGTTCAGGGTTAATTTGGTGACATATGGGGTAATTTGGTAAATAAAATTAATCTAACCCCCTATCTGTGTGTGTATCCCTTGCCATGGCTATGCATTCTGTTTGGCAGACGGATCATAATTTCCAAGAGCAATGCTGTCTTTTAGCCTCCGGATAATTAGGGTTCCTGAAGTAGGACCAGTATACATCGGGAACGCCTTTGACACTTTCACTTCACTTCACTTCACTCCTCTCTTTTTCCAAATAACACTAGGCCAGAATTTGTATTCTGTTGCTTTAAACCTTGGGGTCACTAATAACGAGAACAATAATAACCGTCAGAGACAGAACTATATTAAAAGCAAATTTAACCCCTCCTCCTCACACAAACATATTACAAGCAGTTTGACTCCTTTTCCTTCCTTTGTGCTGGAAATATATGCCAAGCTGTCTCATTTCTTTACATTCTCCTTGCTCTCTTTGGTTACCCTGAGAGGGTAACTCTCCTCCTGCACTATATTCTTTCAGTGTACCTTTAGCTGGTGGTTGCTTTGGGAGGCCCCCATCTGCGCACCACCTGCTCGAACACCTCCTGACAGAGCTCCCATCTGCCGAGATCCACCTTGCACCTGCTCAAGTAGTCCGCCGTGATCTTCTCTACCCTGGCTACATGTGCCGCCGACAAGGCCTGCAGATGGGCTCCAGCCCAATCCAGCAGGCTCTCTGCCTCTTACTCCAAGAGAGGACTGCTCACGCCACCCTGATGGTTGATATAGGCCTCTGTGATCTGCCAGCACCACCGCTTGCATTTCCAACCTGTTTATGGACCACTGGGCTTCCAGGGTACTCCATCGACCCTGGGCAAACTGTCCCTCGCAGTGAGCCTCCCAACCGACCAGACTGGCGTCCATCGTCAACTGAATCCACTGAGGGGACTTGAGGGGCATGCCCTGCTCCAGATTCCCTGGCTGGAGCCACCACTTCAGGGCTCCCCTCGTCACTGGGGGACAGGGTAGAACTGTGGACAAGGGCTGACGCTGATGAGACCAGTGATGGAGAAGGGATCACAGGAGAGGTCTCATGTGGTCTTTCGCCCAGGGCACTAGCTCGATCGTCGCTGCCATGGTTCCCCGCACTTGAAAATAATGCCAAGCGGAGGACACTCTCATGGCTAGGAACTGGCGCATCAGATGCTGTAGCTCCCTTGCTCTCTGAACCGGTAAGAACATCCTGCCTCTGCGGGTATTGATCCTTGCCCCAAGATGCTCGATCTCCTGAGAGGGATCCAATCTGCTCTTGGTCAGATTGATCACCCACCCTAGACTCCTCAGGAGACCGATCACCCTGGCCATTGCCCTCACACTTTCCTCCTTGGACTTGGCCTGGATCAACCAGTTGTCGAGGTACAGGTGGACCAGGAGCCGTGGCTACTATGATCATGATCTTGGTAAAGGTGTGAGAAGCCGTCACCAGACCGAACGGTAATGCCTGAAACTACTGATGTGACGTGCGGACGGGAATATGTAGATATGCCTCGGTGAGGTCGAGAGATGTTAGAAACTCTCCCTGTTGTACTGCACTATCACAGACTTCAGATTTTCCATGCAAAAATGGGGTACCCGGAGGCAACGATTACTCGCTTCAGGTTGAGGATCGGGCAAAAGGAACCCTCCTTTTTTGGGTTCCATAAAATAGATGGAGTACTGACCGCAACTGCACTGGTCTTCGGGAACTGGCATGACTGCTCCCAGGAACAGAAGCCGCGCCAGAGTTTCCTTCACCGCTGAGGCCTTGGCCGGAGATCTGCAAAGAGACTGCACAAACGATGGGAGGACTGGTCTTGCCAGTTCGAGGGCATATCCTTCTCGAACATCGTCCAGAACCCATTGATCGGAAGTGACCCGGACCCAGGCTGAGAAGAACTGCCGCAAACATCCCCCCACTGGCAGAACCTCTGCCTGGGCCCCCTCACCTCATTGCAGCTTCCTAGCACCATAGGCGGAGGAAGAGGCATCAAATCCCCTGCCCTCTGGAGAGAAAGTGTCCCCTCTGAAAGGGTACCAAACGAGCCATCTGAAACTTAATGGGACTCCCGTGGCTGAGACCGCGCAGTCGTGGGGTTGCGACTCTGTTTCAGCCTATCCTCAGGGAGCCTACCTCTCTTAGACTCCCCCAGCTCCTTCACTAATTTGTCTAGATCCTCCCTGAAAAGCAGCTTTCCCTTAAAGGGGAGCCTGCTGAGTCGGGCCTTTGAAGAACCGTCAGCCGCCCAGTTGCAGAGCCAAAGGTAATGACGAGCCGCCACCACAGAAGCCATGCTCTTTGCCAAGCTCCTGATGAGATCATAGTGGCTATCTGTAAGGTAGGCCTCCCCCGACTCAGTTCTTGCTGCTTCCCTCACTAAGCCACCTGGAAGGTCGCTTGGCAGCTGGAGCTGCTGGGACCATTGCAGGGAAGCCTGAGCTACCCAAAACCCACACACGGATGCCTGGAAAGCCAGGGCGCATTGATATCAAAGGCCTGTTTTAATAATGTGTCCAACTTCTTGTCCTGCGCATTTTTAAGGGCTGCAGTGCCCTCAACTGGTATGGTTGTCTTCTTCGTAACTGCTGACATGGCTGTGTCCGCTCTAGAGGGCCGAAGTAAGTCTCTCTCCAGCTTCAGCAAGGGGTACAACTGTGACATAGACCGCACACCCCTTAAACTGGACTCTGGCTGATCCCACTCTTCTTGGATCATCTGTCAAACCACTTGATGAGCCGGGAAGACTTTTTGCGACTTCCTAACAGCTTGAATCAACTGGTCCTCCCACGCCTCCTCCTCTGCTGGAATGCCAGTGGAGATATTGAGGACTTTCAAAGCCGGCAACTTTTCTTGGTGGAAAACCCGAACAATCCTGGCCTGCTCCTCCTCTGGAATCTTGCCCTCTTCAAGTTCTTCCTCGTCCTCTCCCGGTCCGAGGGCTCTCCTTCCATAGCCTCTGACAGAGGAGAGTAGAGAGCTTCCTCATTCACAAGCGTAGTTTGTTTCAGCAGCACTTCTGCGTCTCCCGGCTCCTTGGGCTCTGCACTTCGCTTAGCCGCGCGCTCCTGTGCCGCTACCTGACTGTGCATTCCCTGCTGTCTCAGACAGAACGCCCTATGCAGCAATAAGACAAATTCTGGCGAAAAACCACCCCAGCCTCCCCCTTACTGCACTCCTGGAGAAGTGGGGCGCCTGGGTTGAGGCTGGGGAAGAGCCGGCTGTAATTATGCTGAGGGCAGGAGAGATCCAGCCCCGAGCATTGCTTCCATGGGCTCCCCTGACTCCTGGGAGAGGGATGATAGGGATCCTGGTTTATACTGGCCTGGATTCCCTGTTCCAGGAGGCGGCCTTCACTGCGCAGCCCCTGCATACGCCTGCCTCCGACACTGCTCCCCGCCGGGTCCCGCATACCAAACACTGTGGTCTCGCCGGCATGGTGTCAGAATGCTTCTGCTCCTTAATCTGAAATTACACAAGGTTACTCACACCTTTCTTACCTAGTTCAGTTTGAAATATATAGATTTATATGGTTATATATAGGTGTATATATCTCTACGTAGACATATATAAATATCTACACCTTCTTTCTTCCTTTTTCCTTTTTTTTAAAAAATGAAGAATAAAAGAAATAAAGGGCCATCCCCAAGAACACCTAAACTTTTTTGCAATCGGGGAAAAACTGCACCTACAGACTCTCCCGGCATTTTACCCTTTCTCTCAAGCCTGAGTCCTGAAGGGGGTGTGGAAAAGTATGCAAAAACAAAAAGCCTGCCTGCCTCTGATGTTCCTAAGCCCCCCCCCCCCCCGAGACGACAGGCTTTCCTGCAATGTGGGGCTGGCGCCTGCGTGGTCGACTTACCTCACCACATGGTCCGCCGCCGTGTTCGCTGCTGTCCGATGTTCTTTCAAGCCGCTAAGTGCTCGCTCTCTCCTGCACTGTTCCGTACCACATTTGGCCACATTGTCCCACCCTCGTGCTCAGCCGCCACAGGGGCTTCAGTAGCGAGGCAGAACAAACAGCGGATGAGCAGATCCGGCAGGCAGCGAATGGAGAAACTGCGGCTCCTCACCCTTGCCGGGATCGGGAACCGCTTTTACTGCTGCCTTCCCCTGAAGCTGTCTCCTGCTCCCCAGAAGCGGTAGGTTGGGGGGGGGGGGTTAGAGAAGGTCCCTCTCCAGCCCTGAACAGAACAGCCTGCCTGAGTGGGAGAGCCCAAGAAAAAAATCAATGAAATTTAAATAGAAGAAATAAATAAATAAAAGAAATAAAGGAAAACCCCCCCACTGTCTTCCTAAATCTCTCCAGTAAGCCTAGTCCCTTGTCTTACTGACTTCCTCCAGCTGCTTGGAGACTGAGCATACTGGAGCTGGTGGGAGGTGCCAGTGGTATTTATATCCTAGTGTCGTCAAAAAATGACATGCTCAGTCTCCAGTAGCCGCATTGCTAGGGATATTTGTCTTCCCTTACTTAGACGACTGGCTCATAAGAGCAAGCACCTCTCGAGGCCAGTCTGTCCCTCTCACGCACCATGTCCCACTAGAGGACAGCAACCTTGGGTCGGAAGGACTGGGGTTTCTAGTCCCACAGGTGCTCCTTGTGGTCTTGGGCAAGCCACTTAACCCTCCATAGCCCATGTTCCCTGTAAAATAGTTAGCTCCAAGTTATAATGCCCTGTTCAATGTAATTTCAGTTTGTTCAATGTAAACTGCACTGATGCCGAATAGCGCGGTATATAAGAGAATGTAAATAAATAAATAAATAAATGCAGGTGTTACAACACTTTGGAGGAATTATGACAAATCCCAGGTCCCAACTTGTCCCTTCTCAAACTCGAGTTTATAGGGGCCCTCTTAAATACTCCGCAGTCAAGGGCATTTCTGACCAACTCCACTGTGCTTGTCTCAATCAGCATCTCAGGCATATCTCAAGAATTATCTGACTGCTCGAGAAATGCCACAACTTCTGGGTCATATGACATCAATGGGGCATGTAGTTCCATATGCCCATTTACACATGTGCACAGCCCAGTGGACACTGGCATCCCAGTGGTCATAGGCATCAGGTCGCCTGGGGAACAAGATAAGTCTCTGCTCTTCTGATCTCATCTCTTTAGTGTTGGCGATCCCCAGAAAATTACCTTTTTGGGTCACCTTTTCAGATGCCTGCACATCAATTATAGCCTGATGACAGTCGCATCAAGGCTGGGCTGGGGATCCCATCTGTGGTCTTTCACAGCTCAAGGACTCGAATCTCATCAGGAGTCACAGCTCCATATAAATCTGCTCGGAGCTATTCTCAATGCACTCAAAGTGTTCCAGGACCATCTTTGTTGCCGCAGAGTTCTAGTCCAAACCGACAAGTAGCCATGTTCTACGTGAACAAGCAAGGCGGAACAGGTTCTTTGACCCTCTGTAGCGAGGCTCCGCATCTCTGGTTGTTTGCCATATATCATCACATTCACCTCCCAAGTGGTGTATCTCCGAGGCAAACACAATGTTTTAGTGGACAGGCTAAGTTGAATCCTTCTCCCCCACAAGTGGTCTCTTCATGTAGACAGTCTCCTACATTTTTCAGATCTGAGCGACTCCAGAGATAGACCTGTTCGCAAGTCCTCAGAATGCCAAGCTCCCTTTCTTCTTTACCAGGACTCCTGCTCCGGATAGCCAACAGGTGGATGCTTTTCACCTCCATTGGGAACACGGCTTCCTATATGCCTTCCCTCTCATTCCTCTAATTCCCAAAGCTCTTTTCAAACTCCATATGGACAGGGGCTTCATGATACTCATAGCCTCATGCTGGCCACGTCAACCATGGTACCCTCTCCTTCTACATCTGTCTCAAGCTCAATCCATAGATCTGGAGTCTGCTCCAGATCTCCCCTCTCATGAGAAGGGGATGTTGCTCCATTCCAATCCACAGTCTCTCCATCTCGCAGCATGGCTGCTGAAGGCATAACCTTCCCCAGGAGGTTAAGGACATCCTTTTAGCTTCTAGAAAGCCATCCACCAGACGGTCCTATGCTTTCAAGTGGTGTAGGTTTTCTTTCTCCAGGACCAAGCAGGAAGTCAGTCCTCACATATGGGTGTCATTGGTGCCGATGAAGCCCCAGCGGAGCATTTCCCTAGCTTTCTATGAAAGCCTTTGGGAATGCAGGCACGCATGCGCGGTTCCCTTCCCGCCTAAAGGTGCCATCTTACCTCAGTCTCTTTTTTTCCGAGAAGCCCACCAGACGTGTGTCCTGTCATCCCGGATAAAAGTTGATTTTTCTTTGGCGATCCTCGCTGTTTTTTCTCCCAGTTCGACGCCGGTTCCCCTCCCGCAGGGTTCGGTACGCCAGTATCGAGCCCGATCCTTCTTTTCGGTTTTTGCCCTTCGTGGCTGGCGTTCGCGCCCTTATTTTGCTTTTTCCCTGGAAGGCCGGTCCTTTGACCTCGCGGGGACTCTTCTTGAAACCGCTGGAAGCCATCGGGGAAAAAAGTGTTATCGGTGTAAGAAATTAATGTCTCTTACTGACACACACGACTGCTGCCTTCGGTGCCTCGGTCCTGATCACGACCCTAAGTCATGTGGACCATGTGGGAAGATGTCTTCCAAGGCACTCCGAAGTCGCCAGCAGCAGAAAGAAAGGCTTTTCTCAGACTCAGCCTCCGGCCGGGCCCGGACCTCGTCTGAGGCCTCGACATCTCGGGATTCGGATCCCGAGCGCCGTCGGAGCTCCTCGGACAGGGGGTCCCCTGACCGGGAACGCAAGAGGAAGAAGCGGCTCGCGAGGGCGTCATTGGAGGAGGTCCCTGGCTCCTCGAGGGCCAGGTCTAAGACCCCCGACCGTCGCCCCGGGCCCGTGGAACAAGAGAAGCCTGCCAAAGTTCCTCGTGTGGAGCCGGAGTCTGCTGGACACGTAAGCCCCGTAGTCCTCGAGGACTCTCCTCCCAGAGAGCCGACGTCGGGCCCGGCGCCGCCAGGGCCCGAGTCGGTGGCTGCTGCGTCTCCCGAGCTGAGTCTCAGGATGACAGCCTTGGAGAGCAGATTGTCTGTCTGCCTTCATGGAGCAGCAGCGGGCACTGATGGCCAGCCTGTCTGGCGCATCTGCCCCGACCACCGGGACATCGACTTCAAAGTCGACCCCAGAGACCGAGCCGATACTCGAGTCCATCATGGCTCGAAGTCGACCTCGGTCGCGGTCTCCCTCGACCTCCCACTCGGGACCGAGGGCATTGACGCCGGTGCTTCTGGCGTCGGGGCGGGTGCTCCCGGGCCCCGTGGGGTCGGATCCTGACTCCTCGTCGGACGAGTCCGCCTGGGAGACGGAGGATGAGGAGTCCCCCGATATGTTCAAGACTCGGTGCGTTCTGTCGGACCCACCGCAGTCTGAGCCCCGGAGTAGATCCCCTCCGGAGGATACTCGGTTCTCGGAGTTCGTCCGGGATATGGCCACTGCCTTGGCTTTTCCGGCGGACCCTGAGGAAGAGCCTCGAGCTAAAGAGCTTGAGGCCCTGCAGTATGACTCTCCTCCGAAGGAGGCCTTTACTGTCCCGGTCCCTCCGATGCTGGAACGGCTCCTCTTCCGGATGTGGGAGGCACCGGCCTCGGCGCCAGTTCAAAGCAAGCGAGTCGACTCGATCTATCGACTCAGGAAGAGCCCTGGCTTTCAAAAGGCACAGCTACCACACCATTCCATGGTTGTGGAATCGGCCATGCA
Source organism: Ichthyophis bannanicus (assembly GCA_033557465.1). NCBI lineage: Eukaryota > Metazoa > Chordata > Amphibia > Gymnophiona > Ichthyophiidae > Ichthyophis > Ichthyophis bannanicus. The sequence goes on along the minus strand of CM066033.1, from coordinate 968,020,288 downwards.
TCGTCTGAAGAGCCAGAAGATGCACTCTGTGGAACCTCGATGGCGTCAGTAGAAAGTGCTTTCAGGGCTCAATGCTTACTTGCCGTGTCCAGTCTTACCAGCTGTACATGGGCATGTACTTGCGGGACTTGGCCAAGGAGTTGGCCGGGTTCTCTGCTGGACTCTCCGGGGAACCTTTGCAGAGATTCAAGTCCTTGTCCTCGGGGATTCGGGACTGCTCGAAGCTCATGTCCCGCGCCGCCTACGATGGCTTCGAGGCTTCGGCCCCAGTTGCGGCAGCCAGCATCGCGGCTCGACGCCAGGCATGGCTGCAGTCATCGGACCTCAAGCCATGGGTTCAGGACAAGTTGGTCGATGTCCCTTGCCGAGGTGAAAACCTTTTTGGCAAGCCCATGACCGAGAAGGCTGCCCAGCTCGAAACAGAGCACCTTACACGGACAAGGCTGTCTAGGAAGACCTCTGCCCCTTCTCATAAAAAGAAGGGCCTGGGTAAAAAGCCCTTTTACCCGAGGAAGGGCACTGCCTACAAACAGTACCCTCAATATCAGGCTACCCAAGCTGCACCCCATGGTCAGCAAGCCAAGGGGCAGGGTAATGGGCCCCGTAGACAGAGGACCCCAAGCCTCCGGCCCCTGCTCCCACTCAGCAGGGTGGGGGTTTTTGACTCCTTGAGCGTAGCCTCTCCATCCCTGCTATCCCAACCCTGCACAGGAGGTCGCCTCGTCCTCTTTGCCCACCAGTGGCCCCTCATCACCGGGACAGTTGGGTGTTGGACATAGTCCACAGGGGCTATGCACTGCATTTTCACCAACTGCCTCCTCCATACTTTCCAGGGGAGCCTCCAAGGCCTCCCCTGCACACAGACCTTCTCCTTCAAGAGCTTCAAGGTCTGTTGGTGGACAGGGCGGTGGAGCCTGTGCCTCCCCACTTACAAGGTCACGGATTCTACTCCGGTATTTCCTGGTGCCCAAAAGAACCGGTGGCCTTCGACCCATTCTGGATCTCAGGAACCTCAACAAGTTCCTAGAGAAAGAAAAGTTCAAGATGCTTACTCTTGGAACACTTCTGCCCTACCTCCAGCAGGGAGATTGGCTATGCTCCTTAGATCTAAAGGATGCGTATACCCACATCCTCATTCATCCAGACCACAGAAAGTATCTCGAGTTCATTGTGGGAGGAAACCATTTCAGTACAGAGTACTGCCTTTTGGCCTCACCTCCGCTCCCAGGGTCTTTACCAAATGCCTGGCAGTGATAGCGGCCTACCTGAGAAATCAGGGAATCTTTGTCTTCCCCTATCTGGACGACTGGCTCATCAGGGGTCAGACGTGCCAGGAGGCCAGACAAGCCACCCTCAGAACTATTGCTCTTCTTCAAAGCCTGGGGTTTGTAATAAACTTCGCAAAGTCCACTTTGCTCCCCTCCCAGAACTTGGAGTTCATAGGAGCAAGGCTGGACTCCCTGCTGGCAAAGGCTTTCTTGCCAGCAGACAGAGCCCAAAGACTGATAAACTTAGCAAACCAGTTTCTCAGCAGGTTACTGGTCTCCGCCAGACTCTGCCTGAGGCTGCTTGGCCACATGGCTTCGAAAGTGCATGTGACCCCCAATGCCAGGCTCCATATGAGGCCTGCACAGTGGTGCCTTTGGACTCGGTGGTCACAGGCCACAGGCAGCCTCAGAGACAGGATAAGGGTGTCCAGACAATTTCTGAATTCCCTCAACTGGTGGCTGCACCCACCCAATCTACTAAAGGGGGTGCCTTTTCAGATTCCTGGGTACACGGTGGTACTGACCACAGACGCCTCCCTGCAGGGCTGGGGTGCTCATTGTCTAGGCAAGTGCACCCAGGGCCTGTGGTCTCCTTGGGAAGCTGCACAGCAGATCAATCTCCTCGAACTCAGAGCTATTCGATTAGCACTCAAAGCTTTCTCTCCTGCCCTGGCTCATCAAACTGTCCTGGTTCAGACAGACAACCAAGTAGCCATGTTTTATGTGAACAAACAGGGCGGGACTGGGTCCAGAATCCTTTGTCAGGAGGCTCAGGACCTTTGTTTATTTGCCCTCAAGCACAACATGCTCCTCAAGGCTGTGTACCTTCCAGGCCAGGACAACTACCTGGCCGACAGATTAAGCAGAATTCTGCAGCCCCACGAGTGGCAGCTGCATCCTTCAGTAGTTCAGAAGATCTTCCTGAAATGCGGTCTCCCTTTGGTAGATCTCTTTGCCAGCCCAATGAACAAGCAACTGCCAAAGTTCTGCTCCAGGCAACTGCATCCTCTGAGAATAGCAGCAGATGTTTTTCTGATTCCATGGTCTCAGGGCCTCCTGTATGCGTTTCCTCCCACGCCCTTGGTGGCCCGAACTCTCTTCAAAATTCTTCAGAACAAGGCCTCGGTCCTGCTGGTGGCTCCCAGGTGGCCGAGACAGCCTTGGTTTCCACTTCTACTTCAACTGGCGGTGGATCCACCACTGCCTCTGGGGTTGCAACCCGGCCTTCTCTCACAGGAGCAGGGTTCCCTTCTGCACCCCAATCTCAACTTGATGGCTTGGAGGCTGCAAGGGTAGTTTTGGCTCCCTGGGGCCTACCTCAGGAAGTTGAGGAGGTTGTCCTAGCCTCTAGGAAACAGTCCACTAGGAAAACCTATGCTCTCAAATGGAAAAGGTTTTCTGTGTGGTGTCAGCTTCGTACAGAGGATCCTTTCTCCTGTACTGTGCCAGTAGTGCTTCAGTACTTGCTGCACTTATCAAATAAGGGACTTAAGTCCAATTCTGTTCAGGTCCACCTCTCAGCTCTAGCAGCTCACCACTCACTGGTGGAGGGACATTCTCTGTCGGGTCACCCCTTGGTGTCCCGCTTTCTCAGGGGCTTGCTTTTGCTCAAGCCTCCAATCCGTCCCCCTGCCCCTGAGTGGGAGTTGAATGTGGTCTTGCAGCAACTGACTCTCCCACCTTTTGAGCCGATGGCTACTTGTCCACTGTGCTTCCTATCCTGGAAGACACTCTTCCTGATAGCCCTTACCTCGGCTAGGCGAGTGAGTGAGCTTCAGGCCCTGGTCTATGATAGGCCTTACACCAGGATTTATAGGAACAGGGTAGTCCTCAGGACTCATCCAAAGTTCCTCTCAAAGGTTGTCTCCTCTTTCCACCTCAATCAGGAGGTGGTTCTTCCAACATTCTTCCCTAGGCCTCTTGCAAGCCAGGCTGAAGCAGTCCTGCATACCCTGGACTGTAGAAGGGCCTTATCCTTCTACCTTGACCGTACGCAGGGGCATAGGAGGGCTACTCAGCTCTTCGTATCCTTTGACCCTAATCAGTTGGGGTTGGCTGTATCCAAGCGTACCTTGTCCATCTGGGTGGCTGAATGTATCACCTGTGCTTACAAGGCGGCTGACCTTCCTTTGCAGGGTCGGGTCACGGCCCATCGTGTCAGGGCAATGGCTGCCTCAGTGGATCATCTCCGCTCTGTGCCCTTGTAGACATCTGCAGGGCTGCAACTTGGTCTTGGTCTTCAAGCCAGACTTTTGTGGCCCATTACTGTCTGGAGAGGGAGTCCCGTAGGGACAGTGCTTTTGGCCAGGCAGTACTCCGGAATCTCTTTGAGGTTTAGGCAACTCCTGCCCTCTGTTGGGCTACCGGTGAAGGTTGTGTCCTTGAAAAGCCTTTCTTTGCTGCTGAGACTAGAGGGAGTACTCTTGTTCAGCCTGGGTTCCTCGGTAGCCCAGAGCTAGGGAGTCACCCATATGTGAGGACTGACTTCCTGCTTGGTCCCGGAGAAAGAGTAGTTACCTGTAACAGGTGTTCTCCAGGAGCAGCAGGAATCAGTCCTCACAACCCTCCCTCCTCCCCTTGGAGTTGCAGTTGTACATAGTTTATTTTTTCGTTTTTGTGTGCTGTTCGTAGCTATGTCATTTGACTGAGGTAAGATGGCACCTTTAGGCGGGAAGGGAACCATGCATGCGTGCCTGCATTCCCAAAGGCTTTCATAGAAAGTTGGGGAAATGCTCCGCTGGGGCTTCATCGGCGCCGATGACACCCATATGTAAGGACTGATTCCTGCTGCTCCTGGAGAACACCTGTTACAGGTGAGTAACTACTCTTTCTGGTGTTCTCAGAAGAATCTTAATTACTTCTCAGCTCCGGTGGAGGCACTGCTTGAATACCTCTTCCACCTATATTATTCTGGACTCAAAAATAATTAGATAAGAGTACACCTAAGTGCAATTGCGGCCTCACGTGCCCTTAGATGGCCAACCCATCTCCTCTCAGCCGCTCGTAGCACACTGCATGAGGGGTCTCCTATTAACCAAGCTTTCCATTAAGCCACCTCCAGTGTCGTGGTGCTGCTCAGCCTTGTGTTGTCTTTCGATTGTTTGTTGTGCATGGGTATCTGGAAGTTGATTAGCTTGTGGTCCGACCAAGGTACAGAGGTAACAGACATCACTAGGTCGTGGCTTGGATCAGGGACTGTCAATGGGGCGAACACCAGGTCTAGAATGTTTCCCTTTAGATGCGTGGATTCCTTGATTATTTGCTTGTATCCCAGATCCTTGATAGCTTCCAGGAGAGCGGATGCCTGATTGTGTTGCAGAGATTGAAATCTCCCAGTATCCAGTTTGGTGTGCTAAGATTGTGGATATTGGCAGCTAGGTCTAATATAGTTGGGAGATCGTCGGGGGAGGATGAAGGGGCTCTGTATAACAGGATGATGGAGCACTGTTTGTTTGCAATGGTTACTGTATCCAAGTTGTTAATGCTAGTGGAGTCAATCGTAAGGAAATGGAGGTCCGTCTTGGTGAGGATGAGCGCTCCACCTCCTCTCTTACTTTCCCTATGTCGTGTGTGTATGGAGAAGTTTTGGGGAAGGAGTTGGTTGAGGAGGACGTTGTCCTCACATGATAGCCAAGTTTCTGTGATCATGGGAGGATTTTATGTCTGCGATGACTGGCCATTTCTTACGGATTGAGCGTGCATTTATGAGGGCACATTTTAGGCTTGGTGGAAGGGGGGTTTCTTCTTGTTTGGTTTTCTTAGAGTGTTGGAGTGCGATGTGTAGCAAGTGAGAGTGGCGTGTGTGGGCTTCCCCTTTTGGGTAGTGATAGGGGGCCCCTGACCCTCTTCTCCCATGGCTCTGCAGGATTGGAATTTGATTGGGTGAGGGGGATAGGGCTAAAGAGTTACCGAGCCAACCTGTGAGAAGGAGGAAGGCCGTTTTGAAATCTTCTATTGTGCGTGGCAGAATGAAAACGTGTGGGCAGATCAACTGTTTCAAAGAGGCTATTACAGCAGGCTGACAGATGCGCTGTTTCGACTGGCAGGATAATGCAGAAGATAATTCGCTATTCGATACGCAGTCAGGAATGTGTTATGGGTGAACAATTATATAACTGGTAACAGACATGAAGCACAGATGTTTGGTCTGATAAGCATACAAGTATATGGCATGAATATGAAGTCAGTAGGAATGCATGAAAACAGGCAGGTATGTACATCACGTAAATGATGGAAGACAGGCAGCGAGCAGGTATAATACATGGGCAGTACTATTAGGCAAACAGGTCTCCACAAATTTGCTCTATTGGGTAAGTTAACATTTAATGTGGTTATAACATTTCGCTAGGTGCCGAGACTGAGTCATAGTTAGTATAGTCATGTTGGGCTGGGTCTTAATTATGAGCATTGAAGAGAGTCAAGCTCTAGATGTTAGAGTACCTGCTTTGCTTGTCGGAGGATTGCGGCATTTTCTGAGACTGACATTCCTTAATTTCTATTAGAAATAAGGCAGAGATTGTATTTGATTTTATTAATGGATGGGAAGCCAGATAGCCAAGATTCAGTCAGTCATACACAGTATATCAGACACTAATACTATTGTTATTGATCAATGATGTCCAGTCCTGATGGATTCTTGCAAGCAAGGCTATACTCTGTTTGAAAGCTCTCAAAGGGGTTTTTGTGTTCATTTTTAAAAGCTGATTATTAAAGGGGTTCTGGTGTTCATTTTTAAAAGCTAAGGGCCCGCTATTCGTGCCTTCCCTTGCCGCATCTAACTTTCACGCCGGTTGTGCGGGGAAGTTAGATGGGGGCAGAGTCTGGGCAGGCGGTGAGCGTTTGCCAGCACTGAACTTAGAGGGCTGATTCTAATGTCAGCCCTATTCATCCAGGGCTGACGATATGTGCGGCCCTGAACATGTTATTTTTTTTCAATGCTGTGGCACGGATGGGGCAGGGGGGCCGGAGGACATTCCACACAGCCTGACCCTGGCCTTAGGAGGCCAAATTGGGGTTTGGGCTGCGGGGAATAAGCTTTTGTTTCCAGTGGCCAGCATTGTGGCTCTTCATTGGAGCTGTGGTCCATGGCAACATGATGCCATGGCACTGTGGCTGCATTGAAGAGCCTTGACTGAGTTAGCCGGAAATGTCCTGTACGTGCAGGCCTGACTGAATTCTAGTCCTGGCCTTCATGTACAGGACTGTTTGCGATTCTTATCCCACGGGGCTAGACATGCCCCATAGGATCAGAATCGCGATCCTCTCTGTATGTCCAGCTCAGACCGGATGTACAGAGGGGATCTATGCAGAGAATGGAATGAGCCCTTAAGTCTTTTTTTCCCTATACTGCAATGGGGGACTTTTTCTTGTTTGTGGTGTTGGGCAAAGCTCTGTCAGTTAGTTCATTGTCTTTGTTCCAGCTACCCATTAACTCTTTCAAGCCACTGACCTCATCAAGTGTTAGATCCCTTCCTACCCACTCCATCACCCACTCACCCCATACGAGCATTTTTGCTTTATAGGATAACTCCCCAATTAGCTACACACATGGACATAGAACAGTGCTGTTAAAACACACTTTAAGCGATTAGCTGCCTTTTCTCTTAAAGGAAAGCCGAGGAACTTTTAAATAAGTAAGTATTTATAGACCTCCAAGTGCAAAGCATTGGTAGTTCTCTCTCTTTTACTTAAACAGATACCAAAGCTCCATCAACTAAATAATGACCGGGGAAAAATCCTACTGCTAAAGCTGTTGCCCCCGTTACAGCTTCTGCCTCTGTCCAGACAGAAATCCCAATGCCATTTGAAGGACCGGTTCCATGTACAGGATGCCTGTATGCTGAGGCTGTCAGGAAACAAGTGGAGGAACTTGGAGATGAGGTGGCGAGGCTGAGGAGCATTCAAGACAGTGAGAAGTACATTGTTGAGATGCTTCTTGAAACATCCAAGCTCTCCGACAGAGGTGAAGATGGGAAGCTACCGAATGAAGAAGATTGGACACGAGTCACCAGAGCCTGCAGTAACAACACTCCAACTCCCTCCAGCCTTTGAATTGAAGAACCAGTATGCATCGCAGGAAAGGGAAGAACCACAGCTCGAGCACTCCAAAGTTGCAGAATCAGTCACCACAAGAAAGCGAAAGGTAGTGGTGGCTGGTGACTCTCTTCTGAGGGGGTACTGAGGCATCCATCTGTCGACCAGACTTGATGTCCAGAGAGGTGTGCTGTCTGCCAGGTGCCAAAATCAGAGATGCTAAGGAGAGTTTTCTGAGACTCATCAAGCCTGCTGACTATTATCCAATGTTCCAAGGGCTGCAGAGCAGAGATGGTGTCCATCTGTCCAAAAAGGGTCAAAGTGTCTTCAGTAGCAGACTGGCTAACCTACTGAAGAGGGCTTTAAACTAGATTCATTGGGGATGGGTGAAGAAAGCCCCCAGGTAAATGAAACATTAAATATCTCTGTAGAAATGGGTAAAAGGGGCAACATCTGGAAAGCGGTGTGTATAAATGCCCGTAGCATGGGAAATAAGATCCCAGATGTTGAGGCTTTAATGGAAGAGGCAGACTTGGATTTAGTGGCAGTTATGGCTACATGGTTCACAGAAAACCATGACTGGGATGTAATTATATCAGGCTATACTTTATTTAGTAAGGACAGGATAGGAAGAAGGGGAGGTGGATTGGCACTATATGTAAAAAAATAATATTAAAACTATAGAATTGCAGAGTAGATAACATGAGGAGATATCTAGCAAAGCTTGAAGAATGATCTAGAATTTGGCAGCTGAAATTTAATGTTAAATGCAGGGCCATGTGTTTTGGTTGCAAAAATCCAAAGGAGTGGTAGAGTGTAGGGGATGAGGTACTCCTGTCCATGAAAGAAGAGCAGGACCTGGACATAATTGTGTCTGACGATCTTAAAGTATCTAAACAGGTAGAAAAGGCAACTGCGAGAGCCAGAAATATACTTGGGTGTATAGGGAGAGGAATGGCCAGCAGAAGAAAGGAGGTGATGTCTCTGTATAAGTCTCTGGTACGACCTCATTTGGAGTATTGTGTGTACAGTTCTGGAGACTGCACCTTCAAAAGGATAAAGCAGGCTGGAGTCTGTGCATAGGATTGCTACTGAAATGGTTAATGGTTTTTGTTATGAAGCATATGAGGACATACTTAAAGATCTTTGACCTCCGGAGAGTCTCCGGTTCCATTGTCTGGAATGGTGGTCCAGGGTCCACCCAGACCTTCTCCATCTCCCTCGAGCAGCGTATGCTACCCATCGAGAGGAGTTTGGCTTCAATCCTGGCAGCATCCGTGCTAGTAGCCTCAAGGACCCTTAGGAGCCCAGGTCTTGATACTGAGCCTGGAGTTGGGCCTTCAAAGCCCTCGATAGCCCATATCTCGATGCCAAACCTGGAACTGCTGCCATTGGAACCCTCTGGGCAATGCTGAGCCTGAACCAGCAGAGTCCCATTGGCTGCAGGAGAAACCAGCCTCAAGCTTCTATGGTTCCAGTGCCTCAAGACATTGGCATCGTGATCATCCATTGACATCTGATTTGAAAGTGGAAACGCAACAGTGACTGTTGCTATTTTGACTTCCCCTCCAGTTCTGATTCTGATGCCTGGGAATTGGAGGCCAAGTCCCCTGTTTCATAGAGGCAATGTGATGTGGCATCGGATCCTTCACAGCTTCACGAGTGCCACTGGTCCCTGCTGGAGGACATGTCATTCCAGGACTTAGCCGAGACATGGCCAAGGCGCTCTCAGTTTCGGTAGGCATAGAGATGGAACCGAGAGCCAAGGAACTGGAGGATACTGCAGTATCCCTTCATCTTTATCTTCATTCATGCACTTGATATACTGCCCAGGCACCTTGATTCCTAAGGAGGCTTCCACTCTTTCAGTCCTTCGTATCCTGCAGAACCTCATGTGGGAGACCCCTCTCTGTTCCCTCGGTCAGTAAAAGGCTCATGTACAGGGTTCACGATTCCCTGGGATTCCAGAAACCTCAACTTCCTCACCATTCTATGGTGGTTGAGTAGGCCATGTGCCGGCTCAAGAGTACTAAGAACCATTCTTTGATTCCTCCTGGAAGGGAATCGCATACCCTTAATGCCTTTGTCCAACAATACTTCCAGGTCATCTATGTTGGCTTGCCGCATTAAGTCTTTTTTCTTTTTTTTTTTTTAGTGCCATCAAGTCAGTGTTGACTCATAGTGACCCAGCTACCTCTGGGTTTTCTTGGCAATGTATCACTGGAAGTAGATTGCCAGCCTTTTCTTTCGAGGCAATGGAGGGTAAAGTGACTTGCCCAAGGTCACAAGGAGTGCTAGTGGGAATCAAACCCTTGATCTTCTGGGTACGAGGCAGTTGCTCTAACCACTAGGCGGCTACTCCACTATATAAGCATTAAGTCTTATATGCTGTTTATTGGGGTTTGTTCCTTAGGGACATTGTAAAGGATCTTGATGAATTCTCTGCTATAATTCCTTCATAGAAGCTGGATGCCTACCGGACTGTAGTCAAGCATGGTCAAGACTGTTCCAAGTTCATCACCCAGAGCAGCTTTTGACTCTTGAATCTATTAGCAGAGCTACAGTGGTGGGCATTGGGGCCAGAAGGCTGGCTTGGTTGTAGTCTTTGGACCTCGAACAGTGGGTCCAAGACAAGCTAGCAGATATTCCCTGTTGAGGTGAGAACCTCTTTGGTAAAGGCTGGAGGGAAAAGGCTGGTGACATCGATACAAATGACCTTACCATGAAGTGTCTCTTTCGCAAAACAACTGATCCTTCTAGGAAGAAGGCCTCTGTAAAGAATCCCTTCTATTTATTTTATTTATTTAAATGTTTTTATATACCGCCCCTTCTAGTGTTCAGGGGTGGTTTACAAAGAACAGAACTCGTTTACAAAGAACATAGAACATATCAAACTATATTACAAGGTACTATTTACAAATCAGCTGTTCCCATATACAGCAGAATAGCAGATGCTGAGGCAGAGGTATTTACAGTGTTGGGTGGGGAAGGGAACGAGATAAGGGTGAAATATATTAAATTAAATTATATCCTAAGAAGAAGAAGTATTCCCCTCTTATCTGGCGTATACACCCTATCATGCTCACCAAGGTCAGCAGAAGCCTCAGGCTCCTCGCAACCTAAGAGAGCCAAACCTCCAAAGCCACAACCAGCCCTGCATTCCCAGCCTGGGGCTACTTTTGGCTACTTTCTAGAGAACATTGCCACTCTTCCACTTAAGGTGCCACAGCCTACTCACATTGCGGGCAGACTGATCCATTTTGCTCATAGGTGGCCTCTCATAACATCAGCGCCTTGGACTCTATAGGTCGTCCTCAGGGGCTACATGCTACATTTTGCCCATTTACCTCCTTTCCAGGGGAGTATCCTCTAGAACCTTCCATTGGTCTCTGTTACAGCAGGAGGTTACCACCCTTCTAAAGGAAGATACGATATAACTTGTTCCCTGCACACAGGAAAGATTAGGGTTTTACTCCCGAATTTTCCTTTTCCCAAAAAATCTGAGGGGTTCCATCTCATTCTAGATCTCCGGAACCTCAACAAGTTCCTAGTATGAAAAAAATTCAAAATGGTTTCCCTCAGAACCCTACTGCCCTATCTTAAAGGAATGATTGGCTCTGTTCTCTGGATCTAAAGGATGCATATATGCACATCCTCATTCACCCATCTCACAGGCAATACCTCTGCTTCATGTTCAGCGGGCACTACCAATATAGAGTCCTGCCCTTTGGCCTGGCGTCTGCCCCAAGAGTCTTCACAAAATGTCTGGCTGTGGTCGCGACCTATCTTCGCACCCTGGGTGCCTTCATCTTCCCCTACTTAGACAACTGGCTTGTCAGGGGCAAGACACCACATATGGTGCATCTATCAGTTCAATGTACCATCTCGGTGCTCGAACAACTAGTATTGGTCATAAGTTTTCCAAAGTCACACTTTTCTCCCACTCGTAGGCTAAAATTTATAGGTGTTCTTCTCGACACGACTTAAGCTTGAGCTTTCCTGCCCGAGGACCATCTCAAATGCCTCAAAGAACTGGCAGAGGACTTCCGGTGACGTCAACTAAGCTTCAATGAACTCAAAACATGGCTAAATGAACACAACTTACACATCAATTACGCAAAAACCGACATCCTATTTGTAACAAAAAATCATGCCTACACACCGCCAACATCAATTACTCTTCAGAATCACGAAATCAAAACAAAAAATCAGGTGAAGTATTTAGGAGTTATTCTAGATAAGAATCTCAGTATGGATTCTCACATCAGAAATACAACTAAAAAAATCCATTTCAAGCTCAAGATACTTAAGCAACTATGAGCTCTGGTACATTTACACAACTTTAAGAGCATAATACAAGCAATCATCACTCCTCGCTTTGACTTTGCAAACACAGTTCTCCAAGGCATAATAAACAGAACCTTAAAAAACTTCAGCTAGCACAAAATGTAGCTGCCAGAACCATCATGAAAGTTCGCACATTCGAACATATAACACCCATACTTGCTAACCTACACTGGCTACCAATCTACTGCAGGATTAATTACAAAATCCAAATAACCACATTCAAAGCATTAAACAATTTGGCACCACTGACATTGAGCAAGCTAATTAATAACGAATCAATAAAAACATCCCAAAGGCGAGGTAATATAAACAAAATCTCGATTCTGAAAGACTTTACAAAAGCCAAAAAGTCAACTAACAACAAAGCATTTTCTCATGCGGCCCCTACCCTCTGGAATGCACTACCCGAAGAAATCCGAACACTAACGGATATCAAGGAATTTCGTAAGAAACTTAAAACACATCTATTCATCTTACACTATGGTGCACAGAAACACTCCATTACCTTTACTGACAAAGGATAACAGAAGAAAATTTGCCTGTCAATCTATGTTGTTGTTGTTAAGTGCCGTCGAGTCGGAGTCGACTCATGGCGACCCTCTGGATAGCTATCCTAAATTGTGTTCGGTCTTCAGTCAGGCGGCTCATTGACGACAGACTGGTACCCGTAGCTGCTGTTATTGTAGCGATCCATCTCATTGCTGGCCTTCCTCTTTTGCGTTGACCTTCTATCTTGCCAAGCATGATGTCTTTCTCTAATGATCTCTCTCTCTTCGCATGATGTGTCCGAAGTATGAAAGCCGAAGTCTTGTCATCTGAGCTTCTAAAGAAAGCTTAGGTTTGATCTCCTCTAGTACCGACTGGTTTGTTCTTCGGGCAGTCCATGGTATACACAGTATTCGCCGCCAGCACCATAATTCAAAGGCATCAATTTTCTTCCTGTCTGTCTTTTTCACTGTCCAGCTTTCACATCCATATGATGTTATTGAAAATACCATGGCTTGAACAAGTCGAATCTTTGTATGGAGAGACACATCTCTGCTCTTGAGAATCTTATCTAGGTCTTTCATAGCCATTCTGCCAAGAGCAATGCGTCGTCTGATTTCTTGACTGCTTGTTGCTTCTTTATTGATAGTTGATCCAAGTAGGTTAAAGTTGTTCACAATTTCAATTTCTTCTCCTTCAACGATGAACCTGTTGATTATGCCAGTTGTCATGATCTTTGTCTTCTTTACATTAAGGTGCAGGCCCATTTTGAGACTATGTTCTTTGATTGTGAGAAGCAAATGTTTCAGATCATCTTCGCTTTCAGCCAGTAATGTGGTATCATCAGCATAGCGAAGGTTGTTGATGAGTCTTCCACCAATCTTCACACCTCTGTTGTCTTCATACAGTCCTGCTTCTCTGATGATTTGTTCTGCATATAAATTAAACAGGTAGGGGGAAAGTATGCAGCCTTGTCTTACACCTTTGCTTATTTTAAACCATTCTGTTTCTCCTTGTTCCGTTTGAACTGTTGCTTCTTGATCAATGTACAGATTACGCAAGAGAACGATCAGGTGTTCTGGTATATCCATGCTTCTTAATGTGGCCCAGAGTTTCTCATGGTTTACACAGTCAAAAGCCTTGCTATAGTCGATAAAGCACAAATAGATATCCTTTTGGTATTCTTTAGTCTTTTCAAGGATCCATCTCACATCCGCAATGATGTCTCTCGTTCCTCGCCCTTTCCTGAACCCTGCTTGCACTTCAGGTAGTTCTTGTTCTAGGTATGGCTGTAGTCTCTTTTGAATAATCTTCAGTAGAATCTTGCTGGCATGTGGGATCAGAGCGATTGTGCGATAATTTCCACAGTCAGTTGGATCACCTTTCTTTAGTATTGGTATAAACACAGATCTTTTCCAGTCAGTTGGCCATGATGTTGTCTTCCATATTTCTTGGCAGAGCCTTGTAAGTACGGTAACAGCTGCATCAGACTGCTGCAATACTTCTATGGGAATGCTATCAATGCCTGGTGCTTTGTTCTTTGATAAGGCTTTCAATGCTGCTTCAACTTCTTCTTTCATCACCAATGGTTCCTGATCATAAGGTATAGGTTGAAACAGCTGTTGGTCCACTTGATCTTTATCATATAAAAACTCTGTATATTCCTTCCACCTTTTCTTGATCTTCTCAGCATCATTCAACATAGAACCTTGAGCATCTTGTAACATTCCAATTCGGGGCTGGAACTTTTTCTTTAACTCTCGCAGCTTTAGGAAAGCCGATCTTGTTCTTCCTCTAATAGTTTCTGCTTCTATTTCCTTGCAAGTGTCATTGTAGTACTTTTCCTTGTCCTGTCCTGCTGCACGTTGGAAATCTCTGTTGAGTTCTGCGATTGTCTTTCTTTCTCCTTTGGCTTTAGCTTCTCTGCGTTTCTGGGCAATTTTCAGAGTTTCTTCCGTCATCCATTTTGGCCGTTTTTGCTTTTTCACCTTTTGTAGAGACTTCTCGCTTTCTTCCAACACAACCTTCTTGATGTCATTCCATAACTCTTCCGGAGCTCTGTCATTTGTATCTAAAGCAGCAAATCGATTTTGCAGGCAGTCTTTAAATTCCAGTGGTATATTCTCAAGGTCATATTTTGGTGCATTCATGAGTGGTTTGCTCTTTTTCAACTTTAGCTTGAGTTTGCATACTAGTAGTTGATGATCTGTACCACAGTCAGCTCCAGGTTTTGTCTTTGTTGATGTTACAGAGCTTTTCCATCGTTGACTTCCACAGATGTAGTCAATTTGATTTTTATACAATCCATTGGGTGAAGTCCATGTGTACAGTCGTCGCTTGTGTTGCTGGAAGAAGGTGTTTGAGATGAATAGATCATTGGTCTTGCAGAATTCTATCAATCTTTCTCCAGCTTCATTTCTGTTGCCAAGTCCATATTTTCCAACTACTTTGCCTTCTTCTTTGTTGCCAACTTTTGCGTTCCAGTCACCCATGACTATCAGGATATCCTGTTTGCATGTTCTGTCAATTTCAGCTTGTACTTGTTCATAGAACTCTTCAATTTCATTCTCTTCTGCAGCTGTTGTTGGGGCATATACTTGAATTATAGTTGTGTTGATAGGCAATCCTCGTAGACGAATAGAGATTAAGCGTTCGCTGACTGCATTGTATTTCATTACAGTTCTTGCAAGTTTCTTCTTTATTATAAATGCAACACCATTTCTTCTTTGTCTTTCATTTCCAGCATAGTAGACCATGTGATCATCTGATGCAAAGTGCCCGATGCCAGTCCATTTCAGTTCACTGACACCCAACAGATCAAGTTGTACACGTTCCATTTCATTCTTGACCACCTCCAACTTCCCTTGGTTCATGCTTCGTACGTTCCATGTTCCAATGTGTAAGACATCTTTACAGCTTCTGACTCTCATTTCATGCGCAGCTACATCAGCAGTCAGACGTCCCGAGGGCTTTGATCCAACCACATCCTAAATGCTGGCTTTACTCTGAAAAGTCTTCAGCTCTTCCCCAGTAGCTAGTTGAGTGCCTTCCGACCTGGGAGTCTCATCTTCCAGCACCATAGCACAATTTGTTTTGTTGTAACTATCCATTGGGTTTTCATGGCAAGATACAGAAGTAGATTGCCGGGCCTTCCTTCCGCGCAGTTTAAGTTTGGTGTTGTTGCCGTTGTCACAGAAATGTGATCCTCCGCCGTCAACACTATCCCATTCTGCTGCTGCCCAGATGGGTGGTTTGTCTTCGTCTGGCACCTCAGCTGAGACCTGTCCATCTTGGGAGACCCTGCCAGTAGTTAAACTACCGATAGTTTAGCTCTCAGCATCACTGATGCACGCAAGCCCTCACAGCACGACAAGCTGCAAACCAAATCTATAAAAGACCTAAATTATTATCTTCAATTAAATGAAACACTTATTCAAGATTACAATATGTAACAATATCTCAAACACAGGATGACCATACTGCCTTGTAATGTAAATAGTATAAACACAATGTTCTCATGTCATGTACATAGTCCTTAAGTTCTTATGCAATAGTTGTTACCCCCTAGCAGTTAGACCATTGTCAATAGTTAATAGTCCCAGTTTACTGTATTAACGCCTTTACCCAATGTATAAAGTTTGATTATGTTTCATGTAAGAAGAACAGTTTTTTGTTCACTGATTCTTAATTTTGTTCTATGTAAACCGCATCTGATCTTTCGGAACTTGGGGTATATAAGTGTTTTTATTTATTTATTTAACAACTAAGCCTATGGCGGCATAGCGCTTGGGCTCTGCCGCCGATGCCTAAATATGCGGCAAAACTCAGCGTGAGGCGAATGGCAAGGAGATGTGCAACATAGTGCACAGAGAGCTGAGAAGTCAATAAGGCTGGCGTGAACCACGCAATAGCGGAACGAGGTGATGGATCGGGCTCAGAAGTAGAACGGAGTGGCGGAAGACAAGTGGAGGCAGGCGGAACGAGGCGAGAGCTCCAGTGCGTGCTGGAACTGTTGGAGAAAAGCCCCGGTATGGTAGTGGGGAGAGCGACGAATGCGGCGGGAGAACAAAACGCCATACAGTAGCAATATCCCGCCGAATTGAATGTGCAGGGGGAGTGGGGCTCCTGGTCGAGCAGTCACGTAGCAGTCTGGCAGAGGCCTAAGGAGGAGCGAGACAGAGGTGCAAGAGGCAGTAGGAGCCAGTAACTGTCGGCAGCGGAGTGGGTAGAGTGCCCCAGTGGAGTAACGAACTGTAAAGATTAACACCAAAAAGCAAAAGGACTTGCAACACTGCAGGAATAGAGCATCTTAGTGGCTCTGAGGCACAACCATTGGAAAAGCTACAAAAGGGTAAGAAGAACCTGGCAAGTGAAGGAGCAGAAAAGAGGTTGATTTTATTGCCCTGCAAAATAATACAATAAAACATAAATAATAATTAAGTGGAAGCAGTTGAGCACTGAAATAGGTAGTGCAATAGACTTGCAGGGCTAAGAGAGTAAATGGAGACACTAAAAGGAATGTCTGCAAAGAAAAAACTGTCCGAATTCAGATCATCATACGTGGCCGCAAAAGGTGGAAAAGAGGGAGAGAAGGAAGGTAAAATGGCAGCAGACAGAGGAGCTGAGCAAGAGGAGGAGATGGGAGGGAGCTTGGAGCCCGGGAATGGCAGAGATTATTAAGCGGTGGCTAACGGAATTGAAAGAGGATCTCAAAGTGGAAATTAGTGGTTTAAAAAATGAAATAAGAGACACTATAATCTCTGCGACAAGACTTAGCTGATTTGGGAGCTCGAGTAGAAGAAACTGAGAACCAGATGGATCAGCATGGGGAAGTAATGGTTGAAATACAGAAAGGCTGTGAAGAACAAAAACAGGGTCAAGAACTGAAGTTGAAAGCAGAGGATCTGGAGGATCGATCAAGAAGACTAGATGGACCATACTGGTCTTTATCTGCTGTCATATACTATGTTACTATGTAACATCAGAGTGAGGGGTTCCCTGAGGAGGCTAAATACAAGAACTGTGATGAGGTTATAACACAAGTATTTAGATCCCTGTTACAAACCGCAGCTCTAGAGGAAGAAGGAGAGGGGGAGCCCCTGCAAATAGAGAGGGCACATAGAGGGCTTGGACCTATAAGGGATAATAGACCTCGACATTGTGGTATGCCTGAATTCTTTTAAAATGAAAGAGAGGGTCCTGAGAGCTGCATGAAAAATGAGGCACTTCAAATGGGAGGAGCATGAAGTGGAACTGTATCAGGACTTGTCAGTGGGCACGCTTCAACAGAGGAGAGAGCTGAAAGAGGTGACAGCTTATTTGAGGAGAGAAGACCTGAGATATAAGTGGCTGTTTCCATTTGGCTTATTGATCACAGTGAAAGGCAAATTGAGAAAAGTTCAGTCCAGTGAGGAAGCGTGGTAAGTGCTTAAAGACTGGGGTTTGACCAATCTCCCAGAGGGAGTTGGAAGACAAGGCAGATCACAGAGCATCTATGTCAAGAGCAGATAGTTTGAAGTGGCACCGGGCACCAGCGAATGGCAGGAAGCTGGCAAGACTAAATAAAGGCAGCCCAGGAGAGAAGACAGCGGAGAAGGGGAATGGCTGATGTGGTGGAAGAGAAGGAACAGAGACATTGTGAAGCTTATGAAGGAGGAATGTTGAGGGGTGATGATAAATTACACAGGTACACTACCAAAAAACTGCCTCCAGTTTTGCAACTGATTCCTATAGATTTTGGGGTGCTGAATCCAGGAAAAATAGCCAAAATGTTCCATCATGTCACGTTTTCTTGCAAAATTAGATTTCTTACCCATATAAGGAATGTTCACATAATTTCTTTTTAGCCGACTGCAGTTTATTTTCTTGGCCCAAAATAGAGGTTGTAATGGTTAACTAACTAGAAACACTCCCTCATGATATTTTAGAGTGTTTTGTATTCATTTTATACATTAACAGGACAATTGGGAGGCGGGGGGCTAAATCCAGTACTCGCGCTGGCGCATGTTCTTTCCTGTTCGCCTCGCCTCGTTTGCTCGCTCAAACACGGTGGTTGCGACATGAACGTTCCTGTCAAATTTCAGTTTCTTGCAAGTTCATTATTACCTTTTGTTTGCTCAGTCGTAATCCAGCTTTATTCCGAAGTGGTTCACTACAGTTGTAGTTTGCAGTGCTGTGTATTTGTGATGGCTCACAGAGCCAGAGGTTGCGTCAGCTCTCCGGACAGGTTTTGTTTTATTTGTGGGGAATATACCGTGAAAAAGCGGCAGAGGAACATTTCTGCATTTATTAAAAAAGTATATTTCGCCTATTTCGGTTTGAAGTTAGGCGATCAAGACAAACCGTGGGCTCCTCACAAAGTGTGCAAGACATGTGAGGAAGATCTACGCTTATGGATGAAAGGTAAAAAACAAGCATTTCGTTTCGGAATACCTATGATGTGGCGTGAACAAAGAGACCACAGCAGTGACTGCTATTTTTGCTCTTGCATTGTGAAGGGATACAACTTAAAAAATAAGAACGTAATAAGTTACCCCAACCTTCCCTCAGCAATTAGGCCTATGCCTCATAGCAACGAAGTACCTGTGCCTGAACCACCAAAATCTTTGGCTCATATTTGTGTGGACGGTTCTGATCATGATGAGACTCATCAGATGGCTTTTCCCGATGAGTCCAGTACTTCCAAGTTTGAAACTGAACCAGATCCGAAACCTGAACTTTTCTCTCAAGCTGAATTGAATGATTTAGTCCGGGATTTAGGACTCCCAAAAGATGCTGCCCAACTGCTAGGTTCTCGGCTTAAACAGAAAAATCTATTGTCACCAGGAACAACTTTTTATTGGTACCGCAACCGCGAGACACAATTTTTGAAGTATTTCAGCAAAGAGGAAGATTTGGTATTTTGCAACGATATATACGAAGTGATGGAAAAGTTTAAACTCAAGTATGATCCTGCTGAATGGCGGCTGTTCATTGATTCGTCAAAAGACAGCATAAAAGGTGTTCTTCTTCATAATGGCAACACATTTGCTTCAGTTCCTATTGCTCACTCTGTTATTCTCCAAGAAAAATACGAGAATTTGGCCCTGATTCTTCAGAAGATTCGTTATGATGAGCATAAGTGGATGATTTGTGGAGACTTTAAAATTCTATCCATGCTATTAGGGCAGCAATCCGGTTTCACCAAATATCCCTGCTTCCTTTGCTTGTGGGATAGCCGGGCCCGCGACCTACACTGGGGGAAAAAAGACTGGCCAATTCGGGAGTATTTGAGACCCGGTGAGAAAAATGTTCTTCATGAGAGCTTGGTACCCTCGTGATAAAATTCTATTACCACCTCTCCACATTAAGTTGGGTCTCATTAAGCAATTCATCAAGTCCCTTCCAAAAGATGGTGAGTGCTTTCGGTACCTTTGCTCAAAGTTCCCCCGACTTTCTGAAGCAAAGCTAAAGGAAGGAGTGTTTGTTGGCCCTGATATAAGGAAACTCATTTCAGATGGAGCATTCGCTGAAACGATGTCTGAGAAGGAAAAAGAAGCCTGGGATTCCTTCAAGGATGTTGTTCTCAAATTCTTGGGGAACAGGCGGGATGAGAACTATAAGGATATTGTTGCCAGGATGCTCAATGCCTTCAAAGAACAAGGCTGTAACATGAGTCTGAAAGTCCATTTCTTGCACTCCCATGTGAACTACTTTCCCGAAAACTTGGGGGCGTACAGTGAAGAACAAGGTGAAAGGTTTCACCAGGACATCAAGGACGCAGAGAGAAGGTACCAAGGAAGATGGAACACCACTATGATGGCTGATTTCTGCTGGTTGCTGCTGCGGGAAACCCCAGATGAAAAATACGCCAAGCAGCGCACCAAGAGAAGCATTCGGGGGAAGAAGAAACGGGCCCACCAGGAGATTGATTGACCGAAGAATGACTTTAAAATCTAAACTGTGTTGACAAATATCGTGTTTTTACTAAACTTTGAAATAAAAATTTGCTAGTTATTACCACAGTGTCGGATCTCATTTATTAGAATTTTATTTTCACACCATCGGGTGTTTGTCTTCATGTATTGCAATGGTGCGGTTTGCGTTTTCTATTCTTACATACATACCTGTACAACATTTTTTGCACATTTCTTTGCTTTGCTTTGTGTCTAACCTCGCTCTTATATGCTCAATGTTTGTGCACATGTATGTGGCTGTTTTAAGTGCAGACAATTTTGCTACCATCACAGTGTTTTGTTGACATTACTCTATTCTTATGTGCTGCCTTGTTACAATTTTCTTTATTCTTATTTGAATAACTACTAAACAATTAGTATAAAGAATTCATCCAAGAAACTTTTATCTCGATCGCACTCAATCTGAAACGTTCACCTCAAACTGCTAACCCAATGTAGCAAAAAATCTGTACGTGATGGAGCAAATTGGTTACCAGATTTGGATTCAGCGCACCAAAAAACGTAAAAATCAATCGAAACATTAGAGGCAGTTTAAAAAAATTTTTTTTAGTGTACCTGTGTTATTAAAGGGGGTAGGGAACGGGTAAAAACAAAGGGGAGGGAAGCAGGAGACGGGGTAGGAGTGGAGAGGGGGAGGGGGTCGAGAAGGGTGGTGGGGATAATTAAGGATGTACACAAACATTTACCGAGTAAAAGAAGGGGGACTGGGCTGGGTGGGAATTGGGCTAAGGGGGGGGGGGGGTGATTGGGGGGATAGGGAATGGGCACGGGTGGAAGGAGAGAGGGTTCGGGGTAATAAGGTGGGATGGAAGGGTAAGAATAGGCGATGGCTTGATTGAATGTCACTAAGACTGGAAGACGAGTCTCTAAAGAGGGGACGGGGGTGGGGAAGGGAGATAGGGTGTAGGGGGGGAAGTAGGGCTAAGAGATGATGGGAGGGGGAGGGTCGGGGAGGGGGGAGGGAGAAGATGTGGGGCAGAGAAGGAGGGGAATACACAATTTTCAAGGTGAGTTGAAAGTAGTCACATTAAATGTCAAAGGGCTTAATGCACCATTTAAGCGACAGAAACTGTATAAAGAACTATTACGCCAAAAAGCATTGGTAGTTCTCTTACAGGAAACACACTTAACACGGGCAACAGAACATATGGTCAAACTTAAGGGGTATGGAATACGTCTATATGCATCAAACACAGTGGGGGGGGGGGGGGAAAAAGGAAAGGAGGAGTGGCAGTTTTCATAGCTTCCAAACTTAAGGTGGAGGTGCAAAAAATAATCAGAGACAAAGAGTGGAAATATCTATTAATGCATCTAAGAATAGGGAATGAATGGTATTGTATAATGAATGTATATGCGCCAACAGGGGGGCAAAGAGAATTTTGGACAAGGCTCAACGACGAGGTGGGGAAATTAGGAGATGGCAAATTAATTTGTGGGGGTGATTTCAGTTTGGCGTGGAATCCAGCCAGGGATGCCATGGGGAAAAGAGAGGGTAAAAGAGCGGATAGGAGAAAATACCAACATTTTATTTCACACCACTGCTTGATAGATGTATGGCGATTTCAACACCCCCGGAAAAGGCAGTTTTCATCTTTCTCTCCTGTGCGTGGCTCATATTCCAGAATAGATGCCATTTGGGTAACAAAGGAGCTGGTGGGAAGGGTTAAAGGGGTGGAAATGGATCTCATAACATTGTCAGATTACGCTTTGGTCGAGGTCAGGCTGCCAATAGATGGGGAGGGAGGAGGAATCCAGTTTTGGAGGTTAAACAAATCTTTATTGGAGGATGAGAGGGTCAGTAAGGAGATAGAGAGGGAGACAGTGGACTATTTTAAAGGGAATGATAATGGTGAGGTGGCCTGGGGGGGAGTTTGGGATGGATACAAGGCAGTAATAAGGGGAGATTTTATTAAATGGGGGGCACGAAAAAGGCGTGAGAGAGAGGGAATTGAGAGAGAGATTAATGGAACTAGAAGCATTAGATGCAAAAGATAGGAGAGGGGACCTATAGAGGACAAGTGCTGGCAGAGTGCAGTTAAATGCTATGCAGGCAGAGATTATAAGATACTGTATGCAATTACTGAAACAGGATTTTTTTGAAGAGGGGAATAAAGCAGGGCGATATATGGCGCAGAAGCTGAAACAAAGGAAACTGAGATCACAAATATTGAAAATTAGGGACAGGGAAGGGAAAATAGTTCATAAAGATGGGGACATTTGGGAGGCCTTCAAACAATATTATCAAGAGTTGTATGCGGCTAGAGCTTCCCCAGATTTGGAAAGAATACAAAGCTATCTAGATTCTATAACGCTCCCGAAACTGGTAGAGGAGGAACAAAAAGAGTTAGAAAAAGAACCGGCAGGCATCATTCAGCGCAGTTGCACGACGGCAAGAGGCATGCTTTGTATATGGGTCACATGGCCTCCACGGTCTGTGTAGTCCCCTCTTCTCCCAGTGAAAGCAAGCGAAGGGTCATCTTCGAGACAGGGTGGTAGTCACCCCTCTTCTGAAGAACTCCCTTCAGGGTGACTTTCTTCTCAAAACCTTCTGTACCTTTTCAGATGCCTCCACCTCAACTGATACTAACAACTGTTGCATCCAAATAGGGCTGGGGAGCACATCTCGATGGCCTAGGCATGCAAGGTCTATGGGCATAACAGGAAGCCTTGCATCAGATCAACTTCCTGGAGTTGAGAGCAATAACCAATACCCTTCAGGTGTTTTGCCATCAGTTATCACATCAGTCTACCCTGGTTCAGAGGGACAACCAAGTTGCTATGTTTTAAGCCAACAAACAGGCACAGGCTCTCACTTCCTCTGCTGGGAAGCGATCCGCTTGTGGACCTTTGCCTGGACTCATGGAATGGTTTCTGAGCCGTTTACCTGCCGGGAGATCAGAATGTTCTCACAGACGGTCTTTTGGGTCTTGCAACTTCATGAGTGGACTCTTCATCGGAGAATAGTTGATCACATGTTTGGGCTATGGGAATTTCCAGAGATGACCTGTTTGCCACCCTGCTCAACATGCAGGTCCCTTGCTTTTGCTCCAGGGTGCCGTCTCTACACTGTCAAGCCCTGGATGCTTCCCTCTTTCACTGGGGAATGGGTCTGCTATATGCTTACCCACCTATTCCACTGATAGCCAAGATGCTATTTATGGTGCAGGTTGACAGAGACACCATGATCCTGGTAGCCCCATTCTGCCCTCCCTCAACAGAACAGCTCTCCCACATCATCTCAGCAATCAAAACAAGCACCGCTCCTACGGACCCTTGCCCAGTATCATGGATCAAAGCCACCAAATCAAGCTTCATCCACTTCATACACAACATGGTGCACAACTCACTCACCCAAGGACTCATGCCAGCTCAACTAAAACAAGCTACAGTACGACCAATACCAAAGAAAACAACTCTCGACAAGAGCAACCCAGCCGCATACCGACCAATATCCAGCATACCCTTTCTAGCAAAAATCATAGAAAAATCAGTACAACAACAACTACAGGAACACATCATAAGAACATAAGAACATAAGATATGCCATACTGGGTCAGACCAAGGTCCATCAAGCCCTGCATTCTGTTTCCAACAGTGGCCAATCTAGGTCATACGTACCTAGCAGTTTCCCCAAGGGACACAGGTTCCACAATGCTTGTACTGGTTCAAGCATTGATATCCTGGGTCCCTTCTTAATAATGGTTTATGGACCTTTCCTCCAGGAACTTGTCCAAACCTTTTTTAAACCCAGCTACACTAACAGCCTTTACTACATCCTCCGGTAACAAATTCCAGAGTTTGATTACACGTTGAGTGAAAAAATATTTTCTTTTATTAGTCTTAAATAGTTTACCCTGTAGCTTCATTGCATGTCCCCTAGTCTTTCCATATTCTGATAAGGTAAACAATCGATCTACGTTTACCCGTTCCACTCCGTTCATTAATTTATAGACTTCTATCATATCTCCCCTCAGCCGTCTCTTCTCCAGGCTAAAGAGCCCCAACCTTTTTAGCCTTTCTTCATAGGAGTAGCCTTCCATCCCCTTTACCATTTTGGTGGCTCTTCTCTGAACTTTTTCTAAAATCGCTATATCCTTTTTAAGATACGGCGACCAGAATTGCACACAATATTCAAGGTGCGGTCTCACCATGGAACGATATAGAGGCATTATAATATCTTTTGTTTTATTTTCCATTCCTTTTCTTATCATACCTAGCATTCTATTTGCTCTCTTGGCCGCCGCTGCACACTGGGCCGAGGGTTTTAACAAGGTATCCACAATGACGCCTAAATATTTTTCCTGGGTGGTGGTTCCTAATGTGAAACCTTGCATCGTGTAACCATAGTTTGGGTTGTTCTTCCCTAGGTGCATAACCTTGCACTTCTCCACATTAAATTTCATCTGCCATTTTGATGCCCAGTCTTCCAATTTATCAAGATCCTCTTGCAATTTTCCACAATCCTCCTGGGTTTTAACAACTTTAAATAGTTTTGTGTCATCTGCAAATTTGATAACCTCACTTGTTATTCCACTTTCCAGGTCATTTATGAATATGTCAAAAAGCAGCGGACCCAGCACAGATCCCTGGGGTACACCACTATTCACCTTTCTCCATTGGGAAAATTGGCCATTTAGCCCTACCCTCTGCTTTCTATCTTTTAACCAGTTCCTGATCCACAGTAGTACACTGCCTCCTATCCCATGACTCTTTAGTTTTGCCAAAAGTCTCTCATGAGGGACGTTGTCAAAGGCTTTCTGAAAGTCCAGATACACAATATCAACCGACTCACCTTTGTCCACCTGTTTATTCACTCCTTCAAAAAAACATAACAGATTAGTAAGACAAGATCTTCCTTGTCTAAAGCCATGTTGGCTGTCTCCCATTAGGTCGTGACTATCTTCATGCTGAGTAATTTTATTCTTTATGATGGTTTCTACCATTTTTCCCGGTACTGATGTCAGGCTCACTGGTCTGTAGTTTCCCGGATCACCCCTCGAACCCTTTTTAAAAATTGGTGTTACATTGGCGATCCTCCAATCCTCAGGTATTAGAGATGATTTTAATGATAGTTCACAGATTACTGATAGCAGGTCTGCAATCTCAAATTTCAGTTCTTTCAACACCCTTGGATGTATACCATCCGGCCCAGGTGATTTGCTACTCTTCAGTTTATCTAATAGTTGTAAGACATCTTCCCGATGTATCGATATTTCCTTCAATTCTTCCACACCTTTAAATACCACTTCAGTCATGGGTAACATCCCTAATATCTTCCTCAGTAAAGACCGAAGCAAAGAATTCATTCAGTCTCTCCGCTATCGCCTTGTCGCCTCTTAGTGCTCCTTTAACCCCTTTATCATCTAATGGACCAACTGACTCTCTCACAGGTTTTTTGCTACGAATGTACTTGAAAAGGTCTTTATTTCGCGTTTTTGCTTCCGCAGCAAGCTTCTTCTCAAATTCTCTCTTTGCCTGCCTTATCAATGCCTTGCATTTGACTTGCCAGTACTTGTGCTGTTTCCAGGTTTCATCGTTTGGCTCTTTTTTCCATTTCCTGAAAGATGCTTTTTTGGCAACAACAGCCTCTCTGACCTCACCTTTAAACCATGCTGGCAGTTTTTTGTACTTCCTTCCACTTTTCTTAAAGCGTGGAATACAGCTGGTCTGGGCTTCCAAGATAGTATTTTTCAACAACACCCAAGCTTGATGTACGTCTTTAACCTTTGCAACTGCTCCTTTTAGTTTTTTCTTAACTGTTTTCCTCATCGACAACCATGCTCCTCTAGATGACAACCAACACGGCTTTCGCCCCAACCATGGTGTCGAAACACTGCTGATATACCTCTTAGATAACATCCTCCGAGTCATAGACAACACCAAAAAAGGTATCCTAATGATCTTCGTAGACATCTCTTCTGCATTCGACACAGTTGACCACCTAACTCTCCTGGAAAGACTAAAGAAAATTGGACTTCATGGTACCACATTAAAATGGTTCCAATCCTACCTCACCGACAGGCAGATACAAGTCAAGGTAGGCCACAACACCTCTCAACCCATAAAAGTCCTCCAAGGAGTGCCTCAAGGGTCCGCCCTCTCGGCACTTCTGTTCAACATATACATCCAGCCAATATGCGACATCCTGAAAGCGAACAACATTCAATACACCATCTATGCAGACGATATTATGATATACACGCCTATCTCAATTGACAACCCAGACTACTCTAAAATAACCGACTGCCTAACACAAATGACTAAATGGTGTAAAGACACCAACCTCGCAATCAACTACAGCAAGACGGAGGCACTAATAATCACTCGCAACCCAGACTTCATCCACCCACCGGACATCAAAGTAGCAGACAACCATTCCAATGAAATCGGAAGTAAAATACCTTGGAGTAACCCTGGACAACGAACTGAATCTCAAGACACACGTAAGCAAAACTATCAAGAATGCATACCACAGGATGAGAATCATCAGAAGACTTAAACCCCTCCTCACCACAGAACACTTCCGTACCGTATGCCAAGCACTTATCACTCCATTACTGGACTTCTGCAACCCCATCTACCTTGGGCTAGCAAAACAAACTCTCAAACCTCTTCAACTAGCTCAAAACACTGCAGCCTGCATTATATCTGGCTCAACAAGACATGAACCCATTACTCCGGTTCTTAAAGACCTACGCTGGCTCCCAATCAGCTCACGCATCAAATACAAAACAATAATAAACATATTCAAAATCAAACACCACATTTCAGCCAATAGCCTGCACACCCTCATTCATCCAGACACCAGCACTCGCCCAAGAAGAAAAGGAACCTCCAACAGAGTCAACACCCCAAGCGACTTCAGAAAAACACGAAAGGATACCACAGAGAGAGCACTCTCCCTGGCTGCCCCAACAATTTGGAACTCCCTCCCAGACGAACTGAGATCGACAACGGACCTCAAAGACTTTCGCAAACAGCTGAAGACAACACTGTTCATAGAACACTATGGACATGTCACTTAACCAACAAGAACCACGTACTCACCCCTTCCAACCCTGATAAGAAACTGTACAACGACACAGGATATATCTTAAGCCCTAATTGTATAGAACCTTGTATTATAGCCCATGCTGTACCATAGCGCACAATGTACATAGTTCTACCTAATCTAACACACTTTCCCTCACACGCAATTCATAACATTTCTTTCACTGCATGAATTACACCTCCACTACTTTTGATTGTATTGTTGTGACACCGCCTTGATTGTAGGATAAGGCGGTATAGAAATAATGTTAAATAAAAATAAATAAATTCCACTGATAGCCAAGATGCTATTTATGGTGCAGGTTGACAGAGACACCATGATACTGGTAGCCCCATTCTGGCCCCGACAGCTGTGGTGTCCTCTGCTTCTTTGTCTAGCTCAGCATCAATCTCTTCATCTGGAATGCGTGCCAGACCTGATCTTGCAGGATCAGGGGGCACTGCTGCATCCCAGTGTCCATGTGCTGCATCCCAGTGTCCATGTGCTGCACCTGATGGCTTGGCTGCTGAGAAGGATTTAATCCTTTCCGACTTCAGTTTGCCAGATGCTAAGAATATCCTCCTGGCATCCGGGAAGGATTCCATGCACCACACCTATGCCTTTAAGTAGCGCAGATTTGCAGTTTGGTGCACTCAGCACACACGCAACCCCTTCAGTTGTCTGGTGGAGTCTCTCCTGCTGTACCTTCTCCACCTCTCTTCTGTTGGTCTCCAAGACTAATTCAATTCATGTCTACTTCAGTGCCATTTCGGCTTCTCATCGGGGGATTGATGGAAAACCCTTTCCATGCATCTTTTGGTAGCCCGCTTCATGCGCGGTCTCTTCTTGACTAAACCACTGATCTGGGCCCTGCCTGTAGCCTGGGACCTTAACGTGGTTCTTGCTCAGCTCCTCAAGCCTCCTTTTGAGCATCTCGGCACCACCTCCCTCAGGTTCCTTACTTGGAAGGTCTCCTTTCTAGTTGTGCTCACCTTGGTTCATCGGGTTAGTGAACTACAGGCTTTAGTGGCACATGCTCCTTACACACATTTTCGCCAACAGGATGGTCTGAGAATGCATCCATGTTTCCTTCTGAAGGTTGTCTCTCTTTTCCATTTCAACCAGTCGGTAGTTCTTCTGACCTTTTTTTCCCAAATCACAGGCATCTTGGTCTGAGGCTGCACTTAATACCCTAGATTACAAACCAGCTTTAGCATACTACCTTGTCAGAACAAAGGTATACTGAAAATCTTCACAATTATTATTTTCTTCGAACCCTAATCGTCTTGGTCTTCCTGTGACCAAATGCACTCTTTCTTTTTGGATAGAAGACTGTGTATCCTTTGCATATGCTCAAGCAGGTCTGACATTGGAGGGACATGATACTGCTCACAATGTCAGAGTCATGGCCACATCCGAGGCCTACTTGGCTCTGTCTCCATAGCTGAGATCTGCCATGCTGCCACATGGTCCTCAATTCACACCTTTGCAGCCCATTACTGCCTGGACAATGACTTTGGCCAAGCCATACTCCAGCACTTCTTTGAGACTTAGCTACATCT
Organism: Ichthyophis bannanicus; assembly: GCA_033557465.1. Taxonomy (NCBI): domain Eukaryota; kingdom Metazoa; phylum Chordata; class Amphibia; order Gymnophiona; family Ichthyophiidae; genus Ichthyophis; species Ichthyophis bannanicus. Next base: position 967,991,607 of record CM066033.1, on the reverse strand, counting down.
CCTTCCCTCCAGCCCTCTGTCCATCCAGGCTACCATCACTGTTGTCTCGCTGGGGGTGCAGAGTCTGTTAGATCCCCTGGACTCCCTGTGTTCTTCAGCGTGTTTTTTTTTCTTCCCCATTTACAATGGGCCCTACCCCTCGCTGTTTTTTTTCCAGTAGCCTGAAGCTAGGGAATCCCATATATGAAGACTGCATTCCTGCTTGTTCCTGGAGATTGCATAGTTTACTCACCTGTTACAGGTGATCTCTGGGAACAGCAGAATCAGTCTTCACAATCCACCCTCCTCCCCAAGGAGGAGTTTTTTTTTTTTTCTTTTTCTGTGCTATGAACCTTACTGAAGAGAATTGCTGCAAAGGCAGGAAGGTTGGATGCTTGGGAGTGTTCCCGCGCAGGTTCCGTCGGGGGACGTCACCTATATGTGAAGACTGATTCCTGCTGTTCATTAAATCCAGCATTATAGTCTGATCATTTCTGTGTGACATTGTGTCTTTGTTTTTTTTTAAGTCTGTGGTGTAGAAATCTGTAGGAAAAAAAGTTTGTAATGGTGGCTCAGTTGATCCAAATAAATTTAGCTTGAGCCGTGGAGTCCTAGATTAGTGACTAGAGTGTGATGATTGTAGGAATAGTGTTGATTCATTACTTCAAATGTTGTAGCAATTTCATGGAAAGATTGTTCTTTCTAGGAGCTTTATGTTTGAGAGGGAGAACCATGCTCCTTGCTTTAATCTGTGCGTCAAGTACATTTGTTAGAGAATTGGTGCAGGATGTTTTTGGTAGCTCGCCTATCTGAATGGAGTACATTACATGTCCCACTTCATGTGATGGTCTGTACAAGCACTTTTTTCAGCAAGTCTTTCACTAGCCTAACATAATATGATATGTTTGTTTGAGTTATTTGTATGTATTATAGATGTGATGTTTCATAACTGATACAAATGAAAACTTTAACAATGTGAAATTGTTATCCATTTAGAATAATAGATAAGCTGGATATAAATTGTATAAATAAAATTAAAATAAATGCATCTAAGACTGAAGCAGAGTAGTGATAGCTCCTTTGTCACTGTATCGATAGTTACAATTGTTTTTGAGGGTTCTGTTACACTACTGGACTTTGAATTAATAATCAGTTGTGCTTTGATTTATATTACCTCCAGTCTAGTTAAAAGGTGCGTTATACTTCTTTGAGATTGAATTTGTTCTATTGAATCAGTGTTAGATCTGGCTGAAATATGTAAGCTTGTTCTTGCATCGAGTTGGAATATTCCAATGCATTGCTCCGTGGTAATAACGTTTTCTTCTTAAACTGTCTGCAGTTAATAGAAAATACAACCGGTACTCATACTTTCTAGCGCCATGTATGAGCTTATGTGAAACCTTTGCTTATAGAACATTGGTTCCCAGTAACTTATAGAATAGTCTACACTAGCTCAGTATCTTTTATGGAGGTGTACTGCAATTTCTTTCAAGCCTTGTGATTACTTTGTGATGATTTAAGGCATGTAAAGAATCTGTTGATCAGGCCTCAACAAACTGGTCTCCAATGTGATTCTAATCATCATGCTGCTATTAGTGTAGATGCACCTTTAGGATTTAAAAAAAAGGACTAAAAATCTGGCTTTTTAAAAAATACTTTTGATTATTAGGCTTATTTAGCTTGGGACGTAGGGATAGAGGATGTAGCAGTTCATTGTTCATTGTTTCCTTTGTATAGGAAGTTGTTTTATGTGAAGGCACATTTTTAGATAGTATGTGGAGGTTGGGATGTACTCTGTTTCAATGGCATTTTAGAAACTGCTCTGCTAAGCGTGGAGCTGTTTCTAAACTACATAGTGCAGGAATGCATGTACACTGATTTATTTTATTATCCGTCCACCCATCCAGTTTTTATATACTGCCCCTTTCAGCAATCAGGGCGGTTTATATTGAACAAACCAGTTTACAGAGAACAATTAAAGAAAACATAATAACCTTTCAACTATGTACAAAGTAGCTGCCCTGATTGGGAGCCATTATTTGGGGAGCAGCACTCTATATAATGTCAATTATATTTATTTATATTGATTGTGGGACAAGGTAGAACAGGATGTACTTCAGGCATTGTTGTTATAGTATTCGGTGAACAGTAGTGTCTTTAGTTCTTTCCTAAACGTTTGGAGATCTTTGATAGACCTGATGGGGTCTGGCAGAAGGTTCCATATTTTGGGTTCAGTGTAAGTGAAGGCCCTGTTGCTGGTTACTTATTTTGTTCATGTGCAGTGGGCGGAGCCATTTAACATACAGGAAAATCAATCTAGGAAGCTTGGGAACCAAGAGACGGGTTTGATTCCCACTAGCACTCCTAGTGGCCTTGGGCAAGTCACTTAACACTACATTGCCTCAGAAAAATCCAAGTTATCAATGTCCCTGTTTACATTGTAACTTAAACTTGGTAATGTACATGAAACAGCTTTGACTGAAATTACACAGCTGTGTAAAAAAAAAAAAAACAACAAAAAAACTGTTAAATAAAATATTTATTTTATTCTACATTTATTTTAAAATATTGTATGTGTCATGTTCTTTATTTTATTTTGTTTATTGTATATTGTAAACTCCTTTGATATTCCAGTGTTTATTAGTATATCAAATAAAATAACCATTAAGTATGGGGGGGGGGGGGGATGGATCTATCTATGTTTTGAGGTTGCGTGACTGCTGTTGGCACCGGATATATTATTTGAGTGGAAGGAAGAAGGAATTCGGTTAAACATCAGCATTATTTTAAAAACTAATCACATTTGGGGAGATCAAAAACATGCAGTGCATGCAAGACTTAAGAGGATTTCTGAGCTAGAGGAGAGGGGAGAAAATTCCAAAAGCAAGACTAGAAAGACTCAGCGTGGTTACTTCTGCCAAAGGAGGTACTGTAGTTACAAAGTATTGAGATGTAAAGGGTGCACAAATATTTGAGCCATATTCACTGTTTTTGTTTTAAATCTGTAAAAAATTGTAAATTATGCATTTAAAATTTACAGAAAGATTTAATGTTTAACTTTACCCCTCCCCCCCTCCACTGTTTTTATTTCCTGCATACAGTGTGGGTTGGGATCCCTCTGTTTTTTTGATGTTTAACTTTGATCAGCTTCTGCTCACTTAGGGATTCAGTGAAACATGCATTTTGACAAGGAGTACCTAAACTTCTAAACACAACAACTGTAAAAGCATAGTGAACCAGTCCTTACTTTGTGGTCAGTGGCAAGTAAGGGGAATAGGGCAGAGAGATCTGATGGTTGAATGCATTTGCTTGTATTCTTTTTCAGGAGATCTCAGCCATGCTGAGTTGATGATGATGACCATTGCAGACATCATTAAACAGCTAATTGCAGCCCATGAACAGGGAAAAGACATCAATCTAAACAAGTAAGTTGCAGGATATGGTTTGGTAACTATTTCTTTGCCCCTTTCCAAATGTAAACTGGGTGAGAAGTTGGATGAGCAGTATTCAGCATGGAGATCAGTTAGGTCTGCTTTGGTGATGGAAAAGGTAACTAGGGCGGGTGGCACAGGGATCACTGCTAGACACCATCCTCTTTGATGCTTTTATACATTAGATTATGGAACAACTAGAAGAGACATAAATATACACATAATACCGCTTGCACACACCCCTCATAAAGCTCTGCCACCCTTACAAGGCATACTTTAGCATTTCTTCTTCCATATCGTCCCTCCAGTCCAGTTCAGAAGCGTGAGGTTTATGCCCACCCACCAGCAGATGGAGACTGAGAAATCCCTGAGCTGAAGACAGCCCCTAAGGAGCCTCTGCACCCTCAACCAGCCAGTAATTTCTCAGTCTCAGCAGATGGTGGATGTACATAGCTTGTGCTCTGTGCTGTGACGTTTTGTTTTATTTTCTTGACTCTGGCTGTTTGCTGTTTTCTTTGCACAGTCCAGTTGGTCAAAGGGTGCAAAACCCGGTGGTCCTTCCTCCACCGCACCAGAGGCTCCCCCGTTCCCTCTCCCTGACCTTTGGGAGAGGTCCCGGGGTTGAGCCTTGCACAGTTTGTGCCTGAAAAAAAAATAGAAAAGATTAGTACACCAAAACTTTTCTTTACTTTGGAGTGGGAGAGCAGTGCGGGCAGTCGCGGTGCTGCTAATCAGCAGACAGAGGCTCTCCATGTGGCTGATCCAGGTGAGGGGGGTGGAAAGCCTTGGTGGGACAAGCAGCCCAGGGAAGGAGTGCAGCTTGGCGTCATGGCCAGCAGAGAAGCACGGAGCTGGTGTGTATCTTGCAGCAGCCGAAGGGCCCACCTCTTGGCTGAGGGGTTGTGCCATGGCTATCTAAAAGACTGTGCTACCGTGGTGGAATTGTTGGAGGAGAGCTTGGGTGTGCAGGGCTTAGGACAGCTTGGTGACCACAACCGCGAGGGGGAAAATGCATCGGGGCCCAGCTTAACGGTGGGAACGGTTGCGATTTTGGAATCTGCAGTGGGCCCAATACCAGACCAGGATCCCTCCATTTCGCAGTAAGGAGATGCGGTTGGGGGCTTGGGGGGGGGGGACCTTCACCTCGGGAGTGCCTCTTTTTTCCCCCCAGATTTTGTTCTTTTACTGCATCAGGCCTATTGCCTGAGGCAAGGCCAGGAGGGGATGCACCCCCTGTGACTCGGGTTGGGCCTTCATCTACAGTCCCCAAGAGGACTAGGAGGGAGCCCTCTGTGGAGGAGGATGATGCAGGCTCAGGGGGGTGATTGGGGGCTCTGGTAGGGCCGTAGGATCTCCTGAAGGAGTTCTCCTAGGAGGAATTGGAAGAGGGGTTACTCCCGGCAGGGAAGGACTCTATAGGGATCAGCTGTCCTCTCTTACAATGCAGTCCCTAGAAGAACTCTGAATCTTGGATGAGGCAACCTGAGCTCCCCTCCCAAAGATATCTAGGGACCCCATCCTACGAGAGGTTTGTAAGCCCCCAGAAACCCTCCCCTTCCACTTTGTAGTCAAACAGCTTATAGAGGCAGAGCGAAAGTGCCTGATGCAGGTCTGTGCTTGGGCAGAACCATGAGCCCCCTTTATCCGATGGTTGGGGAAGAAAGGGATCGATTACACCTCCCATGCATGGATGCCTTGCTGGCCGCAGTGACCCAGAAGACCGCTATCCCAGGGAAAGATGAGGCTGCTCTAAAAGTGCCGCAGGCCCAGCGAATGGAGGCCCTTCTCAAACAGTCCTTTGAGATCTCCGCCTTGGCTTTAGAAGCTTCCGTCTGTGGGGCTTATGTGGCTAGGGCCTGCCTCTGTTGGTTGCAGAGGTCTTCCAGGGGTTCCCTGATGGAGGCGCAGGTCTTGGTGGAGGGGGCTTATCTTGAGTCAGGCACTGCCTTTCCTGGTGGACTTGCTCTACATTACAACCTTATCTGGGCTTTGGCCAAAAATATGGCTATGGTGGTAGCCGCGAGGCGGCTCCTGTGGCTCCGGAACTGGTCAGCAAATGTCACATTTAAGACTTGGCTCAAAAAGCTCCCATTTGTTGGCCAGCTGTTTGGAGCAGATCTTGAGAAGCTGGTCAAGGACCTGGACAAGTTGCAAATCCTGCGCTTGCCGGAGGATACACCCAAAGTCTCCGGGAAAACTCTTTCCTCCTGGGGACTTCCAGAGGTTTTGGGCTGCCTGGGGTGGCAACCTGCAGCGCTTGCAGTTGCTTCCCCATGGCCAGTCCTTTTGAGGAAGCTGCAGGGGGAGGGGGGCAAGGAAGCTGCATTTGACCTCCTTGTGGAATGTTGGGGACCTCCCGTCATGGATCTGATGGTGACGGCCTCCAATGTGAAGGACCCATGGTGGTTCAGCCAGCGGTGGGAAAGGATATCAGAGGGGATGGATGCCCTGGTCCAACCATTGCTCTTGGCCCCACTTCTATATGTGTTCCTGGCCTGGCCCCTGATTGGCAGAGTTCTTCAGCAGATCCAGGCCCATCTGAGGTTGGTGATTCTAGTGGCTACAGATTGGCCTCTGTGACCCTGATATGTGGATCTGTGGCACTCGTCGGTGGGGGAGCCCCTTCCCTTGCAGGTGGAGGGGGATCTCCTCACCCAGGGACTGGTATGGATGCTGGACATCAGTTGATTCTCACTTACAGCATGGCCCTTGAAAGGGCGCATCTGACCTGCTGGGGATACGCTCCTGGTGAATATGCTGCCACAGGTGTGCCGGAGATCTACCTTCTTGGCCTATGTACAGGTCTGGTGAATTTTTGAGGTTCGGTGTGCTGAACATTGGGTGAGGCCATTGGCTTCAGCCAGGCTGTGCTCCGCTCTGTAACCTTTTCAGGTTTTAGGCAACTCCTACCCTACAACCCTTCTATGTTCAGGCTACCAGAGTGCTAGTTTTCTTCAGACACAGGGGTCTTACTGTGGTCCATGGACACAGACTTAATTGCTGCTGCTTGCGGCTCCCCATGAGGGGGCCCCAGTTTTTGCTATGGGCTTTCAGTAGCCTGTAGCTAGGGAATCCCATATGTGAGGACTGACTTCCTGCTTGTTCCGGGAGAAAGCGTAGTTACTCACCTGTAACGGGTGTTCTCTGGGGGCAGCAGGAATCAGTCCTCACAACCCTCCCTCCTCCCCTTGGAGTTGCTCCTTTACCATCTTTTATTTTTGCCATCTTTTAGCTATACCATCTGACTGAGAAAAATGGCACCCTTGGGCGGGAAGGGGACCATGCATGCATGCGTGGTGGCATCTCCCAAAGGCTTTCTGTGAAAGTTGGGGGAATGCTTCCATGAGGGCTCCGTCGGTGCCGACATCATCTATGTGTAAGGACAGATTCCTGCTGTCCCCGGAGAACACCTGTTAAAGGTGAGTAACTATTTGTGATGTCGCCTGTATCATAAGAACATAAGTTATGCCATACTGGGTCAGACCAAGGTCCATCAAGCCCAGTATCCTGTTTCCAACAGTAACCAATCTAGGTCATACGTACCTAGCAGTTTCCCCAAAAGACACAGGTTCCATAATGCTTGTACTGGGTCAAGCATTGATATCCTGGGTCCCTTCTTAATAATGGTTTATTGACCTTTCCTCCAGGAACTTGTCCAAACCTTTTTTTAAACCCAGCTACACTAAAAGACTTTACTACATCCTCCGGTAACAAATTCCAGAGTTTGATTACACGTTGAGTGAAAAAATATTTTCTTTTATTAGTCTTAAATAGTTTACCCTGTAGCTTCATTGCATGTCCCCTAGTCTTTCTATATTCTGATAACGTAAACAATCGATCTATGTTTACCCATTCCACTTCGTTCATCAATTTATAGACTTATCATATCTCCCTTAAGCCGTCTCTTTTCCAAGTTTGAGCCCGAACCTTTTTAGCCTTTCTTCATAGGGGTATCCTTCCATCCCCTTTACCATTTTGGTGGCTCTTCTCTGAACCTTTTCTAATAACGCTATATCCTTTTTAAGATACGGTGACCAGAATTGCACACAATATTCAAGGTGCAGTCTCACCATGGAACGATATAGAGGCATTATAATATAATATCTTTTGTTTTATTTTCCATTCCTTTCCTTATGATACCTAGCATTCTATTTGCTCTCTTGGCCGCCGCTGCACACTGGGCCGAGGGTTTTAACATGTTATCCACAATGACGCCTAAATCTTTTTCCTGGGTGGTGGTTCCTAATGTGGAACCTTGCATCTTGTAACCATAGTTTGGGTGGTTGTTCCCTAGGTGCATAACTTTGCACTTGTCCACATTAAATTTCACCTGCCATTTTGATGCCCAGTCTTCCAGTTTATCAAGATCCTCTTGCAATTTTCCACAATCCTCTTGGGTTTTAACAACTTTAAATAGTTTTGTGTCATCTGCAAATTTCATAACCTCACTCATTATTCCCTTTTCCAGGTCATTTATGAATATGTCAAAAAGCAGCAGACCCAGCACAGATCCCTGGGGTACACCACTATTCACCTTTCTCCATTGGGAAAATTGGCCATTTAGCCATACCCTCTGCTTTCTATCTTTTAACCAGTTCCTGATCCACAATAGTACACTGCCTCCTATCCCATGACTCCTTAGTTTTGCCAAAAGTCTCTGATGAGGGACCTTGTCAAAGGCTTTCTGAAAGTCCAGATACACTATATCAACCGACTCACCTTTGTCCACCTGTTTATTCACACCTTCAAAAAAACATAACAGATTAGTAAGACAAGATCTTCCTTGTCTAAAGCCATGTTGGCTGTCTCCCATTAGGCCATGACTATCTACATGCTGAGTAATTTTGTTCTTTATGATGGTTTCTACCATTTTTCCCAGTATGGACGTCAGGCTCACTGGGCTGTAGTTTCCCGGATCACCCCTGGAACCCTTTTCAAAAATTGGCGTTACATTGGCGATCCTCCAGTCTTCAGGTATTACAGATAATTTTAATGATAGATCACAGATTACTAATAGCAGGTCTGCAATCTCATATTTCAGTTCTTTCAAGAACCTTGGATGTATACCATCTGGCCCAGGTGATTTGCTACTCTTCAGTTTATCTAATAGTTGTAATACATCTTCCCAATGTATTGATATTTCCTTTAATTCTTCCGCACCTTTAAATACCACTTCAGTCATGGGTAACCTCCCTACATCTTCCTCTGTAAAGACCGAAGCAAAGAATTCATTCAGTCTCTCCGCTATCGCCTTGTTGCCTCTTAGTGCCCCTTTAACTTGTCTATCATCTAATGGACCAACTGAGTCTCTCACAGGTTTTTTGCTACGAATGTACTTGAAAAAGTCTTTATTTCGCGTTTTTGCTTCCGCAGCAAGCTTCTTCTCAAATTCTCCCTGTGCCTGCCTTATCAATGCCTTGCATTTGACTTGTGAGTTCTTGTGCTGTTTCCAGGTTTCATCGTTTGGCTCTTTTTTCCATTTCCTGTAAGATGCTTTTTTGGCAACAGCCTCTCTGACCTCACCTTTAAACCATGCTGGCAGTTTTTTGGACTTCCTTCCACTTTTCTTAAAGCGTGGAGTACAGCTGGTCTGGGCTTCCAAGAGTAGTTTACACAACACACAAGCTTGTTGTAAGTCTTAAACCTTCGCAACTGCTCCTTTTAGTTTTTTCTTTTAACTATTTTCCTCATTTTATCATAATCTCCCTTTCGAAAGTTAAAAGGTAATACTGTGGATTTTCTTACTATCCCTCCTCCACTAAATAAATCAAACGCGATCATGCTATGATCACTATTGCCAAATGGCCCCAACACCCTTATCTCTTGCACCAGATCTGGTGTTCCATTAAGGATTAGGTCCAATTTGGCTTCCCCTCTGGTTGGTTCATGAACCAGCTGCTCCAAGAAGCAGTCATTTATTTCATCTAGAAACTTTATCTCCCTAGCATGTCCTGCCGTGACACTGACCCAGTCGATACTGGGGTAATTGAAATCACCCATTATTATTACAGTGTTGTAACTTTTGTTAGCTTTCCTGATTTTTTTTGAGCATTTCATCATCCATTTGTTCATTCTGGCCAAGCGGTCGATAGTACACCCCCCCTGCCATCGCCTTCCCTTTTTACATGGAATTTCAATCCATAGAGGTTCTACAGCAAATTTTGTTTCCTGCAAAACTTTAATCCTTTCTGACTCAATGCCCTCTCTAACATAGAGCGCAACCCCTCCACCAATTTGATCAGCTCTATCATTACGAAATAGTTTGTACCCAGGTATCACAGTGTCCCACTGGTTGTCCTCCTTCCACCATGTCTCTCATATTCCAATAATATCTAACCTATATATCTCCAGGAACAAGCAGTAATGAGTCTTCACATATGGGTACGTCGGTACCGACGGAGCCTGCGCGGGAACACTTCCCAGCGTCCAATCAGAAAGCTTTTGGAAGCATCTCACCACGCCTGCGTGCTGCCTTCCCTCCTTTCCCAACTGCCTCTCCTCAGTTTTCGTTTTTCCGCGGAGCCGGCAGGACGTCCTCCTGTCACCGCAAAAAATTCTTCTTTTAATTCTTTAGTTTTCTTGTGGTCGCGGCTGTCTCCCCGACGCCACCGGTACCGCCGGTGTTTTTCTCTTTTCTTGTAAAATTTTTCCTTTTAGGGAATATTTTTCTTCTGAGTGTCTTACGGTTTTTCAGGCCTTCCAGGCCTCTCCATGTCCTTCATGGAACCGCCAGCCACTTTCTCCAAGAAATGTTCAAACTGTGGCGGTACAACTTTATTTTTAGACTCCCAAAATTGGTGTCTAAGCTGTTTGGGTCCTGACCTTTTTCCTCCAGAGCCCTCGGGCAACAGTATTGTGAGAAGAAGTTTTCAACATCGAGTTTCCCTCGATATGAGGTTTCCTTCCAACTTCAGGGCATCGACCATTTCTTCTTCCACACAGGATCAGGTAACCCACAAACAGTCTGTTAAGACTAGCCAACCCTCGAGTGGTAGGTCTCATGCACAGCATGTAGACGGCTCCGGCCTTGCCCTCGAGGGCCCACTGGCTTCAAAACCCCGGCGGGAGTCTTCGGCCTCCAAAGCCTATGTGGGGTTTCAGGTTGTTCCTAGGGTTCACCCCCCACAGAACATACCTGAGCCGTGTCCGGTGGTGGCATTCGCTTCGAGCGGTACCAATACCCCGGCATCGACACTGGTGTTGGACGAAACACTCCTCACCAGGGATCGTCGTCTGGTGTCCTCGGTACCTAGGGGACTGGTGCATACGTTCCAGACTGACTTTCCAGTATCGGTACCGTCACCGATACTACATCCTACGTCGGTACCCTCCAGACATGCATCGACTTCGATGCCGAGTCTGGAATCGATCTCCAGTCTGGAGGACTGGGTACCGACTCGCCTTGGTACCGGCTCCCGTCGGTACCGAAGGCTCGGTTCCGATGGTTCGGATCCACAACTCTCGGTTCCTCCGATGCCGTTTGGGTTGCCACCGGCTGGGTTTCATCCATCGGTATCAGACAGATCCTCAATGCTGAGTTTGGAATCGATCTCTAGTCTGGAAGACGCGGTTCCGACACACCTTGGTACCGCGACCTGTCGATACCGGAGGCTCGGTGCCGAGGGTGACTGCTGAAAGTTTTCGGTTACTTCGGTACCGATTGAGCTGTCACCTATGGCTGTTCCAATGTCTGTGTCTGGTTCAGTTCCGACATCGGTACCGGTATCCACTGTAGCATCGTGGCCAGCTCCTTCCTTGCTTCTTTCAACAGGATCGCTCCCTTCTATACCAAGTTTGGAGTCGATGCCTGGCATGGACGATGTGCTACTGTCTGTCGCTGGTCCTGACCTCCAGTACCAGCGTCCATCCGTTAAGGATCCCATATTGCACCGTGCAGATACATCCTTCGGTGCCCAGGCTAGTTCCTCAGATCTAACCTGTCCAATGGAGGTTCTCTTTGGAGATCCTTCTTTTCAGAGTTTCCTCTGGGATATGGCAAGATCACTTGCCATCTCTATCCCTGGACATGATCCTACACAAGGCCCTGTTTCTACCGAAGCAAAGGAAAACATAATGCTTCCTTTGCATCATTCCTTGCAGGATCTTCTTTTAGGAATGGGGGAAGCACCTTTAAGGGTACCCCCCACCTTCCAGAGCAACTGATCTCCTATATCAGGTGCCCCCCTCTCCAGGGTTTCAAAAGACTCAACTTCCTCATCATTCCATTGTAGTGGAATCAGCAATGAGGCGGGTGAAGAGTAATAAAAAGCACTCTTCTTATCCGCCAGGTCGTGAGTCTAAGACACTAGATGCCTTTGGACGTCAAACCTTCCAGACATCCATGCTTTCAGCAAGAATTCTCTCATATATTTTTTATATGAGTCTATCTCTTGAGGAGGTCACAAAGAAATTGCATCTTTTGACTCCCTTTCTTTCAGAACCCAAGAGTGCAGACTATTCCTCACTGCTTAGTCATATTCAAAATATCTCTTGGTTTCTTACTCGTGCTTCCCTAGACTCATTTGAGTCTGTTAGCAGAACTTCTGCTATAGCTATAGGGGCACGACGTAGAGCCTGGCTCCAAGCTTCAGACTTAGACAAATGTGCACAGCAAAGACTGGGTAATACTCCTTGCCCTGGAGAAAATCTCTTCAATAAGGAGTCTTTACGTCAGGTTACTCAGTGTTCCACTGACTTACCTGTTTCTAAGGGCTGTTCTACGCCCTCTTCTTTCCCAGTAGGTAGGAAATGTCCTACCAAACTTTCTTCCCCTAGGGGGAGAAGGTTTTATTCATCTTCTGCCCATCACACAGATGTTCCCATACAGGGGAAACATCGCCCTGGTCTGAAGAATCCAAACTCTCACCAGGCTCACCAAACCCAGCATCCGCAGGGTTTCTGATTAATCACATATTTTTTGTGTCTTTTGGGGTTTAGAACCTGCAGTTGGCTTCTTCTCAGTAGAAGCCTTCCACTGCTTCATTCTAAACTCTAGGCATGGATCTCTTTTCACAAGACATCCATTTTTCTCTGTTATACGAGCTCTTAGGATGTTCATGCCTATAGGTCACAGCTTCTCCTCTTCTTCCTGCTAGGGAAAGAGGTTTAACAACTAGCAAATGAGAGTTTTCTGTGCCAGCATGAATTTTTTCCTTTTTACAGACTTAACCACATTGTAAGTCTCCATTCAGCTCCATCTTCTCTACCCTCTTATCAAGCAGTTCCCCTGTAAGAGTGGTACTATTACACTGGAGGGCTTTTCTTCAGCCCTTTTAGTTTTGTCACTATTCCAGTGTGGCGTTTTCCTCTCTGAGTTAACTCCTTTTTCTTTTTTGCTTTGGGGCAGCTTTCAGGCAGGTCCAGGGTTTTCCTACTCCTGTTCTGTCTGTTCTTTCTGTTTTTTTAACAGATTCTTTCTGATGTCTTACTAGCAGCTGCCCATGCAGGAGTCCTAGTGATTGGACCACTGGTTCTTCCCCACAAACCTCCAGAGTTGTCCTCCACTATATTCTTTCTAGCCTTAGTAGTGACTCCAAGACAGTGGATTCATCTTTCTTGGCAAATCTTATCACTACAGGCTTCTCTGATTGTTTTCTATTCTTGCCATCTCCAATTCCCTTGGGTTTGGCAGCATAGTCGACCTAGGTACTGGCTTTTCCAGCAGCCAGTTCTATCTCCTAATTCTCCTACATTATACTCTCTGCAATGTTACAGAGAAGCTTTCCACTATGGGCCCTTGCTAGAGAGCATTAGGATTTCCTCAAACAGCTGTCCTAGATGGTTGGAAAAGGCTCCCTCAGTCATGCCCCTCATGACTGGAAGGGTTCTTCCTACCCTACTATCTCCTTTCTAAAGCAAAGGACATGGGCCTTCTCTTACGTGAAAGCTTAAAGAGTTGTTCAATTCCCTCGTTTGGTCCTCAGGATTCCCACCGGGAATATGCTCTCTTTTTCCTTGCAGCTCGTCCTCATGGTATCCTAATCCTTCATGGACAGCGCATATTTAGCTAAAGAACGCATGATACCCTTTTTGCCCCTCAAGTAGGTCAACATGGTATCTCATTCCTATGCGTCTTCTGTCCATTTACCATGCCAGAGTTCTGGAGGACTCGGGACTTGCTGCCTGCAGACTGATATTATCCTCTGCTTTTCTCGTAACCATCCTGGTTATTTAACTGACTAGCATTCTTGCAGCAATCTCGTCTGTTCTTTGTCAGGGAGATTTTTCCACGGACTTCCATCATAACCAGGGGGAATAGATTCTCTCTATATCTTCTCAAGTAGGTTCCACCTTCTTGTTATTAGATGAATCTTTCCTCTTCACATCTCCTATGTGAATATACTTTCTATAAGCACATCTCTGTCTGCTTAATTGCAGACACTTATATCATTTGTGTGTGTATATCTTTTGCCCTTCTATATCTCACTGTAGATATATATTCTTATATGTCTATATATATATATATATATGTGTGTGTGTGCATCTGTCGAGATATTTATTATAGGTAGATATGTATTTACATACTTATCTATCTGACTGTCTATGCTCATATAGATATATATGTCTCTAGATGATTCTGACAGTTGGGCTCTACCCATACCATACTGTTCCAGCATGTTTGGGGTGCTACACACACAACTACTCCAGTGGTAGTTAACAACTTTCTACCATACCCCTAAAAGGTTTTAGGTACCCCTGAAGCTCTCCATGTTCCAGTATCTTTCCTACCTGACATCAGTTAGGAAAGACATTGCAGATCTTCAGTTATTCTGAGGCTAATGCCTCGGGCATCTGTCCTTTCTTTTGGGATATAAGGGTTTTCCATACCCCTTCTTCCCACAGGGACTAGGCCTGTTTGTCCAAATCAGTCAGCCTTTTCCTCTTTTTGCTCCTGTGAGTGAGCCACTCTGTAGCCAAAAGAGTCTGGGCTTTTTTCATAAAGCCTTCCGCTGACGGCTTACAGTTTTGGTACTACCCCAGTTTACCCCTGGGGTTACCTCTTACCTTTCAGAATTCCTGACCTCCATTGTGTTTTCCTACAGGTTATTACCTCTACTTTTGTAGTGAGTTCCTCCTTGAGGTTCCTCTACTGGATCCCCAGTAGATCCCATGAACCTCCATAGTTTTGTACAGTCCTGCTAGGGGAGGTCCATATTGCAATATTTCATTTTCAATATATTTGATGATAATTGTCATCCACACAGGGACTTCTTGTCTGCAGTCCTATGTTAGGTTAGCTGTCTTACAGCACCTTTCTGTTTCAACTCCTTCCCACCATCCTGAGGATGCCTGGCCATATGAGGTGTAGCATGTTCCAATCCATAACATGCTAGGACTCCAGGCATCTTAGCTTGGGAGTCCCCATATGTGAAGACTCATTCCTGCTTGTTCCTGGAGATAGCACAGTTACTTACCTGTAACAGGTGATCTCTGGGAACAGCAGGAATAAGTCTTCACAACCCACCCACCTCCCCTAGGAGTTGTATTCTCTATCTCTATCTTTCCCTTCTCTCTCTCTCGCTCTTTGTCTCAGCTTTAAAACTTAACTGAGGAGAGGCAGTTGGGAAAGGCGGGAAGGCAGCATGCAGGCGTGGTGGGATGCTTCCAAAAGCTTTCTGATTGGACGCTGGGAAGCGTTCCCGCGCAGGCTCCGTCGGTACCGACGTACCCATTTGTGAAGACTTATTCCTGCTGTTCCCAGAGATCACCTGTTACAGGTAAGTAACTGTGCTTTAGTGCTATATATTCTAACTCTCCCATCTTATTTTTTAGACTTCTAGCATTTGCATACAAGCATTTTAGAGGCTGTATTTGTATTGGTAGACATGGGTAATTTGGGATCTTTAAACTGTGTCTGCTCCATACTCTATGGCATTTGGGCTACTTTACTCTTTTTTGGAACCTCTCTGCTTTTGGTAGTATCCTTCAAGGATACATTCTTCCGAACCATGCGCTGTTGGGCGACTGTCGGCTTTCCCCTATTATCTAGTTTAAAAGCTGCTCTATCTCCTTTTTAAAGGTTAATGCCAGCAGCCTTGCTCCATCCTGGTTAAGGTGAAGCCCATCCTTTCGAGAGAGCCCCGCCTTTCCCCAGAATGTTCCCCAGTTCCTAACAAATCCAAAACCCTCATCTCTGCACCATTGTCTCATCCACGCTTGAGAGACTGGAGTTCTGCCTGCCTTTTGGGTCCTGCACGTGGAACGTGAAGCATTTCACAGAACGCTACCCTGGAAGTTCTGGATTTCAACTTCCTACCTGAAAGCCTAAATTTAGCCTCCAGAATCTCCCTACCACATTTTCCTATGTCATTGGTACCGACATGTACCAAGATAGAAGACTCCTCCCCAGCACTATCTAAGATCTTATCTAGGTGGCGTGTGAGGTCCGCTACCTTCTCACCAGGCAGGCATGTTACCAGGCGATCCTCAAGTCCAGCAGCCACCCATCTATCTACATGCCTAATGATCGAATCACCAACTATAACGGCTGTCCTAACCCTTCCCTGATGGGCACATAGCCGTGGAGAAACTTCCTCGGTGTGAGGGGGTTTTACATCACCTGGAGGACAGGTTCTAGTTACAGGATCACTTCCTGCCACACCAGGGTGATGCTCTCCTGTCACGTGACCTCTCTCCTCCATGGCAACAGGGATGCTGCCAGACTGGAGGTGGGACTTCAGGACTATATTCCTTTAGGTCTCGTCTATGTACCTCTGTCTTTCTTATGTTTTCCAAGTCTGCTACTCTAGCCTCTAGAGAACGAACTTGTTCCCTGAGAGCAAAGAGCTCCTTGCACCTAGTGCACACGTAAGACCTCTCACCTACTGGGAGAAAATCATACATGTGACACTCAATGCAAAAGACTGGAAAGCCACCATCTCGCTGCTGGACTGCTGTCTGCATCTTAGTTTTAAGCTTGTGTTTAGATCTAAGTTCTTTACTTACTAAGGGTTGCTATGGATATGTATACTAATAAAACTGTACCTAATACGTTTAATTTACCTTGTTCACCTGGAGCTTAATTAATCTCAGGCCCTTAGTGTATGACTGATTTGGATAACGAGCTACAACTGAGAGCACCTCCTTTCCTTTAAGATTTGTTAAGTACCTATAAAGCTATGATTATCCCAGGGGTTGGGTGGGTGTTGGGGAGGGAGGGAAATAACACTTATTAAAAGAGGGCTGCTACACAGTACCCTGTCCTGTGCTGCTGAGGTAAGCTGTGACCGACTTCCTTGGTGATTAACAGTCCTTGCTTTGATAGAAGGAGTCTTTCAAAATGGCCTTTTGACCTGCCACCTGATAACACCTATTGAAAATGTTTCACAGGTCTCTTGCCCCCTAGGTAGAAGGCCTCTTTGTAAGGGTCTCTAGAAGACTTTATTTGTGCTCAAAGAGTACTGACCCTGTTTTGCCTTTTATGCTAAGTTATATTCTGATTTGGTTTAAATTACAGCTCTTTGCTGCTGCTAGGCTCTGACTTATTATGAAATTTAAACTACAAGCTCTGCTGGGTTCCATATTTAACCAGAAAGCTGTCTTCTGTGTTTTAAATTTAAACTTAAACTGCTGCTGTTACTAGGCCCTGACTGATTTAACAAAAAACACTGGCTTCACAGATTAATTAGCTTTAATACAAAAAAGTCCTTTCAGATAATTCCCAGAAGTATATACTCACAATTGCAGATCTCTCTCCAGAAGTAGCAGTCACTTTTTCTAGGGTGGTGGTTCCTAACATGAATTTTATATCTTCTAACTGTAGTTTGGATTGTTCTTTCCTAGGTACATAACTTTCCATTTGTCCACATTTCCTGAAGTCTCTCATGAGGGATCTTGTCAAAGGCTTTCTGAAAATCCAGATGCACTAT
The DNA here is from genome assembly GCA_033557465.1 of Ichthyophis bannanicus. NCBI lineage: Eukaryota > Metazoa > Chordata > Amphibia > Gymnophiona > Ichthyophiidae > Ichthyophis > Ichthyophis bannanicus. The sequence goes on along the minus strand of CM066033.1, from coordinate 967,974,329 downwards.
ATCAGGCATGTCCAACTTCGAACAGGTTGTGATCTACTTTTTCCGGCCAAAAGTGCCGGTGCTCTACCACCTTGAAAATTTAAGTTTCAAATTTAGTTTAAAATTAAATTTTAACCCAGTAAAGTTGGAGGATTCCCCCCCCCCCCCATTTTTAATGAACCTTCTGTCATTTACTTGGATGTGATCAGCTGTTAAGCAAATTAAGCAAAAACAAAACAGAGACACACAGATCCAGTAAGAACTGCAAGGGGAAATGGAAAGTACATTTTTTCTTAAAGTTTTATTGAGTAATAACTTTCTTTAACTTTTATTGAGTAATTTGTGTTAAATTTAGGTCGAGTATTGACCAGGCTGATCTTGCACAGTCTTTAATATTTTGCTCTTGCTCATTAGTGAGATGTCTGAGCCTGCATTTCATCCACCAGCTTTTTGAAGTTGTGCGAATATTGCGGAGGGCCAGTCTCGGGGAATCCTGGAGATGTTCATCTGTCATGTTGGAACGTTGTGTACTCTTTGTCATTTTCAGATGGGAAAACGCCGATTCACACAAATAAGTTGAACCGAAACAGTAGTATACAGCTTCACTGCATCTTCTCAAGTTGGGAAATTAGGCACTAGCTTCCAAAACTATTCTTGCTCAGCATGGGTCTTGAGAAAAATGTCATTTTTAAGGGTTAATATTTCGTTTTCAAGAGATGTTTTGTTCAATGAGTAATTTTTACTGATAACAGCTGCAGTTTCTTTAATGTCCACATCTACTTTGAATGGATAAGACAAGTACGCCACAACTGTTCCAATTTTTTGGAAGTCACGGATTCTATTTTCGAATTCCTGGCTAACAGAACAGATTTCTGTCACATACTACTTGTTCTGAAAAAAAAAAAAAATTTGGATATGCAGGACCATCTGGGACAATATTAGGAAAATGATCAAAAGTGTTGTTTGCAAGGTCAGTCATCATTAGCTCAAATTTGCTCTTTTAGGATGAAACTGTACTCATCTCGCCAATGCATTTGTTTTTACCTTGTAGTTCAAGGTTCATATCACTTAGTTTGCCTGTAAAGTCAGCGAGAAATGACAGATCACATAACCACTCCTCATCTTCCGCTTGGTCATCTCCCCTCTCCTTCTTCAAAAAACTTCTTATTTAATTCAGCAAATCACGAAATCTTTTCAGAAATTTGTGCCTACTTAGCCACCTTACATCTGTGTGCAAAATGATTTCCGCTGCCCCTTCATCAAGAGTAAGATTGAAAAGCCATCTTTGAAGTGATCTTCCACGGACTGAATTTACAATTTTGAAAGTGATGTCCATGACAGTCTTTGTATTGAGTCTCTTGCTTGCAAAACTTGCTGGTGAATGATGCATTGGTAAGAAAGGAAATCTAGGAAGTCGTCATGCTGTCTACAGAGGGCTATGAAACCGTTAACCTCACTTGTCATTGCTCTTTCTCCATCAGTAGTGATGGAAACAAGTCTATGCAATGGAAGATTACACTTTTTGTCACAAAAGAATGGAAAGAACTGAATATTTCCTGACCGGTAGTTCTCCCTTTTAAAGAAATCACATGCCCTTATAATGTTATGTTATAATGCCCTGTTCAATGTAATTTCAGTTTGTTCAATGTAAACCGCACTGATGCAGAATAGCGCGGTATATAAGAGAATGTAAATTAAATAAAATAAATAAATAAATAAATCATTCCAAGTAGTTCTTCTTTAACAATGAAGTCTTCAAAAACCATCCGGATAAAGACTAGTAACTGGGCTATGTCTCTTATGTCTGTAGATTCATCCAGTTGGAGTGAGAAAGCAACACAATTTGAAACATCCTCCAACAATTGTTCAGTTGTGTCTCCACACATCTTTTCTATTCGCCGCACGACATGGTTTCTTGAAAATTGTATGTCTTGAATAGCAGCTATGATCTCTTTCTTATTTTTAAATCCTTCAAAGAGATTGTCAGCTGTTTCCAGAAAACAATCTTTTACAAATTCCCCTTCAGTGAAAGGTTTGCATTTCTTTGCGATCAGGTTGCTGACCCTGAAGGATGCTATGGTTGCATTGACCGAATATGACCTTGGCTTCACCTTCAACTGTTGCTGAGTAGCCAATTTTGATTTAAGTTCTTTGAGCTTCAGTTTACAAATTTCACTTTTGAGTGGAAAATCAGCATCAAACTTATTGCTATGCAGAGCCTTATAATGACGTTCCAGATTACCCTTTTTGGGCAAGGATACTGGGGCGTTATAAATAGACAACAACACTTGTCTTTCACCATGATGAAGAAGTAGTCCATTTCCCATTCATCATGAAAGTGGTAGGTTTTGCTCTTCTTTGGAACACTCATCTTCATTATACTGGGGTGGCACGATGTAAGAAGGCCAAATCTGCTAAGTTAGTATAAACACTGGCTGAATCTGGTCCAAAACTGTCACTGTCCCAAAGTATTAAAGATCAACAGGAACTGAAGACCTCTGGATGATGTGCAATACAAGGACTGGAGATGCCAAAACCACACATGCAGTTCTAAAAGTAAAAATAAGAATTCATCATACTGGCACCAATAATCAAACACCACCAAACAATCATCAAAAAAAACTCAAACACCTGTCCAGCAAACCAGATAAAATCAAATACCGCCAAACAAGTTTAAATACCACCACATGCGATTTAATAAATTCTGCACACAGTGTAGAATCAACGCAAAGGCTAGGCAAAATAAAATTGCAAGCAAAAGTCACAGTGGTTTGAACCAATTCGAAGGCAGGGCAAAGGCAAGTTAGAACAAAATTGGAAAAGCCCGCCAAAATCACCAAATTCTTGACACTTTGTTGTATCTGCCCAAAAACGTTTAATGAAAGCGAACTATAAAGTGACCAACGACCAGCACACGACACAACTAATACGGTAAGTGTATTCAGGTAAAGCCCGGGCGAATGGATATCGCCCGATATATAACACACTTCTAAGGGGTGTTGGGACAGGGGCAGGAATGGGTGATTCTGAGAGGCAGGAGACTAGGTATGACGCCAGGCCTGTGGCGGCCCCCTGTGGTACCCACAAACTATTGGCACGAAAACAACAAGCGCCCCCAATACACCCGCAGGCAAGATTCCCGCAGGCAGAGAAAAAAAGACAAGCAAAGGATCAGCAGCGGTGGCAATCTACCTGTTGGACATGCCTGCACCATATCATTCCGCTCACCTTTTTATCTACATTCACACCTTCCAAAAAAAAAATAGCGAGATAAGGCTTTCTTTGGCTAAATCCATGTTGGTTTGGTCCCATTAAACCATGACTGCCTTGATGTGCCTCTTTGCACATCACAATAGATAATCTCAGGCTTCTGTCAATAGAGGGAGCTCCTGTGATGTGCCAGAGGAGTACATCCAGGTAGGTCCTTGCTCCTTTCGCTAGTGAGAGCACTGGTGATCCGCAAGGCTGTACTTCGAGGCAGTACCTGGCTCTGATCATTAGAGGAAGCATTCATTGGTGGCTGAGAGCTTCAGCCATGAGCAACTACAGAAGTAGAGCTCAAGGAAACCAGGCTTCCTTAACCACCCCATTAAGCAGAGGCTACCTTAACAAGGAAGTAATTCTGGTCAACAAGGTGGGTGGGTGTAACCTGCTTGGGCACTTAAGGAGCGATGCAGGAGCAGTAAGTGAAGGAGGCCCTGGGAAGGAAGTGGATGCAAGCTGCAAAGTCCTGCCAGGTTTGGGACAGGCAGAGCCACAAGGTGATCAGGGGAGAAACCTCCAGGCAAGGGTCAAAGGGAGGGTGTTTCTTCCAGCCTTGGTGGCACGGAGCGGGTGGGGGAGGGGCAGAACAGGGAGAATCCTCTTGGAAGCAGTCAGGAGGAAAGTACTCCATAATCTCTGAGAGGGAGAGAGAAAGGGAGCAGAAAAGAAGCAGCCTTCAAGTAAGCTTCATCAGAATGTTTAAAAGTGCATGGGAGCATAATTCATTGTACCCACTTGTCCATAGAGTTAAGAAGTCTGAAAGAAAGACTTGTAGTTGTATGGAGAACCATACAAACTGTTTTTCACTTGGACTATGGTAGAGATATATATTATTCCTACCAACAAAATCCCTTGAATCTATCTAAAACCTTCCCATAAAGCATTAGCACAATTACCAAAAAAATTCTAACCAACACACTCCTATAAGAAACTCCTCAATTCTAATTTCCAAAGGGAGAAAATGACCTCCGGTTTTACTTCAGTCCTACCATGTGGCGAAATTCATCACCATAGGAGATCTCAAAGGTGTAACATCACGGGTCCAACAACTCCCCTATAATTTAATAAACAAAAAAAGGTTATCTGTCAGTATTAAAAAAGTACTTTTCCAATATGTTCAATATATTTTATATATATCCAATTACAGTCAAACCTCGGTTTTCGTTTGCCCCTGTTTTCATACGCTTCAGTTTTCGACGTCTTTTTTGACTGAGATTTTGTCCCGGTTCTCGTACATCGCCTTGGTTTTCGTAAAGTACAGTACTGTAAATACATACACCCTCGCGCTGCACACCGGTTTGTATACACTGCCGGAACGCCCGCCCGGTCCCGGCAGCACTGCCACCCGGACTCACCGATCGCCAGCGTGATGAGAAGCGAAAGCCAGCTAAGCATGTAAATGAAACACATCCTCGAGCCTGGTCAGAGTCAGAGAGGCAAGGATTGCGCAGAGAGGAAGGCCCCGATCTCGTCCACTGCCTGCCCGTTCTCTGGAGCGCCCCCTCAGGCTCGGAGGTAGCAGGGAAGAAAAGCTGTCAATGTAAGCAGGAGATGTTGCATGAATGTGGGAGGCAGTTCTTTCTCTTGCAGGGTACATCTGAAGCTATATCATTAAGATTTTCTGCCATTCTGAAGCATTGAGCAGATAATGTAAAGGTATTTTAATGAGCTGAATCCAATGTGATTCCAAAGAGAGCTGGGCACAGCAGCTTGTCAGGGGTGGCTAAGGCCAGATGTTAACGTACTGTACAGTACTGTACTTAGCTTGCTTTCAGTGATGTTAAATGTTCATTTATCCATTTCATTAGTCATTTATATTTATTTCTCATTGTTTTCTGTATGTAAAAATATAGTTATTCTCTATAAAATGTATTTTTTGTGAATATTTTTGGGTGTCTGGAACGGATTAATTGGATTTACATTATTTCTTATGGGAAATATTGCTTCAGTTTTCATATGTTTCGGTTTTAGTCAGACTTTTTTGAACGGATTAATCATGAAAACCGAGGTTTGACTGTAATTTTCAAACACCACCGTACACATGCTTTTATCTTTATTCTTTTCTTTTTTATACACACATATCGTGACCTCCAACACTTTTGCAAAACAAATCCAAACAGCTCTATTTGTTAACTAACTTTGTCACCATCCAAACAATATATAAAAACTTATCTGCAAAGGTTCACTTTTGCAGACCATAATGGTTGGAGTTGCAGTAGCTTAGAAGTGAACCTTTGTAGTTTTAAATTGAGGGAGAGTGTTGTTCACCGTGCCGGACATGGATGCTCCAGAAGGGGCAGAGCAGGCCGAGGCTGGAGTCCCAATTCAGGTGGGAAAGGTGGCCATTTTAGATGGACGTGTTCCTGCTCCCCCTCATGAGGCAAAGTGCAGGAAGAGCAAAACGAAGGCAGGAAAGAGAAAATCGGCTTCTTCCCTGGCAGAGAAGACGTTGTAGAGCGAGTGTGGGCATCCTAGTCAGGCCTTGGAGCAGGTTTTCTCGCCAGAGTTCATTCTGGCTTTGCATAAGGCTTGTTGCCTTAAAAGTCAGCAGGCTGCATCATCGGAGCCAGGACCGCTTCCCCAAACGGGGGAGAGGAGGATCTTTTTCCCCCCGTTCTTTGGATAAGAGCCCAGATTTGGCACCCCAGCTGGAGCAGTTCCTTGGAGAGTCAGAGGTCAGATGAACTCCGGGTTCTCCGCAATCGCATGCCTCAGAGTTGGCGGAAGGGCCCTAGCGGCTCTGAATATTACACTGCCCTCTGAGGGGGCAGAAGACGTCCTGCAGTGGTTCAAAGGCGAGCAGCTCTGTTTTCCCATACACTGGGTGATCAAAAAGATGATAGAGTCAGAGTGGGAGTGCCCGGAGGCTATGCTACGAAGCGGCATGGCGATGACTCTCCTCTACCCCATCCCACAAGAGGAGTGGGACCTGTTCAAAATGCCCAGGGTGAATGCTCTCGTCTCGGTGGTCACATATATGACCACCATTCCGGTTGAAAGGGTGGGGGGGCGCTCTGAAGCTGGAATCTCTGCTGAGGCTGGCTTTTGACATTAGTGTGCTATCCCTGCAAGCCTCCATTTGTGGGGCGTATGTCTCCTGAGCATCCATATGCTTGGCTGCAAGGCATGTCCCCCGCAGGACTAGAGAGCATAGAGCAGGACCAGGCCGTTGGAGTCGGCGTTAGCATTTATGGCGGATGCCTATTATGATTTGCTTAGGACTTCAGCGGTCCATGGCATATATTGTGGTGGCGTGCTGCTTCTTGTGGCTACGTAATTGGGTGGCAGATGCAGCCTCCAAGTCAAGGCTCAGTAAGCTTCCATTCAAAGGGAAGTTGCTTGGGGAAGCCCTAGATAAGCTGGTTAAAGACATTGAGGGCTCCAAAGGCAGGAAGCTACCCGAAGATCGGCTGAAGGGCCCCAAGCCAGGGAGCCCTCAGAGAGACCAGTCAAGAGATTTTAAGCAGTCCACTCCGCGCGTTTCACCCCTTATCAGAGGGGAAAATATGGGGCACGGACGCCACCCTTTCAGGGTTCCTTCCTTTTTCCTGAAAGCGGTCTCTCGTTTCCATTTGAATTGGACTGTGTCATTGCCAGCCTTTCCTGAGTTGGAAGATACAGAGGAGAATCGGAAATTACTCTTGCTGGATGTGTGTCAAGTTCTGTGTAGATATCTTAAGCGGACGAAGTCCTTTCGGGCCTCTAATCGCTTGTTTGTGTTTGGGGGTCCTTGGAAGGGAACGGCAGTGTCCAAGGCCTCTATTGTTCAGTGGGTGAAGCATGCAATTGCCACAGCCTATACAGCACGGGGAAAGGGTGGCACCTGTGGGGTTGTGGGCGCACTCTCCAAGGGCACAGGCAGCTTCATGAGCGGAGTTCAGCTTGGTGCCGCCAGGAGACATCTGCAGAGCGGCGATGTGGTCATCCCTCCATGCCTTTGCAAAGCATTATCGTCTCAATGTCCAGGCTATGAATGATGCATGTTTCGGGGTGTCGGTGCTTCAGGCAAGACTCGCCAGACCCTCCCTGGGTTAGGTACTGCTTTGGTACATCCCATATGTGGCTGGACGGGCCTGGAGATACGAAAAGGAAGGCGAAATTAGACCTTACCTGCTAATTGTCTTTCCTTGAGTATCTCCAGGCCTGTCCAGTACCCCCCCCCCCTGATTCCGTGGAGCAGAGCAGCGAGTCATTTCGTTGGGGATATGTGGTATAATCTTGCTGATGTGTGATTGAGGGCTATGTGAAGAGACTTGTAGAGCAGGGGCGGCATTCTCCCTTGTGGAAAGCAAGGGACTGATTGGTAAGTGGCCCAACCATCTTTTGAGTCTTTGCTTTGTATGTAGTTCTATATGTTGGTATTGAAAACAAAACAAAAAGATAAATAAAATGAGTCATCCGAGGTCTCTTGCCCCTGGGGTTAGTGGTTGAGGGAAGTGGATGTAACTGGGGGTAAGGGGTGGTAGATGGAGTTGCTTTGTCAAGGGGAGACTGAATCCTGCCAGTGGAAGGGGGAGCTCTTATACTAGCACAGCAGAATTTTGTCAAGTTCAGCCCTCAGCTGCTGGATGGAGTCAATCTATACATGGCTGGACGGGCCTGGAGATACTCAAAGAAAGACAATTAGCAGGTAAAGTCTAATTTTGCCAAAAATGTACAAAACAAAAATTGGCAATAAATATATCCCTCCTTGTACTGTATACTCCTTTCTATTGAAATGGGCCTGTTTCCTGGCATTTTTCTTGGAGAGATTTAAATATTTTTAGTAAATCTTTGCTATTGGCCAATGGACACATTGCAGCAGTTGAAGCATCAGGGGCAGTAGCCCTAGCAGACAAGGAGAGCAAGGGAAAGAGCCATTTCACATTGGCAGCCATGAGGCAGAGCAAGGCCACTTTTTGGTATGAAGCTCTACTCCTGCCAGCAGCCTTATAGGAGCTGTGGGTCTGAGGACAAGAGAGACCCAGCCTTCCTGCAGGGATAGTTTTTGGTTCCAGAGCTGTATTGGGAGTCATGACTGGGTCAGGGGGATCCCCTTCCTGCTGAATGATTTTTATTCCCCTCCCAACCCAGTCTCTGCTTCCATTGTTGCCTTTGAAACAAAATATATGTCCATCTCTCGGATGCTGGGAGACCTGTGTGGAGTAGAGAAGGTTAATGGAGTGTAGATTATAATTCTGACAGTGTGTTTGGAAAGGAAGGGACAAATTTTGTTGCCTCTTATCTCTACAGCTATAGCCACTCTTCATCACCCACCCCCTTCCCCACAGCAGGCCCTACCTCAGTCTCTTCCCCCTTAACTGCATACCCCACCTGCCGCTTTTCCCTATTGCCCACATATCTACATCGCCCACCTCCTTACCCCACAGCAGACCACATTGCGGCCTTGCCTCATTGTCCAGGTATCCTTCCTAATGTGGAATCTCTCTTTTTTTTTTTTTTCCCTTTGCCCCCCTCCCCCAGATCTCTTAGGCTGTCTCCTTTTCTCCCACTCCTCCTCCTCAGAAAACGTGTAAGACTAGGGCTGCAAGTCTTATCTACAGCTTGGATGGATGATAAACTTCGAAAAAAGTCAACTCACACTAAATCCTGAGATGGTCTATCTGGGGGCCAGGTTTCAAACAGCAGCAGGATGGGTCTCCATGCCGGAGGACATGGTTTGGAAATTGCATGGGCAGATCCGCACTTTTCTCAGCAGGTGGAAGCCGACGGCTTGGCACTCAATCTAGGTGTTGGGGTCTATGGTGGCGACCATCGAACTCATGCCTTGGGCTCGGGTCAACATGCGCCCTTTGCAGCGCAGTTTATTGCGAAGATGGTCAGTGCAGTGCCAGCCACTTTCTCTTCTGGTACCATGTTCTGCAAAGACCAGAAGCTCACTCATGTGGTGGCTTACGGACACCAACCTTCGGGTGGGCATGCCCCTGGAGACCCTGCATTGGATTATGGTGATGACAGACGCCAGTCTTACGAGCTAGGGAGCACATTGTGAGGGTCACATAGTGCAGGGGGCTTGGTTGGCTCAGGAGGTGACATGGTGACATGGATAATCCTACCCAAGGTAATACACTATTCAACAAAAGAATGAAGCACTGTAACCCTTAGACAAAATGATTAAGAAAGATGAAAAACAAAAATATGTATATAGTTTACTTCTGTTCAACTGTACATAGTTCTCTAATTGTTAATTGTTACTTGTTAACTGTAATTACCTAACTACAAATTGTTATATGTAAAAACAGATCACCCTGTTTATTGTTGTTATATGGAAACCGCACCTGATCAATGGAAGGAGCGGTATATAAATAATCATTAAATTAAATTAAATTAAATGGTTCATAAACCGACTCAAGTTGAGAGCAGCATTCTTAGCGTTGCAGGAGTTTCTGGCCTCTCCTGCTTGGCAGTTCAGTGCAGGTATTCTTAGACAGTGCGACGAGGGTGGCATACATCAACCATCGGGTAGGAATGAGCAGTGTCAACATGGAGGAAGAGGCCGCTCCGTTGTTGGCCTGGGCAGAAGAGAATCTCCAGGTGCTATCGGCAACGCATATCACTGGAAAGGACAATGTAGCAGCTGATTTCCCCAGTAGGGACCAGATCAATCCAGAGGAATGGATGCTCAACCAGGAGATCTTTGCTCGCCTAGTCTAGCAGTGGGTCAAACAATCATGGACCTGATGGCGACGTTCAATTCTGCAAAGATGTCCTGGATTTTCAGCAGAAGAAGGGAGTGAATGTTGGAGGGGCTAGACGCCCTAGTCCAGGCGTGGTGGTTAGACACACTGCTCTGTGTTTCCTCCATGGACTCTCATAGGTTGGGTGATTCAGCGCATAGAGGTACATCAGGGTCCCGTGGTGTTGATAATGCCCAATTGGCCTCGTCTGTGGTATGCCAGCTTAGTACACTTGATGGTGGATTGGCCATGGAGACTACTGGTGAGGCAAGACCTACTGGCTCAGGGTCCTGTTTTAATGCCACAGGTGGATCGATTCTCGCTTATGGCTTGAGCAGGCAAGGGTGAGAATGCAGGGATATTCTATGTTGCTGAAGGCCAAGTGGTGCTCAACATCCCTGGCTTATGTGAGAATTTGGAGAGTGTTTGAGGACTGGTGTGTGACTAGTGGCTATCGGCCATTGTCTGCATCGGTGCCAGAGGTGTTGGCCTTCTTGCAGGTGAGGTTTGATAAAGGACTGGCAGGTAGCATCCTCAGGGTACAGGTTGCGGCCATTTCCTGTTACCGAGGAAGGATTCAGGGAGCTTCCCTGGCGGCTTATCCAGATGTGGTCAGATTTTCTCAGAGCAGTGTAACAAGCCTATCTACCACGTAGGGTGGTGGTGCCTCCGTGGGACCTCAATCTGGTATTGCCGGTACTAATGGCACCACCTTTTGGATTGTTACGTTTATGCATGATAAAAGATCTTACACTAAAAACGTTGTTCTTGGTGGCAATTTGCTTGGCGAGAAGAATTTTCGAATTGCAGGTGTTGCCTTGCCGGGAGCCTTTTCTCATTTTGGCAAAGGAGGAAATGGTTCTGCGGACTGTTCCTTCCTTCTTGCCGAAAGTCCTTTTGGTTTTACACTTGAACCAGTCACTTACACTCCTAGTCTTTTCAGGAGGAGAAGGATCCCCTCCTGCACTGTTTGGATATCAGAAGAGTGTTACGACAATACTTGAAGAGAACAGAGTTCTTTTGGAAGACGAACCAGTTGTTTGTCCTGTATGGCAGAGCGTGCAAAGGGGAGGTGGCTTCAAAAGCCTTCATTTCCCGATGGGTGAGGGAAGCGATATCTTCGGCATATTTGTTGTGGCACAAACAGTTACCCACGGGGTTGCGAGTGCACTCAACATGAGTGCAGGCTACATCTTGGGCAGGTTGGTGTCACCAGGAGATATTTATAGGGTGGCAACCTGCTCATCCCTGCATACTTTTGTGAAGCACAATAGACTGAATGTACAGACAGCAGGGGACGTGTGTTTTGGATTGGCATTTCTTCAGGCTGGTCTGGCGGGTCCCTCCCAAGGTTATTACTCCTATGGTACATCCCAAAGGTGCGGGACCAGAGTGGAGGAACAATAGGGAAGTTAAATTAGGCTTTACCTGCTATTTCAAATAAAATGCCAAAACCCAAAGACTCAAAACAACCACTAATGCCAAGCAAACCTCCAAAATAAGGCTGTATGATCCACAGGCAAAAATTTTATAATGTATTTTCATAGGATACTTTTCCCTATGACACGCGTGTTTCGGACCGACAAAGGCCCTGCTTCAAGTGCGAACCATCTCAGGATATAGAATCTGCCAAAACACGCCAATGACTATGACGTATTTATCACAATGCCTGCAGATAAATTTTGATTGGCTGTCATAAGTTGACCTCATTCTTCGAAGGGAGGAGCCCCAACAAAGGCACCCTCCCCCCAATGTAAAACCTGAATGAATACTCCTACAAACTCCCCCACTCTATTTCTAAACTTAAACCATTAGGAATCAGCGTATTAAGATGGAAAATCCACCACTGCTCAAGCCACTGCAATCACTGGAGCCGATTGCCAGCCCTCGGATCCACAGGGACCATGTCAGTCACCCTCCACTTGAAATCCAGGAAGGTGTGACCTTCGGAAATGCAATGCTCTACTAAGGGGGCCGATAACGTAGAAGTGCGAAAGCGGGAGGCATGTTCAGATAAACGTGTCTTCACTGCACGACTCGTGCGACCGATATACAACAAATCACAGGGGCAGCGCAATAAATATACTACATAACTGCTGATGCAGGTACTATCCCCCCGAAATTTGTATAAATGGCCCGTAGCCGGATCGTGCCAATCCACTCCCTCCAGAGTGGTATTACAATATTGGCATGACCGACGGGCCACTTGACCGCCTCCCACCACAGCTGGTATTAGGCGATCTATTGGCATGGCTGAATGAGCTAAGTGATCTCAAAGATTTCGCCCCCTAGAAAAGGCAAAGCATGCCGGAGTCTGAAAACAATGATGAAGCTGAAGGATGTCCCAATGACTTCGAAGAATGTTCACTACCTGTGAAGTGTTTATCATAAAGGGAAGAACCCCTACCAAACGATCCTCCCCAACTGCCACACGAGGTTGAAAGAGCCATTCCCTATGAGTGTATCTAGCGCGAATGTATGCTCGCTTGATAACCAAACGGGGGTATCCCCCCTCAGATAAACGGGACCATAAATCCTTTGCCTGACCTTTTAAATTCCTCCAACGTGAAACAAATCCGACGCAACCTTAGAAATTGGCCAAATGGCAAGCCCCTCCTCAGAGGGGGGCTGGATGATGACTATGAAAGCGAAGCAGACTGTTTCGCTGAGAGGATTTCCTAAATAATGTCGTTGTGAAGCCCCCTGTGGATTTCTCAACCCAGACATCCAGGAACTCCAATTTCTGGCGATCAATATATGAGGTAAATTTGATATTTGGTTTTAAAGTATTTAGCCATACAATGAAATCATGGAGCGAATCCAGCGATGAAGCCCATAAAAAGAAGATGCCATCTAAAAATCTTAGCCACAATGGTACATGTTGAAACTCAGCCGCCAAATAAATCATAGTCTCTTCCAAGTCCCCAAGATACAGCATGGCTATAGACGGGGCTACTGTTGCTCCCATAGCAATCCCACCAGTTTGAAGATAGAAAGTCCCCTGGAACAGGAAATAATTATGTGTCAAAACCAAACTCAAAAGATCCAATAAAAATGACTTCAGTATTCTTGCGGGAGCTGAAACGAAAGCTGATTTCAAAAGCTCCAGTGCCTCTTGTTGGGGTATGTTAGTGTAAAGAGATGCCACGTCCAAGGTCACTAAAAACATTTGATCAATAGGGCCGGAAAAACTGCCCAATATTACCAAAAAATGAGAGGTGTCACGTAAATAAGAGCGCACGGTCCGAGCATCCTGTCTCAGAAAAATATCACAAAATTTTGACAAGGGTTCTAAAATAGACCCCCTACACGAAACAATGGGGCGACCCGGAGGGGCACTCAACGACTTATGAACCTTGGGAACAGTATAAAAAACCGGAATCGTAGGACAAGATGATAAACACTTCACAGGTAGTGAACATTCTTCGAAATCATTGGGACATCCTTCAGCTTTATCATTGTTTTCAGACTCCGGCACGCTTTGCCTTTTCTAGGGGGTGAAATCTTTGCGATCACTTAGTTCATTCAGCAATGCCAATAGATAGCTCAGTACCAGCTGTGGTGGGAGGCGGTCATGTGGCCTGTCGGTCGTGCCAATATTGTAATACCACTCTGGAGGGAGTGGATTGGCACGATCCGGCTACGGGCCGTTTATACAAATTTCGGGGGGATAGTACCTGCATCAGCAGCTATGTAGTATATTTATTGCACTGCCCCTGTGATTTGTTGTATATCTGTCGCACGAGTCGTGCAGTGAAGACACATTTATCTGAACATGCCTCCCGCATTCGCACTTCTACGTTATCGGCCCCCTTAGTAGAGCATTGCATTTCCGAAGGTCACACCTTCCTGGATTTCAAGTGGAGGGTGATTGACATGGTCCCGGTGGATCCGAGGGCTGGCAATCGGCTCCAGCGATTGCAGTGGCTTGAGCAGCGGTGGATTTTCCATCTTAATACGCTGATTCCTAATGGCTTAAATTTGGAAATAGAGTGGGGGAGTTTGTAGGAGTATTCATTCAGGTTTTACATTGGGGGAGGGTGCCTTTGTTGGGGCTCCTCCCTTCGAAGAATGAGGTCAACTTGTGACAGCCAATCAAATTTATCTGCAGGCATTGTGATAAATACGTCATAGTCATTGGCGTGTTTTGGCAGATTCTGTATCCTGAGATGGTTCGCACTTGAAGCAGGGCCTTTGTCGGTCCGAAACACGCGTGTCATAGGGAAACGTATCCTATGAAAATACATTATAAAATTTTTGCCTGTGGATCATACAACCTTATTTTGGATGTTTACCTGCTATTTGTCATTCCTTGAGTGAGTCCATTTGTCCTGATCCCACCCTCGGGATTGTTTGATTTTCACCAGGGGGACGTGGAGAACTCTGGTCCTGAGGAATGTTAGAGCGGTGGATGACTGGGGGTCTGGCGTGTGCAGGTTTACCCCTGGCGGCTTCTCTCTCTCTCTCTCTGTTGTTTTTTCTAGCCTGTCTGAGGGAGGGGTTTCCGTGTATATGAAACGGGGAATACACATGTAGATTTATGACCTAACCATGCCCCTGATAAATCCTCTTGCAATGTTCTATGTAGTAAGGACATATACCTGTAAATGTAGCCCTTTTAAGAATTGCCATTTACACGTGGGTGCTATTTCCACATGTAAATGCCCGATTTTACAAGTGGAAATTGAAAATAAGGCTTCTTAAATAACCTTTTATGATAAACAGTTTGTACAAAGAGCACTGCAGTGTGTTTTTTTTCAAAGCAGCGAGCAGGATCTAGACCAACAGGTACCATAAGTGCATAATCAAAAGTGTATGTTTCCACAAGAGTGTTCAGCATTGACGCATGCAACATCTCCATGCAGAGTAGCTATAATACAGTATTTCTTAGAAAGCTTCTTAGAAGTTTCTTCTGGTTCATTTATGTATAATAACTAGCTCAGAGTTCTTTGGGAGACTAACAGTTCTGTGTTGTAATGCAAAGTGCTTTCATTTCAGGCTTAAAACCAAAACCTCTGCCAAATATGGGCTCTCGGCACAGCCTCGATTGGTTGACATAATTGCTGCAGTGCCTCCCCAGCACAGGAAGGTACTTGTGCCAAAGCTGAAGGCCAAACCCATCCGGACTGCTAGTGGGGTAAGAAATTGAAATAGTAATGAAATATCAGCCAACTCCGTAACTTTTTTCTTGATCTACCTTTCTGATTTTTTTTTCCTATACATCTGAGCAATCTGTCCTGTTAGACCCAGCCCTCATTCTGTTTGTCATGTTTGACCAGGGATCTGAAGCTAGCATGTTGTGCGCCTTCGTTTCTGGCCTAGAGGGTTTTTTCTCTCTTATTAACTTCCCTCCATAATCCAGTCATATTAGCAACAATCCTCAGTAGCAGGCCAAAGACTGGCATCCTTTAGAGACCCAGTAGGTATTTTCCCTGAATCCTTGCTGTCCCTTGCTGCCAGTCATGACAGCAGGAGTTGAGTCAGATGTGGGCTATCACAGAGTCATTGGACTAGCCCTAACTAGCTACTTTACACAGTAACCATGTAAAGTAACTCATAAGGTTTGGTTTTTTTTATTCTTTTTGTATCATGATAAACGTATGTGCAGCTGATAAGCTTTTTGTCATAAAAATGAATATAGCTTGTGTGGTATTCCATAGTAAGTTATTGCAATTTTTATGTCTTGCGTTTTAATTTGACTAGCAGATTATGGCTGTTCAGTGCAGTTGCAGAACATTTTCTAGGAAACAAATAAAAAAATGGGGCAATGAGCAAGTGAAAGCTTGAAGCAGGAGGGATGGCAGGAGACAGGCAGGCATATAGGAACAGACGTACTGATGAATCACATACTGTGTCACTTCCCACATGTGAAAGCTGCTCATCCCTCTTAAAAAAAAAAAAAAATTCTGCCCAAATTACTGATGTCATAAGCAAGGTGAGAATAACAAAAATCTTCTAGTTTTTTTTGAAGGATTTTTAGTTCTCTTCTTTTTTTTTTTTTGCCTGCCCATTGTTTCATGAGTTTATCTTTTTACAGCAGTTAAGTGTTAACACAGTATATAGAATTTGTCCTGGTGTCTGTCTACAAAATTATTTAACAGGATGAAAATTATGTCTTTGTGTTCCAAAGATGATTTTAATTTACCCTTTAATTAAAGGAACAGCAAACCATATTTTGCATAGTTTGTTTAGGTAGGAAAAAGGATGCCCAAGTTTGGGCAGTCATAATTTTCAGTGTATTTTATGAAAAAGCATGTTCAGAAAAAGAAAGTTGTCACTCCAGGCTTTGTAGGTGGAAATGCCTTCACTTACACTTGTAGGTAGCAGATTCTGTAGTTTGCATGTGCAGGTTCTGACATTCATGGGTGTATACCTGTAGTTGCTCAAGGTGAGTCACAAAATGATTTAAAGTAAATGTGTGTAACTCTATTTAAATACAATGTCAAATATATTTGTAAAATAAGATGACACAACTCAACATAAAGGTAAAGCATAAAATAAAACAAAACGAGCATTATATTATTTCATATTTTTAAGTTGCAGGGAGCAGAATTAATCCTATAACTCCATTCAGATACTGTGTTCTGCTACCTGCATCTCTTAATCAATTTACATGTGACAGAAGCAGATTTTACAAAACTGTAAGCCCAAAGTGAGCCAGTTAAGGAGCCCAGCTCCATAATTTAAAGTTTTTGGGATTTTTGAAGTAATTTAGGTGCTGGAGAAGTAGACACAATTGTCCCCTCAATCATCCAAAGCCCAGATCTAAATGAGTACTGAGCTGACACTAGGAGCCAGTGTAAATACCACGTGGGGAATTTTTAAAGGTAAATGCTTATTTCCATTGCAAAAAAAAAAAAAAAAACGTATGTACTCTTCAAGCATATCCCTACCTAGTCTAGAATGTGCCCCTTTCAAAACTATGGATGCCACAGGTATATACACGTCTAAGAAGCAGTTTTATTAAAATTTCTGCTTACACTTAAATATCCATTTACATGTGTAAATCAGCTTTTCACACATGTAAATTACATCTAATTCTTTTAAATAAATCTGTGTGATTGATATAGTTTTTCAAACTCTGTTGTATGTCTTTGTTGCAGATTGCCGTTGTAGCTGTTATGTGCAAGCCTCACAGATGTCCGCACATTAACTTTACAGGAAACATTTGTGTGTAAGTATATGGAGATCTTGGCGCAAGAGAGCTTATATTTTATCATGGTTCTTGTTAAAGGATTTCTCCCAGAGTCACGTGATGTGTTGAGAGGGAGCAGATGTGTTTCAGCTCTCTCTCTGGGTTCTGTCCACTTCCAACCCTCTGAACCCTGGAAAAGAATGTCTTAAGGGTGTCTGAAAATAGCAGGAGAGGCACCGGCGAGCCGAGAAACCAACTAGACCTGGGTTGGGCTCTGAGGGCGATGAAATCCGCTCAACATGATAAAGAAAAGCAGATGGGCCTCCCAGCCAAAATGGCGGATCCACCATCCTCACCCGGATCTGCTGGCCAGCCTGCCCTCGTAGAGGAGGTAACCCAGGCTGTGGTGGGGGTCCTATCGCAAACGTCTGAGGTACTTACAGGAAAAATGGATGCAGTGACTAAGGCTTGAGACATTTGTGGGGCGTATGCAGGAGCTGGAACAATGTATTTCTGAGGCGGAGGATGCAGTGACGGTGGCAGTGCAAGAACAGCGCAGACTCTGGGAAATGGTGGAAGTGCACGAAGCAAAACTCAACAATCTCGAGAATAGCAGCCGGAGGAACAACCTGCGATTTATCGGGTGCCAGAGTTTGTGAAAGAGGGGGAATTGCATGGTGGATATCTAGAGATACTTCTCCCTACCCTCCTGGAACTGAAAGCTGAAATGCTCCCACTGCAGCTGGAAAGGGCTCACAGAATAGGACCTATTCGTACAACGGACAGCTGCCCATATATAGTATTATAGTATTGGTGCTCTTTCTGAACTATGTGAAAAAAGATGCTGTGCTGAATGCCGCCTGGCAGTAAGGCCCAGGCGCGCAACATGAATTGAAACTCCGCATATACCAAGACTATTCAGCAGTTCTTTGTCAACGGAGGAGGTCCTTTGCGGGGGGGTGTCAGTGTCTGCTCAGTGCACACATTAAATTCTTCATGTAGTACTTGGCTCAGTTTGTGGACATGTTGGACACTAATGGCCCAGAAAACAGGGACATACCTTGAAGGAGATGTCAGTGGCAGGGAGAAGGTGAAAACCACAGGCTATCATTTCTCTTTCTCAAGCCGATTCTTAAATGTGGCACGGGAACAGGTGAAGAACTGGGCATTAGCACAATTAAAAACTGATAAGTGACTTTTAAAACCCAGACTGACAATACAGAGTTCAAACGCAATGGAAGAACTGGAGTGAAGTGTGGTATATAGGATGCTGTATAAAGTTGTTTGGTATTGTGAATTAATGTTTGGCACTATGAACTCACGATGGCCTGAAGAGGTAACTGGGGAGGGGATAGGAAAGGGGTTTAGGGGGAGAGAGAGGGGGGCAGGGTAAGGGATGGGCGGAACATAGGGAGATAGGGTCAGGGAGGAAAGGGCTTTCAAGAGAATGGGCCAAATATCCTATTCCCAGACTAATTAGAAATGGGGCCATAGACCCTAATCTTTTGGAATGAAACCTGCCAGGAGAGGTGGAGCTGAGGTTTCGTTTGCTTGAAATCCTTCAGACCAGAGGAAGGAGCACAAACTGACCTAGGCATGGATTAATATAAAGAGTAGTCCCTCGGTAGTAGAATGTGCCAAAAAGGGCCTAGAAGATCTGGGTCTCGGATGGCTATTGCAATACGGGGAGTAGGGCAGCCAGGCATAATACAGAGATAGCAAGAAGGTATGTAAATCCAAAATGGGGGCAGGGAGGAGAGGAGATCTGTCACACGTAGAAGTGACTCATATGGAGGGGGAAAGTAAGTTTAGTTGGGTGGGAGGGAAGAGGGGAGGCAAGGGGGGAAAGAAAGTTCCTTTAACAAAGGGCAACAGCTGTCAAATATACATACTCTGGAAAATGTGAATCAAAGAAGATGGGTAGTCCTAGGCTGGGGGAGGGGGGAGAATCCCCTAAAATATTAACATTGCAGACTCTTACATTAGGCCCCAAAGATCGAGAGAAGGGTTGAAAATACTCTCATGGAATGTGTGTGGATTAGGCTCTCCCATCAAGAGATATAAGATTCTTCACGCAACAGCCCTTTAAATTGTGATATTGCATATTTTCAAGAGTCCCACTATTCTACTACAGAACATGGAAAGCTGGGTTGGGATTGAGTGGTCCAGGTATTTGAGGCAGCAGCTCAGGGAAAGAAGGGGGGTGTAGTTATACTGGTTCATAAGTGCGTACAGTTTGAATGTAAGACTGAAAAAAGCGACCCCCCCGGGACGATATATAATAGTATCCACGGATTTGGAGGGTCATCCAGTAATGTTATGTAACATTTATGGCCCCGGGACACCGGATGCTCCTTTCTACACTCAACTGGCGTCAGTATTGGAGCAGATGCTGGAAGGTAGGCTGATTGTGAGTGGGGATCTAAACGAGGTCTTAGACCCAATGATGGATTCTTCACAACAGAAACACATACCCGGACAGGTACAACCTGCATTCTGCAGCAGTTTTGTCGATAGCTGCACCTAGTAGATCCGTGGTGACTTTTGCAGCCCACAGATAGAGATTATACCCATTTATTTATTTATTTATTTAACACTTATTTATATACCGCATCTTCCAGCGATCAGTTGCGGTGTACAATTAACAACAATTAACAATGCAGAGCTTGTTTTACATAGAACAATTATAACTTTTTACATAGAACATCTTAACTTGTACAACAAAGGGTTTAAAAGACTAAGCAGTCCTGTGCTCACGGGACTAGTACTCAAATTGATTATATTCTTATATCCGAAAATTTATTTGCACGGGTGGGTGAGGCAAAAATAGGACCGGGCGAGATATCTGAAAATGTGCCCATCTGAATCTTGCTAGACTGGTGTCCCAGATCGAGAAGGTCGTGGATATGGAGGTTCCCGCTGGAACTCTACAAGGAGGAGCGCTTCCATAGCTATATCAAAGAGAAGTGGAGGGATTATGTGTCTCACAACTCACAACATCAGGACGATCCTGAGCTTTTTTTGGGAGGCTGCAAAGGTGGTCCTGTGAGAAGAGATTATGGCATACTCGGCGTGCCACCAACGCATCCTTAATGCTCGGGTACTAAGATTAGAAAAACAGGTAGTGCAGGATCACAGACGCCACGCCCACCAAGCAACAACAGAGACCAGGACACGATTTCTAGAATCCCAGGCAGCGCTGAATGAAGTTCTACATCAGCGAGCAAAAAAAATCTCTTATGTACTACAAATATCAACTTTTTGAGTGTGGAAATAAGATGGGCAAGCTGTTAGTGTAATGTCTGTGGGGAGCCCAGGAGTCACACTGGGTGCCAGCTATACGGGATGGGACAGGTAAACTACACAAAATGGTGGTGGAGAACACCCACCGTTTTTCGCTCATAGTATCGAGATCTATATAAGGGACAGCAAGCACCTTTGAAAATGATTAATTCATATCTTGGGAGCCTAGCCCTACCCAAACTGACCACGCAGCAGGTAGAGCAGTTGGGGGCACCCATCACAGCTCAAGAAATATTTAACGGTATTCAACAGGCGCAGTGTTGTAAGGCCCCAGGGTTCACAGTTGAATTCTAGAAAATTTTACAAATTGAGTAGTGGTCCCAATGGAGGCTGTTTTTCCAACAACATTCGCATTGGCAGAGGTTTAAATGGGGAGAAAATCATGCCTTTATCACATTGCTCCCCAAAGAAGAGAAAGACCGGCTTCAAACAAGCTTGTACCGGCCTATTTTGTTAATTAACTATGACTTGAAGCTATTAGCAAACATCCTAGCAGAGAGGTTGGCACCACTGTTGCCTGCTTTAGTACAGGACCCGCAAGTGGGGTTTTCAGGGGCCGCTATGCAATTAGCAACCTAAGAAAGATCATAGCTTCCCAAGAGTGGGTCCACTCACAGGAAATGGTATCTTTGCTAATAAGTTTCAATGCCGAAAAGGCATTTGATAGAGTGGGGTGGGAATATTTGTTTCAATTACTCGCTTATTATGGGACAGAGGGGACCTATCTACAAATGATCAGGGGGTCTATATGATCACCCTACAGCGGTGATCCTAGTTAATGGATATCACTTAGAGAGGGGAACATGGCAGGGATGCCCCCTTTCACATTTACTTTTCGTGCTATCCCGCGACCCCTATCTCCAGGAACAAGCAGGAATGTAGTCTTCACATATGGGTATCGTAGGTACCGATGGAGCCTGGGCGGGAACGCTCCCCAGCGTCCAATAGGAAAGCTTTTGGGAGCATCCCACAGCGCCTGCGTGCTGCCTTCCTGCCTTTCCCAACTGTCCCTCTCCAGTTCTTCGTTTTCCGCGGAGCTGACAGGTTGCACATCCTGTCGCCGCAGAAAAAATTCCCTCCTTCTTCTTCTTTTTTGTGGTCGCATCTGCCTTCCCTCGACGCTACACCGGTACCGCCGGTGGTTCTTTCTTTAAAAAAAAACCCAAAACCTCTTTCTGGAGTCTTTTCCGGTAATTTTCTCCTCAGGTGCCACACGCCATTTTGGGCACTAGGCCCAAATTTTTCCTTCATAATGGGAAAAACCCACTTCGGGTTTTAAAAAATGTTCTAAGTGTGGTGGTACCATCTCCGTCACCGACACCCATGAGTGGTGCCTCAAATGTTTAGGTCCTGATCACTCTATTTCAGAGTGTGTTGCCTGTGGGATGATGTCAAAAAGGGGCCAGCAAAACCGAGCTGCTAAACTTAGCACCCTTTTTCCCTCCGATGCAGCCTCCGTGACATTGACGTCTTCCAGGGCTTCGTCTTCCTTCCATGGATTTCAGGTAACTAAACATAAATCTAGCCGGTCCTCAAAGGGTAGATCTCCTTCTAAACATCGAGATGCCTCTGGCGTTGCCCTTGAGGGACTTTCACCGGCAAAATTGCCCCGGCGGGAGGCTTTGGCTTCCAAAGCACTAACGGGGCTCCAGGATGTTCTCGGGGCTTCAACCTCGGCAGAACTACTGGTGCCATGCTCTGGGGTACCGGCCGCTTCATCCGGCACCGATACCCAAGCGTCGGCAGCGTCGATAGACCACAGATTCTTGGCTATTGAACGCAGTCTGGCGGCTCTTCTCATAGCCTCGATGCCCCTGAAACTGCTTCAGACAATTCAACTGGTACCGGCAGCGACTGCATCGACATCAGCAGGTATTCTACCGGGACTGAGTCATGCGTCTCTATCTGGCATCGACAGGTCGGTACTGGACCACTTCGATACTGACTTTGATCGGTACCGGTACCGTGCCTTGCACGATCACCCAGATCAGAGATACTTTGAGTCCTTGGATGAATCTGAAGACTCTGAAAGCTCTGCCGATACCAGAGTACTTCTTCCTGAGGATTCCTCTTCTCCTGAGCGTAGGATGTCTCCACCAGAGAATATGTCCTTTCAGGATTTTATCCGAGATGTGGCCCGAGGTCTTTCCATCACAGTGGCTCCTGAAAAAGAGCCTAGGGCAAAGGAATTAGAAATCCTACAGTACCCTAAAGCTCCCAAGGAGGCAGCTACCTTACCTATTCATGAGATCTTGCATGATCTTATGTTAAGGATGTGGGAAACACCTTTAACCACATCTCCTCACTCTCGAAGACTCAAAACCATGTATCGAGTTCCTCCTTGTCCTGGGTTTCAGAAGACTCAATTACCACACCATTCCATGGTGGTGGAATCAGCCATGAGATGGATAAAGAGTGCAAAAAGGCATGCATCTAATCCTCCAGGACGTGAGTGTAGGACTCTTGACGCCTTTGGAAGTCGATCCTTCCATGCTTTCTGCTAGGATCAGTTCCTATATTTTGTATATCGGAATGTTCCTTAAAGAGGTCACAGGAGATTTAGAGCTTATGAGCCCTCTCCTTCCTGATGATAAAAGGCAAGATTATCTTGCTCTTGTCAAACATGCTCAGGATGTTTCCAAGTTTGTGAATCGTGCAGCCTTTGACTGCTTTGAATGCATAAGCAGAACATCTGCCATTGCCATAGGTGCATGTAGGATTGCCTGGCTCCAGGCATCTGACTTGGAAGTTTGAGTACAGGACAAACCTAGGGAATATACCTTGCACAGGAGAGAATCTCTTTGGCAAGAATTGGCAGGAAAAAGCTAATGAGAGAGATGCTGACAATATCACTTTGGATAGATTGTCTAAATCTACAGCTGATCCTGCGAGGAAAAGATCCTCTAAGAAACCATTCTTCAGCAAGAAGAAAAAGTTTTATCCCTCCTATATCCAGCAGGGACATTGTTTAGGTCAGTCTGCCCAAAAGGGACAGCAACAACAACCTAGGCAAAGAAAGACAAAAGCAGCTAAGCCTCAACCGGCTCAGCAGACTCATCCTCCACTGGGGCTTTGACTCCTATCTAGAGAACTTTGCCTTCCTGGCCCAGAACCCTCTACCATCCCAGGAAGGTTATGTCATTTTGCCCCCAGATGGGGTCAGATAACAGCAGAAAATTGGACTCTGTCTTCATTTCCTCAGCATGCCCCTTCCTACAATGGTAAGACAGTTCAATTCTCAGACCTCTCTCAACGACCAGTTAGGTCAAGAGGTCACTGTGCTCCTTGCTCAAGGGGCAATAGAAGAGGTACCCATTCCCCAATGGGGTACAGGGTTTTACTCCCCCTATTTTCTTATTCCAAAGAAAACAGGAGGCACAGACCTGTTTTAGACCTCAGAGAATTGAACTAATTCCTGTTCAAAGAGAAGTTCAAAAGGATTTCTCTAGGAACTCTGCTGCCATACCTTCAGAGTTAGGATTGGCTTTGTTCTCTAGATCTCAAGGATGCGTACACTCATGTTCTCATCCATCCAACTCACCGAAAGTTCCTTTTGCTTTCTGTTTCAAGGGAAGCACTACCAATACAGGGTTCTTCCTTTTGGCCTGGCCTCTGCACCAAGGGTGTTCACAAATGCATGGCTGTGGTGGCAGCATTTCTCCGTACCCTGGGAATATTCGTCTTCCCTTACTTAGATGACTGGCTCATTCAAGCCCCTTCAGAGCCAGAGGCCAGGGTTGCTCTCTCTCGCACAATGTGCATCCTTCAGTA
The DNA here is from genome assembly GCA_033557465.1 of Ichthyophis bannanicus. Taxonomy (NCBI): domain Eukaryota; kingdom Metazoa; phylum Chordata; class Amphibia; order Gymnophiona; family Ichthyophiidae; genus Ichthyophis; species Ichthyophis bannanicus. Next base: position 967,950,200 of record CM066033.1, on the reverse strand, counting down.
TTTGGGACTTGTCATAAACTTCCCAAAATCCAACCTTGCTCCCACTCAATCCCTAGAGTTTATAGGAGCTCTTTTGGATACCAGACAGACAAGGGCCTTCCTTCCACAGCCCCGCTGCCTTCGCATTGTGCAGTTAGCTTCCCAAGCAGTGCTAAAACCTCACCTCACTGCTCAGGAAATGTTACAGTTGCTAGGCTACATGGCATCCACCAAGCATGTGGTTCCTTATGCTCGCCACCATATGAGGGCAGCCCAGTGGACTTTATCCACTCAGTGGACTCAGGCGTCAGGTTGCCTGTCAGACAAAATAGCAAACTCAGATTGCCTTATTTTGTTCCTCCAATGGTGCAGTCACCCCAAAACCTTTTGGTGGGGTCTCCTTTTCAGCAACCCCCCACCCCAAGCCACTATAACAACAGACGCTTCACAGATGGGTTGGGGAGCCCACCTGCAAAGCCTCTCTACCCAGGGTACCTGGACTCCACAGGAGGCCTATCTCCACATCAATCTCCTGGAACTCTTCCTTGCTCTTCGAGTATTCCACACCCAGCTCAGCTACAAGACAGTCCTAGTTCAAATGGACAATCAAGTAGCTATGTTCTATGTGAACAAGCAGGGCGGAACAGGCTCTCTGTCGCTCTGTAACGAAGCTTTGCGACTATGGGCCCTTGCCAGAGAGCATCAGATTCATCTCCTTGCGGTGTATCTTCCAGGCATTCAAAACTCTTGGGCAGACAGACTCAGTCGAGTTCTGCTTCCACACGAATGGTCTCTCCATGCAGACCAGGTGGCCAAAATGTTTCAAATTTGGGGAACCCCAGAAATAGACCTCTTTGCAAGTCCGCTGAATGCCAAACTTCCCCGGTTCTGTTCCAGAATTCCGGCTCAGGGTTGTCGGGGAGGGATGCTTTCCTCCTCCATTGGGGTCAGGACTTCCTGTATGCCTTTCCACCCTTTCCCCTAATTCCCAAAACCCTGTTCAAGCTTCAGAGAGAAAGAGGTCATATGATTCTCATAGCTCCACGTTGGCCACGGCAAATGTGGTACCCTCTGCTCCTACATCTCTCTCAAGCTCCGCCTCTGGAGTTAGGATCTGCTCCAGATCTCCTTTCTCAAGGGGACGGGATGCTGTGGCATCCCAATCCCCAGTATCTGCATCTCAGGGCCTGGTTGCTGAAAGCCTAGAACTTCACTGTCTTAACCTTTCCCAGAAGGTAAAGGATATCCTTTATGCTTCCATGAAACTTTCCACAAGACGCTCTTATGCATTTAAGTGGAAAAGGTTTACCATATGGTGCTCGCAGAAGGGTATTAACCCTCTTGCGATACCTCTGTAATCATTACTGGAGTATCTCCTTCATTTATCAAATGCAGGGCTTAAGACCAATTCAATGAGAGTTCATTTGAGTGCTATTGCAGCTTCTTTCAAGTCTCTAAATGGACAACCTATTTTCTCTCATCCTCTCATAGCGAGATTTATGAGAGGCCTTCTTTTAACTAAACCTCCCATTAAGCCACCACCGATAGCATGGGACTTAAATCTGGTTCTTGGGCAGCTCATGAAACCACCCTTTGAACCATTAGCCACTACCTCTTTGAAATTCCTTTCCTGGAAGGTCATCTTTCTCATTGCAATCATATCAGCACGTCGCATCAGTGAATTGCAAGCATTGGTGGCTGATCCTCCTTATACAAGGTTCCATCATGATAAGGTAGTCCTTAGGACTCATCCACACTTTATGCCAAAGGTGGTGTCACCTTTTCATTTAAACCAAGCGGTTTATCTTCCTGTATGCTTTCCAAGGCCTCGCGCCTCAAATGTAGAAAGGAATCTTCATACTTTGGACTGTAAAAGATCTTTGGCCTTTTACTTGCAAAGGACACAGCAACATAGAAAGTCCTCTCAACTCTTTGTTGCTTTTGATCCTAGTCATTTGGAACTTCCAGTCTCCAAAAGATCACTTTCCAGCTGGATTGCACAGTGTATATCTTTTGCCTATGAGAGTAAAAACCTTCCTCTTGAAGGCCATGTTACAGCTCACAATGTGAGAGCCATGGCAGCCTCTATGGCTCATCTTCACTCTGTTTTAATCGACGACATCTGTCAAGCAGCTACTTGGGCTTCGGTTCATACTTTCACAGCCCATTACTGCTTAGACAAGGACTCCCGCCGGGATGCCTTGTTTGGTCAGGCTGTTCTTCAACACCTGTTCCATACTTAATCAACTCCTACCCACCATCCCTGGTAGGATGCCAGAGATCCATGGGGGGATGTGGAGCCCTTTCACAAGGGCACACAACTTCTGGGGCCTTCTCCTGGCATCTGCAGCTAGGGGTTCCCATATGTGAAGAATACATTCCTGCTTGTTCCTGGAGATAGCATAGCTACTCACCTGTAACAGGTGATCTCTGGGAACAGCAGGAATTTAGTCTTCACAACCCACCCACCTTCCCTAGGAGTTGTATCTCTCTCTCTTTCTCTCTCTCTCTTTTCTCTCAGCTATAAACTCAACTGGAGAGGGACAGTTGGGAAAGGTGGGAAGGCAGCACGCAGGCGCTGTGGGATGCTCCCAAAAGCTTTCCTATTTGACACTGGGGAGCGTTCCCGTGCAGGCTCTGTCGGAACTGATGATACCCATATGTGAAGACTAAATTCCTGCTGTTCCTGGAAATCACCTGTTACAGGTGAGTAACTATGCGTTATCAGTACAGTGGAGAACTGCCGGGCTATACCTGGAATGTATGGGCAGGTCAAAATTTAAGATAGCGTTATTTGCTGATGATCTCTTGATGCACATCTCCCATCCACAGTTGGCATTACCTTGCCTGCTAGATGAGTTCGACCAGTATGGGCAGCTATCCAGATTTTCCCTTAATAAGGACAAGTCAGATGCCTTGGATGTTTCAGGATGATTGAGGGGAGGCTGGGGTCCTGGCTTTCCACTCCGATGGGCCAATCGGACCTTTACATACCTAGGTATTCAGTTAACAGCAGATCCAAGGCAAACCTATCGAGCAAATTGGACTAAGGTAATAGCTTAGCTGCGGGAGTGGACGACCCTTCCTCTGTTGCTGCTGGGGCAGGTGGCGGCTTACCGCATGGTGGTGTTCCTCAGACTGCTCTATATGCTGCAGACTCTGTCAGTTGTCTGCTACATAGAGATGTCACATTACATGAAAGAGATTTACATAGATTTTTTTGGTGTGGGAGACTAGCGTGAATCTTGCTTGTCTGCTTAAGGGGCCACTGGAATTGGGGAGGGTTGAGAATCCCAGATCTCCATTGGTTTGCGCAAGCATGTCAGATGCGTCATTTGCGAGACTGGTTGGGGCGGACCGAGACGTTCACTCCTCGTATCCTGTAGGAGAATTTTGTTAGACCTCTTTCCCTGATGGCTGCGCTGCATGTGGAGTTGGGGGCGTTGCCAGAGAGATTGCACAGGAGCCATTTGGTCATCCTAGTACGGGGGGGGGGGGGTGTTATGGCTTTACGTGTGCAGGTGGCGGCGCGTCTCTCCGGCCGCCTCTAGTTTCTTGTCTATCAGAGGGAACCCACATTTTATCCCAGGCTCGGAGAATCGGGCTTTTAAGGCATGGGAAGGAGAAAGGGCTAATGAGTTTGGGACATGTGGTGACCCTACAAGGTGGAATTAAACCTTATGAATCACTGCGGTAAGAATATGAGCTCTCAGGGTCATTTAGCTTTGCTTATTATCAGTTGAGACATTATACTCAATCTCTTGCAACAGAAAACTTAGAGGCAGAGGCCTTATCATGTGTGTTGGAATAATTTGAAATTAGTGACTGAGATTGTATGTCTATCTCACAGTTGTATCATAAGTTGGAGCAGTGGGTTCCCCTTGCAGATTTTTCGCCTATAGAACGACAGTGGGGATTGGAACTGGGATAGCAGTTGGAAGCAGGGACAGTGCGACGGGCTATTGCACGCATCCCGGCCCTGGTCAAAACGGCCCAACTACAGGAGATACAATATTGAGCCGTTTATCGTGCCCAATTCTCTCTGTTGCGTGTGATGCAAAAGTGGGATGGCCTTCAGTAGCCAGTGTCCCTGGTGTGGAACCCCCAATGCAAACCTAGGGCTTTTGTGGTGGAAGTGTAAACACATACATAGATACTGGAGACAAATACAGGAATATCGGGAATCTGTAGTGGGATAGTTGGTATTGTGCATGGGACGGTTGGTTGTCCTGGATTAGCTGGTGCGAACAAATCCAAAGGGGAGGGGGGACAGACTATTGGTGTGGAAAGCCTGTGTGGTAGGAAAGCAGATTGTGTTTTCTCAATTGCGGGAGTCCGAACCCTCCTCGTTCTGGGAATGGCGAAACAACTTCCACCAGTTGATGTTGATGGAGCGTCTGGTGGCCGGGGGCGGGGGGGGGGGGGCAATGCCGAGAATGTTTTTTGACACTCTGGGGACGATACATTGACACTATGACCTCGCTAACCTGTAATGAGCTGCTGACCTTGTAGATGGGGATGGGGGCCCTCAGGGGCATGTCCTAAAGAACTTGGAGTGGGTTGCAGACATGGGGAGAATGGGTAAAAGGGATAAGGAGTATGTATATATGACAGAGGATATGGAGGGGGAAGGATGGAGGAGGGATGGGTCTGGGGTGGAACTCTTGACAAGTGACACGGTGGATGCCAAAAGGGAGGGGGTTGTGAGGTGGGGGCGGGGACTGGTCAGGCGTCAGAGTAACCGCACGGCTGTGACCCCATCTCCACCGAAACTTTAATATTCCAAGGTGGTTCCCTTCATCTGGGGTGGCGTGAGGGGATTAATAAGGGGGTGGGGAAAGAGATAAATTAAGTGCCTGGTATACTGGGAAAGAACCAGTGGATAAAGGCTGCTTAAATGTATACATTGTTTACTACTTTGGGAAGTGAAGAACCCAGCTGTATAAAGTTATGCTGTTTATTTTGATGTTAATAAAGATGATTTGAAACTAAAGGATTTCTCCTCCATGTTAAGAAACAAGTGGTAAAATGCACACTTTGTGAAACAATGGTGCATTTCACCTTCCTCTGTTAGTAAAGTCAGACGTGTGGGGAAGAGGCATGATGGAAGTGTAAGGATGGAGGCTGTGTATGTTTCTTTCTATCAGTGAGGTTTAAGTGTCTATGGGAGTAACTAGATTTATTTTATTTGTTTTTATATCGCACTATTTATGATCAGCACGGTTTACAAAATTACAACATATTACATGGAACAGTTTAAATTGAACATATTATATTGAACAGTTTCCATTGAACATGTGAACAAGATTAAAAGATGTGCTGCGAATGCTTATTAGAAGGGGCCTGGGGGCAGGAGGATGTGTGTTGTGATGTGTGAAGCAACGATATGTGGAAGAAGGTCAGAGAGCAAGGGTGGGGAAGGTGTCTCGGGCATGAGCAGGGACATGGATAGTTATGTTTACCTACTTTCAGTTGGCTCCTTCACTTCTCTGATGATGGCACTCCTAATTGCAGCTCTTCCAGTCCCCAAATTCTCGCTCTTCAGCTGGTGGAAGAGTGTGAACATCTGCCAGCAACCCCTCTTGTGCTGCCATGGGTCACAGACAGTCTTCTGCTGGCTCCTTCAACATTCATTTAATCTGCATGCATTTGTTTGTACATGAGCAAACAAATATGTGAATGGACGAACAGACAGACTGATTGACCTTTGGCAATGGAGCTCAAGCTTTTGTATGAAACACACCTTAAAATGGGAGCGCCGCAGTTTGATGTTACATTTTGTTTTCATTCTTCCATTAGAAACAAAACTCTTTTTTTTAAATACATTTTTGTGCTCTCTTATCAGCGGATTTATGCCATGGGGTAGTGGGCTCTTCTGATTCTTTCCCATTCATTATTCACCTGTTGGCAGGATGTAAAGAAAAATCTCCAGGAACAATCAGGAATGAGTCTTCACATATGGGTATCGTCGGTACCGACGGAGCCTGCGCGGGAACGCTCCCCAGCATCCAATAAGAAAGCTTTTGGGAGCATCCCACAGCGCCTGCGTGCTGCCTTCCCGCCTTTCCCAACCGCCTCTCTCCAGTTCTTCTTTTCCGCGGAGCCAGCAGGTCGTGTTCCTGTCACCGCAGAAGAAGTTCTTTATTTTTCCTTTATTCTTTTGTGTCACGTCTGCCTTCTTCGACGTCTGACCGGTACCGCCGGTCTTTCTTTTCTTTCTTTCAAAAAAAACAACAAAAAACGCTTTATCTCTACTGTGCATTTTCAGTTTTTGGGCCCTAGACCTAAAACTTTTTTTCCTCATGGAGAAGCCCGCTTCTGGGTTTAAAAAATGCACAAAATGTGGCGGTACTATTTCTGTCACCGACACCCATGACTGGTGTCTAAAGTGTTTGGGACCTGACCATTCCATCATGGATTGTATGTCCTGTACCATGATGTCTAAGAGAGATCGGCAGAACTGAGCAGCCAAGCTCAGTACCCTGTTTCCCTCTGATGCAGCTTCGGTAACATCGACGTCTTCCAGGGCCTCCTCTTCCTACCATGGATCTCAGGTAACCAAGCATAAATCTAGCCGGTCTTCGAAGGGCAGATCTCCCTCCAAGCATCGAGATGCCTCCGGGCTTGCCCTCGAGGATTCCGCACCGGCAAAATTACCCCGGCGGGAAGCTCCGGCTTCCAAAGTATTATCTATGGGGTCACAGGTTGACATCGATGGCTCGGCCTCGACAGATCACCTGTTGCCGTGTTCTGGGGTACCGGTGGCTCCCACTGGTACCGACATCCAGACTCTGGTGGCGTCGATGGATCAGAAGATTCTGACCATGCAGTGCACCTTAACGGCTTTCATCCAGGCTGCGACGCCTCCGGTACCGCAACAATCCCCGTTGCTGGTACCGGCTCCGGTACTGGCATCGCTCCCAGTGCCGGTACCGATTGCATCGGCATCGGCTTCGGTGTCGACTGCAACGGTACCCTGTCCTATGATGCTCATCGGTACCGAACCGGTACCGATTACTCCCGATGTTGATCCCGCTCGATACGGTTATCGGGCTTTACAGGAGCATCCAGACAGGCGATACGTCGATTCCTCTGAGGACTCTGAGTCTGAGGGTTCTGTAGAAGCATCGATACTTCTTCCTCAGGAGTCTTCACCTAAACGAAGAATGTCTCCTTCAGAAGACTTGTCTTTTCAAGACTTTGTAAGGGAAGTGGCTAGGGGCCTCTCTATCACAGTGGCCCCTGAGTCAGAACCCAGAGCCAAGGAGTTGGATATTTTACAATATCCTAAAGCTCCTAAGGAGGCAGCTACTTTACCTGTTCATGAGATTCTGTATGATCTCATGTTGAGGATGTGGGAGAGACCTCTCACCACCTCTCCTCATTCTCGCAGGTTAGACACCATGTATCGTGTCCCTCCTTGTCCTGGCTTCCACAAGACTCAGCTTCCTCACCACTCTATTGTGGTAGAGTCTGCCATGAAGAAGATAAAGAGTGCAAAAAGACACTCATCTAATCCTCCAGGGCGTGAATGCAGGACCCTGGATGCTTTTGGTGGGTCCAAGATCAATTGGGAAATCTCCCTTGTACAGGTGAAAACCTTTTTGGTAAGGATTGGCAAGCAAAGGCCACTCAGATGGATGCTGAAAACTCTGCTTTGGATCGACTTTCAAAGTCTACCTCTGCTCCTGTTAAGAAAAGATTGTTTAAAAATACATCTTTTTCCAAAAAGGGAAGATACTATCCTGCTTATGGTCAGCAGGCATCTTCTGCAGGTCGTTTTGCTGCAAAGCGTCAGCAACCACCTAAACAGGCCAAGTCAAAGGCAGCTAGACCTTCCACGGCCCAGCAGCCTCAGCCTCCTCAGGACCTTTGACTTGCAACTAGAGATCTTAGCCTTTCTAGCTCTGGAAGGACCAGAGCCCCTTACCATCCCAGGAAGGTTGACTTACTTTGCTCCCAGATGGGAGCAAATCACAGCAGAGCAGTGGACACTCTCCATCATAAGGGAAGGGTACAAGCTTCATTTCTTAAGCCTTCCCCCTCACACCATGGTGAAACAGTTCAATTCTCCAACATCTCTTCTCAACCTTCTAAGTCAGGAGATTGCCATCCTTCTTTCCCAAGGGGCAATAGAAGAAGTACCTCTTCTTCAACAAGGCACAGGGTTCTACTCCCCTTATTTTTTTATTCCAAAAAAAACAGGGGGCTACAGACCCATCTTAGATCTCAGAGAATTGAACAAATTTCTATTCAAGGAGAAATTCAAGATGATTTCTCTCGGTGCTCTGCTTCCATACCTTCAGAGTCAGGACTGGCTTTGTTCTCTAGATCTCAAGGATGTGTACACCCATGTCCTCATCCGTCCAACTCACAGAAGGTTCCTTCGGTTCCTTTTTCAAGGAAAGCACTACCAGTACAGGGTGCTTCCTTTTGGTCTGGCCTCTGCACCAAGGGTGTTCACGAAATGCATGGCAGTAGTAGCTGCATATCTCCAGGAACAAGCAGGAATGAGTCTTCACATATGGGTACGTCAGTACCGACGGAGCCTGCACAGGAATGCTCCCCAGCATCCAATCAGAAAGCTTTTGGGAGCATCCCTCGCGCCTGCGCGCTGACTTCCCGCCTTTCCCACTGCCTCTCCTCAGTTTTCGTTTTTCTGCGGAGCCAACAGGACGTCCTCCTGTCACCGCAGAAACTTTTTTCTTTAAAATTCTTATTTTCCTTGTTTTCTTGTGGTCGCGGCTGTATTTCCCGCCGATACTGGTACCGCCGGTGCTTTATTCTTTTCTTTTCTTTTCTAAACTTAGAGAATTTTTTCTCCTCAGTTTTTGTTTTAACTTTTGGGCCTACCAGGCCTCTCCAACATGGAGCCTTCTTCCCCTAAGAAGTGCCTTCACTGTGCAATGTTCCCTCTAATTTTCTGTAGGCTGTGTGCGCATAAAATATCAGCTGTGCAACTTTTGAAGGAAGGTTAAGTTTTTGTGCGCCACATAACGACACTCTGAGTTATATACTTTAAAATTTGACTACACGTCGGAATACAGTATGTACACCACATTGATTGCACTAGAAAATATTGTAGAACTTGTGAAAACTGTAAATACACAAGAACTTTTAAATTTTAAGACATCTGTGTTGTTTTCTATCAGAATCAGAACCGTAATTTTTGTGCGCTCTGTTGTAAAGTATGTGCGCTCGCTCGGCGAGGTGTGTGCGCGCACACATGCGCACAGCTTAGAGGGAACAGTGTCACTGTGGAAACTTAGTTTTCTTTTTAAACTCCAATGCTTGGTGTCTAACCTGTTTGGGTCCTGACCCTTTTTTCCCTGATCCATCAGGCTGTATTATTGGGAGAAGACCTTCCCTTTTTCGAGTTTCCCTCGATGCCGTTTTTCCTCCTGAGGTGAGGACACCGGTTTGTTCTTCTCTCCAGGCTCAGGTAACCCACAAACAGTCTGTTAAGACTAGCCAATTCTTGAAGGGTAAGTCTCATGCTCAGCATGATGACGGCTCCGGCCTTACCCTCAAGACCCCATTGGCAATAAAACCCCGGCGGGAGTCTTCGGGCTCCAAAGCATTTACGGGGTTTCAGGTTGTTCCTGGGGCTAACCCCTCACAGAACATACCTGAGCCGTGCTCGAGGGTGGTATCCGCTTCGAGCGGTACCGATAACCCGGCACCGGTGTCGAGTGTTCCACTCTTCACCAGGGATCGTCATCTGGTATCCTCGGTACCTTCGGGGCCGATCGATACGACCCAGATTGGCTTTCCTGTATCTCCGCCATGCTTGGGGTTGGTACCGGCTTCGAGCGGTACCGATACCCCGGCATCGGTGTCGAGTGTTCCACTCTTCACCTGGGATCGTCATCTGGTATCCTCTGTACCTTCGGGGCCGATCGATACCAACAAGATTGACTTTCCTGTATCTTCGCCATGCTCGGGGTTGGTATTGGCTTCGAGTGGTACCGATACCCCGACATCGGCGCCGGTGTCGAGTATTCCTCTCTTCACCAGGCATCGTCTTCGGACGTCCTCGGTACCTTCGGAACCGATCGATACGATTCCGATTGACTTTCCTGTATCGGCATCGCCGATACCACCACCAACGTCGGTACCTTCTAGACATGCATCGATAGACTCGCTCCCTCCGATGCCGAGTCTAGAATCGATCTCCAGTCTAGATGATTTGGTACCGACGCGTTTCGGAACCGATCCATATCGTTCCCGATTACGCAGTACCGAGTATATTCACCAGGGTTCTCTGGCTATCTCGGTACCGCTTCAGCAGCCCCCGATTACTGCTTCGATGACATTATCGTCTCCGATACCGGTATCGGTATCAATGTCGATTCCTACAGTTCCATCGGTGCCATCGATCCTTTCTATGCCTAGCTTGGAATCGATACCGGGCACTGACGATGCAGTAGTAACTGCCTTGAATCAGAACTGTCAGTATCACTGTCCATCTAGCAGGATTCTTTTTCTGCACCAGTCCACTGTCTTCTGGTGCTCAAGCTGCTCCTTCAACCTCAGCCTACCCAGGAATAGTTCCTATTGGAGATCCTTCTTTTCAGAAATTTCTCCTTGACATGGCAACCTTTCTTGCCATTCCTATTCCTGGCTCTACTCTTGGCCAAGATCGTGCAGAAAAGGAAAATATAATGCTTCCTTTACATCATTCTTTGCAGGATCTTCTTCTGAGGATGTGGGAATCACCTTTAAAGGTTCCTTCGCCTTCTACAGCCATTAATGTTCTGTATCAGGTGCCTCCCTCTCCGGGATTTCAGAAGAACCAACTTCCACATCATTCCATTGTAGTGGAATCAAAAATGAGGAAGGTAAGAAGCAAGAAGAAGCATTCTTCTTATCCGCCAGGTCGTGCATCTAAAGCACTTGATGCCTTTGGACGTCAAACCTTCCAAACCTCTATGCTGGCTTCAAGAATTATTTCATATATTTTTTATGAGTCTGACACTTCAGGAGGTCACAGAGAAATTATCTCTTTTGTCCCCTTTTTTGTCAGAACCTAAGACCACTGACTATTCCTTGCTTCTTAATCATAGCAGGAATATCTCTTGGTTTCTTTCTCGTGCTTCTCTAGACTCTTTTGAGTCTGTTAGCAGATCCTCTGCTATTGCCATTGGAGCACGTCGTACAGCCTGGCTGCAAGCTTCAGACTTGAGCAGATGGGCACAACATACACTGGGTAATTCTCCCTGTACTGGAAAAAATCTCGTCAATAAAGAGGCTTTACGTCAGGTTGCTCATTGCTCCACTGACTTCCCTGGTTCTGGAAACCATCCTAAGCCTTCTTTTAACCCAGGACGTAGGAAATGTCCTGCCAAACCTTCTTTCCCTAAGAAAAGAAGGTTTCACCCTTCTCCTGCCCATCCTCCAGATGTACCCAAGCAAGGGACATCTCATCCTAGTCTGAAGTCTCCAGACTCTAGCCAGTCTAATCATAACCAGCAACCATAGGTTCCTGTATGTTGCAATCTACAGTTAACTTCTTCTTAGCAGAAGTTTATTCTCAAACCATACACTGGTTTTTTTCTTTTTCAGTATGCTAAGCTGTTAGGATACTTTTGTCCATGGGTTACAGAATTCTCCCCTTCTTACTACTACGAAGGGAGGTTACAACTATCCCATGATAGTTTCTGTCCCCACATGGACGTCTTTTCCTTCAGCTGATTTACCATATGGTAAGTCACTTTCCAACCCCCTCTCTTACAGGGTTTCCCCTGCTTGGGTTGGTACCATACTGAAACACTTCTCTTTCTTCCAGTGTAGACTTTTTGTTATCCTTCAATGCATGCTCTGAACAACTCATCAGACAGGGACGGGAATATCTCCGCTCCCTTTGTCTGTTTTCTCTCTGTTTTATACAGGAGAATCCCCTCTGCTGTTTTGTTTAGTTGCTGTGTATGCAGGAGTTCCAGTGATTACTTTAATACTCATTGCAAGCTACTTTCAACTATCTTGCATAATACTACTCACTGCAGGTTATCTTCTTCTAGCCATATCCTTTCCTAGGATGTGGCAACACACCTGACTTCTGTCAGTATTATATTATAATTCTCCTGCACAATGCTCTCTGCAATCTTCAGAGAAGCTTTCTACTATGGGCCCTTGCTACAGAGCATTGAACTTTGTCTCTGAGGGTTTTTCCCATATAGTAGAAAAAGTTTATATTATCATTCCATGGCGTGAATGTCCAAGGAGTTCCCAATCTTGCAGGAATCTACCCCTTTTTTCCTTACAGCTTGGCATTATGCTTTTCTGCTCCACTTGGACAACGCATGCTCTTTTAGTGTACATGATACCCCTGTGTCCCTTGGCTGGGTCATCCTGGTGTCTTAGTCTATGCGTTTTTTTGTCCTTTGGACATGTCAGAGTCCTCAAGTACTCCTGACGTGCTCTTGCCAGACTGCTATTACCCTCTGTGTTTTCACGCAACCATACTGGTTATTCCTCTGAACTACATTCCTGTACCCCAGAAATAGATTCTCTATATATCTTCAGGTGGTTTTTACCCCCTCATTATTAGATGAATCTTTTTCCATCACATTCCCCATGTGAATGTTTTTGTGGGGCTCAGTTGCAGGCATGTATCCTCAGACTTATATTCATGTATGTATATGTCCTATACATACATATTTTCTATAGGCTGTGTGGGCATAAGTCATGCCTATCTATCTCTATCTATCTATCTATCTATCTATCTATCTAATCACACATATCTAGACATATATGCACATATCTATGGCTAGGTATGTCTCTCCATATATATATATATGCCCATTGGGAGATGTCCATAGGACGCTAAGTATTACCTGCTATCTCCCTAACTGTCTGTGCTATAAAGTTTTTCCCTTCTTAAGGGGTCCAGACAGTCCACTTGCCTACTCCCATACGGTTTAGTGAGTGGAAGTGGTTATACATACAATTATTGCTGTGATGTCAACAGCTTCTATTTTTGTTATAGATCTCCCTATCTATGAAGTATCAAACTTCAATGTCTTCCTATCTCTTACCAGCTAGGAAAGACAGTGTACATCTTCAGTATTTCTGAGTACACTTCTGTTCTCCTTGGGAATAGGGGCTTTTTTCCATACCCCCTCTTCCCTTCAGGACTGGGCTAATTCTCCAGATCGGTCAGTCTTCTTCTTTTAGTCCTGAATGTTAATAACTCTGTACCTAAAAGAGTTTTCAGCTTTTTCCCATAAAGCTTTCCATTGAAGACCTGCCGTTCTTCTCCTACCCCAGTTGACTCCTGGGTCACCTACCCATTCCAGGTTTGGAACTTCATCCTCACTGCTGTGAAGTTCCCTTGAAGATTCCGCTACTGCATCTACAGTACATTCCATCACAGTTCTACTTCCTACAATCCAGTAGGTAAGCTCTATATTGTACTAGTTCATTAAATATTTTAATGATACTTGACATACATTCTAAAGACTCTTTTTCTCTGTAGTCTTTAGATTCGCTGTTCCTCTACAGCTCTTCTGTATTCAACTCCTACCCCCCATCCCTCAGGGGATGCTGGGGATCCAGGTTTGGGAAATGCCGTCCTGTTCCAGGGATACGCATTATCTCGAGGAGCAAGCAGGAATGAGTCTTAACATGTGGGAGACGTCTCCGACGGAGCTCGCACGGGAATGCTCCCCAGCATCCAATCAGAAAGCCTTTGGGAACATCCCCTGCGCCTGCGCGGTGGCTTCCCGCCCTTCCTACTGCCTCTCCCCAGTTTTTCGTTTTCCGCGGAGCAGGCAGGACGCCCCTCCTGCCACCGCAGAAATTTTTTCCTTTGTTCTTGTTTCTGTAGTCGCGGCTTTTCCCGCCGACGGTGGCACCTCCGTGCCCCTTTCTTTCTTTCTTTTCAATTAATTTTCATTTAAATTTCATTTATTTTTGGTCGCCCGGAGGGACCCTCCCCTCTGGGCGCCGAGGCCTACCGGGCTTACAGCATGGAGCCTTCTTCTCCCCAGCAGTGCCCTCACTGCGGGGACCTGTTTTTCCAATTGGACTCCAATGCCTGGTGCCTCTCCTGTTTGGGGCCTGACCCTTCTTTCCCGGATCCCCCGGGCTACAGTGTCGGGAGAAGACCCTCCCTTTTTCGGATATACCTTGATGACGTCTTCGCGCCCAACGCGCGGTCGTCAGGTTGTGCTTCTCTCCAGGATCAGGTATCCACACAACAGTCTGTTAAGACTAGCCGAGTCTTGAGGGGCGAGTCTCATGCGCGGCATGGCGACAGCTCCAGCCGACCCCTCAAGTCCCCCTTGGCTAATATACCCCGGCGGGAGTCCTCGGGCTCCAAAGCATTTATGGGGTTTTGGGATGTTCCTGAGGTTCGCTCCTCACAGAAATTCCCGAGCCATGCCCGAGGGAGGTACCCGCTTCGAGCGGTGCCAATTCCCTGGCATCGGTGTCGGTGTTGAGTGTTCCACTCTTCACCAGGGATCGTCAGCTGGTGTCATCGGCGCCTCTGGGGCTGATCGACTCGACCGGGTCTGACCTCCCTACACCCCAGCCATGCTCGGGTGTGGTACCCGCTCCGGGCGGTACTGAGACCCCGGCATCGGCGTCGGTGTCGAGCGTTCCGCTCCTCACTGAGGATCGTCGGCTGCTGTCCTCGGCGCCTCCGGGGCCGATCGACTCGGTCCAGCCGGGCGTTCCTCCATCACTGCCATGCGCGGGGGTGGTACCCGCTACAAGCGGTACCGACCCCTCGACGTCGGCGCCGGTGTTGAGCGTCCCACTCCTCACCGGGGATTGGCGGCTGTGGTCCTCGGCGCCTCTGGGGCTGACCGACTCGCGCCGGTATTGCGTCCCTACGGGGGTAGTATCCGCTTCGGGCGGTGCCGACCCGTGGGCGTCGAGTGACCCGCTCCCCACCGGGGATCGCCAGCCGCTGCCCTCAGCAACTCTGGGGCCGATCGGCTCGACACAGCCTGACCCTGCATTCCGGCCATGCGCGGAGGCGGTACCCGCTTCGAGCGCGCCGGCGTCGACGGTTCCACCCCTCGCCGGGGATGATCTCCTGGCCTCGCTCCCCTCGGAGCCGCTCGCTTCGACCCGAGCTGGGACCGGTTTTGAGCGGCGCCACTCCGCCGGCGATGGCAGGGGCGTCAAGCTCAAGGAACCGCCATCAACCTTCCCTGGGGACCCCTCGGGGTGTGTCGACCAGCACACGGGCGACCCCCCCCGGCATTGATGCGGCGAGGGCCCCGCCCTTTCCTAGAAAAGAGGCCTCGGGGCCTTCGATCGCCTCGATCTCACCGCAGGGTTCCCCCCCCCGCAGGGACTCGTCGGGTGACCTGGCTCCCCTCGGGGACGGGCCGTATGCCCCGGCAGGTTTTCCCTCCGGGTAGGACGGGTTCGAGAGGGGGCCCGGCATCAGGCAGCGCCCGCCGATCGACATCGGCGCCTGCGTCAGATGACCCCCTCTCCACCGAGCACCGGCCTCGGGGGCCCTTGATGCTCGCGGCACCGGTCGGCGCTGTTCCGATCCGCGCTCCGGGATCTCCACCACCGGCGCGGTCGCTCCTGCCGGGGTCCTCGAGGAAGGAGTCGATCTCCTCGCTCGGTTCGATGCCCAGCCTGGAGTCGTTGTCCAGCCTTGAAAGCCTGGCCACGGCACGTCTCGGGATCGGCCCCTGTCCACTCCCGCAGCGCAGAGCAGAGACCGCTGGCCCCTGCCCTCCGGCGGCCGCGGATTCGCTCCAGTCACGGGGGGAAGCGCCGCCCCCGGGTTCGGGGCCGAGGCCGATTCCGATTCCTGCGGCGCCGTCGGTGCCATCGACCTCTTCGATGCCTAGCTTGGAATCAATTCCAGGAGCCGACGACGCCATGTTAACTGCCCCGATCTGGGTCGGTTGGTCCCCTCCTCTGCCCAGCGGGCATCGGCCCGAGCGGCCTCTTAGTGCCCTGGCGGCCTCTCCTTCCATAACTGCTCCGGCAGAGCCGCCTTTTCAGGATTTCCTTCTTGACATGGCGGACTTGCTGGCCATCCCTATCCCGGACCCGAGCCCAGGCCCTGCGGAACAGGCAGCCGTGATGCTTCCTATGCATCCCTCCCTGCAGGATCTCCTGCTGGGGGCTTGGCGGTCGCCTTTGAGGGTTCCGGCGCCGTCGACTGCGATGCAGGCTCTGTACTGGGTGCCTCCGTCCCCGGGTTTTCGGCAGCACTAGCTTCCACATCGGTCCATTGTGGTGGAATCGGCGCTGAGGAAGGCCGGAAGCAAGGAGAAGCATGCTTCTCGCCCTCCAGGCCGCGCCTCGAAGACGCTAGATACTCTAGGACGTCAAGCCTTCCAAACGTCTATGCTGGCGGCCCGAATTATTTCATATATATTTTATGAGAGTCTGTCGCTTCGGGAGGTCACCGAGAGGTTATCTCGGTTATCCACTTTCGTACCTGCAACCAAGGCCTTTGAATATTCCCTGCTTCTTTATCACTGCAGGAATATCTCCGGGTTCCTTTCTCGTGCTTCGCTGGACTCCTTCCGGTCGGTCAGCAGAGCCTCTGCTGTTGCCATGAGAGCACGCCGTACAGCATGGTTGCAGGCGTCCGAGTTGTGTAGACGGGCACAGCACAACCTGGGTAATTCTCCCTGCGACAGAGATCACCTCTTCAATAGCGAAGCCTTACGTCAGGTCGCACAGTGCTTCGCTAACCTTCCCAGAGTTAGCAGCCAGCCTAGGGCCCGGCCCCCCCCCCCCAGCGGTGGTAAACGCCTCTCCAGACCCCCCTTCCCTAGGAAGAGGAAATGCCAGCCCTCCGCTCACCCTCCAGGCGCGCCCAAGCAAGGGACCTCTCACCCCGGGTTGATGTCCCCGGGCCCGCGCCAGGACTCTCATACTAAGCATTTTTAGACTCAGGTGGGCGGCTGCCTGCTCTTAACCTCCTTACCAGAAGTTTGGAATAGAGCTCTACTCTGGGGCTCGTTCAGTTGGAAAATGGTTCGGGGACTTATCTAGGGGTTCAGGTCTTCTCCTCTGTGGGAAAGGGAGACCACCTTACACCGTGATAGCTATGGCCCACGGTCACCCTACTACTCTTCGGTACATCCCCGAACCCCTCTCAGCCAGTATTCTCTTGCTGATTGCTTCCGTACCGGAAATTCCCTTCCAGCCGCTATAGTCCCCCTATACTCACCAGGGACTATCCCCTCATGTCCCCCGATTGTGCGGGGGACAAGTTCTACGTGCAGGTCCTGGGGACACATATAGGGCCTCCAACCCCTGCGGCGTTCTACCGGATTGATGCTATCCTCCGTCCCCCACGCTACCGCGCTCTTAGCTCGCCGTTCTGCCCTTGTCCTCCGGGAAAGATCCCTCCCCTGACGGATCTTGCGGCCACCTCTCCAGGTGGACGTTCTGGGGATCGATGGCAGATCCGCCTTACCTGGGTGCTGCTCATGGAGGCAGGCCCCCCGGCGTGCCTGCGTTAGTACCGGAGGGGGCGTCCCCTTGTCCACCGGCTTAGATATACTAGATATCACCTGCTTGGCAGGTGCCTTTGGGGGATCCCCACAGTACCTGTGTTCTACCGCCTTTTTTCCCCTATGGTCGGTACTCACCTCCCCCCCCCCCCCCCCCCGGGGGTCCGGCCAGTCCGCCTGCCTATTCCCCGATCGGCCCGTTGACTGGTGGTACCCTACTGCTGTGCAGTCAACAGCTCCTTTTTTCAGTTAGGTCCTCCTCCCGGAGGCCCGGACCCTTGTCTCCCTATCTCTCGCTAGGGCAGACTGTGTACCCCTTCTGCTCCGGGGTACACCTCTACTCTTCTCCGGGATAGGCTCTCTAGTTCGGCCTGTCTTCCACTGTTAGTCCTCTGAGTTATGGACTCTACTCCTAAGGGAGTACTCAGCTTGCCGTGAGCCCCCTGGAAGACCTGCCGTCCTTCTCCTGACCCAGCTGACGCCTGGATCTCATGGCATTCCGGATTTGGAACTTCCTCCTCGCTGCGGTGAAGTTTCCTTGATGACCTCGCTACTGCGTCTACAGTGCCTTCATCACAGGACTACTTCCGACAACCCGGTGGGTAAGCAGTACAGGGTTCTAAACCATTAATTCATTAAAACTTAATGGCCGGTAAGCTCTATATGGTACTAGGTCATTTACTCATTAAATGCTTAATGATTCTCTTCATGCACCCCTCTGACTACTCCCGTAGCCTGGGGGTCTTTTTGCTGTATCCTAATGGTACCTGTTCTGCACTCTTACTTGCCTCCGTAGTCTTTGGATTCACTGTTCCTCTATTCAACTCCTGCCCTCCATCCCTCAGGGGATGCCGGAGATTCAGGCTGGGCAAATGCCATCCCGTCCTGGGCTGCGCTTATGGGATCTCCCCGGGCATCCTAAGCTAGGGAGTCCCCACGTGTGAAGACTCATTCCTGCTTGTTCCTGGAGATAGCACAGTTACTTACCTGTAACAGGTGATCTCCGGAACAGCAGGAATTAGTCTTCACAACCCGCCCACCTCCCCTAGGAGTTGTATCTCTCTTTTCTCTATTCCTTCCTCTCCTCTCCTTCCGGCTCAGCTATGAAACTCAACTGGGGAGAGGCAGTAGGAAGGGCGGGAAGCCACCGCGCAAGCGCGGGGGATGCTCCCAAAGGCTTTCTGATTGGATGCTGGGGAGCATTCCTGTGCAGGCTCCGTCGGAGACGTCTCCCACGTGTGAAGACTAATTCCTGCTGTTCCAGAGATCACCTGTTACAGGTAAGTAACTGTGCTTTATGGGATCTCCCCTGGCACCCATAGCTAGGGAGTCCCCATATGTGAAGACTCATTCCTGTTTGTTCCTGGAGATAGCACAGTTACTTACCTGTAACAGGTGATCTCTGGGAACAGCAGGAATTAGTCTTCACAACCCACCCACCTCCCCTAGGAGTTGTATCTATCTATCTCCTTTCCTCTTTCTCTCCTTCTGTCTCAGCTATGAAACTCAACTGAGGAGAGGCAGTGGGAAAGGCGGGAAGTCAGTGCGCAGGCGCGAGGGATGCTCCCAAAAGCTTTCTGATTGGATGCTGGGGAGCATTCCCGTGCAGGCTCCGTTGGTACCGACGTACCCATATGTGAAGACTAATTCCTGCTGTTCCAAGAGATCACCTGTTACAGGTAAGTAACTGTGCTTTCTACGCACTCTAGGAATATTCGTCTTCCCATATCTGGACGACTTGCTCATTCGAGCTCCATCTCAAGCAGAGGCCAAGACTTGTCTAACCTGCACAATGCGTGTCCTTCAGTATTTGGGACTAGTAATAAACATCCCAAAATCCAGTCTCACCCCTACTCAGTCCCTCGAGTTTATAGGGGCTTTGTTGGATACAACTGCAAGGGCCTATCTTCCTCAGGCCCGTTGCCTACGCTTGGTGCAGTTAGCCTCCCAAATACAGTTAAAGCCCCTTTTAACTGCTCGAGAAATGTTACAACTCTTAGGCCACATGGCATCCACTGTGCATGTGGTTCCATATGCTCGCCTTCACATGAGGGCAGCTCAATGGACTTTGTCCACCCAATGGACTCAGGCATCAGGTTGCCTGTCAGACAAAATAGCAAACTCCAGTCGCCTTTTTTGGTCTCTCCAGTGGTGGAAGTCCTCTCAAAACCTGTTGCTGGGGTCCCCTTTTCAACAGTCACTTCCCCAAGCAACCCTTACAACAGATGCCTCTCCAATGGGTTGGGGAGCTCATCTGCAAGATCTCTCCACCCAGGGCATCTGCTCTCCATAGGAGACTTCACTACACATAAATCTCTTGGAACTCAGAGCAATTTTCTTAGCTCTCAGAGTGTTCCACTCCCTGCTCAGCTACAGGACAGTCCTCATCCACACGGACAATTAAATAGCCATGTTCTATGTAAACAAGCAGGGAGGGACTGGCTCTCTGTCGCTTTGCAACGAAGCTTTGCGACACTGGGCCTTCGCCAGAGAGCATCAGATTCATCTTATGGCAGTATAACTACCAGGCGTTCAAAACTCTTGGGCAGACAGACTCAGTCGATTTCTGCTTCCACATGAATGGTCCCTCCACAGGGACCAGATAGCCAGGATTTTTCGAATTTGGGGAACCCCGGACATAGACCTATTTGCAAGTCCGTGGAATGCCAAACTTCCCCGGTTCTGTTCCAGGATTCCGTGTCAGGGAGTTCAGGCCAAGGATGCCTTCCTCCTTCACTGGGGTCAAAACTTCCTTTATGCCTTTCCACCCATTCCCCTAATTCCCAAAACACTGTTCAAGCTTCAGAGAGACCGAGGTTCTATGATCCTCATAGCACCACTGGCCACGCCAAGTGTGGTACCCTCTACTTCTGCATCTCTCTCAAGCTCCATCCCTGGAGTTGGGCTCTGCTCCAGATCTTCTCTCCCAAGAAGACGGAACGTTGTGGCACCCAAACCCCCAGTCTCTCCATCTCAGGGCCTGGTTGCTGAAGGCCTAGACCTTCAAGTTTTCCATCTCTCTCAGCAAGTCAGAGATATTATTCATGCTTCTAGAAAGCCTTCCACTAGACGTTCCTGTGCTTTCAAATGGAAAAGATTTACCATTTGGTGTTCAGAGAAGGGTCTTAACCCTCTTGCAATACCTTTGAATTCTTTACTAGAGTATCTTCTGCATCTTTCCCATGCAGGCCTCAAAACGAATTCGGTAAGAGTCCATTTGAGTGCTCTTGCAGCATCCCTCAAGCCTCTCAATGGACAGCCTGTTTCCTCTCATCCTCTTATAGCAAGATTCATGAGAGGCCTTCTTTTAACTAAACCTCCCATTAGACCACCTCCAGTGGCATGGGACTTAAATCTGGTTCTTGGCCAGCTTATGAAGACACCCTTTGAACTTTTAGCCACCACCTCCTTGAAATTTCTTTCTTGGAAGGTTATCTTTCTCATTGCAGTCACCTCAGCACGTCGCATCAGTGAGTTGCAAGCCTTGGTGGCTAATCCTCCTTATACAAGGTTCCATCATAAGGTAGTCCTCAGGACCAATCCACACTTTATGCCCAAAGTGGTCTCGCCTTTTCATCTGAACCAGGAGGTATACTTACCTGTCTCTTTTCCAGGACTTCATGCATCAAGTGCAGA
The DNA here is from genome assembly GCA_033557465.1 of Ichthyophis bannanicus. Lineage (NCBI taxonomy): Eukaryota > Metazoa > Chordata > Amphibia > Gymnophiona > Ichthyophiidae > Ichthyophis > Ichthyophis bannanicus. The sequence continues at coordinate 967,929,135 of CM066033.1, read as the reverse complement.
GAGGAATCTTCATACTTTGGATTGTAAAAGAGCTCTCGCCTTTTACTTACAAAGAACACAGCAACATGGAAAGTCTTCTCAACTCTTTGTTGCTTTTGATCCTTCCCATTTAGGACTTCCAGTTTCTAAGAGAACACTGTCCAACTGGATTGTTCAGTGTATTTCTTTTGCCTACCAGAGTAGGAACCTTTCTCTGGAAGGCCATGTCACAGCTCACAATGTGAGGGCCATGGCAGCCTTAATGGCTCAACTAAACTCTGTGTCCATCGGCCAAATCTGTAGAGTGGCCACCTGGGCCTCGGTTCATACCTTCACAGCCCATTACTGTTTGGACAAGGACTCCCGCTGGAATGCTTCGTTTGGTCAGGCTGTTTTCAAACACCTGTTCCATTCCTAATCAACGCCTACCCACCTACCCTGGTTGGATGCCAGAGATCCATGGGGGGAGTGGAGCCCTTTTCAAGGACACACAACTCTGGGGTCTCTCCCTGGCATCTGCAGCTAGGGAGTCCCCATATGTGAAGACTCATTCCTGCTTGTTCCTGGGGATAGCACAGTTACTTACCTGTAACAGGTGATCTCTGGGAACAGCAGGAATAAGTCTTCACAACCCACCCACCTCCCCTAGGAGTTGTATCTCTCTATCTCTCTATCTATCTTTCCTTCCCTCTCTCTCTCTCTCTTTGTCTCAGCTTTAAAACTCGAACTGGAGAGAGGCGGTTGGGAAAGGCGGGAAGGCAGCACGCAGGCGCTGTGGGATGCTCCCAAAAGCTTTCTTATTGGACGCTGGGGAACGTTCCCGCGCAGGCTCCTTCGGTACCGACAATACCTATATGTGAAGACTTATTCCTGCTGTTCCCAGAGATCACCTGTTACAGGTAAGTAACTGTGCTTTCCTTGTAGGAGAGCATGCATAGATAAACACAGGTTTATGCTTGGATAATGTAATGAGATCACGTCTCTCCCTTCCTCTGTTCTGTAAACAACCCAGGCTTTTCCAGGGCTAAGTCGAGGACTAGAAAAATATGCTCTAGATTGGGAGGCTTTGAAAATGCATATTAGAAAGGGAGGAGACTTGGGTATTTTGTACATACCCAGTATATATATTTACAAAAGAAAAGGAAAAGAATCTGTTTACTGCAAACATTTCAGCATTAGGTTATTCATCCTCTCTATGCAATTTTTAGATTCAGAAAGTATCGCAGTCTCGTATTCATCATCAAGTTACAGTTGTGGTCCACATGATTGGTACCCTTACAATTCAACCCCTTAATGTCCAATATCTACTTTAAAAAAAAGTGCCCAATGAAATGGCTTTGGATTATATATGCACACATATTTGACACACAAAAGAATCAAATAAAACAAGACCAATTAAAAAAGGAAATAGTATAAAAACTGGGTTGCTATTTATATTTCTGGCCTTAGAAAGAGTAAGTGTTGCCAGGCACCATCCAATGGTTCCATTGGAACACTGACATTGTTGAACATAACCTTATTCATAACATTTTATCATTTGAGTGCGATTTGTTGTTTACAGTAACTTGAAAAATTCATCTCGGGCGAAAAATGGAATTAACTCGTGAACATTTTTGTGCGATTATTTTTCATAACTTTCGACGTGGATTATCAAGACAAGAGTGCATCGATTAACGTAATTTTTTATACGGGTGATAAAGCACCATCCTACAGCACTGTAAAAAACTGGTATAACGAATTCAATCGTGGCCGACGTTTGCTCCAGGACAAATTCTGTAGGGTCGTCCAAAATCGGTTGTTGTGCCAGAAAATATCGATGCTGTGTGTTTACTGATAAAGCAAGATCGTCATGTGACATACCGTGAGATTGAGGCATCTTTGGGCATTAGTATGACAAGCATCAATAAGATATTGCATGATCATTTGGCCGTAAAAAAGATTTGTTTGCGTTGGATCCCGCCTAATCTGACAAACGCTCAAAAGAAGGCTCATGTCGATTGGTGCAAGGAAATGTTGAAAAAATACGTTCAAGGTGCATCAAAGACTGTGTATAACATCTACACAGGTGACAAATCATGTATCTATGCATATGAGCCCGAAACAAAACAGCAATCGACTTTATGGGTCTTCCAAGATGAGCCAAATCCAACAAAAGTTGTTCGCGGAAGAAGCACATTGAAGCAAATGGTTGCCTGTTTCTTTGGCATTACCGGTCACGTGGCGACAGTGCCGTTAGAGTAACATAGGACGGTCAATTCTGAATGGTACACTATCATTTGTTTACCAGAAGTCTTCGGAGAAATTTGGAAAAAGTCAAAGAAGAGGCGAATAATTCTTCATCATGACAATGCGAACTCTCACACATCGGCTCAAACAAAGGAATTTTTGACCGGCCAAAACATCGAATTGATGGGTCATCCACCGTACAGCCCTGATTTGGACAAATTACATGGTAAATGATTTTCAACACCCGAAGATGCGGTTGATGCATTCAAAACATATGTTTTGGAGTTACCTCAATCGGAGTGGAAAAAGTGCTTCGAAAATTGGTTCAAACGCATGCAAAAGTGTATTGATCTTCATGGAGAATATTTTGAAACACAATAAAACCAATTTTGATCATAAATATTTGTTTTTTCATTATTAGGCCAGAAATATAAATAGCAACCCTCGTATCAAATTAAGTAAGACTCTAAACACTCTAAAGTTAAATATTTAAATACATTTTTGTTGGATTGTTTGCCATGAAAGGAACACCTCTCTTGTAGCAAAACCATCCATTTTTATCTTATTTTTAAAGCCTTAAAGTCCATAAAAGTAATCAAAGGGGCACCACAGTTAATGGGCCCTCAAATATTTATTTAACATTTCTTATATACTGCCTTTCATGATATCAAGGCGGTTTACATTGAACAAACTGAAATTACATTGAACAGTGCATTATAACTTGGAGATAACTATTTTACAGGGAACATGAGCAATGGAGGGTTAAGTGGCTTGCCCAAGACCACAAGGAGCACCTATGGGACTAGAAACCCCAGTCCTTCTGGCCAAAGGTTGCTGTCCTCTAGTGGGATTTGAACCCCCGACCTTCTGGCCTGAGGTAACTTGCCCCACCCACTAGGCCACTCCTCTCTCCTGAAAATATACTTAGCTGTCTGTTGAACTTCTGCAGCTATGAACTTCCTCTTTAACAATCCAGGAACATCGCTCCAGGCACCGATAGCACATTGTATGCAGCTGGGACATTCTTTTGAGGAATTATGTTGGAGGATAATTGATCATGTACCAGCCAATTTAAGGGGGGGGGGGACGACAAAGTGGCATGATTGTAGCATCTGGAGCAAGCTTGGATTTTTCGATTAAATACTGTAACACCATATGGGCTAAATCTTGAGAGAGATTGGTGGTGTCTATTTTAAGAACACTGAGTTGGGAGGAGGAATGGTTTATGTATTCAGCTAATCACCTTCTGAGTTATAAGTTTGAGAGTTATGCACCTGAGACTTAATACCTGACGTCATAATTAGTTAATGGCTTGGTTGAGGGGCAACAAGGTTTGGAAGAATATTTAAATTGATTACTGGCTGAGGGAATCAATTCTCATGAGGAAGGGCCGAGAGGATTCAGAGGCTTGAAACACGGCGTTGTCGCATTGTTTAGTGTTTATCGCAGTGTGTATTGCAGTACTCTGGAGAGAATTGTCAATAGTGTTGACTTCGGAGAAGATTTATATGAGGAGCTAAAAAGCCTTTATTGTTGTTTGTTTATTTATTTAATTGCTTTTCTATACCGCACTATTTATTATCAGCGCGGTTTACAGGAAACGTATTTGTGCAAGGAGGGCAGTTCAATGCACTTACAATAAACAGGGTAAATAAACATGGATAACAGGTTAACAGGTAACAACTATTTACAACTATTTACAATTTAGTATGCAGACTTATACACCTATCTTGTTGGTAAGTACAGTTGATACGGCAATGGCATTCTGTAAATTAAATAGAGGTGGGTTCGGAGGGTAGTGGTGTCGTGGGCAAGGGGCTCGTGTGGAGAGAGTTGGACATGAGTGAAGGTGGCTGAGAGCTGTCATTTGGGATGGAGAAGTGCTGGGTAAATAGGTGACGTTTCAACGCTTTCCTAAATTGAAGAAGGTTGTTGATGGCGCGGATGTCAGGTGGGAGAGCATTCCAGCAGGAGGGTGCGTAGAAGGCAAAGGCACGGTTGCTCGTAGTCTTGGAGCATTTAATGAGTGCTTTGGAAGGATGAGAGTGTTAGTAGCAGCTGACCTCCTCATCCTGTTGGGGGGGGGGGGGTTATCTGGACTAAGTCAGAGAGGGAGGTGGACGTGCAATTATGGATGGCCTTGAAAGTCATTGTTAGAATCTTAAATGAAATCCTGTAGTGGACAGGGGAGCCAGTGTAGGTGTTTTAGTATGGGGGTAATGTGTTCCATTCTGGAGGCTCCATGTAGAGTTCTTGCTGCAGCGTTCATTGCCAACTGTAAAGGATGTAGGGTGCTCTTCGGAGGTCCGTGCAGTATGGAGTTAATGTGGTCGAAATGAGGCATTACTAGAGCTTGAAATACTGTTCTGAAGTCAATCGGGTCTAGCAGTTGTCTAATGTGGCGCAGTGTTCGGATTTTATTGTATACTGCCTTTACCATGTTGGATATCTGCTCCTTCATATTGAGTTGTTGGTCAAGGATGATGCCAAGGTATCGTATCGTAGGTTTGGCGAAGAGTTCGGCATCACGCACTTTTATGGATGATGGTGGAGTGAATGCTTGGTCTCTGCAGACGAATAGGACTTCCGTTTTCTTGAAGCTTATTTTTAGCTTCTGGGTGTGTAGCCAGTCTGTAACCGCGTCGAAGCATGAGGACAGGCGGGAGAGATCTGGGTGCTCAGTTGATATTGTTGTGTACATCAGAACGTCATCAGTGTATATTAGACAGTTGATGTGGAAGGATCTAATGATGGCGCAGATGGGTTGCATGTAAACATTAAAAAGAAGTGCTGAAAGTGAGGACCCTTGTGGTACACCCTTCGCTTGCAGGAATGGATCTGATCTTGAGGGGCCGGAGCGAACATGTTGCCATCTTTCATTTAGATATGATGTGCACCATGATAGCGCAGTGCCGTGCACTCCCTTCTCAGCAAGGCGGGTGAGAAGTAGGTCGTGACTGACGGAGTCGAAGGCAGCTGCGATGTCTAGGAAAATGAGAGCGAAGGCTTGCCTGAGGTTGTCGATACCTACAGTTAGGGTGTTGAATAACGTGGTTAAGAGAGTTTCAACCCCATGTGACTCGCGGAACCCGTGTTGGCAGGTGTCCAAGGGTGAGTTATTTTCAATGTGGTGGTCTAGTTGTCGTTGGACTATTTTTTCCATAATTTTGGCTAGGAACGGGATGCTTGATATTGGTCTGTAGGAGTCCATTTTAGCAAGGATAATACTGCAGTTGAAGAGGGCAGTGTTTGGTTAGCTCCGTGGACCATTGATGCCAAGGAGAATGCTTGGAGCAGATAAGACCTGTGTTTAACCAGCTTTGATGATTGGTCTTCATACAGTGTTTAGTCAATGGAATTCCATGGACTTTTAAAGAGGAAGTGTCCAGAACTTTATAGCTGCAGAAGTTCAACAGACAACTAAGTATATCTGAGGACTCATTAATTGTGGTGTCCCTTTGACTACCTTTATGGGCTTCGAGGCCTTAAAAAAAATGCAATGCATGCCTTCGAGTCAATGCTGATTTCTGACGACCCAGAAGCTCCTGGGCTTTCTTGGCAGTGTGACCGGAAGTATATTGCCAAGCCTTTCTTCCGAGGCAATGGCGGGTTAAGTGACTTGCCCAAGGCTACAAGGAGTGCTAGTGGGAATTAAACCATGTTCTAACCACTAGGCTGCTACTCCACTCCTTAAAAATAAGATAAAAATGGATGGTTTTGCTATAAGAGGTGTTCCTTTCACGGCAAACAATCCAACAAAAACATTATTTAAATATTTAAATTAGTAAAATCATAACTTTAAGAATCTTACTTAATTTGATGATAAAGATCTAGGAGACTAGGCAGGTCTTTTTTAGTATAGGACATGATTATTGACACCATTATAAACAATTCAAATCAGTTTGAACAGAAGAACCATTCTCATTGCAGTAAAATTTAGATGTACCTGTGATCAATTGTCAGTACTCACATGACTTGAATCAACCAATGAATGAAGGCTCTAATCTTTAAAATGGCAACATTCACGCCCTGTTCCATTTTCACAATGGTGAAGAGAAGAGAGCTACCTGAGACAGTTAGAAAAGCCGTTATCACCAAACATCAAACTTCAAAGGGGTACAAGACCATCTCCAAAGATTTTGGGATTCCTGTGTCTACAGTTTGCAGTGTTAAGAAGCTTTCTACTCCTGGAACTGTCAAGAATCTCCCAGGACATGGTGAGAAGAGGAAACTTAATCCAAGAAGTCTTTGAAGGTTAGTGTGAACTGTTGGAAAACACCATGTACAACATCCAAAGAACTTAAGGCTGACCTGGAGCAATCTGGAGTGGTGGTTTCAACCTGCACCATACACTGCGCACTAAACAACGAAGGACTTCATGGGCAAAGGCCAAGGAGGACCCCACTACTCAAAGACAGACCTAAAAAGACATGCCAGATCTTTGCCCAAACTCACCTTGAGAAACCACAATCCTTCTGGGAAAGTGTTCTGTGGACTGATGAAACCAAACTTTGAGCTCTTTAGCAATGCAGACCAGCGATACATTTACAGGCGAAGAAATTAAGCTTATAAGGGAAACCCCCCCCCTCTTCCTACAGTTAAATATGGTGGCGTTTCCATAATGTTCTGGGTTACTCATGAAAGACTTTTGGCAAAATTAAAAAGTCATGGGATAGGAAGCAGTGTACTATTGTGGATCAAGAACTGGTTAAAAGATAGAAAGCAGAGGGTAGGGCTAAATGGCCAATTTTCCCAATGGAGAAAGGTAAATAGTGGTGTACCCCAGGGATCGGTGCCGAGTCTGCTGCTTTTTACCATATTCATAAATGACCTGGAAATAGAAATAATGAGTGAGATAATCAAATTTGCAGATGACACAAAATTATTCAAAGTTGTTAAAAACCTATGAGGATTGTGAAAAATTGCAAGAGGACATTGATAAATTGGAAGACTGGGCATCCAAATGGCAGATAAAATTTAATGTGGACAAGTTCAAAGTTATGCAGCTAGGAAAGAATAACCCAAACTATGGTTACACGATGCAAGGTTCCACATTAGGAACCACCACCCAGAAAAAAGCTTTAGGCGTCATCGTGGATAACATGATGAAACCCTCTGCCCAGTGTGCGGCGGCGGCCAAGAGAGCAAATAGAATGCTAGGCATCATAAGGAAAGGAATGGAGAATAAAGCAAAGGATATTATAATGCCACTGTATCATTCCATGGTGCGACTGCACCTTGAATATTGTGTGCAATTCTGGTCGCCTTATCTTAAAAAGGATATAGCGTTATTAGAAATGGTACAATGAAGAGCTACCAAAATGGTAAAGGGGATGGAAGGATACCCCTATGAGGAGAGGCTAAAAAGGTTAGGGCTTTTCAACCTGGAAAAGAGATGGCTGAGGGGAGATATGATAGAGGTCTATAAATTAATGAATGGTGTGGAACAGGTAAACGTAGATCAATTGTTTACGCCATCAAAATATAGAAAGACTAGGGGACATACAATGAAGCTACAGGGTAACCTATTTAAGACTAATAAGAGAAAACATTTTTTCACTCAATGTGTAATCAAACTCTGGTATTTATTACCGGAGGATGTAGTAAAAGCTGTTAGTGTAGCCGGGTTTAAAAAAAGTTTGGAGAAGTTCTTGGAGGAAAGGTCCATAAACCATTATTAAAGGGGATCCGGAATATTCACTGCTTGCCCCAATAGAAGCATTGTGGAACCTGTATCTTTTGGGGAAACTGCTAAGTACTTGTGACCTAGATTGGCCACTGTTTGAAATGGGATACTGGGCTTGATGGACCTTGATCTGACCCAGTATGGCATATCTTTTGTTTTTATGTTCTTGTTTCACTGCCTCAAGAACTGGAGTTCTGGAACATATTAAGGGAATCATGAAGGCGGAGCACTACCATGGTATTTTGCAGTGAAATGTGCTACTTAGCATCAGAAAGCTAGGTCTGGGTCGATGGTCATGGGTCCTCCAACAGGACAGTGACCCCAAACTATACATTTATTTTATTTATTTAACCTGTTTTTATATCCCCTTATCCTGGAATCAAAGCAGTTTACATTGAACTTCAAACTTGAACAGGGTACAATTAACTTAGTTTGGGGTATATAACAGGGTGATAACTATTGACAATTTACTTAACATATTTACAAGGTTCTGTTCATTTACATCTGTTGTGGTTATTGAGGGTGTTCTGTTTCAAAATAGATGTATGCTAGAGCCATTGTGGCAGTCAGACTAAGTGCTAAGTCCATAATGCTCTATGAACAGCAAGGTCTTGATTTTTTTTCGAAAGTCCTTTACGTCTTAGAAACATGATGACAGAAAAAGACCACAAGGCCCATCTAGTCTGTCCTTCCATAACAACAACTACAACAGTCCACTTTTTACCTTTAGAGATCCTCTGTGTTGGTCCCATGCTTTCTTGAATTCAGTTACTGTCCTCATCTCTACCACCTCCACTGGGAGACTATTCCACGGATCCACTACTCTTTCCGTAAAGAAATATTTCCGCATATCACTCCTGAATCTATCTCCCTTCACCCTCATCCCATGTCCCCTCGTCGCAGAACTTGCTTTCAATTGAAAGAGGCTCTCTCCCTGAACATTTATGCCACGGAGGTATTTAAACATCTCAATCATATCACCTCTATCCCACCTTTCCTCTAAGGTGTACATATTAAGATCCTTAAGTCTGTCCTCATATGCTTTATAATGAAGACTACTAATCATCTTAGTAGCAACCCTCTGCACCGACTCCATCCTGTTCACATCCTTTTGAAGGTGCGGTCTCCAGAATTGCACACCATACTCCAAATGAGGTCGCACCAAAGACTTATACAGAGGCATTATCACCTCCTTTTTTCTGCTAGCCATTCCTCTCCGTATGCACCCAAGCATCCTTCTAGCTTTTGCCGTCGCCTTTTCTACCTGTTTAGCTACTTTAAGATCATCGGACACAACTACGCCTAGGTCCCGCTCTTCTTTAGTGGACAAAAGTACTTCACCTCCTATGCTGTATTGCTCCCTTGGATTGCTGCAGCCCAAATGCATGACCTTACATTTTTTAACATTAAATCCCAGCTGCCAAATTCTAGACCATTCTTCAAGCTTAGCTAGATCCCTCCTCATGTTATCTACACCTTCCTGGGTGTCTACTTTATTGCAGATTTTGGTATCATCCGCAAAGAGGCAAACCTTACCAGACAGCCCTTCCGCTATATCACTAACAAAGATGTTAAAAAGAATCGGACCAAGGACAGATCCCTGGGGCACACCACTGGTAACATCCTTCTCCTCAGAGTGAGCTCCATTTACTTGTACTCTTTGTCGCCTCCCACCCAACCAATTTCTAACCCAAGCAGTAACTTTAGGGTCCATCCCTAGGGTGCTCAGTTTGTTTATAAGTCGCCTGTGAGGAACAGTGTCAAAGGCTTTTGAATGGATTTCTTCAGGGAGGGTGTTCCATACGTGTGGTGCGGCTAGTGCGAATGCTCTCTTGGAGGTTGATTGGTTACTGTTTTGATAATTCGTAGGTACCTTGATCGTATATCTGTTTATCCTTCTGGGACGGATGCTGGTTTCTATTGTTAGAGTTTCTAGGATGTCTGCTGTGGAATTGTGGATGATTTTGAAGATGTTTAATATTGTTTTGATCTTGGCCCATACTTGAATTGGGAGCCAGTGTAATTGGCGTAATACTGGTGTAATGTGGTCATCTTATTGATTCCGCTGATGATTCGGGCTGCCATATTTTGTACCATCTGGAGGGGGTATGCAACCTGCTTTGGGAGCCCTTGGTAGAGTGAGTTGCCATAATCCAGTATCGGTATGATGATGGCTTGACAAACGGTCTGGAAGTGGTCCTGGTGTAGAAGTGGCTTTAGTCGTCTTATGAGGTTTGGTTTGCAGTATGCCTTCGCTGCTGTTTTGTTTGTGTGATTGGAGGTTGATGTTTTTTCTAGGGTGATGCCTAGGTAGCGCACTTCATCTTTTAAAGGTATGGTTTGGTTCTGCAGTTGGAATTGTTGTGGAAGGTTGAAGGTAGTGCTTCTGCTGATGTATTTTGCTTCTGTTTTCTTGTAGTTTAATTTGAGGTTTGCTGTTGAGCCAGGTGGCTACATCTTCCAGACAGTGGGTGATGGTTGTTAGATTTGGTGCTTCCAGGTTAAATTGGGTATATACCTTGAGGTTGTCTGCGTATATGTGGAATAAGATTTTGTTTTTGAAGATATCCCAGATGGATGCATGGGATACAATGAATACAATCAATACATGAAAAGTATTGATGAGAGTGCTGAGCCTTGAGGGATGCCTTGAGATACAGAGAAGGGTTCTGAGTAATTCGCTCCACATGTGACCTGTTGTTTCCTGTCTTCTAGGTATGAGGTGAAGATTTTAGTGTATTTTTGGTGATGCCGGTGTCTTGGAGGTGTTGGATCAAGATATGATGTGGGAATGAATTGAAGGCAGATGTGATGTCCATGAAAATGAGGAGAAAACCTTTCTTTGGGTTGTCAATTCCTTTCATGATATTATTGAAAAGTGATGTTAATAGTGTTTCCACATTGTACCATGGTTTAAATCCATGCTGTTGTGGATCTAGTGGTACGCTGTGATCTATATGGTCCTGGAGCTGCATCTGAACAGTCTTTTCTATGGTCTTTGCCAGAAATGGCAGACTGGAGATCGGGCATTATGTTGCGGGATCCTTCTTGCAGAGTGAAGTGCTTTTCAGGACTGATCTTATGGATACTTGTTTAAGGGAGGCTGGCATGTGTTCTTGTAGTAGTAATAGTTTGACTTTATTTTCTATGTAAGGCGTGAGTTGTTCCTTGGTGATTTTTTATCCATTGAACAGGGCAGGGGTCATTTGGTGAGGTGGTGATGTTGAGGGAAGTGATTATTTGCTCTATATGTTTATGAGATGGTATGGAGAATTCTTCCCTTGGTTGTATTTTTGTGATTTGTGTGCTGTATTTTTTGGGTGAAGCCTGTGGGTGATTATTGGTTTCATTGTGCTTTTTGGCTAGGTAGTTGGTCATGTCTTGGGGGTGAACTTCAATGTTCCCCTGATGCATATTGTCTTTGGTGAATATACGCACAATGCTGAAGAGCTCCCTAGGCTTGTTCACGGATCGCATGATGATATTTGTGTGGTATTGCTTGCAGTTGTTGTTCAGAGTGTTGTACTCCTCCTGTTTGGCATAGTATAGTTGTTGAGTGTCTTGATCTTTGTTTTTTCTCCATCGTCTTTCTATTTTTCTTAATTCTCTTTTTGCATCCCTTATTGTCCTGGTGTACTGAGGCGCAGCAGGTTTGTTTCGTGTGCGTGTGCATTTCAAGGATGGCCTCTTGCTGCGGTAGTTAGTGTGTTGTACCAGTTCTTGATGATCTTGTAGAGATCATCTGTATTTTGCTGTAAATTTGTGATTATGTCTTTCAGAAAGGTTTCTTTATCAAAGGACTTGAATCTTCTTTTTGTTTCAGGTTCCTGTTGTGGATGTTGGGTTGGTTGTTTAATCTGTATTGTGATGGATATTACGTAATGGTCTGACCATGGTGTTGGCACTATTGTGGGGCGGGAGATTGTGTTGAGTGCTTGTAGTGATTTGGAGGTGAATATTAGGTCCGGGGTTGTTTGTGCCTGTGGGTGGGCTCGCTGATCAGTTGATGATAATAGTGTTTCCATAGCTTTGAGGAATGCTTTGGCATTTTTGTCTGGTGTTAGTCTGATGATAAAGTCACCCAGGACGATGAGTGGCTTGATTGTAGAATCATGTGCGCAGACTGTTTCGAGTATATTCGTCAGGTCGTCAGATTTGGTGTTTGGTGGTCTGTACGCAAGGCATATAGCTATTTGTTTGGAAATTTGGATTATGCTGGTTTCTTCTGTGCTGGTTGTTAGGTTGGTTTTGAATTTGTAGCGGCTCCTAGCCAGTATCAGTACTCCTTCACCCCCTTCTGCCTGTTCTTGGACAGTTGAAAGCGGTGTAGTTGGGTGGAATGATTTGGTTTAAGATTATTTGGTCAGTGTCATTTAGCCAAGTCTCTGTTATGCAGAATATATCTGGTTTTGCTTGTGTTCGAGGTGTGACAAAAAAGAAACAAGACTGTCCCATAAATGTTTTATTACAAAATCGACAGAGAAATTACGCATTGTCCCCTTCAAAGTAATCCCACCCAGAGTTAATGCACTTCTGCATTTGCTTCTGCCACATACAGAAGCACTCGGTAAAGTCCTCCTCTTTGAGATCCCTCAGCTCCCTCGTCACAATGGCCTTGATCTCTTCTACAGAGGCAAAATGAGTTCCTTTGAGCACAGTCTTCAGCCTGGGGAACAGCCAGAAGTCGCAAGGTGCGAGATCTGGGGAATAAGGAGGGTGGTCGAGAGCTGTGATCTGTTTGTTGGCTAAGAACTGCCTCACACTGAGTGCAGTGTGCGCGGGTGCGTTGTCGTGGTGGAGCAGCCACGACTTCTCTCTACAGAGCCCACCTGCTGTGCCAAACCTGGTCATGGAGGCGATTGAGGACCTGCTAGTAGAAGTGCTGGTTGACGTTTTGACCCTCAGGCTCATACTTACGATGGACCACTCCCTTCTGATCGAAGAATGCGATCAGCATGACCTTGATCCTTGACTTGGACATGCGTGACTTCTTGGGTCTGGGTGACAGTCGAGTCTTCCACTGCAAGCTCTGTCTCTTGCTTTCACGGTCATACTGGAAGATCCGAGTCTCGACTCCTGAGATAACTCAGCCAACAAACTTTGGATCTTCTCCGATCTTCTCTAGCGAGTCTCGACAAACATTGACCCGGTGCTCCTTCTGGTCGTTCGATCTTGGCGCACACCTTCCGCATCCCCAGCTCCTGCACCAAGTTGGTCCGAATTGACTACCTGTTCAGGCTGAGCTCCTCAGCTATCATCCGCACCATCAATCTGCTATCACTCTGCACCAGCTGGTTCACTCTGTCAATGTTCTCATCCGTCTTTGTCGTGGAAGGCCGTCCTGACTTGGGATCATCCTCCACCTTCTCGTGGCCAGTCTTGAAGTGTTTGTGCCACTTGAAAACTCGCGGCCTTGACATTGCATCTTCTCCATAAGCCTTTTGGAGAAGTTGGAGACACTCAGTTGGGCCCTTCTCCAACTTAACCAGAAATTTCAAGTTGATTCTTTACTTCATATTTCTGCCACCTTCAGTTGTGTGACAAAGCGATGGAGCAGTGTGCTGCAAAAAAACCTGAAAAAGAAAAACAGAGTGAGAGAGTTGAAAAATATTATAGCAGAATAGTGGCGAGATGTTGCACAACACAGTGACATAAGCAGTTAGTCAATTGGCATTGAGTCATGGGCGTGGCTGCCACAATCTCATTTCTTTTTTGTCATACCTCGTATGTAGTCTGTGATTGTGTTAATTTTGTTTTTGACTGATCTTGTTTTTATGAGAGTGCAGATGAGGTATGTGCCTACCGTTGGTTTGTTATGGTTGTATTGAGTAGAATAGTTGGGGCCTATTTTAATCGTGACTTCTTTTGTGTGTGCATGTTTTGCGTGTCTGCTGTTTGATTTGGTAGTTGCATGTGATGGAATGTTGTATGTGCCATGGTGATAGGTTTGTATGTGTAGGGGGAGAGTATATGTGGATATATATGTTCTGGTGTGAAGTGGTGTTGTGTGAGGATTAGCAGTATCAAGAGGATTGAGAGGAGCATTATGTCTTGTTGTAACATACTGATTGTCCGTCTGGTGTATTGTGGGGGTAACCTTAGTGAATTAGTGAACCCTGATAGAACTGGGTTCACATCCAAAAGTACAAAAGAATGGTTAAAGGAAAAATTGGACTGTTTTAAACTGGCCACCAATCGAGAACCTTTGGAAAGAGCTGAAATCTGCCATTGGTAAAAGGAATCCTGGAAACATTCATGAACTGGAACAAATTGCAGTTGAAGAGTGGGAGAGCCTACCAGCAGATAGATGTACGAAACCTATAGATGGCTATAAGAAACATTTGGAGGCTGTCGTTGCTGCCAAGAGTTGTGCAACCAAATATTCATGGAGGATGACATTAATCCTGTCCAGGTCATATTTTTTTTTCTCAGAAATTACCATGTCTAAGTTGTATAAACATCTTTCTTTTGTTGTATATCTTTGAAAATCCTATTAAAGTATTATGATGACATATAGTTGGAATATTTCCAATTATTCTCGAGATATTGTACACAACATACCTAAAATGCAAGGGTGCCAGTAATGTTGACCACAACTGTATAAAATCAGTTCTCCCATTGTGTCGCACTGGAACATTCTTGGGATAGCAAGGTTACTATGGTCTTTTTCCAAATTAAAAAAAAAAGGTTTATGTAGTAGTAATATTTTCCCAGGACAGACAGCCAACGACTCTTTATAGAAGCATGTTTCTGTAAACCCTGGAAGCTGACATTTTTATTTTTAAATACCCCAGTAATTTAAATCAGAAATCAAATATATTTATTTATACTCTGTGTACTGTCAGTCTCAATTAGTAATGTTGTCTGACCAGTCCTGTGTAATAATACGCTTTATACATGTCTAATTATACAGTTTAGGGTTGTTTTTTGAGTTCACAGAGTTTTATTGAATTTTAAAACTGCAAACAAAAGAAACAAAACAGCAACAAAAATATAATACAGCACAACTCGGAAGAAAAAAAAATAAAAAAAAGACAAATTACAACATGGAGAGCTATTGACATCCAAAATAGCATTGCAACCAAGAGACACTGACAATAAGTTTACAAAGCACTAAATCCAATGGACAGGACATTATCACACTAAATTATCTGGGTTCTGAAGAAATCTCTTGAGGGGCCGCCTCATTTTATTTAGCCAAGAAGACAAGATTACATGTCTTAATTGCTAAACATTTTTCATATAGGTGCACTAAGCAAACTGAATGCCACCAAAAATGAAAGGAAATAAGGGAAGCAATCTTCCAGATGGATAAAGTAATTTGAAGGGCCATAGCAATCAATAAATCAAATAATTTCCTTTTGGAGGTAGGCAGAGAGGCTGTTTCTTGCAAAGACTGGAAACAAACCCTATCCACAGAAAGAGAAGAGATGATGTGAAAAATTGTCTGCAATCTCTCCCATACCGCTCGCTAAAAAGGTTGAATCAGGACACAGTCAAAAATCATGTGGCAGAGAGTAGCAGGAGCAGATTCCCCCCTTGTAGCTCTACTCTCCTTCCTCTACTGTTCCTTAGCCCACTTTGCTCTTACAATTTGTAATTTCTTTTCCTTTTCCGGCCTTGTGCCTTGCTTTTATTGGTTTTTATTTATTGTAAACCGCTTTGATTTTATTTTGAAGAGTGGTCAATCAAGTTTTAATAAACATAAACATAAACAATAAACATAATGCCAGTACTGATTGACGGGGAGCCAACCCGTCACGCCATTAATCCTAGGTTGTCCAAATCGCCCTATGGCCAAAAAAAAATAAAGATTGTACCAGGCTAGCAGAACGAGAGGGTTGATTCACCAGAAGCCAGAAGTGTTCCCACTGTTCTGCGTCCAAACATATGCCAAGATCATGAGATCACACCTCCATAAGTCCCACCCGAGGTTGATAAGTCGCCTATATACAAGAGATACCAGGTGGCCCATCTCCAATGCCCACGAGCTGAAAGCCTTTAAACCCGACTCTTTCCCTAATTGGCCTAAAGCGAGTTTAGAATGCTGAATGCAGTGCTTGAGCTGCTGCCATTGAAAGGCCTGCCTGCAGGGAATTTGAAACCTAGACTGCAAGACGGGAAAGGGAAGCAATCTGCCGTCCTCCATAACTTGAGCTAGAGTCCACACCCCTCTGAATTGACAAAGTGGCCAGGAAGTCATCTTCCTACCGATGCAAAACTGAGGGTTACGCCAGTGAGAGATCCACTGAATGTCTTCCCTATGCTTCTCTAAAACCTTATCCAAGGCCTGAAGGGCTATGTGGGTGCCACTGAATGAACAGTATCTACTAATGACGTGCCCAATATCCCATTCAGGGGAAGGGCTCCACCAGTGCCTGTTAAAGAGGGAGCCAACTAGGCAGGTTGGAGGACAGCTCCTCCAATTGGAACCAAAGCAGGCCATACCATATTAAAAAGGACATATAGTATACAGTAGGTAAAAATCAGGAAGACTCACTCCCGCTGAACACCTAGCTGCAGACAAAACCCTGTAGGCAATACACTGCCTATGGTTCTGCTAGATTTACGTAAGGAGCAAGGTCTGAATCATTCAATAGAAAGTCTTGAGGCACAGACCAAGCATCATGTTAAGTATATAAATCTGCAGGATTAGAACCATTCTGATAGTCTCAATTGGATGCCACCAAGAAATCGCTAAGGGTGGCCAGTATCTAGTGGTATCAGTAATTAGAGAAATTATCCTTTCCATGTTTAGCAGTTGTACCTGCTCCAAATCCCAGTGATAGGGAGAACCCAAATAAGACACGTCATGGGAAACCCATTTCAATACATAGTTCTCAATTTCAGCCTGAGTGGTGTGGACATTTAAGGGCATAACTTCAGATTTATACCAGTTGATTTTATAACCTAAGAATGTGTAAAAGTTATCAATTAAGTAGCGCAGTAATAAAAGTTGAGGGGTATTGGAGGAATAGGAGGAGGTCATCTGCATAGGCTGTCAACTTAGAAGTAAAGCCACCATGGGTAAACCCTTGGATATTCAAAGTCTGATGGACTTTAACTGGCAACCCTGTCTAGTACCCCATGTGATGGAAAATGGAGACGAGATCAAACCATTGACTGCTATCTGTGGCGTAGGAAAAGAATAGAGCACCTCCACCCACTTGATAAAGTCTCTACCACAACCCATCCAGTCAAGTACTTGAAATAGGTACAGCCATTCAATACAGTCAAACACCTTCTAGGCGTCCAGGGAAAGTGCAACCATTGGGTCTTCCCTTTCTCTGGACACTGCTATGATAGGTCGCTACATTGGAGAAAATGGTCTATCATAAATCCTGTTTGGTTTCAGTGTATCAACGACATCAATTATTTCCACAAACTACTAGCAAGCTTTTGTCAAGAATCATGTTGTCAACATTTAGTAATGAAATTGACCTGTAATTCTATACCAACGGAGTCCACCTCTGGTTTGGATAGTACTATAATATGCACCTCTGTGAAGGAGGGGGACGGAGGTTGGCCATTCAACATCAGCTGAAATAATTTGCATAAATAGGGATTTAAATTGATGATAGAATTATCAGGACCCGGGGCTTTATTGAGCAAAAGGGTAGGCAAAATAGCCTAAATTTCTGCCTCAGTAACTGGGGCTTATCGGGGCTAAGAGCTTGGGACCCAGGAGAGATTGCAGAAACTCAGCACACCATTTCTCCCAAGGTTGCACCTCAGACTGATATAAGGTAGAATAGAATTGAGCAAAGGCATCAACAATGTCATGGTCTTCATAACAAAGTCCCAACTGGGACCTATGGATCGCAGATACATGCTGTCAATGTTGTCGCCATCTCAAGTATTGTGCCTAAGCTGTCTGGTCTTATTCGTGCAGTCTCACTACATTTACTATTATATTCATACTTCACTTTACATAATTGGGAAAATTCAGAGGGGTCTCCCTTTGTATGTGTTTACACTCTCATTCAGCTATCAGCCTTCCAGGCCTTTAACTGGGAAGACACTTCCCTTCTTTTCCAAGATGGATAGCTGATCATCTTGCCCCTTAGGGACGTTTTATATGCCTACCTTTTACGGTGATTTGGGATCTCACCAGTTGCATTTTGAGGGAAGAACTGGTGGGTGAAGTCCTCCATCCATTTGAGAAACACTGGATCTGCAAGCCAACTATTATTTAGACGCCAGGACACAAACTGAGGCTGTATCCTATCCCACTGAATAAGCGTGGAGATAAATGAATGGGAGCAATATGTACCCCGTTGATAGAACCAACCAAACTCTTACTAAGCAAAAAGTCTATTCTGAAATAGGAGGTATGGGGATGTGAGTACAAAATTCCTAACTCATTGGATGCCATAGCCTCCAAGGATATACCAGTGCTGCCACTTCCATCATATTATGTAATTCCTTCTTGGATTTATAGGGAGAAGCCTTACATTAAGATTGCCTGCCTGCCTGCCTGCCCGCCTGCCTGCCTGCCCGCCCATCTGTTCAGGGCCAAGTCCAGAGGCTGATTGAAATCCCCAGTGACAACAGTTTCCCTATCACCATACTCTGCTAGTAGTGATGTTAAAGTAGTAAACAATACAGGGGATTCAGTATTAAGAGCATAAACATTCAGTAAGATAAGGGGCTGTCCAGCCACTACAATGAGCCACATACCACCTGGATCAGTCAGCTGGTGCTGGACCTGTACTTTCAAAGACTTTTTTTTATAACTTTATTTATATAAAGGAAGAGCTCAGTTGAAATTTAGCATCAGATGGAAACAACCTAGAACCATACAGCAAAATACTCTTATAATACAATATTCTCCAGGACCAAGCAGGAAGTCAGTCCTCACATATGGGTGTCATCGACGCCGATGAAGCCCCAGCGGAGCATTTCCCCAGCTTTCCATGAAAGCCTTTGGGAATGCAGGCACGCATGCGCGGTTCCCTTCCCGCCTAAAGGTGCCATATTACCTCAGTCTCTCTTTTTCCGAGAAGCCCACCGGACGTGTGTCCTGTCATCCCGGATAAAAGTTTGATTTTTTTTCGGCGATTCTCGCTATTTTTTCTTCCCAGTTCGACTCTGGTTCCCCTCCCGCCGGGTTCGGTACACCGGTATCGAGTCCGTTTCTTCTTTTTCGGTTTTTGCCCTTCGTGGCTGGCGTTCGCGCCCTTTTTCGCTTTTTCCCTGGAAGCCCGGGCCTTTGACCTCGCGGGGACTCTTTTTTTCCCCGATGGCTTCCAGCGGTTTTAAAAAGTGTGATCGGTGTAAGAAGTTGATGTCTCTCACCGACACACACGACTGCTGCCTTCGGTGCCTCGGTCCTGATCACGACTCTAAGACGTGTGGACCATGTGGGAAGATGTCTTCCAAGGCACTGCGAAGTCGCCAGCAGCAGAAAGAAAGGCTTTTTTCTGACTCAGCCTCCGGCCGAGCCCGGACCTCATCTGAGGCCTCGACATATCGGGATTCGGATCCTGAGCACCGTCGTGGCTCCTCGGACAGGGGGTCCCCCAACCGGGAACGCAAGAGGAAGAACTGGCTCGTGAGGGCGTCGTCGGAAGAGGTCCCTGGCTCCTTGAGGGCCAGGTCTAAGAACCCCGACCGTCGCCCCGGGCCCGTGGAACAAGAGAAGCCTGCCAAAGTTCCTCGCGTGGAACCAGAGTCTGCTGGACACGTAAGTCCAGTTGTCCTCGAGGACTCTCCTCCCAGAGAGCTGCCGCCGGGGCCCGAGTCGGTGGCTGCTGTGTCTCCCGAGCTGAGTCTCAGGATGACAACCTTGGAGTGCAGACTGTCTGCCTTCATGGAGCAGCAGCGGGCACTGATGGCCAGCCTGTCTGGCGCATCTGCCCCGACCACCGGGACATCGACATCGAAGTCGACCCCGGAGACAGAGCCGATACTCGAGGCCATGAAGGCTCGAAGTCGACCTCGGTCGCGGTCTCCCTCGACCTCTCGTTCGGGACCGAGGGCGTCAACGCCGGTGCCTCTGGCGTCAGGGCGGGTGCTCCGGGGCCCCGCGGGGTCGGACCCTGACTCCTCGTCGGACAAGTCCGCCTGGGAGATGGAGGATGAGGAGTCCCCCAACACATTCAAGACTCGGTGTGTCCCGTCGGACTCACCGCAGTCGGAACCCCGGAGTAGATCCCCTCCGGAGGATACCCAGTTCTCGGAGTTTGTCCAGGATATGGCCGCTGCGTTGGCTATCCCGGCGGACCCTGAGGAAGAGCCTCGAGCTGAGGAGCTCGAGGCCCTGCAGTACGACTCTCCTCCAAAGGAAGCCTTTACTGTCCCGGTTCCTCCGATGCTGGAACGGCTCCTCTTCCGGATGTGGTAGGCGCCGGCCTCAGCGCCGGTTCTAAGCAAGCGGGTCGATTTGATCTATCGACTCTGGAAGAGCCCTGGCTTTCAGAAGGCGCAGCTACCACACCATTCCATGGTGGTGGAATCGGCCATACATCACCTGAAAAGTCAGAAGATGCACTCTGCGGTGCCTCCTGGCAGGGAGGCCCGAAACCTCGATGGTTTTGGTAGGGCTCGATGCTTGCTTGCCGCGTCCAATCTTACCCAGCTGTACATGGGCATGTACTTACGAGACCTGGCCAAGGAGTTGGCCGGGTTCTCTCTGGTCTCTCCGGGGAACCCTTGCAGAGATTCAAGTCCTTGTCCTCGGGGATTCGGGAATGCTCCAAGTTCATGTCCCGCGCCGCCTACGATGGCTTCGAGGCTTCGGCCGAGTTGCGGCAGCCGGCATCGCGGCTCAACGCCAGGCATGGCTGCAGTCATCGGACCTCGAGCCATGGGTTCAGGACAAGTTGGTCGATGTCCCTTGCCGAGGTGAGAACCTTTTTGGCAAGCCCATGGCCGAGAAGGCCGCTCAGCTCGAGACCGAGCACCTTACCAGGACAAGGCTGTCTAGGAAGACCTCTGCCCCTTCTCACGAGAAGAAGGGCTCGGGTAAAAAGCCCTTTTACCTGAGGAAGAGCACTGCCTACAAACAGTACCCTCAGTATCCAGCTGCCCAAGCTGCACCCCAGGGTCAGCAAGCCAAGGGGCAGGGTAATGGGCCCCGTAGGCAGAGGACCCCCAAGCCTCCGGCCCCTGCTCCCACTCAGCAGGGTGGGGTTTTTTTGACAACTCAAGCATAGCCTCTCAGTCCCTGCTCTCCCTACCCTGCACAGGAGGTCGCCTCGCCCTCTTTGCCCACCAGTGGCCCCACATCACTGGGGACAGTTGGGTGTTAAACATAGTCCACAGGGGCTATGCTCTACACTTTCACCAACTGCCTCCTCCATATTTTCCAGGAGAGCCTCCAAGGCCTCCCCTGCACACAGATCTTCTCCTCCAGGAGCTCCAAGGTCTGTTGGTGGACAGGGCAGTGGAGCCTGTGCCCCTTCAAATGCACGGTCGAGGGTTCTATTCCAGATATTTCCTGGTACCCAAAAGGACCAGGGGCCTTCGACCTATTCTGGACCTCACATCAGGGGTCAGACGTGCCAGGAGACCAGACAAGCCACCCTCAGAACTACTGCTCTTCTACAAAGCCTGGGGTTTGTCATAAACTTTGCAAAGTCCACTTTGCTCCCCTCCCAGAACTTGGAGTTCATAGGGGCAAGGTTGGACTCTATCCTGGCAAAGGCATTCTTGCCAGCAAACAGGGCCCAAAGACTGATGGACTTGGCTAGCCTGTTTCTCAGCGGGTCAGTGATCTCCACCAGACTCTACCTGAGGCTGCTCGGCCACATGGCTTCGACAATTCACGTAACCCTCCAATGCCAGGCTCCATATGAGGCCTGCACAGTGGTGCCTTCGGAGTCAGTGGTCACAGGCCACAGGCAGCCTCAGAGACAGGATAAAGCTGTCCAGACCTTTCCTGGACTCCCTCAACTGGTGGCTGCACCCACCCAATCTACTAAAAGGGGTGCCTTTTCAAATTCCTGGGTACACAGTGGTACTGACCACAGACGCCTCCCTGCAGTGCTGGGGGGCTCATTGTCTGAACAAGTGCACCCAGGGCCTGTGGTCTCCCTGGGAGGCCGCACAGCAGATCAATCTATTGGAACTCAGGGCTATTCGATTAGCACTCAAAGCTTTCTCTCCTGCCCTGGCTCATCAGTCTGTCCTGGTTCAGACAGACAACCAGGTAGCCATGTTTTATGTAAACAAGCATGGCAGGACTGGGTCCAGGCTACTTTGTCAGGAGGCACAGGACCTTTGCTCGTTTGCCCTCAAGCACAACATGCTCCTCAAGGCTGTGTACCTTCCAGGCCAGGAGAACCACCTGGCCGACAGGTTGAGCAGAATTCTGCAGCCCCACGAGTGGCAGCTGCATCCTTTGGCAATTCAGAAGATTTTCCTGAAATGGGGGCTTCCCTCCATAGATCTGTTTGCCAGTCCTCTGAACAAACAGCTGCCAAAGTTCTGCTCCAGACAACCGCATCCTCTGCGACTAGCAGCAGATGCTTTTCTGATTCCCTGGTCTCAGGGCCTCCTGTATGCGTTTCCTCCCATGCCTTTGGTGGCCCGAACTCTGTTCAAAATTCTTCAGGACAAGGCCTCAGTCCTGCTGGTGGCTCCCAGGTGGCCGAGACAGCCTTGGTTTCCACTTCTCCTTCAACTGGCGGTGGATCCCCCACTGCCTCTGGGGTTGCAACCCGACCTTCTCTCCCAGGATCAGGGTTCCCTTCTGTACCCCAATCTCAAAGCTCTCAATTTGATGGCCTGGAGGCTGAAAGGGTAGTTTTGGCTCCCTGGGGCCTACCTCAGGAAGTTGAGGAGGTTGTCCTAGCCTCTAGGAAACAGTCCACTAGGAAAACCTATGCTCTTAAATGGAAAAGGGTTTCTGTGTGGTGTCAGCTACGTACAGAGGATCCTTTCTCCTGTACTGTGCTAGTTGTACTTCAGTACTTACTGCACTTGTTCAATCAGGGACTTAAGTCCAATTCTGTTTGGGTCCACCTCTCAGCTCTAGCAGCTCACCACTCACTGGTGGAAGGACATTCTCTGTCGATTCACCCCTTGGTGTCCTGTTTTCTCAGGGGCTTGCTTTTGCTCAAGCCTCCAATCTGTCGTCCTGCTCCTGAGTGGGAGTTGAATGTGGTCTTGCAACAACTGACTCGCCCACCTTTTGAGCTGATGGCTACTTGCCCTCTGCGCTTCCTGTCCTGGAAGACCCTCTTCTTGGTAGCCCTAACCTCAGCCAGGCGAGTGAGTGAGCTTCAGGCCCTAGTCTGTGACAGGCCTTACACTCGCTTCTATAGGAACAGGGTAGTCCTTAGGACTCATCCAAAGTTCCTCCCTAAAGTTGTCTCCTCTTTCCACCTCAACCAGGAGGTGGTTCTTCCAACATTCTTTCCTAGGCCTCAGGCAAGTCAGGCTGAAGCAGTTCTGCATACCCTGGACTGTAGAAGGGCCTTATCCTTCTACCTTGACCGTACGCAAGGGCATAGAAGGGCTACTCAGCTCTTTGTGTCTTTTGACCCTAATAAGTTGGGGTTGGCTGTGTCCAAGCGTACCTTGTCCATCTGGGTAGCTGACTGTTTCACCTGGGCTTACAGGGCGGCTGACCTTCCTTTGCAGGGTAGTGTCACGGCCCACTGTGGCAGGGCAATGGCTGCCTCAGTGGCTTATCTCCGCTCTGTACCACTGGTAGACATCTGCAGGGCTGCAACTTGGTCTTCAAGCCAGACTTTTGCGGCCCATTACTGTCTGGAGAGGGAGTCCTGTAGGGACAGTGCTTTTGGCCAGGCAGTACTCCGGAATCTCTTTGAGGTTTAGGCAACTCCTGCCCTCTATTGGGCTACCGGTGGAGGTTGTGTCAGTGAAAAGCCTTTCTTTGATGCTGGGACTAGAAGGAGTTTTCTTGTTCAGCCTGAGTTCCCTGGTAGCCCAGAGCTAGGGAGTCACCCATATGTGAGGACTGACTTCCTGCTTGGTCCTGGAGAAAGAGTAGTTACTCACCTGTAACAGGTGTTCTCCAGGAGCAGCAGGAATCAGTCCTCACAACCCTCCCTCCTCCCCTTGGAGTTGCAGTTGTACATAGTTTATTTTTTCATTTTTGTGTGCTGTTCTTAGCTATGTCATTTGACTGAGGTAAGATGGCACCTTTAGGCGGGAAGGGAACCGTGCATGCGTGCCTGCATTCCCAAAGGCTTTCATGGAAAGCTGGGGAAATGCTCCGCTGGGGCTTCATCGGTGTCGATGACACCCATATGTGAGGACTGATTCCTGCTGCTCCTGGAGAACACCTGTTACATGTGAGTAACTACTCTTATCAGAGGGAAAGGGTGTTGTACAGTTAGTTCGTCAGATAAGTCAAACATGTGGGTAATGAACCCTAAACACCCATACCAGACTCCTCAAATATAAGGAATTATGACATTGTAAGTAAGTAGCTACTTGGAAAAGAGTTGAGATAACAAGACAAAATTAAAATACAATTAAACAAAAGAGAAAATATGTAATAAAATATATTATGGTGCATCTGTACCATAATACCTGCCGCATCAGCGGTTGAGGAAATGGAGATGATGTAGGAGGGAAGGAATCAACCAATCCGAGGACATTCAACTGAACTCTCCTTTGGAATCAGTAGCCGGATAGTATTACACAGGGGGCCTTGAGGGAGTAGAAAGCCATAAATTTATTACAGAGAAGAGGGTTCCAACCTGAAACTGACCCCTATAACTGATCATTCCAATCAAACATCTGAACTCAGCTGGCCCACAATCCATTAGCGATAAGGCCGCCAAAAACAGAATGATTTTGCTGTCCTATGAGCATGTAAGAAAGTATATCCATAACCATTAGCCCATTTACCCGTATTCTCCAGTCCATTAGTCCTGGTCCAGTTTCACGTTGCCATCTATGAGCAATGATCATCCAGGCAGCAACCAGAAACAACAAGACCACCGTGACCATCTGCACTCTCATACATGCCAGCCCCATACCCTAATAGACACACCACGGGTTTAACCAAAAGCCCAGACCCCATAATAATTAATCAAAGTCATCACCTGTAGCCAAAAGCTGGAGAACCTTGGACATTCCCACCATATCTATGGTAAAAAGACCCACAGGATCCACACCCTCTCCAGTACAAATCGTTCTCTTGCAATCCCATTCGCTGTAAACGAACTGGGGTAAGGTATGCCCGCTATAATAATTTGAATTGAGTCTGCCTATGGACACATCAGTAATGTCAACTATGGAGCTGCCGCCAGTCAGTCACATTGCGCTCAATCCCTAAAACATCATGCCACCCTGCAGCATGAGCTCCAAGACTTGGAAAGGACAAATCTAAAATAGCCCGATATAGCTTTAGCCAATACTCCTCTCCAGCTTTGGCTTTCCTGAAATAGTATAGCTTCTAAATAAGTTAGGGGATGAATCAGCCAAGACCAGTGAGCCTCTCGCAGCACAAAGAAATGCAGCTGAAAATACTGAAAGAAAGGGAAGTGACCCCCCCCCCCTAGTCAATTGATCCAGGCTCATAAAAGAGTTCCCTTCTATCAAATCCTTAAAGCAGAATAAACCATTCCTGCTCCAACTATGCTGCAGCGAGTGAAATCAGATCCACTAAAAGGGTGAAAATCAGATTTTTGGCATCTGAAAAAATGGGGCTACTAAGTTCCTCCCCCACCCCCCTTCTTATGCAGCAACACCATCAGTTGGACCATTGGGTCAATGAAAATATGGCCTTTCATTAGTTCCCCTTCTGAACTTTCCACCTCAAAAACCAACTGGGACGCCATCCAACCTCTCTCCAGGGGCATCCAGTGCACATCTGGAGGACATACATAATGATACCGCAAACCATGAAGAATAGCCTCATGATAATATAACGAGCTTAGAAAAGTCCAAGCCACCAGCATCAAAAGCACGCACCAAGTGATTCCAGCTAATCCTCGCTTTGGAGGAACTCCACACGAATTGACTAAATCATCTCTTAAGCTTCATGAAAAAGTAGTAGGTAACTTAATGGGCAACTGTGAAAACATATATAAAAATTTGGGAAGGACAACTATTTTCAAGGCCGCAGCATGGCCCAGCCAGTCCTGAATGAGATCTCATCACTGACCCAAATCCTCCCGAATATCAGCAACCAATGGAGAATAATTTAGAGAAAAGCTCCTCTACCCTCGAGGATAGCTTCACTCCAAGATACTTCACTGAGTTGGTGGCCAGTCAAAATGGGTAATCTGGTGGTAAGACAACAGGGTGCCCATCTAGTGCCATTAAATCTAGAGACTGAAGCAAACTCGTGCAGAAGCCATATCAAACCCACTAAGGATATCTCAGGGTCCTCCAAAAAAAAAACCAAGGTATTGTCTGTGTAAAGTGATACATGATGGGAGACAGAGTCGATAGTTATAGGTTTAATGTCCAAAGCTGACTGCAGGAGGCAGGCCATGGATTCGATCGCCACCGCAAAATATAGCAGAGAGAGGGGGCAGCCCTGATTCTTTCCTCTATGTAGTGAAAAGCCATCAGATCATGTGCCATTTACAATTACCTGAGCCCTGCGAGCAATATACAGGCCCATACCCAGCCTACAAATCGCTCCCCTAGACCAAACCGGGTCAAGACTGCAAACAGGTAAGCCCACTCTATGTAGTCAAAGACTTTTTCTGTGTCTAGAAATGCACAGCCGGTGTATTTTTGATGTCTGTGTCATGTGTAGAATAATCTTAATAAATCTCCAGACATTGTCCGTAATCTGTCTACTTCGGATAAATCCAGTCTGATCTGGGTGAATCAGCATCTGGATGACATTATCTAATCTACTGGCCGGGATCCGGGCAAAGATCTTCACATCACTGTTTAATAGTGAGATTGGGAGGTAGTTACCGCATCAGTGAGGTGGCCTGCCCCCTTTTGGGATTAAAGAAATCTCTGCATCATACATAGTCAGGGGCAGAGCATCAACTTGTAGGGCCTTATTAAAGACATGCTGTAATACGGGGACCTGAGAAATCTTCAGCCCCTTGTACCACGCCATAGGAAATTCGTCCATTCCCATTGCCTTACCTGCAGCGAGCAAATCTATAACGAGAATAATCTCCGATGCAATAATATCCTTATCTAACCAAGTTCGCTGCTGTTCGCACAGCTTGAGAAGCTGAGATCTATCCAAAAAGGCACCTGCCTCTGCTAACTCCGCCGATGTCTCTGACGAATAAAGGCTGGAGTAAAAGTCTCTAATGCTTGAGAGATTCCTTGGCTGTCTTTTCAGAGCACTCTGTCCGAGCCATAAACTGCACTTATAAAGCAACTACTGTGCTAAGCTGCCAAGCCAATAACTTCCTGGCTTTACCTTCATATTCTAAAAATTTACATTTGGATAGTCTCTCATCTTTCAAATTCAATGGAGTCAATTTGTCGCCTAGTCTCAAAAAAACAGTGATATACTTTACAATTGTGTCCTCTTATGCTCAGCCTGCAGCTGCTCTAATTGAACCTTCAACTGACCTACTGTAGCTCAGCCTCCCGTTGTCACTTCCACCTGGCGGCTGATTGTAAAAGGTGCCCCCTCATAAATTTTATTTATTTATTTATTTATACATTTCTTCTATACCGCCCTTTCCAGAGATCAAGGGCGGTTTACAGTTAACAATTGAACAACTTTTACATGGAACAGTGGTATTAACTATTTACAGGGAACATATCATACAAACAACCTTGTGTGCAAACTTTCTATTTACATATATACAGGAGTCAGCTTATTTTTCTTGGATGTAAAAATTTATGGGGAACTTCTTTCTTTTGATGAGTGGGGCAAGGCTTTGGAGTTGTTTGTTTAGGGGGGCGGAGGGGGGGGGGTTAGTGGGTTGGTTCCGTGTTTGTTGTGTGGTTGTTTGTGCGGGGAGAACGGTTTCAGTTAGGTTTCCAAAGTGTTCAGTGAATAGGAATGTTTTGAGTCCTTTTCTAAAAAGTTGGTCTTTTGTCATGTGGAGAGCCAGTGGAAGTTCATTCCAGAGGGTGGGGACAGCCAATGAAAAGGCTCTAGTTTTGGGTATGACAAGTGAGTGGCTTGCATTTTGCTGCGTGATCTGGATTCTGGTGGGGAGTGTAGAAAGGTGGTTAGGTAGGAGGGGGATTTGTCATTAATCAGCTTGAATGTTGTCAGAAGTATTTTATATTTTATCCGGCTATTTATTGGGAGCCAGTGTAATTCCTTTAGTATGGGGGTTATGTGATCGGCTAGGCGGGCTTTTGCAACAACCCTGGTAGTGATGTTTTGGGCTCTTTGTAGTATATTTGTGTTTTTAGTGGTAGTCCGTTCAGTAGACTATTACAATAGTCGAAGTGGGGGGTGATTGGCGCATAGACTACAGATTTGAAGTCATGGGTATCGAGGAGGGGTCTTAGGTGCTGCACTGTTTTTAGTTTAAAGAATATGGTTTTTACTGTTTGCTTTATGTGGGGGAGCATACTGAGATGGTGATCTAATATTATCCCTAGGTATTTTACCTCTTGTTTAACAGGGATGGCTGTATTGTTGATTGTGATGGTTTTTGGATGGATTGTATCATGGTTTCTGGATATGAACATAGCTTCAGTTTTTTTGAAGTTAATGCTGAGATAGTTGGTCTCTAACCAAGATTCAGCTTCTCTGATGCATTCAGGTAGATTATGGTATGAGGGGTTGTTAGTGTTTATGGGGATAGAGAGCATAAATGATTTACCTGTTTCCCACAACAACTGGCAGAAATGCCCCCTACATCCTTAGTGGAGACGAAGTTGTGCCACCATTCCCATGCCCAGTTTCTGCACCCCCGCTTTCGGAATTAGTTGGACATTTGCCCGCCACTATCCCCCCCCCTGTTACTGGCCTACGGCTCAGCAGCAAATAAACCATGCTATGGTCATTGACTTCCATGGAGCGGATACATACATCCTCTACCTGTACCACAGCCTTGTTCGGGCAGCAGAACAGATCCAGCTGAGAATAGCCCTGGGTTTTCACTGAGCAGTGAGTATAATCACATCCACCAGTGTGCATATAGTACTTTGCCAGATATCAATTCATCCCTGCCGCAACAGTGACCTACGTAATCCTATCTCTTCAGCCAACAGTCGCACCCTAGTCACTGGACCAGATCTATGAAAAGAGCTCAGAGCGCAATTCATATTTCCTCCCACTGCCAAAATCCCTTTTGCCTTTTGCCCAAAGGTCGTAAATGTATTCTGAAAAAAAGAACCTTTGGGACCGTTGGGCGCATAACTATTCATCAAAAAAAAGCTTCTTCTGTTCAATCCGGTTTACAATCTATACCACTCTTCCCTGGCTGTCTTTCCCAGTTTAATAAAGGGTAGAAGGGATTAGAGCACTTATTAGTATGGCCACCTCCTGCTTTTTTTTTTAAATAGTACAGTTTATACCAGTGCTTACACTGAAGCTTCTCCATTTCCAGGGGTGTTAATCTAACCTCCTGTAAGAGCAATATCTACTTATTCCCGACGAAGGTAAGCAAACACTCGCTTGCATTTTATTTGGTTAAGCCCCCCTACGTTTAAAGTGGCAATCATAAGCGCCGTCATCACAGAGAAGTAACTTCAGAAGGAGAGTCAGCAACCCCTCCCTCTTCCCATCCCCCCACCCCGGCACCCTCCGCCATCCCACCATTCATCAAAAATACACATATAATAGTAAAAAAGGAAAGGTAAGAAACAACCAACATTAACCTATTTACAATCAAACATGGGTCCTCTTTTAAAATATAACACATTTGTATTTGACTTCCGCCCTGGCCCGCTCCAAGCCATCACACCCATACAAATCCCCTAGCCACGAAGCCCTCCCCTGCACACACCTCACACCTCTCCCCCGCTGCAGCCCCACCCAGCCTGATCCCATTACTTGCCCTGGAAGGCACTACCTTTCACATGAAAACACCTCAGGGAGAGCAGGAGCAGGGAGAGAATATTAGTCATACACACTTGCATACTTCCCAGGCACCCTTTCCAACCCAGCCCTGCAAAAATCCCCACACCCTGAACCATAACTATTCAGCTCCACATCCACTTAGACACCCCCTCCTCCTCCCCACAAATTTCACAAGTCAGCCCAACACAGACAGAGAAATGAAAATTAAACAGAAAAGAAAGAGAGGAGAGCAGCCATTAAAACATCACACACATTCACCCTCCAAACCAAACAGATCTCTGCATCGCACCCCCCACCCCATCCCACCCCACCCCCATGCCACACCAAATCCATTTCCAAGCAAACCTTCCACAAATATCCCACTAAAATTCCACCCATTGAAGACATACCTGCATCTGTGAGCTGGTGCTCCCACACCACCACCCATCTTCACAGGCATCAAACCATCAGGACAGGAGGGGCTCCTAGCTGCACCGAAGAGAGAGGAGCAGCGCGCCACCACACTCAAAGCCATCAGAGCAGTCGCTGCATACAGACAATTCAGCTCCTGGAGGAAACAGCCTCCTTCCCCTTCCAGCCCACCACAGCTACTTCAGCAAAGGTGACCACTTACAGGGGCCCAATATTTATTTATTTAAGCGTTTTCTATTCCGCCTTTTGCATAATCAAAGTGGTTTACAAAGAACCATTACATTATAACATTAGAAACAATTACAGGGTAACAGTTGGTAGTTAGTGAACCAAGAATAACCAAAATAATTACAATTGATTAAATTAGTTCAGAACGTGAACTTTATACAATGTAATTATGATTGTCAGAACATGACAAATACAGTGTAATGATGATGCACCTACAATGCGATGTTGAAGTAGATGCCTCAACTGTCCCAATCTGAATCTCTGAGATTATTTGGATAAGTAGATGAATGGAGGCTAGGTTGGATAGAGCTTTTCAGTTATATTTAGATCACCAAAATGTTTAATGAATAAGTGCATCTTGAGGTTTTTCTTGAATATAGTCAATAAAATAGCTTGCAACAAGGCAGAAGAGCAGAACAAACACTAATGCCACATGGCTGAGTTCCCCCACAAAGAATGCCTGAAGCTTCCTCCATACATTCACACTATGCACTGCTTTCCTGCCCTTCCCCCATCCAGCTATCCGCACACACATAACGAAAAGGTGAAGCATTTATCAATTGACAATATGGTCCTCCATTATAGGAATATAACGCAACTAAGAAAAAGCATATTGTGCTTGGCATTTAGAAGGTCAAAAACAGTCATAGGCTGTAATGTTTAGTATGTAAACTGAGTCATGAGCAACACAATTCATCACTTTTTGATTAGTTCACTTGATTCCAGTCTTCCTTTCACCTCGCTGCTGGTGGCCAATGCTCCAGTGATCTTTGTGTCACTTGCTGCAGATGCTAAAGGGAGTAAATCAGTCTGTGCCAGCGGTACTTTGCCATTCCCTCGAGACATTACCACATTGTCTGCGGGACTTCAGTTTTTGTAAGAGACAGATTTAGATTTATGTGCCTCTATGATGACATGTTTACGTGCCTCTTGGTATCTTAAGAGGCCACTTCCCTGGCCCAGGGCGGCCACATTTCTCAGTGCGCTCGGTCAGTCTCATATAATGGAGAGGCAATCTTGGTGGGAAAGCAAGTATCCAGCAGTGTTTTAACAAATTCTCAAACATCAGGAAATTCTGCTCATTCAGACACCCAGAAAATCCAAATATCTTGGCGAATATCTCTTGTTTTCACAATCTTTGGTTTTGTCTTCAAGCCCATCGCATTGTTTTTCAGCCAGTTGATCTCTTCTACTGACCCGGTTTCCTTATCCTCCATTGCACTAACATGCTCTTCAACCTCCACAATCCGAGATATTACTGAATTGAAGTGCTCTGTAAAACTAGCACTTAGTGTCTATGATTTCCACTTTAGAACTATTAATCTCTTGCAGGGGCAGTGCTAGATTGATGGTCCCTTTGAGGACAGTGCTCCTGCCTTCCGATGGTTCCTCATCAGCCTCCACCATCACGCTTGGCCCAGTTTTGGGCTGGAGGAATTTTTTTTTAACTTTATCTATCTACGTATAGTTCTTAATAGTTTTTCAGGCCTTGTCCTTTGCACCTTTGGCGTTCTGCTGATGTGAGTGTTTTCCAGTGTCAGGAATATGAGGACAGAGAAATGCAGGTTTAATAATGAGATGGCTCAGAGCAGAGCAGATTCCCTTCGATCACATGTGCACCAGAAACTGAAGTCCCCTCCAAAGACTTTTTAAAAAGAATAGAAACCCCACATTTCTTCTGAACAGCAGGTGCATAAACATGTTCCCCTATCCACTCAATCTTAAGCTTAGCGCACAAAGGACATATGAGTTTCTTGTAAAAACAGTATATCACTATGTTCTTTCTTCAGGTATGTAGAAATCTGTTTCCATTTTGTTGGATAGTTAAGACCATTTACATTATAGGAAATCAATTTAACTTCTTGCATAACACTGCATGAAGTCCCTCTTTAGCTGATACAACCCCTTACTGCGACCCAGCATTTGTATACAGCCATACGGTGTCATGTGTGTCACAAGCTCTCCAAAAAGAAAATAGAAAAACAATAAAACTAGGCTTCATCAACAGGCGGTAGCCGATAACAGCCAGCCTATATCCAACAGGGGGTGAAACTATACTGCCAGGAGCAGTGCAGTGCCTCAGACCTCTACAGCTCCAATACAAGGTATGGCCGATCATATCCATCAAGGAGAGAAGAAAAGGAACCCCCCCCCCCCCGAGGACTGATTAAAGGTATGACCTTGTTGAGGGTGCTGTGGAGGCACCAACTAGGCCACCTGGCTAGCTGGCCATTAACTTTACAGATAGGGAGGGAGGGAGTGAGTGGGGTTTGGGAGGCCCAACTGGCTAGCCAGAATTATTTCTTGTAGATTGGGAGTCGGGAGGAGGAAAGGAGGTAGGTGTACCTGACTGGTTATCTAGGCTTTGAACTTCATCAGTGGGTACACTGATTTTTCCCCTCTCCCCTCCCCACTGGTGGACTTCCCGATAGGGTTGGGAAGATTGGTGCTGAAGGGAGGAAGGCTGCTTTATTTTACTTACTAGTGCCTTGGATCTGTATATCCATGGCACCGACAATGATCTTAGTTTGGGAGGGGGTAACCTGACTGGTGCTTCTGGTGTGTGTGGGGGGGGGGGGGGGGGATAGGTAGTGATTAGTAGGACAGAGCTGGTAAGAGCTTTGTCCTACCCTATCGTTACCTGTCCTTCCCTTGCACTTGCTGCAGAGACCCACGATACTTGCATCAGCAGGAACCGCGGAACATCCTGTGCTACTTGCTGGTGCAAGGATCACAGGTCTCTCGGTAAGTCCAAAACCATTGTAGTATCTGCAGGGGGAAAGCTTGGAACGCCCCCTGCAGATGATATAGAGGTTTTGGCATCACTGTGGGTCTTTTGCAGCTATTGCAGTTTAGTTCTTGTAAATAAGTAAACCTCAAAAAGACTGGTAAATAGATGATAACAAATCAAAAAAAGGCCGCGCTCACATAAACAAAAACAAAACAGCACACAGGATAACCCTTCTTATAAATACATGAAGAATCACAAAGCTGGAGAAAAGAAGACCTTGGAATTGCCAAAGCTGACACTGTGGCTTGATCAAACACAGCCAGGATTTGCACAGGCCGTCACTGGCTCACAAGTGCTGTCACCACTCAACATCACAGGTCTACAAAAAACCTCCAGTGTGATTTGTTCAAAACAGACCAAACTCTATCACAGTGCTCAATTTAATCAAATGAGCTTAATCATAAGTTAGGCGGTACTCAGCCTGGGACAGGTTCTAAACACAGTCTCGGCTCCTATGCTAGGTGTTTCGCCTAAGCTGCATTAGGGAGTCTGACCTACCCAGTGCCTGGCAATCAAGCTTCTGTAACAAAATAGTGGGAAAAAAACCCCAGTCAGTTCCAAAGAGAAAATTTCCTGCACGTGCCGTATCTCGATAACATAACCATGTAGAACCCAGCACAGCAGCCAAAAATTAAAGTCAGATACGCTGAGACACATAACAGAGGCTGGAGAGACATAGTAGCATGACTCTTAGACTTCAAAGAATGAATATCCCAAATTTTAGTCAACCCAGGGAGCAGAAGGCCTATGTAGGGTTCAAAAGGCTGATCCCGGGGTGTTTTTTTTTCTTCTAATATGTCATGGGTACATGTCATGAATTGAATATAACATGTACTGCTTCTGCAGGTGATGTAATAGTTCAGCTGCCGTGGAGTGGTAGCCTGTACCAGTCATGATTGTGAATTGAATAGTCTTAGACTGCACTTGGATGTTTTATTGCTGTCTTTGAGTTTTTTTAGGTCTTTGTTCATAGTTGTGTAGCATAATGTAGGAAGGGTGAACGCTAAAATTTGTCAAAGTTGTTCATTGTCAATGTTTGGACAAAAGAAATACTGTTTAAGTGCTACAGATAATTCCTTAGATACAGATGTGTGTCTAACATTTCATTATACTGTTCAATGTTCCCCTCTCTCGTAGGTACTGTCCTGGGGGTCCT
The DNA here is from genome assembly GCA_033557465.1 of Ichthyophis bannanicus. Taxonomy (NCBI): domain Eukaryota; kingdom Metazoa; phylum Chordata; class Amphibia; order Gymnophiona; family Ichthyophiidae; genus Ichthyophis; species Ichthyophis bannanicus. The sequence goes on along the minus strand of CM066033.1, from coordinate 967,894,760 downwards.
GATTCGGATTTTGAATATTCAACACAGTCATACACTGGATATGAGGTATGTACTGTCATGGCGCAAGGCAAATAGTGCCTAGAAAAATAGAGGAAAATGTCCAGGGCAGTTTTAGAACCGGCAGTGCAAAGCACATGGCTAGGGGTTGCTACGGGCAACCAACCAAAACAAGAGCACCGGCTGTAGGAAAACGCCCAGGAGAAGCATTACGTCATAGCTCATCAGAGAGGCAGGAACAGCTGCAGGGATTTGAGCTAACAAGGGACTCAAGAAATGACGCACTTAAATTAAGGTCAGTCTTGAGCAAAGCAGATCCAGTTCCAGAGGCAGATTCAGACGCAGAGTCAGATTCTGATCAAGCAGGCAGAAACACAGACACAGGAGAAAGACACACGGAAAGGACCCGTGGGAAAGGAAAGAACAGAGCTTGTGAGAGCCAGGACATATACCTGAGAGCTTCTGACGTGGATTCCATCTGCACCTCATAGGAGTTTGTACCGGAGGAATTACCCGAGGTTAGTGCTGGAAAGTCAGGCTGCACTGAACTAGAGTCCAGCTGGGGACCGAGAGGGATTCCATTCAACAAACCACGAGGAGCTGGGAGAGGGAAATCCCACGAGAGCAGGTACCTGGGGAGCAAAAGCTCTTATCCTAAAGATATTTCTCAGCTAAGAGAAAGACGTCCTGTGAGGGGAAGTGAAAGAGAGAAAAGTTTCAACTTCCCGGTTGCAAAGCGTTCAGGCAGAGCTCAGCCTGGGGAAAGACATATTACCTGTAATAGAGGGGCACTGGATTTTACTCACCATAGTCCTGCGGTGTATGGCCCAATAAGGGGAAAATCCACAGTGCATGGTAAGCTGCCTTTCTACATTGATAGAGGGGAGAGAAGTCTTGGCCAGGAAGAGGAGAGATTTCTAAACGCTGATACACCTTACAGCCTTAACAAAGATAATAGTCAGGAAGTTCATGAAGACATGGAATGTGACTTCTGTGCAGAGAATTCAGATGATTGTAAAATGGACTGTACATTGGTGTTTTCCGACAGTGTGACCTCTTTCTGTTAAAGCCTAAGAAAGCCTGCTAAAGAGAAATCTGTGTAGGAGCACAGATTTCACGCAATAGCTTTTTGTGAAAGAAAAAGCCTGTTTTCCCACTTTTGTTTCTTTAACGCTGACAAGAAGCATTTTCTTTATATTTTGTAGTCCCCTATTTGTGTTATGCCAGTATTATGGTTTAATTTCCTTTGTATCCTGTTTGCAAGAATTCTCCCGGGAAGGGAAATAAACACCTCTTTATAAGCCTATCTGCTCGCTCCACAACTACACTCTTTATTTGAAAAGCTAGTGGGACTTCACCTCCCAGGGGGCACTATGTTGTCCCTGCTACCAAGAGAAGAGGGCCACACCGAAACCCCAGGCCTTCCGCCTCCGGGGTAGTAGGTGCGTGACAGTACCTGCATCACATATTTACACTGTTGAATCTCTTCACTGCTTTTTAAAGGACTTTGGGGAAGGGGTATAATCTTTATTTGATTGGGTGTTAGACTAATTTGTAGATCCTGGATTTCACTCAAGCAGGTCCCCCCCCCCCCCAAAACCTCATAATAAAAAGGTCCACATGATATGAGATATTCTTTTCTTCTCAGATAGTTTTATAGCTTCTAGATTTAAAGATCCCCCTCTGTCATTAATAGTCTGGGAACTGGCCAAAGTATTTGTTATGATAGAAGTTTGTTATAGATGAAGTTGACAGCTGTAACACACATTCAGACATTGATTTTCAGTGAGATATTTTCCTGCAATTCTCTGGCCATGGTACCTCAATCTTTTTTTTCTTACTTCCTCCCTCTCCTTTCCATTTAGCCTTTTTTCACTCCCTCTTCCCTGAACACTTGAAACATGGAAAACTGGGGCCTGTCTGCTGCTATTCGAGCTTCTCTATCATTCTGCTCATACTGAACTTTTTTCAGTTTTGGTGCTGTAACTTGATCTGTTGCTGCTCAATTTCCTCACTTCTCGAACAGCTCTCACTTGCTGCTGGTATGCCCTTTTTTCTTTCTGCTACTAGTTGCCTGTCCATGCTATTTATCACACTGAGCCACATGTTCCTGGCAGTAATTTTGCCAGCATTGTCCAGCTCAGTAAGAAGAGCAACATAGGTAATATGGCTGAAATTTCTTATAGACCACCCCGGCACTGTCTGGATAGTGCTGGGATGGAACATGGGCATTTTGCCTAACTTTCCAGATAATCAGCGATATTGAATCACTATCTGTATAGTTATGCGGTTTAATTTAGGACAACCAAAAGGCTGTCCTACATTTAAACTCATAGCTCTGTGGATAGTGCATTGAAGATGCCACTGTCTGTAGAATAGTGGTGGTCACTACTTGCTATGTATATTCAGCATTGCTCAGTATCTGTGTCGTGATACTGAATGCACGTGGCTGATTTAAATGTTGCGGCTGGCATTTAAAAACAAAAAACGACCATGGCGTTTGAATATTGACCTGTATATTTTTAGGGGCTTTTTCTGTTCCTTTAAGTATTGCCTGCAAACTTGAGTGTGATTCTTCTATAACACCAACAAAATATGCTTTTTGGGATATTACAAGTCAGGTCTTTCCAAAAGGAAAATAGCTACTTGAGTCAATTATTGGGATAATTTTTTTGTTAATTTATTTAAATTAGTGAAAATAAATTCTGGTAATTTCTGAGGGGAATGCTAGGAGAGCAAGTGATGGAGGAGTTTTTTAGCGACGGCACCGTGGACATTAACCGAGGTGATGGTGGTGGTGGCTGCAGCGCTGAGAAAAGAGGGCTACTGGTACACCCTTATCTGGACGATTGGCTGATTCAAGCAAAGTCGAGAGCCGAAAGCGAAGCAGCCATAGCCAGAGTGGTCGCGGTCTTTCAAGACCTAGGTTGAGTAGTCAATATGTCGAAGAGCACGTTGACTCCGCAGACTCTGGAGTACCTAGGAGCGAAGTTCGATACGGAGGTTAGCAGAGTATTCCTTCCTCAGCATCGGGCAAAGGCTGTGAGGAAATTGGTACGCGAGTTTCTAAGCCGAGCAGCTCCCACGGCCTGGCATTATCTGCAGGTACTCAGGAGTATGGCAGCGACGATAGAGATGATACCGTGGGCGAGAGCTCATATGAGAGCTTTTCAGAAAGCATTGCTAAGGTGCTGGTCTCACCATAGCGACACTCTGTCCCGGAGACTGCCCTGTCCGATGGCAACGCGTCTGGCGCTGAGTTGGTGGTTGCATCCAGGGAATCTGGAGAAGGGGATGTCCTTGGAGAAGCCCGATTGGATAGCCCTTACAATGGATGCCAGTCTGCTAGGCTGGGAAGCTCATTGTCGAGGAAGTTTCGCTCAAGGGCAGTGGTCCCCTCTGGAAAAAGCTCTGGTCGATCAACAGGTTAGAGCTCAGGGCGGTAGCGTTGAGCTTGAAGGAGTTTCAGCATTATGTGCGCGGAAGAGCGATTCAGGTATTTTCAGACAATGCGACCGTAGTAGCCTACATCAATCGGTAAGGAGGTATCAGCAGTGTAGCACTCGAGGCCGAGTAGTTGTTCGAGTGGGTCGAACTGAACCTCGGAGCTCTGTCGGCAGCACATGTGGCAGGGGTAGACAATATTGAGGCCGTCTTCTTGAGTCGGATGAAGATAGATCCGGGGGAATGGATTCTTCACCAGGAAGTTTACGAGATGGTGGTACGGCGATGGGGGTCGCCAGTGATGGATCTCATGGTGACTTTCCGTTCCGCAAAGGTCGGTCGTTTCTTCAGCAGAAGACAGGAGAGAATGTCAGAGGGCCTGGATGCTCTTATTCAGGACTGGCCAGTGGATCAGCTCTTGTACGTGTTTCCACCTTGGGTTCTGATAGGCCGGGTGGTGCAATGCATCGAGCTACACAGAGGATTAGTGGTTTTGATCGCACCGGATTGGCCAAGAAGGCCTTGGTATGCGGATCTCAGGAGACTGTTGGTGGACAGGCCTTGGCGCCTACTAGTCAGAAAGGATCTGTTGTCTCAGGGTCCGCTGTACATGCCTCAGGTGGATCAATTCTCGCTTACGGCCTGGCTCTTGAAAGGGCGAGGCTGAGGGCAGAAGGATATTCCATGGGGGTAATTTCTACATTACTGAAGACGCGAAGAAAATCAACTTCGTTAGCGTATATCAGAGTGTGGCGTATTTTCGAAGCTTGATGTGTGGATAAAGAGTGTGAAGCATTAAGGGCTTCAATTCCTCAAATTCTGGCATTTTTACAGGAAGGCTTTCAGAAAGGTTTAGCGGCCTCGTCGTTAAGAGTTCAGTTGGCAGCGCTTTCCTGTTATAGAGGTAAGATAAAAGGAGAAGCCATGGGGTCGCACCCGGATGTCAAGCATTTTTTAAGAGCGGTGTTGCTGTTAAGACCTCCAGGTCATCAGATAGTTCCAACCTGGGATCTTACCATAGTTTTGGAAGCGTTGCGGCTAGAACCGTTTGAGCCTTTGGCGAGGGCAACTTTGAAAGATCTTACTCTTAAGGTGGTCTTCCTGGTGGCGATATGTTCGGCCAGGAGGATTTCAGAGTTGCAGGCATTGTCATGCCGAAAGCCTTTTCTCTCATTTTACGATTCGAGGGTAGTATTGCGGCTGGTTCCCTCCTTTTTATCAAAGGTGGTTTCGCCGTTTCATATGAATCAGGTAGTGTCTTTGCCAGTCTTTGGAGGCGATTCAGTCTCGTCTTTGGCGGAGCGGTTACATTTATTGGATGTTCGTTGGGCATTAAAGAAATATATTTGATGGACGGCAGACTTCCGGAAGTCGGATAGGCTATTTGTTCTTTTTGGTGGTGCAAAGAAGGGTGATGCGGCCTCAAAGGCGTCTGTTGCCAGATGGATCAAGGAGGCAATAGCGTCAGTGTATCTGTTGAAGGGCAAATGGGTTCCAGAAGGCCTGAAGGCTCATTCAACTAGGGCCCAAGAGGCTTCCTGGGCTGAATACAAGTTTGTGCCAGCAGTGGACATTTGTAAGGCAGCGACCTTTTGTAAAGCACTACTGTCTCAACGTCCAGGCGAAAAGGGATACCTGTTTTGGTACAGCAGTGCTTCAGGCTGGGGTGGAAGGTCCTGCCCGTTGATTGGGGTCACTGCTCTGTTACATCCCCAGAGGTTTCAGGACTAGACTGGAGAGACGATAAGGAAGGTGAAATTAGACTTACCTGCTAATTGTTGTTCCTTTAGGAACTCCAGTCTACTCCCGTATCCCGCCCGGGAGTTCATGTCTGGACTAGAGCCTGAAGCAAGCCATTTATCACGGGTAAGCAGAATATAATCCTTTTGGGGTTCAGAGCCCTGCGGAGAGTATCAGTTCAAGAGAGTGAGAAAAGGAAGGCGCCTGGCTCCATAAGGGGAGGGAGCTGGCCTAAGATGCTCTAACCGAAGTTAGGATAGGGTAAGGGGCATTAGTGCGAGAAGGACATATACCTTCAGCTTTCTTAGTTCAGTTGGATTACAATTGTTTGGTTAATAGTTTTACTTAATTGTTGCTCCGGTGAGTGTGCTTTGTCAATAGGTTACTGGAGGGAGGAGTCGGTTCCTCTGTATTTATACCAGTGACATCAGAAAAAAGAGGTTTCTCAGTCTCCAAGCTGCTGGAAGAGGAGCACAACCCAGAGGTTTCGGGACTAGACTGGAGTTCCTAAAGGAACAACAATTAGCAGGTAAGTCTAATTTCACCTTCATCTATCACAGTCACTTGAAATGAACAATTCAAATAGGGGCCCATCCACAAATCAAAGAGACAAAAACTACCCTCTATATCAGGGGTCTCAAACACGCGGCCCGCGGGCCGCATGCGGCCCGCAAGACAACTTTGTGCGGCCCGCGACGGAGGAAAACAAAAAAAACCCCAAACCCTGGCTTCTGCCGTTGCCGCCGTGGCAGCGGCAGAATCAATTGTCAAATTTAAAAAAAACTGACTTCTGCTGCTCAAGTAGCAAAATCAGCTGTCCTGCGGCCCCTTCCCCTGTGCCCGGAGATCCGAGTCTGCTCTATCAGCGGCGTGCTTTTCAAGCCGCGAAGAGAGTATTCCCCTCTCGCGCGGTTTCAAGCCGCGCGAGAGGGGAATACTCTCCTCGCGGCTTGAAAAGCACGCCGCTGATAGAGCAGACTCGGATCTCCGGGCACAGGGGAAGGGGCCGCAGGACAGCTGATTTTGCTGCTTGAGCAGCAGAAGCCAGGTTTTGTTTTAATTTACCGGGGGGGGGGGGGGTGTAGGGCGGGAAATGGGCTATTTGCAGGGGGGGGTGTAGGACTGGAAAAGGGCTATTGGCAGGGGGGGGGGGGTATGACTGGAAATGGGCTATTGGCAGGGGGGGTATGACTGGAGATGGGCTATTGGCAGGGGGGGGGTATGACTGGAAATGGGCTATTGGCAGGGGGGGGGTATGACTGGAAATGGGCTATTGGCAGGGGGGGGGTATGACTGGAAATGGGCTATTGGCAGGGGGGGGGTTATGACTGGAAATGGGCTATTGGCAGGGGGGGGGTTATGACTGGAGATGGGCTATTGGCAGGGGGGTTATGACTGGTAATGGGCTATGGTGGGGGCTAGGACTGGAAATGGGCAGGTGGGGGTTAGGAAGGACTGGAGGTGGGCTGATGGGGGGAGTTAGGACTGGTAATGAGCTATGGAAGGGCTGACTGAAATGGGGTAATGGGGGTTAGGGCTGGAAGTGGGCTATTGGCAGGGGGGCTATGACTGGTAATGGGCTATGGGGGGGTAAGACTGAAAATGGGGTGATGGGGGGTAAAACTGGAAGTGCGCTATGGGGAGGTTAGGACTGGTAATGGGCTATGGGGGGTCTAGGACTGGTAATGGGCTGGGGGGGGTTGCTAGGACTGGAAATGGGCTGAGTGAAAGAGGGGCTTGAACTGCAAATGGCTGATGGGGAGGGGGGCTTGGAATGGAAATGGGCTGTGAGGGGAGGGAGCTAGGATTGGAAATGGGCTGATGGGGGGCTAGGATTGGAAATGGGCTGATGGTGAGGCTAGGATAGGACTGGAAATGGACTAATGGGGGGACTAGAAGGGAGCGGATGCTGGGTGGGGCTGGAACTAGAAGGGAGCTGATGTTGGGGGAGGATTAGAATGGGATGGAGCTGGGAAAGTGAAATGGAGAGGGGAAAAATATTTTGTCTGGGAGAGAAGACAAATCTACAATTGGCCACGTATTGGGAGAGTAAGTGGGGATTGAGGATGGAGGGGTAAAATTTGAGTGGATGAAATAGGAATGAGGAAAGAGAAAAAGGAGAAAGATTAGTATGTTAAAGCAGATGTAGAGAGAGAATGGAAAAAAAAACTAGGAGAGAAGAAAGGGCAAATGGACAGCAGACGATGGAGAGTTAGCAGAAGACATGAAGAAACCAGAAGAAAGTGGCTGGAACAATTGCAACTGAAAAAAATGCACAAAAGGTAGAAAAATATCTCTTTATTTTGAATTTATTAACTGGAATATGTCAGCTCTGGGAAATGTGCATCATTAATGTTTGCGCTTTGTTTAGTACAAGAGGAAATTAATTTATAGTTTTATTTCTACAGTGTTGTTGTACATTCCAAGTTTGGCTTTTGGGGTTCCCAGTTTAATTATTGTCTTCTTGTTTCTAAATCTTTTAGTCTTTCTTTATCCATACTCATTAAAGAGGCATGTTTACTAAAAGTTAGTGTATGGTAACATTATGCAAATATTTATGCAAATGAGGCCCCTTATGCAAATGAGGCCCCGCGTCTTATGCGGCCCCCGGGTTACTTTACAAGTCCTCATTTGGCCCTCAAAGCAATTTGAGTTTGAGACCCCTGCTCTATATCTATATCAATGACCAACCCTTTCCCCATTGGATAACAAAAATAATCCTGCCCCCCCTTTTTTTTTAGCTATAACTATTTATAAAAAGACATTCCAATTGATCTTATTAAGTCCATTAGATTCCAGAGAATCAAGACGATATATCCACTGCTGTTCTCTTTGAGTGGCATTGTACTACATAATTTGAAAGAGTTTCTGATATTTGGCATTTATGTTTTAGGTGCGACTTGAAAAAGTCAGCTGTGTTTTGTCTAAAATTAAAATTGGTTATATTGATAGGCTAGAGATGCTAAGCTTTAGCTTCTCAGCGGTTAAATTGTTTTGAGAATAATTATATTAAAGAGGAGATTTTTAGATCACTGATGGTATTCATGCTTTCCCCTGTAGGTGGGTAACTGCTGATTAGAGGGAGAAATTTTTATCCGAGATCTTTTCTCCTCTATTAATAACGTATAACCTACTATAATAAGAAGCCTCTTTTGAAGATCTTTATTTTGGTAGTGAATGTTATAACCGAGGTATATCTAGTCTTCTCTACCAGGACTGAATACACTGGAGACCTCTTAGGAATAAGATCTTCACTGTGGAGGTTATTCTCTCTATACTCAATTCCACTATCTCCTCTATCTCAGTACATAATAGAACCCGTCAGTATTTGATGGGCCCTTCCGCCTACTGAATTGGGTAGTGCGCCAGCTCAGATCTAACCTTTTGGGCACTGTAAATTCAGAATTTAGTATCTGGCCCAATTTATGCAGTAAACAGACAAAATAGAAAACCTCTGAATCACGTCCAAAATTTTTGATACCAAATGGACCTTTGAGAACAATAGCACTTGTCACTACGTGGCCAGCCCTCTGCCTGGGGTGCAGAGGGTTGGTCTGCCATGATAATTTCTCTATGCAGAAAGTGAGACTACGGCTAGGGCTCTTGCAAGGCCTCTTGGGATTTGTAGTCCCTTATTAGCTCTCTGATAAAGAAGCAGTTGTAGTCCGAGTGTTTAAGGCAAAATGACAAGGTTTTATTCCCCTCACAAACAGAACTTCGGTGCAGAACAAATAAGAACAGTGTCCAGGAGTTTAGCATGAGGATTATATACAATAATTAAAGTAAGTGCTTCTTCACTCTCTGGTTCCCAAAACAATACAGTGCCCGTAGTACAAACTGAAAATAAACAGCTTCTTGGAACAAAGAAAAATACCTCCTTTTTCTTTGCTGTTAACTCAGCACTCTTACTTCCAGGTTTCAACACACTGACTCAATGTGGTCAGCCAAACATAGCGTACAATCCATTCACATATCCGCTATGTCCTCAACATTAGAGTCTATCTGCATATCCTCTATATCAGGGCTGGCAGCGTTTGTTTGCAGACGGTTACTAAGGGATTTAAAATAACTTCCCTCTTTATACCCAGGTGTTTTCCCTTTATACAACTCTCCACAGCAAGGGTTTAAAATACCTGATACACTGGAGTTTCTTCTGCGGCTCTCCTCTAACTCTTGGCAGTTATATGGGAAGGCTTTTGTGCTAGGCTCCCACCTGTGTAAAGTCTGAAGGCTCCCTTCTGATTGCAGAGCTCCCTGCTCTCTCCGTTCCAGCAAGTTCTTGGTCACAGGGCGTGCCTTCCTTCCTTCAAGTCTGCTGGCTTTTCTCACAGACTGGTAAGAAGTTTCTCTATCAGGTCTCCAACTCCCTGGAGTTTCTGAGCCTCTCCAAGCCTGCCTTACAGGAGCTCTCTTCTCTCCTGTCTTTCCTTCCTTGAGTTGCTTCTCTGCCACAACTCCAACTCTCTCTGCTGCCACGGCTCCAACTGCCGTCCAAGCTGCAATTACCCGTCCAGCTTGCCCTCTGGCCTCTTCTCCAGCTTGTGTCTGCTGCTCCTCCACCTGGCTCTGCTTCCTTCTCTGCTTCCCTCGTGGCTCCTCTCTCTACCCTCCTGGGAGCTAATGACGACGTTTTATAATTCTGTTCCCCTGGGCTTGGCTCTGCTCCCACCCTGAACAGGTGTGCTTGATTAAGTTCGGGGCTTGTTACTACGTCAGAGTCTGGGCGTGTCAATTCAGCTCCTGTCTTTTCCTGTTTACCTTTTCTATGTAAACAGTGAGCCATGTGCTCCAGCTGCCTGTCAGTTTTAAAGGTGGAATCTTCCTTTCTCTCTATTTCCATGGGTTCGGTAGGGGTCTCTACATCACACACTTCATAAATATCACTAACTTACAACCATATCCTTATAAGAGAAACTTTAAATCCCTTTACCTTGCCTTATCACTATCACCAAAAGTTCCATAGTGAAGCTGAATAACAGGGATAACTGGCATCCCTGTCATGTGCCCTATATGGGATAGAAAGATAAAGAGGAAATAGTAGTCACAAAGACTCTGGCATGGGCTTTATGTATAGAATACAAACTATCTTAATAAAGTGTAACGCAAATCTGAACCATTTCAGGGACTGTATTAAATATGCCCACTCTACGTGATCAGTTTTTCAGCATTTAGCAAAAATAGTCACAGTAGAGGTCAGGTTATCCTAGCTGAATTGAAATATAGTTTAGACCATCCATGTTATCACTTGAGTTCTGGTCCTTATAAATGATAGAACCTGTTAAGCCTCAAAGGCAGAATCTTTGCATAAACCTTATAATCTACATTAATCAAAGAAATCGACTTAGCATCTACAGAGCCCTCAGAATTATTTCTGGCTTTAAGAAACGCTTTGGCTGTGGCTTCTGCAAAGGTATCTTCTATAGAATCTTCAGCAATATAGCTGTTAAAAACATTCTTTAACCTGATATTAAAACTCGATCGAAAGCCTGATTAAAATTCAACTGAATGCCCATCCAGGCCAGGTGGCTTCCCAGGTGTCAAGCTCACTATAGATAATTGAATTTCTTGATCTGAAATCTCTTCTTCTAATCTGTCTATGTCCTCCATGGACGAACCTTAGGCGCCAAACAAGACCATGTGCAAGATTATTGGGCGCCCTAGGTGAACCTTCAGCCTTGTGCCTCTCTATCACACCCCTGAAATTTAATCAATTTCCAGGAACAAGCGGGAATGTAGTCTTCACCTATGGGTATCGTTGGTACCAACGGAGCCTATGCGGGAACGCTCCCTAGCATCCAGTGGAAAGCCTGTGCATCTGCCTTCCCACCTTCCCAAGTCCTTTCCTCGATTCTTTCTTTTCCGTGGAGCCAGCAGATTGTTTTCTTCCTGTCTCTGCTAAAAAAAAAACCCATAATTTTTTTGGTTAACATCTGTGTTCTGCCTTTCCATCGATGTCGGCCCCTTTGCTGATACCGGCCCTGATATTTCTTTTCTTTTCAAAATATTTTTTTCATTTTTTTCTAATTTTCGTGTTTTCTATCGCCAAATTAGGCCTTGGCCTACTTTTTGTTCTGCCACAATTGAAAAACACATCAGCGGCTTCAAAAAATGTACCAAATGTTCTGGTACAATATCAATCACTGATAAACATGACTGATGTTTAAAATGTTTGGGTCCAGGGACTTCCGGTGACGTCATCGGGCTGAATGGCGGCGTGAAGACGGAGCTCTGCCGCCCTAGCCCGCTTAAATGGTGAGAAGCCCCCAATGAGAAGCCCAAAAGCACGGAATGAAGTGGCAACTGTAGAGCAAGCGTTTAAAATACAACGGGAGACAGAGCCACGGCGCCCAAAGGCGAAGTGGGGTGGAATGAGCAGACAAACGGCCCATTGAGCGGAGCACGAGGCAGAGCAGAGAGATGGCCTGGGCACAGCAGCGGGAGAGATCTTGGCCAGGAAGTCGGTGGAGGGAAGTGGAGCAGATGCGGAGAGAAAGTGGGGGGAGCGCTGAAATGGCAGAACAGTGGAGGTAACTGAGCAGCTGGATGGCAACGGCTGTGACAGGCCAGGAATGGAGAGGGAGGATTGCCCTTAAAACGAAATAACCAACCCCAACAAATAAAGGTATGCACAACCCAAAAAAGAGCTAATTCAATTGAATTGGGAAAAAGACTGATAGAGGAAAAATAATAAAGGGAAGAAAGCACATCTGCAAACTGAAAAGCAGGAAAGCCCACAAAGAGAACAGACAGCAGTTCCAGGGGGCAGAGCACTATAAGTAACCCTTTGTGCAACATTGGGGGCAAGAGGAAGATGGAGAAACCCAGAGGAGGGCTGTCAGAAAAGAAAAAGTTGGCGGAATTTAGATTCTCCTACACCCCATCAAAAGGAGGGAAAGAAGGAGAGAAGGAAGGAACAACGGTGGTGGAGCGAGAGGCCGGGTCAGTGGAGGAGATGGAGAGTTCTTGGGGTCCAGGAGTAGCCGACATGATTAAGATGCGGCTAAATGAGATAAAGAAGAACTTAAAGTGGAAATTAGTGGAGTAAAAACTGAATTGCAGGAGACACTGCAATCTATAAGACAAGACATAGTGGAATTAGGATCCCGGGTAGAAGAAGCTGAAAATCAGGTAGAACAACAGGGGGAAACATTGGAAGAGTTACAAAAAGGATGGGAGGAGCTGAAGCAAGGTCAAGAAGAATTGAAAGAGAAGGCAGAGGACCTAGAAGATTGATCGATCTAGGAGAAGTAATATAAGAGAGAGGCATCCCAGAGGACCCCCAATATAAAAATTGTGACAAAGTCATTGCAAAAGTGTTTGGGGCATTGTTACAGGCCGCAGCCCTAGAAGAGAGTGGGGAGAGCGAGTCGCTGCAAATTGAGAGGGCACATAGGGGGCTGGGGACCATAAGAGAAAATCGACCAAGAGACATTGTGGTATGCTTAAGATCCTTCAAAGCTAAAGAAAGCCTCTTGAAGGCTGCAAGGAAAATGGGACATTTCAAGTGGGACGGACATAAGGTGGAACTATTTCAGGATCTGTCGATGGGCACATTGTAGCGCTGGAGAGAGATGAAGGAAGTGACGGCCTACCTGAGGAGGGAGGAGACGCGTTATAAATGGCTCTACCCATTCGGCCTACTAATTACTGTGAAAGGCAAGTCAAGAAGGGTGAAGAACAGCGAGGAGGCCTGGGGTGTGCTTAAAGATTTGGGACTGATTAATTTACCAGTGGGTATTGAGAGCCAAGCAAGAGCAAAAAACACTACCACTTCTGGATCTAGAGCGGTGAGTCTCAGATGGCAAAGAGCTCCTATCAACGGGCGGAGACTAGCAAGACTGACCAAGGACAGCCAGGGAGTGAACACGACAGCGAAGGATGTCGCTTGAGGATGATGACACCGAGTAAATCGGCACAAGAAGAGTTAACAATTGAACTGGTGTGAAGGACATTGCTGAGTGAACTGTAAGGGATCCTGTCTGAAGGATAGGGGAGGAAGGCGGGGGGTGAAAGGGGAGGGGGAGGAAGCAATGACTATAATAATGTATTGCATGTAAAGTTATTAATGGGTAGGGAAGGTGGGGGTGAGGGTAGAGGGAAATAGGAGATAACGGGGGCGGTTAGACCGCATAGAGTTGTCAGGAGAGGAAGGGGGGGAGGAATAGACTGGAGGTGGAGGCAAGGGGAGAGGTAGGCCGGGATTGAAGGTGGGGTTTGGGCATGAGGGGGGAGTGTAATAGTAGGGCAAGGGTGGGTAGTGGTCCGATTGTTAGTCACCCACTTACGGAAGACGTGTCTCCACTAAGGGGATGAGGGAGGGGGAAGGGAGGGTAGGGGAGGAGAAGGGAGGGGAGGGGGAGAAGGTGGGGGGAAACAAATTTCCAAGGTGAGTTAAAAATAGTTATTTTAAATGTAAAGGGGCTTAATTTGCCATTTAAACGGCAGAAATTATACAAAAAAATAATACGCCAAAAGGTGTCGTTAGTGCTCATACAGGAAACACATTTAACCAGGGCGACAAAATAACTGGTCAAACCTTAAGGATATGGGGTTTGTGTCCATGAATCAAACACAGTAGAAAAGAAGAAAGGAGGAGTTGCAGTCTTAATTGACTGAAAATTAAAGATGGAATTACAGAAAGTAGTCAGAGATAAAGAAGGGAGAGATGTTTTAATGCGTTTAAAAATGGGGAATGAGTGGTATTGTATAGTGAATGTGTACGCGCCTACAGGGGTGCAAGGAAAATTTTGGACAAAGCTCAATGAAGAGGTGGGAAAATTAGGAGAGGGAAACTCATATGTGGGGGTGATTTTTAATTTAACTTGGAACCCCGCCAGAGACGCTACGGGGAAAAGAGAGGGCAAAAGAGCGGATAGGAGTAAATACCGTAATTTTGTAGCACAACACTGTTTGATAGATGCATGGAGATTTCAACACCCCCGGAAAAGACAATTTTCATATTTCTCTCACGTACATGGCTCATATTCTAGAATAGACGCCATTTGGGTAACCAAGGAGGTGGTGGGTAGGATTAAGGGGGCGGAGATGGATTCAGTAACGTGATCTGATCATGCTTTAGTAGAGAGAAGGTTGACAATGGAGGGGGGTGAGGTATTCAGTGCTGGAGGCTAAACGAATCTCTATTAGAAGAGGAGAGGGTCAGAGAAGAAATAGAGCGGGAAACAAGGGAATATTTTAGGTGGAATGATAATGGTGAGGTGACATGGGATGGAGTTTGGGATGGCTATAAGGCGGTAGTGAGGGGAGTGTTAAATGGGGGGCACGAAAAAGGAAGGAAAGAGAGGGGAAAGATAGGGAACTGAGAGAAAGGTTAATGAAATTGGAAGAATTAGATGTGCAAGATAGAAAAGGAACATATAGAGGCCAAGTTATGGCTGTAAGAGCTCAGGTGAATGCCATGCAATCAGAAAATATAAGGTATCATATGCAGATACTGAGACAAGAATTTTTTGAGGGGGGAAATAAAGCAGGGAGATATATGGCACAAAAACTGAAACAGCAGAAATTAAGATCACAAATATTGAAAATTAGAGATTCTGGAAGGAAGATTATCCACAAAGCTGGGGATATCCGGAAGGCTTTTAAGAAATTTTATCAATGAAGCAAGAACCCCTCCGGAGTCGGAGAGGGTACAGAGCTATTTTAGACTCCATAAAACTTCCGAAACTGAAAGAAGAGGAACAAAAAGTGTTAAACAGAGCCATAACACAAGAGAAAATAATGGCAGCTATAAAATAATTAAAAGCAGATAAGGCGCCGGGACTAGATGGGCTTACAGAGAGGTTTTATAAAAGGTTCGGAGAGATATTAATTGAACCATTAGTGAGATTGTTTAATTTGCCAAGAGAGGGAGGGGTGCTAGCGGACACCATGGGATGGGCAGGAATAACAGTAATACATAAAGAAGGAAAGGACTCGCAAGAGTGTTCATCGTATAGGCCAATTTCATTGCTCAATTTAGATGCTAAGTTATTGGCTAAAATACTGGCTATACGACTAAATAGGGCGATCGGGAAATTGATCCATCAAGATCAAGCGGGATTTATCCCAAGTAGGCAGGTAGCAGACAATATCCGGAAGATACTAAACATTATTTGGTCGATTGAACAAAGTAAGGAGGAGGCACTGCTAATATCCTTAGATGCAGAAAAGGCCTTCGACCAGGTGTCTTGGCCTTTCCTATTTCAGCTAATGGAAAGAATGGGGTTGGGGACGAATTTATGGGTTGGGTACGAGCGTTATACCAAAACCCGAAAGCTTGTGTTCAAGTGAACGAAGCATACTCTGCTTTTTTTGAACAGGGGAGAGAGACGAGGCAAGGCTGCCCGCTGTCGCCTCTATTTGCTCTTTCTGTGGAACTGTTTGCAGAGAGGGTGAGAGAGCGGGTGGACCTTAAGGGCATAGTTGTAGGGCAGAAAGAATAGAGAATATCATTGTTTGCAGATGATATAATTATGAGTGTGACTAGTCCGAGTTTCTCTATACCAATAATATTGTGGGAATTAGAAGAATATGGAAGGCTGTCAGGATTTCCTATAAACTGGATAAAATTGGAAATTTTGAATTTGTCAGTAAAAAAGGAAGCACAGGGAGTCTTACAAAAGAAATACCCATTTAGGTGGGCCGGGGGACTATTCGGTATTTAGGAATTCAAATAAGCAATAGGTTTGAATCATTATATGATTTAAATGATCAAAAATTATTTGGGCAAGTTGAAAGCTTGATGAATAGGTGGGGGCAGGGATACCTATCTTGGTATGGGCGCATCGCAACTATAAAGATGATGCTCCTGTCTAGATTTTTGTTTTTGTTGCAAACGTTGCCGATATTGGTACCATATAGAAAACTAAAGAATCTGCAAAGAATTATTAATAGATTTATATGGCAAAATAGGAGTCCCAGTGTTGCTATTTTAGTCTTACAGAGAGCTAAGGGAAAAGGGGGGGGGGGCTAGGAATTCCCAATTTTCAAAAATATTATGAGGCAGCACAATCGAAAACGCTGTATGAATGGCAGAGGAAAAGAGAAACACTGTGTCTAAATGGAAGAAGATTCAGTAAGGGGAGTGGGATTGGAAAGGATGGTGTGGAGGGGAAGTAAAACACCTGAAAATAAACCCACGAACCCCATCATTGCACATATCCTGAATGTTTGGAAACAAAACAGGAAATTATTAATACAAGACAAAGGATATACACAGGGGATGACATTAGAGGCATGTTTTGAGAAGGGCCAGGGGTGAATACATTGAGGCGAGGGACAAAGTTAGGACTAACATATATTTCCCAGATAGTGGTTAAAGAGGGTATTAGAGAGTTTGAGGGAATTAAGGATTTGTATGGGTTATCAAATAATGATTATTATAGCTATATCCAGGTAACTCACTTTGTGAGACAGCAGAAAGTATGGAAAGATTTCTGGAGCAATCGGGGTTGGTTTGAGGCCCTATGCTCAGGACATTTAGGTCAAAAAGGAGCTTTGTCCAAGATTTATAAAGGGTTAATGGAGGGAGGCAAGAGTAAGCCAGATTTTATGCAAAAATGGGAGAATGACTTAGAAGTGCAATGGAATGAAGAAGAGGTGTGGGATAAGGTAATACAGACAGTGGCAAGCATATCTATAGCCACTCAAATAAAAGAAAATGCTTATAAAGTGTTATATCGGTGGTATTGGACACCGACACGTAAAAAGCGGGCAGGACTGGCACAATTGGAACAGTGCTAGGAGGGGATGCTTAGAGAGAGGTGATATGATGCACATGTGGTGGAAGTCTGGGCGGATTCAAACATATTGGGAAACGGTTTTGGATATCATATACGAAATGACAGGGCATATATT
Source organism: Ichthyophis bannanicus (assembly GCA_033557465.1). Taxonomy (NCBI): domain Eukaryota; kingdom Metazoa; phylum Chordata; class Amphibia; order Gymnophiona; family Ichthyophiidae; genus Ichthyophis; species Ichthyophis bannanicus. Next base: position 967,877,720 of record CM066033.1, on the reverse strand, counting down.
GCAAAGAAGGTCAGAGGTATGCCTACTGCACCAATTGGAGGAGGATATTTCGGAGAGGGACAGGGTGGTACTGCATCATTGTATAGTGGCAGCAAGAAGTGAGATAGCAAAATACTGGATAGGGTCAGGTAATGCCCAAAATGAAGGCTTTGTTAGACGAGTAGCAGAAATGTGTTTGATGCATAGACTAACGGGGCTGAGACAAGGGAGAGGAGAGAAGAATGCGGAACAATGAAAGAGAGTTTGGAAATGGATGGAAGCTTGGAACAATGGCAAGAAGGTAGGGAGAGAGCAAAAGAGCGCTGGTTGAGGGCAGATATAACTATTAGCACCAAGCAAGGCTAAGACGCTAAATGGCGAAAGAGTGTATATAGTTGTACTAAATAAGAGAGATATGATGTGATATAAAAAGCATGAGTAAATGAAGGGGGAAATTGAGAGGGTAGGGAGGGGAGGGGGAAAGGGGGGGGGAAGCAGCAAACTAGACTATAAGTATATGGTGTAAAAACTAGTAGGGAATAAAACTAAGTTTGCTTGAAAGATCGTTGTGGAAAGTGGACAAGATTGTGTTATACAAATATTTGTACTGTCTACTGAAATATTTAATAAAAAGTTAAATGGAAAAAAAATGTTTGGGTCCAGACCATTTACCCGACTGATTGTCCTTTGTGCCAACAAAAGACATAAAGAGGCCTAAAAAACAGCCAAACAATATGGTTCCGTGTTTGTCCTGGACTCTCTTTCAGTGGCTTCCACATCGTCGAGGATGTTGGCCTCATCTCTTGGTTCTCAGGTCTCCTGAAAGTCCAAACATAAGACTAGGACTAAGTCATCAGCATCGAAACTCAATACTAGTCCTCGAGGTAAGTCCCTTCATCGTATCGAGACTCGCCAAAAGGTGCATCTGATGCAGACATGCCTGCCAAACAGCCCCGGTGGGAGGACCAGCCCCTCCAAAGCACAACAGGGACTCTAGGATGCTCCCGAGGCCACAGCCCCGGTGGGAGGACCAGCCCCTCCAAAGCACAACAGGGGCTCTAGGATGCTCCCGAGGCCTTGACCTCTGGAGTGCTACTGGATCTCCAGGAACAAGCAGGAATGAGTCTTCACATATGGGTACGTCGGTACCGACGGAGTCTGCGCGGGAACGCTTCCCAGCTTCCAATCAGAAAGCTTTTGGAAGCATCCCACCGCGCCTGCGTGCTGCCTTCCCGCCCTTCCCAACTGTCTCTCCTCAGTTTTCGTTTTTCCGCGGAGCCGGCAGGACGTCCTCCTGTCACTGCAGAAAATTTTTCTTTAATTCTTTTGTTTTCTTGTGGTTGCGGCTGTCTCCCCAACTCCACCGGTACCGCCGGTGTTACTTTCTTCTTTTTCTGAAATTCAGGGAATATTTTCCCTCAGTTTTTTGTCTTAAATTTTTTAGGCCTTCAGGGCCTGTCCATGTCCCTCATGGAATCGCCAGCCTCTTTCTCTAAGAAATGTTTAAGCTGTGGCGGTACAGCTTTATTTTTAGACTCCAAAAACTGGTGTCTAACCTGTTTGGGTCCTGACCGTTTTCCTCCGGAGCCCTCGGGCTACAGTATTGTGAGAAGAGATTTTCAACATCGAGTTTCCCTCGATACCAGGTTCCCTTCCAGTGTCAGGGCACCGACCGTCTCTTCTTCTACACAGGATCAGGTAACCCACAAACAGTCTGTTAAGACTAGCCAACTCTCGAGTGGTAGGTCTCATGCACAGCCCTCGAGGGTCCATTGGCTTCAAAACCCCAGCAGGAGTCTTCGGCCTCTAAAGCCTATGAGGGGTTTCAGGTTGTTCCTGGGGCTCACCCCTCACAGAACATACCTGAGCCATGCTCGGTGGCATCCGCTTCGAGCGGTACCGATACCCCGGCATCGGCACTGGTGTTGGACGTCTCACTCCTCACCAGGGATCGTCATGTGGCTTTCTCGGTACCTTCGGGACCGGTGGATACGCTCCAGATTGACTTTCCAGTATCGGCATCAACGCCGATAATACCACCGACGTCGGTACCCTCTAGACCTGCATCGATAGACTCGCTTCCTTCGATGCCGAGTCTGGAGTCGATCTCTAGTCTGGAAGACTGGGTACCGACACGTCTCGGTACCGATACTTACTGGTACCGGACGTTCGGTACCGAGGGTGATTACCAAAGGTGTTCGGTTACCTCGGTACCGATTGAGCTGCCACCGATGACTGCTCCGATATCGGTGTCGTCTTCGATTCCGACAGTGCTACCGGTATCGGTACCGGTATCCGCAGTAGCATCGGGGCCAGCTCCTTCCATGCTTCTTTCACCAGGGTCGCTCCTTTCTATACCAAGTTTGGAGTCGATACCTGGCATGGACGATGCAGTACTGACTGTCACAGGTCCTGACCTCCAGTACCAGCATCCATCCCTTAAGGATCCTTTTTTGCACCGTGCAGGATCTTATATTCCTATATACTCAGGTAGATCCTCCGGTGCCCAGGCTAGTTCTTCAGGTCTAGCCTGTCCAGGGAAGGTTCTCTTTGGAGATCCTTCTTTTCAGAATTTCCTCCTGGATATGGCAAGATCTCTTGCCATTCCTATCCCTGGCCATGATCCTACACAAGGCTCTGTTTCTACTGAAGCAAAGGAAAAGATAATGCTTCCTTTGCATCATTCCTTGCAGGATCTTCTTCTAAGAATGTGGGAAGCACCCTTAAAGGTACCCTCACCTTCTAGAGCAACTGATCTTCTGTATCAGGTGCCCCCCTCTCCAGGGTTTCAAAAGACTCAACTTCCCCATCATTCCATTGTAGTGGAATCAGCAATGAGGAAGGTGAAAAGTAAGAAGAAGCACTCTTCTTACCCACCAGGTCGTGAGTCTAGGACACTAGATGCCTTTGGACGTCAAACCTTCCAGACATCCATGATGTCAGCAAGGACTCTCTCTTATTTTTTTTATATGAGTCTATCTCTTCAGGAGGTCACAAAGAAATTATATCTTTTGACTCCTTTTCTTTCAGAGCCCAAGACTGCAGACTATTCCTTACTACTTAGTCATATTCAAAATATCTCTTGGTTTCTTACTCGTGCTTCCCTAGACTCTTTTGAGTCTGTTAGCAGAACTTCTGCTATAGCCATAGGGGCACGACGTAGAGCCTGGCTCCAAGCTTCAGACTTAGACAAATGGGCACAACAAAGACTGGGTAATACTCCTTGCACTGGAGAAAATCTCTTCAATAAGGAGTCTTTACATCAGGTTGCTCAGTGGTCCACTGACTTCCCTGTTTCTGAAGGCTATCCTAAGCCTTCTCCTTCCTCAGTAGGTAGGAAATGCCCTGTCAAACCTTCTTTCCCTAGGAGGAGAAGGTTTTACTCTTCTCCTGCCCATCATACAGATGTTCCCAAGCAGGGGAAACATCGCCCTGGTCTGAAGACTCCGAACTCTCGCTAGGCTAAACAAACCCAGCAACCATAGGGTTCTGATTAATCTTTTTTCTGCCTTTTGGAGTTTAGAACCTACAGTTGACTTCTTCTCAGCAGAAGTTTTTCACTGTTTTCATTCTAAACTTTACACATGGCATCCAGTTCTCCTAGACATACTGAGCTGTCAGGATATTCATGTCTATGGGTCACAGCTTTCTCCTCTTCTTTCTGCTAAGAGGGATTTAACAACTATCACATGAAAGTTTTCTGTACCAACATGAATTCTTTCCTTCTACAGACTTACCACATGGTAAGTCACTTGTCAGCTCTTGTTTCTCTACCCTCTTATCCAGTTTTTCCCCTGTAGGAGTGGTACCTTTGCATTGGAGGGCTGCTTCTTCAGCCTTTCTAGTTTTTCCATTCCAGTGCGGATTCTTTTCTCTAGAGTAAACTCCCTTCTTTTTGCTTGGGCAGCTCATCAGACAGACACAAAGCTCTCTTACTCTTGTTCTGTCTGTTCTTTCTGTTTTACACAGAAAGGTTCTCTCTGCTGTCTTATCAGCAGCTGCCCATGCAGGAGCTAGTGATTGGACCACTGGTACTTTTCCACAAGTATACACAGTTGGCCTCCACCACTTTCTGTCTGGCCTTAGTAGTGATTCCAAGACAGTGCATACATCTTTCTTGGGCAATCTTTATCACTACAGGCTTATCACACTATCTTCTATCCTTGCCATCTCCAATTCCTTGGGTTTGGCAGCATAGTTGACGTGGCTGCTGGCTTTTCCAACAGCCAGTTCTATCTCCCAATTCTCCTGCATAATGCTCTCTGCAATTTTACAGAGAAGCTTTCCACTATGGGCCCTTGCTAGAGAGCATGGGGTTTTTCCTCTAATGACTATCCTACATGGTTGAAAAAAAAAGGCTTTCTCAGTCATGCCCCCCATGACTGTGAGGGTTCTTCATACCCTACCATTTTCCTTTTAAAACAAAGGACATAAGCCTTCTCTACGTGAAAGCCTAAAGAGTGGTCAATTCCTACAGGGAATATGCTCTTTTTCCTTGCAGCTTGTCCTCATGGTATCTTAATCCTTCAGGGACAGCACATATTTAACTAAAGAACGCAGGATACCCTTTTTGTCCCTCAAGTGGGTCAACCTGGTATCTCATTCTTATGCGTTCTCTGTCCCTTTACCATGCTAGAGCTCTATAAGACTCGGGACTTGCTGCTTACTGACTGCTTTTTCACGTAACCATCCTGCTTATTTCACTGGATAGCATTCCCATCATAACCAGGGGGAATAGATTCTCTATATATCTTCTCAAGTAGGTTTTTCCTTCTTGTTATCAGATGAATCTTTCCTCTTCACATCTCACATGTGAATGTACTTATAGGCTTTCAACCTATATATTCATATATATATATATATATACACCTCTATAGATATATATGTCTGTCAGCTGTGTGTGCATATGTTATGCCCTTCTAGATCTCACTATAGGTATATCCTGTATATCTATCTATATATCTATATGTATATACATATATCTATCTATAAATCTATCTATATATCTGTATGTGTATATATATATATATGTGTGTGTGTGTGTATATCTGCCAAGATACTTTATTATAGGTAGATATGTATTTACATACTTATCTAACTGTCTATGCTCATATAGGTTTTACCTCCTATATGTTCCAAACAGTGGGTTTACCCACGTCCATGCTGTCCCACAGCATGTTTGGGATGCTACACACACTGTGGTACTGACAGCTCCTATCATAACCCTAAGGGTTACGTATTCCTGAAGCTCTATGTTCCAATATCTTTCCTACCTCTCACCAGTTCAGAAAGACATGGCGGATCTTCAGTACATCTGAGGTTCCAAATCCTCAGACACCTATCTTTTCCCTGGGAATACGGGTTTTTTTCCGTACCCCTTCTTCCCTCAGGGACTAGGCCAGTTTGTCCAAATTGGTCAGTCTTCCTCTTTTGCTCCTAAGTGTGAATAACTCTGCAGCCAAAAGAGTTTGCAGCTTTTTCCATAAAGCTTCCCACTGAAGGCCTGCCGTTTTTGTACTACCCCAGTTGAATCCTGGGGTCACTTTTCTCTTCCAGATTTTGACCTTCACCTTCACTTCAGTGAGGTCTCCTTGAAGATTCCTCTACTGGATCCCCAGTAGATTCCATGAGCCTCTCTACTTCCTGCTATCCAGTAGGTGAGGTCCATATTGCAATTGTTCATTTCAATATATATTCATGATAATTGTCATACATACAAGGACTCCTTGCCTGTAGTCCTGTCTTAGGTTAGCTGTTTTCTACAGCTCCTTTCTATTTCAACTCTTGCCCTCCATCCTCTGGATGCCTGGCCATATGAGGTGTAGCATGTTTTCAAATCCCAACATGCTAGGGCTCCAGGCATCTTAGCTTGGGAGTCCCCATATGTGAAGACTCATTCCTGCTTGTTCCTGGAGATAGCACAGTTACTTACCTGTAACAGGTGATCTCTGGGAACAGCAGGAATAAGTCTTCACAACCCACCCACCTCCCCTAGGAGTTGTATCTCTCTATCTATCTTTCCTTCCTCTCTCTCTCTCTCTTTGTCTCAGCTTAAAACTTAACTGAGGAGAGACAGTTGGGAAGGGTGGGAAGGCAGCACGCAGGCGCGGTGGGATGCTTCCAAAAGCTTTCTGATTGGAAGCTGGGAAGCGTTCCCGCGCAGACTCCGTTGGTACCGACGTACCCATATGTGAAGACTTATTCCTGCTGTTCCCAGAGATCACCTGTTACAGGTAAGTAAGTGTGCTTTATCCATCTTCTGCCCATCATACAGATGTTCCCAAACAGGGGAAACATCGCACTGGTCTAAAGAAACCACAACCTCAACAGGATCAGCAAACCCAGCAGTCGCGGGGTTTCAGATAGATTATCATTACATCTCCTGGTTGCTGGTTAGTTTGCAGTCTGCTTCTTTTCACTTGAAGCATCTACACTAATTTCATCCTAAATTCTCATGGATCTCTCTTCACGAGACATCCTTTCTTTTTGCTCTAAGAGTCTTTATGATGATCATGCCTATAGTTAGCAGGTTTCTCTTCCTCCTACTGGGAAAAGAGGTGACAACTGTCAATAAGACAGTTTTTCCCTGTACTAGCATGTATCATCTTACCTTTTAGAGACTTACTACATAGTAAGTCTCCTTCAACTCTGTCTTACCTCCCTCTTACTACAACATTCAGTTTGTAGGAGTGGCTCTATTACACTGGTAAGCCCCTATGGCCCTATACCTATTTTCACAAAGGGATTTTCCCTTCCAGAGTTGTATTTTTCATTGTCTTACTTTAGGGCAGCTTCTCAGACAATAAGGAGGTCTTACCACTCCTACTTATGTCTGTTGCTTCTTTTTCCAATCTAAAAATAGAAAAGTTTTTTTCCGCTGCCCTGGTAGTTGCTGCAACTGCAGCAATTCCTAGTGGTTAAACCACTGGTTTTGTTCACCACACAACCAGGGTTTCTCCTCCACTAGCAATCCTTCTAGCCTCAGTGCTAAACCCAAAACAGGTTATCAACCTTTTTTGGAAATCCTATTATCACAGACTTGTTGGTTTGACTTCTATTCTTCGCCATCTCCAATTCCCTTGCTTTTGGCAGAATAGTTTGTTACCTACTGGCTTTAACCAGCCAGTTTTCTTTTCTAACCAACCTGTGACATGCTCTCTGCAACTCTACAAAGTAGCTTTGCACTATGGGCCCTTGCTAGAGAGCATTAGTATCTTGCCTAGCAGATAATCCTAGATGGTTAGGAGGGGTTCATCCAGTCATGTCCTATAACTGGTAGGTGTTTCCTACCCTTACCATCTCATCTAAAATCTCTTTTCGAGACAAAAGGCACAGGCCTTACATCACGTGAAAACCTAAAGCATGGCCAATTCCCCGGCTTGGTCCATATCCCCTTGGACTTCCCGCCAGGGATACTTTTCTTTCAGTTACAGCTCAAGGACGACTGATACCCATCTTGCCCTCATAGGCGGTCAATATGGTATCTTATTCCAGTGGCGTCCTCTATCCATTCACCATACTGCAGTTCTAGAGAAATCTGGACTTGCTGCCTGCAGACTGACGTTATCCTCTGCATTTTTCACGTAGGCCATCCTGGTTATTGAAGAGTTCGAACTCTTGAAGGAATGTAGACTCCTCCTTGTCAGGGAGTTCATTCCTCTGACTCTGTCACTTATAACCAGGGAATGAAGATTCTGTATACATCTATTCAAGCAGGTATCTCCCTTCTTGCTATTAGATGAATCTTCCCTCTATCCCCAGGGGGATCTAGTTATATAGCCATGTCTCCATCTACTACATGGAGACCTGTGTCTACACACACACACACACGCACGCGCACGTACGCACACACGTACACACACACGTACACACACACGTACACACACACACACACGCGCACACACACGTACACACGTACACGCACACACACACGTACACACGTACACACACACGCACACACACACACGCACACACACGCACGTACGCACACACACGCACGTACGCACACACACACGCACACACACACGTACACACGCACGCACGCACACACACGCACACGCACACACACACACACGCACACACACACGCACACACACGTACACACGCACACACACGTACACACACACACACGTACACACACGTTTCGTCCACCCAGGTATATCTCTGTATATATATCTATATATACTTGTCGAGATATATCTTCTAGGTAGATATGTATCTACGTGCTTATCTATCTCTCTGTCTAGATTCATATATCCATATAGTCCTATATGACGCTGACAGATGTGCACTACCCCTATCAATGCTGTGCCAGCATGCTTGGGGCTTTTACACATATAACCACTCTCTGTGGTAATTAACAAATTTGTTGCTTCTCTAACCATAACCTTTCAGGTTTAGGTACCTCTGAAGCTACCCATGTACCTTTTCTTTCCTAATTGACCTCATTTAGGAATGACTTCACGGATTTTCAGTTAATCTAAAGCTGTAACGCTTTATAAGTCTGTCCTTACTTTGTTATCAGATATAGGGGTTTCCATACCCCTTCTCTCCTACAGGGACTATTTCTATTGTCAGTCCAAATCGATCAGACTTATTTTTCCTTTTGGTCCTAGCATTGTACTGTTCTTCGACCAAAAGGGCTTAAGCTTTGTCTAATAGTACCTTCTGCGTTTCCCGCTGAAGCCCTACCTCATTGTACTACCCCAGTTTCCCCTGGAGCTATTTCTCACCCTGAGGGGTTCTGACCTCCACTTGTTTTTCCTACAGTTTATTGCCTCTACTTCACAGTGAGGTACTCCTTGAGGATCTTCTACTGGCTCTTCTAATAGATCCATATGAACCTCAATAGACTTTTTACAGTACCACCAAGGGAGGTCCATATTAGAATATTACATTCATTATTTTACTAGTAAATGTCATCTATACAAGATCTTCCTCCATAGAAGACCTGTTCTAGTCCAGCTGTTCCACAGCACCTTTTCTATAACTCAACTCCTACCCTCCATCCCCAAGATGCCTGAGGTTCGGAGGAGTAGCATGGCTCTTTTTAGATTCGCTACATGCTTGGACTCCCTCTGGGCATCTTAGCTTGGGGAGTCCCCATATGTGAAGACTCATTCCTGCTTGTTCCTGGAGATAGCACAGTTACTTACCTGTAAAAGGTGATCTCTGGGAACAGCAGGAATAAGTCTTCACAACCTACCCACCTCCCCTAGAAGTTTCTTTTCTCTATCTCTATCTTTCCCTTTCTTGCTCTCTCTCTCTCTCTCTCTTTCCCTCAGCTTTAAAACTTAACTGAGGAGAGGCAGTTGGGAAAGGCGGGAAGGCAGCATGCAGGCGTGTTGGGATGCTTCCAAAAGCGTTCTGATTGGACGCTGGGGAGCGTTCCCGCGCAGACTCCGTCGGTACCGACGTACCCATATGTGAAGACTTATTCCTGCTGTTCCCAGAGATCACCTGTTACTGGTAAGTAACTGTGCTTTACTTCTGCATGATACCTCCTGTTGGGAAAGGTTTGTTGAAGAAAAAAAAGTGAATTGTGTAGTATCCAAACATTCCATCAGCTATATGCCCAGTACTCCACGGAAGAGGATTGCCTGTTCCTGATGCTCCAGAACCATTCTCACTTGTCAGACGAGGAAGAGGAAGGGGATGAAGCTTCTGGTCCCGAACCATCAATGTGACATGACCCAGATTTTCTCCCATCCTTCTACTCTGAGCCACCCCTCATAACACAAGATGAACTGAATGACCTTGTCAGGGATTTGGAACTACCTAAGAAAGAGTAAGGCAGAGCTGTTGGGTTCCAGACGGCAGCAGTAGAATCTCCTGTCAGGTGGTGATAGGTTTTTCATGTTCTGTGAACGTCAAAAGGATCTTGTTGCATTCTTATTCATGGAAGGTGATCTTGTACCCTGCAACATCATTGATGGTCTGTCAGCAACCCTCAGCATCATTCATCATCCAGATGAGTGAAGACTGTTCATCGATTCGTCGAAGGCAAATCTTAAAGCTGTATAATGGCAATATTTTGCCATTGATTCCAGTTGATCACGCAATCCATATGGAGGAAATCTATGACAATATAAAACAGCTGTTGAAATGCATAAACTATGACCAACATCAGTGGCAGCTTTGTAATGATGATTTGAAAGTTGTTGCTCTATTGCTCAGTCTGCAGACTGGATACACAAAGTACTGCTGTTTTCTCTGTGAATGGGATAGTTGTGCGAAAGATTCCCACTACATCAAGAGAGATTGACCACTCTGTCAGTCATTGGAGCCTGGAAAGAAAAGTGTGCAGATCCACCACTTGTTGAATCAAGAAAAACTTTGTTACTACCCTTACATATTAAGCTGGGCTAATGAGAAATTTTGTCAAAGTCATGGACAAAACAAGACCAGCTTTCAAGTATCTCGGTGAGAAATTTCCAAGACTAAGTGAAGCTAAGATAAAGAAACATGTCTTTGTTGGTCCTCAGATTTGTGAAATTGTTTGAGATGATGCATTTAACCGTCACCAAAGATAAATTTTTACATGCAATATGTCACCAAAGATACATTTTTTGAACTCTCATCTTCATTTTTTTCCACTGAATTGTGGACCAGTGAGCGATGAGCATGGCGAGTGATTTCATCAGGACAGTGTAGCGATGGAGGAAAGATATCAAAGCAAATGGAGCCAGTCAATGCTTGCAGACTATATTGCTGGATAGTGACTTCATTTACAGAATACAAGCGACAAGCCAAGATACATCAAGTAGACACCGAATAAGGTCTGAAATGAATACTAATGCATACATAGTCATTTCTTGCTTTCTGTTTCATGCTAACATTTTAAATAAATTGTATTTAAATAACACTTTGGCTGATTTTTAAACTTTTAAACAAAGGCGACAGGTGAAATATTATCAAGATCATATATATGGTAACCATAAACATATGAAAAGACTTAGGGGTATGTTTACTAAACCGGACTAACGGTTAACCCGGGCTATCTGCAACTAGGTCCCATTGAATAATATGGGACCTAGTGGCAGATAGCCCGGGTTAACCATTAGCCCGGTTTAGTAAACATACCCCTTAGTTTTATAATTTAATTAGAACTCTACTACCAACACGTTATGCATACGAGTAAAATGGAAAATCTTAGATATCTTGGAAACGGTAGCAAATCAGTGGTTTTAATTATCATTTTTTAATTCAGCACATCAAAATCCATAAATTGGCAGATTTGGTCTCTGAAGCAAGCAACTTTTAAGAAATTGCAAACCAGTGTTACCAATACCCTGATGCAGAATTTAGCTTTGGCATTGCAAAACACGATAGTTGTGGTCAATTTTTCATATTGATAACTTTTTAAAAAAAGGACATTATTGAATTTTTGCAAGATCACTTTATAAAAGAATAAAAAGGACTAAAAAGAGAAACAGCTTATTTATAGCAGCTTTGGATATAAACACAAAAATATGAGGGCAGAAAAAAGACCACATGGCCTTTCTAGTCTGCCCTTCCATATCTACTACAATAATACCCTTTTTTCCTTTAGAGATCCTTTGTGTTTGTCCCATGCTTCTTTGAATTCAGATACTGCCCTCATCTCTACCACCTCCACTGGGAGACTATTCCATGCATCTGCTGCTCTTTCCGTAAAGAAATATTTCCGCATGTTAGTCCTGAGACTATCCCCTTTCACCGTCATCCTATGTCTCCTCATAGCAGAGCTTGCCTTCAATTGAAAGAGACTCTCCTGTGCATTTATGTATTTAAATGTCTCTATCATATCTCCTCTATCCCGCCTTTCCTCTAAAATTTACATATTAAGATCTTTGTCTGTCCTCATATGCTTCATAACGAAGACCACTAACCATTTTAGTAGCCACCCTCTGCACCAACTCCAACCTGCTTATATCCTTTTTAAGGTGCGGTCTACAGAATTGCACACAATACTCCAAATGAGGTCTCACCAGAGATTTATACAGAGGCATTCTCACCTCCTTTTTTCTGCTGGATATTTCTCTCCCTATACACCCAAGCATCCTTCTGGCTCTTGCAGTCGCCTTTTCTACCCGTTTAGCTAATTTAAGATTGTCAGACACAACTATGCCCAGTTCCTGCTCTTCTTTTGTGGACAGAAGTACCTCATCTCCTACACTGTACTGCTCCTTTGGATGTTTGCAGCCCAAATGCATGGCCCTGCATTTTTTTAGCATTAAATTTCAGCTGCCAAATTCTAGACCATTCTTCAAGCTTACCTAGATCCCTTCTCATGTTATCTACTCCTTCCTGAGTGTCTATTCTATTGCAGATTTTGGTATCATCTGCAAACAAGCAAACCTTACTCAACAGCCATTCCCCACTATCACTAACAAAGATGTTTAAAAAAAATCAGACTAAGGACAGATCCTTGCAGCACACTACTGGTAACCATCTTCTCCTCAGAGAGAGCTCCATTTACCTGTACCCTTTGTCGCTTCCCAATCTATCAATTTCTTACCCAATTAGTAACTTTAGGGTCCATCACTAGGGTGCTCAGTTTGTTTATAAGTTGCTTGTGTGGAATGGTGTCAAAGGCTTTACTGAAATTTAAATACACCACATCTAAGGCTCTCCCTTGGTCCATCTCCCTGGTCACCAAGTCAAAGAAATCCATCAGATTCGTCTGACAAGGCCTGCCTCGGGTGAATCCATGCTGCCTCTGATCCTACAATCCATTGGACTCCAGAAACCTCGCTATTCTTTTTTAGTAGCCTTTCCAATAATTTACTAACCACTGAGGTTAGACTAACCAGCCTGTAGTTCTCAATGTCATCCTTACGTCCGCTTTTGTGTAAAGGGACCACGTGTGTCTATCTCCAGTCCTCTGACACCACTCCTGACTCCAAAGAGGCATTGAAAAGGTCAAACAGTGGAGCTGCTAGAACATCCCCAGTTCCCTCAGTATTCTTGGATGTATCCCGTCCGGACACATGGCTTTGTCTACTTTTTAATTTAGCTAGTTCCTCATGAACACAGTCTTCTGAAAATCATTCAAGATCCCTGTCACTTCTGTTCCTATTTATGGGTGTTTTCTGAGGTCCTGCTCCTGGTCCTTCATCTGTAAACACAGAACAGAAATATTTGTTAAGCAATTCTGCTTTATCCTTATCAGTTTCTGCATATTCCTCCCCTGCACTCTTGTGTCCGATAATACCACTTTTGCCCTTGCTCCTTTCACTAATCTATCTGAAAAATGTCTTATCCCCGTATTTTATTGCACAAATGCTCGAAGCTTAGCCAACAAAGTTCCAGACCTGGAAGCCCTAATGGTGGAAATGGTCTTGGACATTGTGGCCATTACAGAAACATGGTTTAATGAATCGTTTGATTGGGATATAGCCATAGCTGGCTGTAATCTATTCAGAAGAGACAGAGAAAATGGAAAAGGAGGAGTAGCCTTGTATGTCAAAAGCAATATTAAAGCTACTGAAATGCAGGGGGCATGGGGAAAAGAAGAAGCACTCTGGATTGTGTTTGAAAGAGGAGATGGCACTGTCATCCATACTGCTGTAGTCTATAGATCTCCAACTCAAATCGAAGAAATAGATAACAAATTGATTATAGACTTTGCCAAGATAGCCACAAAGGGGGAAGCGATCATATTGGGTGACTTTTAATCTACCCGATGTGGATTGGATTACTCCTTCTGCAAATCTGGAAAGAAGCAAAAAAATTGTGGATGTTCTCCAAGATGCGTTACTTAGACAAATGGAGATGGAACCAACCAGGGAAAGCTCAATGCTGGATTTAGTGCTCACCAACTGTGATAGCATGTCGAATATCTGGGTGGGTGCCCCTGTGAGCAGCAGCGATCATCACACAGTGTGGTTTGAGATAAAAGCCAAGGTGTAGTCCAATCATAGTAAGCTCAAAGTCCTAAACTTCAAAAACACTGACTTCAATAAAATGGCCGAGTACCTAAAGGAGGAGTTGACAGGGTGGAAGGAGATAAGGGAAGTGGAATTGCAATGGGCTAAACTAAAGGTGGCAATAAAAGGGGTAACAGATAAATATGTAAGAAAAGTAGATAAAAACAAAAAGAGAAGGAAACCTATTTGATTTTCCAACGAATTGGCTGCTCAAATAAAGGCAAAAAACACAGCTTTCGCAAAATTCAAAAGCTTGCAAACAGAGGAACACAAATGAATACAGGATCAAACTCAAAGAGACAAAAAGAGAAATAAGGATAGCAAAATCAAAGGCAGAGGAAAAGATGGCTAAAGATGTTAAGTGTGGCGACAAAACTTATCTCCAGGAACAAGCAGGAATGTAGCCTTCACATATGGATATCATCGGTACCGACGGAACCTGCGTGGGAACGCTCCCCAGCGTCCAATTAGAAAGCTTTTGGGAGCATCCCACAGCGCCTGCGTGCTGCCTTCCCGCCTTTCCCAACTGCCTTTCTCCAGTTCTTCATTTTCCGCGGAGCCAGCAGGTCGTCGTTCCTGTCACCGCAGAAAATTTTTCCCTATTACTTCTTTTTTGTGGTCGCGTCTGCCTTCCCTCGACGCTATACCAGTACCGCCGGTTCTTTCTTTCTTTCTTTCTGTCTTTAAAAAAAAAAAATATATATACTATTTTTTTCCAAACTTTTCTTCCTCAGGTGCACGCACCATTTTGGGCCCTAGGCCCAAAACCTCTTTACTATGGAAAAACCCGCTTCGGGTTTTAAGAAGATAACCAAATGTGGCGGTACCATCTCTGTCCCGACACCCATGAATGGTGCCTTGAATGTTTAGGTCCTGACCATTCCATCTTGGAGTGTATGGCCTGTGCCATGATGTCCAAGAGGGGTCGACAAAACCGAGCTGCTAAGCTCAGTACCCTGATTCCCTCCGATGCAGCCTCTGTGGCATCGACGTCATCCAGGGCTTCGTCTTCCTCCCATGGATCTCAGGTAACTAAACATAAGTCTGGCCGGTCCTCAAAGGGTAGATCTCCTTCCAAGCATCAAGATGCCTCTAGCGTTGCCCTTGAGGGTTCTGTACCGGCAAAATTGCCCCGGCGGGAGGCTTCGGCTTCTAAAGCATTATCGGGGCTCCAGGATGTTCTCGAAGCCTCAACATTGGCAGAACTACTGGTGCCATGCTATGGGGTACCGGCTGCTTTCTCCAGTACTGATACCCAAGCATTGGCAGCGTCGATAGACCAGAGGTTCCTGGCTATTGAACGCAGTCTGGCGGCTCTCCTAGCGGCATCGACACCCTCGGAACCGCATCAGACAGTTCAACCGACTCCGGCACCGGTACCGACAACTTCGGCATCGACGTCTGTGTTGGCATTGCCGGCACCCAGTCATGCTATGCCTTCCGGTACCGATACCCCGGTACCGATTCTCCCCGGCACCGACTTTGGTCGGTACAGATATCGTGCTCTACAAGAGCATCCGGACAGACGGTACTTCCAATCCTGGGAGGAGTCTGAGGATTCTGATAGCTTCATCGGTTACCGGAGTACTTCTCCCGGAGGAGCCTTCCTCTCCTAAACGCAGGATGTCTCCTCCAGAAGATATCTCCTTTCAGGACTTTATCAGGGAGGTGTCTCGAGGTCTTTCCATTACTTTAGCTCCTGAAACAGAGCCCAGGGCAAAGGAGTTGGAAATTTTGCAATATCCCAAAGCTCCTAAGGAGGCAGCTACTTTGCCTATCCATGAGATCTTACATGATCTCATGTTGAGAATGTGGGAGACACCTCTTACCACCTCTCCTCACTCTTGTAGACTGGATACCATGTATCGAGTACCTCCGTGTCCTCGCTTCCAGAAAACTCAGCTTCCTCACCACTCTATTGTAGTGGAATCAGCTATGAGAAGGATCAGAAGTGCAAAGAGGCATGCCTCTAATCCTCCAGGACGTGATGTGGAACTTTGGATGTCGTACTTTCCAGGCTTCCATGCTTTCTGCCAGGATCAGTTCCTATATTTTATATATGGGAATGTTCCTTAAGGAAGTCACAGGAGATTGAGGTTTTGAGCCCTCTCCTTCCTGATGATAAGAGGCAGGATTTTCTCACACTGGTTAAACATGCCCAGGATGTTTCTAAGTTTGTCAATCGTGCAGCTTTTGACTGTTTTGAGTGCATAAGCAGAACTTCTGCCATTGCCATAGGTGCACGTAGAATTGCCTGGCTCCAGGCATCTGATTTGGAGCTCTGGGTGCAGGACAAACTGGGCAATATCCCTTGTACAGGTGAGAATCTATTCGGCAAGAATTGGCAAGAGAAGGCCAATGAATCGGATGCTGACAACTCCACTTTGGATAGACTGTCCAAAGCCACAGCTAATCCTGCAAGGAGAAAATCTTTCAAGAAACCATTCTTCTCCAAGAAGAAGAGGTTTTTTCCTTCTTATTCCCAGCAGGCACGTTCTGCAGGTCAACCTGCCCAAAAGAGTCAGCAACCACCTAAACAGAGGAAAGCAAAGACTGCTAAGCCTCAACCGTCTCAGCAGTCTCAGCCTCCACAAGGCCTTTGACTTCCATCTAGAGAACTTAGCCTTCCTGGCTCTCAATGGTCTCGAGCCTTCCACCATTCCAGGAAGGTTGTGCTACTTTGCCCCCAGATGGGGGCAGATAACAGCAGAGCATTGGACTCTCTCCATTATAAAAGAGGGGTACAAGCTTCACTTTCTGTGCATGCTCCCTCCCACAGTAGTAAGACAGTTCATTTCTCAGACCTCTCTCATCAATCTGTTAGATCAAGAGGTCACTATCCTTCTTGCCCAAGGGGCAATAGAAGAATTACCTATTTCTCAACAGGGTACAGGGTTTTACTCCCCCTATTTCCTTATCCCAAAGAAAACAGGGTGACACAGACCTATTTTAGACCTCAGAGAATTGAACAAATTCCTCTTCAAAGAGAAATTCAAGATGATTTCTCTGGGAACCCTGCTGCCATACCTTCAGAGTCAGGATTGGCATTATTCTCTAGATCTTAAGGATGCGTACACTCATGTTCTCATCCATCCAACTCACAGAAAGTTCCTTCGGTTCCTTTTTCAAGGAAAGCACTA
The DNA here is from genome assembly GCA_033557465.1 of Ichthyophis bannanicus. Taxonomy (NCBI): domain Eukaryota; kingdom Metazoa; phylum Chordata; class Amphibia; order Gymnophiona; family Ichthyophiidae; genus Ichthyophis; species Ichthyophis bannanicus. The sequence continues at coordinate 967,860,691 of CM066033.1, read as the reverse complement.
CCAATACAGGGTGCTTCCTTTTAGCCTGGCCTCAGCACCAAGGGTGTTTACGAAGTGCATGGCTGTGGTAGCAGCATTTCTTCGTACTCTAGGAATATTCGTCTTCCCCTACTTAGACGATTGGCTCATTCGAGCTCCATCAGAGTCAGAGGCCAGGATTTCTCTATCTTGCACAATGCATATTCTCCAGTATTTGGGTCTGGTCATAAACATCCCAATATCCAGTTTAATTCCCACTCAGTCTCTAGAGTTCATAGGAGCTTTGCTGGATGCCAGAAAAGCAAGGGCCTATCTTCCCCAGACCCGTTGCCTTCGTATGGTGCAGTTAGCTTCTCAAGCAGCGCAAAAGCCTCTTCTCACTGCTCGAGAAATGTTACAGCTTCTAGGCCACATGGCATCCACCGTGCATGTGGTTCCTTATGCTCTCCTCCACATGAGAGCAGCCCAGTGGACTTAATGCACTCAATGGACCCAGGCATCAGGGGGCCTGTCGGACAAAATAGCAAACACAAATCGCCTTATTTTGTCCCTCCAATGGTGGCAGTCCACTCAAAACCTGTTGATGGGGTCCCCATTTCAACAACCTTTACCTCAGGCAACTCTCACAACAGATGCTTCACCAATGGGTTGGGGAGCTCATCTGCAAGACCTCTCCACCCAAGGCACTTGGACTCCACAGGAGACTCATCTACACATGAATCTCTGGGAAATCAATTTTCCTTGCTCTTCGAGTGTTCCACACCCTGCTCAGCTACAAGACAGTCCTCATTCAGACGGACTATCAAGTAGCCATGTTCTACGTGAACAACCAGGGAGGAACAGGCTCTCTGTCGCTTTGCAACAAAGCTTTGCAACTATGGGCCCTCGCCAGAGAGCATCAGATTCATCTCCTGGCAGTGTATCTTCCAGGCAACCAAAACTCTTGGGCAGACAGACGCACTCGAGTTCTGTTTCCACTCGAATGGTCTCTACATGCAGACCAAGTGGCCAGGATTTTTCAAATTTGGGGAACCCCGGACATAGACCTCTTTGCAAGTCTGTTGAATGCCAAACTTCCCCGGTTCTGTTCCAGAATTCCGGCTCAGGGCTCTCAGGCCAGGGATGCTTTCCTCCTTCATTGGGGGTCAAGACTTCCTTTATGACTTTCCTCCCATTCCCCTAATTCCCAAAACCCTATTCAAGCTTCAGAGAGACAGAGGCCATATGATTCTCATAGCTCCACATTGGCCACGGCAGGTGTGGTACCCTCTGCTTCTACATATCTCTCAAGCTCCCTCTCTGGAGTTAGGATCTGCTCCAGATCTCCTATCTCAGGAGGACGGAATGTTATGGCATCCCAATCCCCAGTCTCTACATCTCAGGGCTTGGTTGCTGAAGGCCTAGATCTTCATGATCTTAACCTTTCTCAGCAAGTAAAGGATATCCTTTATGCTTCCAGAAAACCTTCCACAAGACGCTCTTATGCTTTCAAGTGAAAAAGGTTTACCTTATGGTGCTCGCAGAAGGGTCTTAGCCCTCTTGCAATACCTCTGGAATCATTACTGGAGTATCTCCTTCATTTATCCAATGCAGGACTTAAGACTAACTCGGTAAGAGTCCATTTGAGTGCTATTGCAGTGTCTTTCAAGCCTTTAAATGGACAACCTATTTCCTCTCATCCTCTTATAGCAAGATTTATGAGAGGTCTTCTTCTAACCAAGCCTCCCATTAGGCCACCACCAGTGGCATGGGACTTAAACCTGGTTCTTGGTCAGCTCATGAAGGAGTGGAGGAGTGGCCTAGTGGTTGGGGCAAGGTACTTCAGGCCGGAAGGTCGGGGGTTCAAATCCCACTAGAGGACAGCAACCTTGGGCCGGAAGGACTGGGGTTTCTAGTCCCACAGGTGCTCCTTGTGGTCTTGGGCAAGCCACTTAACCCTCCATAGCCCATGTTCCCTGTAAAATAGTTATCTCCAAGTTATAATGCCCTGTTCAATGTAATTTCAGTTTGTTCAATGTAAACCGCACTGATGCAGAATAACGCGGTATATAAGAGAATGTAAATAAATAAAATAAAATAAATAAATAAATGAAGCCACCTTTCGAACCCTTAGCTACTACCTCATTGAAATTCCTTTCCTGGAAGGTTATCTTTCTCATTGCAATCACATCAGCACGTCGCATCAGTGAATTGCAGGCACTAGTGGCTGATCCACCTTATACAAGGTTCCATCATGACAAGGTAGTCCTTAGGACTCATCCACACTTTATGCCAAAGATGGTCTCGCCTTTTCATCTGAACCAAGCGGTCTACCTGCCTGTGTTTTTTCCAAGGCCTCATGCATCAAATGCAGAAAGGAATTTTCATACTTTAGACGCTAAAAGAGCTTTAGCCTTTTACTTACAAAGAACACAGCAACATAGAAAGCCCTCTCAACTCTTTGTTGCTTTTGATCCTTCTCATTTGGGACTACCAGTCTCCAAGAGAACACTGTCCAACTGGATTGCACAGTGTATTTCATTTGCCTATCAGAATAAGAATCTTCCTCTGGAGGGCCATGTGAGAGCCATGGCAGCTTCAATGGCTCATCTGCACTCTGTGTCTATCGACGACATCTGCCGAGCAGCCACTTGGGCCTCAGTTCATACCTTCACAGCCCATTACTGCTTGGACAAGGACTCCCACCGGGATGCCTTGTTTGGTCAGGCTGTTCTCCAACACCTCTTCCATACCTAATCAATTCCTACCCACCATCCCTGGTTGGATGCCAGAGATCCAAGGGGGGAAGTGGAGCCCTTCACAGGGACACACAACTTCTGGGGTCTCTCCCTGGCATCTAAAGCTAGGGAGTCCCCATATGTGAAGACTACATTCCTGCTTGTTCCTGGATATAGCATAGTTACTCACCTGTAATAGGTGATCTCCGGGAACAGCAGGAATTTAGTCTTCACAACCCACCCACCTCCCCTAGGAGTTGTATCTCTCTATCTCTTTCTCTTTCCCTCTCTCTCTCTTTGTCTCAGCTTTAAACTCAACTGGAGAGAGGCAGTTGGGAAAGGCGGGAAGGCAGAATGCAGGCGCTGTGGGATGCTCCCAAAAGCTTTCTAATTGGACGCTGGGGAGCGTTCCCGCCCAGGCTCCGTCGGTACCGACGATACCCATATGTGAAGACTAAATTCCTGCTGTTCCCGGAGATCACCTGTTACAGGTGAGTAACTATGCTTTCTTCAGGTATATTCGGGAAAGGAAGAAGATCAGAGGTGGAATTACAGGACTCAGAAGTGCTGGGAACGGACTCGTGGAAAGTGACATTGAAAAAGCAGAATTGCTAAACAAATATTTCTTCTTTGTTTTTACTAAAGAAAATCCTGGAGAAGGACCACATGTGACTCCCAAATATAAAAATGGAAATGAAGTAGATGATACACCATTCACAGAAGATGATGTGTTAGAACAACTTGCAAAGCTGAAAGTGAACAAGGCCATGGGGCTGGATGGGATACATCCCAGGATACTGAAAGAGCTCAGAGAGGTTCTTGCAGGGCCATTAAAGGATGTTTTCAACAGATCTTTGGAAACAGGAGAGGTTCCTCAGGACTGGAGAATGGCTGATGTCGTACCTCTACACAAAAGTGGTGACAGGGCAGAAGTGTCAAACTACAGGCCTGTGAGCCTTACCTCGGCGGCGGGAAAAGTAATGGAGGCGCTCCTGATAGAGCGAATAGTGAACTTTCTCAAAACCAACAGGTTACAAGACCTAAGGCAACATGGTTTTACCGAAGGACGATCTTGCCAAACAAATTTGATTGATTTCTTTGACTGGGTGACCAGAGAACTAGATCAGGGGCATGCGATGGATGTCATCTACCTGGATTTCAGCAAAGCCTTTGATACTCTCCCTCATAGGAGGCTTATCAATAAACTCAGTAGTTTGGGGATGGTTCCCAAGGTGGTAAACTGGATCAGAAATTGGTTAACTGAGAGACAACAGAAGGTGATGGTAAATGGAGCTCACTCGGATGAAAGGAAGGTGATTAGCGGGCTGCTCCAGGGTTCGGTCCTGGTCCCGGCACTGTTCAATGTATTTCTGAGTGATATTGCTGAAAGACTGAATGGAAAGGTCTGTCTTTTTGCAGATCACACAAAAATTTGCAACAGAATGGACTCCCCTGAGGGAGTGCTTAACATGAGGAAAGATCTACAAAAGCTGGAAGAATGGTGTAATGCTTGGCAATTAAGATTTAATGCAAAGAAGTGCAGTGTCATGCACTTGGATAGCAGAAATCCAAGGGAAATGTACGCGATAGGAGGCGAGAGGTTGGTGTGCACGGATCAGGAGAAAGACCTTGGTGTGATTATTTCTGTAGATCTCAAGGTGGTAAAACAGTGCGACAAGACGGTGACAAAAACCAGGAGGATGTTGGGTTGCATACGCAGAGGAATTACCAGCAGAAAGGAAAAGGTACTAATGCCACTGTATAAGTCACTGGTGAGGCTTCACTTGGAATACTGTGTTCAGTTTTGGAGACCATATCTTGCAAAGGATGTAAAAAGACTGGAAACTGTTCAGAGGAAGGCGACCAAAATAATTTGGAGCCTGCATCAGAAGCCTTATGAGAAGAGATTTGAAGACCTAAATATGTACACTTTGGAGGAGAGGAGGGATAGGGGAGATATGATTCAGACCTTTAAATACTTCATTATTGCTCTTTAACAAACAAACCTCTTCCAAAGATGGGGTAGCTGTAAAACTAGAGGGCATAACATGAAGCTGCAAGGTGATAAATTGAAAGGCAATGTCAGGAAATACTTCTTCACTGAAAGGGTGGTGGATGCTTGGAATGCCTTCCCGATGGAAGTGGCGGGGGCAAACACAGTGGCGAAATTCAAAATGGCATGGGACAGATATAGTGGATCCCTTTACAGCAACAGAATAAAACCAAAATAAACTGAACCATCTAATTTCTCAACAAATAGGGTGTCCTACATGGAGCGGTGGGTTCACCCCTAAAACCAAGACATGGGGAGGGGTGGCCTGCACAGAGCGGCAGGGCACCCCTGGACAAAGACATGGGGAGGGATGCACGGTGCACCCCTAAACAAAGACATGGGGAGGGGTGCACCTACTCCTGCCATCTTACTGGGCAGACTAGATGGACCATACTAGTCTTTATCTGCTGTTATTTACTATGTTACTATGTTCTTTTTGTACCTTTGCTTTCTGACTGCTTTGCTAGCTTCTCTAAGTTTTTTCTTTTTCCAAATATAGATGCCTGTCTTCCTCTCTCTGTGATCTTTTGTATTTCATGAAGGCCTCCCTCTTTTTTTCACCTTTTCAGCTACTTCTTGTGAGAACTATAGCAGCCTCCTTTTCCTTTTACATTTTATTTAGCTTTCTAACAATAAGGTTTGTTGCCCTTAAAATATCCCCTTTCAGTTTTGCCCACTGTTTTTCTACATCCCCCAGTTGTTCCCATCCCACTAATGACTCTTTGAGGTATTGTCACATCTTGGCAAAGTTAGTTTTCTTAGTCTAAGACCCTCACTTTTGAATGGATTTTATCAGCTCTAGTCCTAATACTGAACAATACCTAGGGATGCCAAATGATCTCCCATTGTAACATCAGAAACTCTTTTTCCCACAGATAACAAATAAGAAAAATCGAAGTTATCAATGTCCATGTTTAATGTACATTACGAAGTTTAAGTTTCAATGTAAACCTCTTTGATTGAAATGATAAAGCGGTATATAAAACCTGTTAAATAAATAAATAAAGATAAGCACTAAGTCCAGTATAGCCCTATCACATGTGGGTTCTGTTGCCAGTTACCTGAATAGTTCTCTCTATAGAGAATCCAAGATCTGCTTAATTCTAGATGACACCGCAGCAGGATGTGCCAGTCTATATCCGGCATGTTGAAATCGCCTTTATCTGTAGCACTTCTCTTTCATGGCAATACTGTGTATGTCTTCTATTAAATCTTCATCCACTTATATGCCCTGTGAGGTGGATCTGTATATAACTCCAGTGCAAATGGATTTCCCTTTCCCTCTTTCGAGTTTAACCCACAGTGCCTCCTTTCTTCCTTTTAAGCCCTGTAATTCTATAGCTTTAATATTATTTTTAACATATAGTGCCAGTCCACCTCACCTTTTCCCTACCCTGTCCTTCTTGAGTAGAATATAGCCCGGTATAATTATATCCCAGTCATGGTTTTCTGTGACCCATGTCTCCGCAACCACCACTAAATCCAAGTCAGCTTCTTCCATTAAAGCCTCAACATCTGAGATCTTATTTCCCATGCTATGGGCATTTGTACATACTGCTTTCCAGATGTTACCTCTGTTACCCATTTCTGCAGAAGTATTTAATGTTTCACTTACCTGGGTGCTTTCTTCACTTACCTGGGGGCTGTCTTCGCCCTTCCCAACTAATCTAGTTTAAAGCCCTCTTCGGTAGGTTAGCCATTCTGCTGCTGAAGACACTTAGACCCTTCTTGGACATATGGTCACCATCTCTGCTCTGAAGATTTAATGTATAATTTTTAATTTTTAGGCTTTAAATTTAAAACTGAAGTCTATGATAGTGTAATGAAAGACCTTTGTTAATTTCATATTTATTATAGCGCTGGGGTTCTCATTTTATTATGGCTGTGTATTGCCTGAGATTATGTAGAAATACTGCTTTAAAAAAACTATATTTGCTTGTAGTTTGCTTTTCGTAATCATAAATGTGTTTGTTTCTTATTTTTCTTAGCCGACCTCGATGAGGGCAATACGTGCTAGGTATGATCCATTTCTTCAGACAAGACATCGAGTAGAACAGGTAAAACGGATGAACGTCTGTGTATATGATGGCTCACAGTGACCTCCAGAATGGTTGAATATACTCAGGAAGTAATGATGCATCCTGAGTCTTTTCACTGCTTTTTCCTTGATTAAAATAGGTGGCTAGGAATGACATCTTTGCAGTGTAGTGTCAAAGAAAGGTGACATTCATAGTTAGGGGACTCATAGCTAGGGCATTCATAGATCATACTTTATACATGATAGGCATTTGTGTTTGATCACATAGAAGGTAACTTTTTAACTAGGTGCCTTGGCTGGAAGAGCACTAGGTGTGTAAGTTGAGCTTATTTTTGTTTTATAGAGTTTAACAATGACTAGAGCTCTATGTTAGAGAGGGCATTGAGTCAGAAAGGATTAAAGTTTTGCAAGAAACAAAATCTGCTGTAGAATCTCTATGGATTGAAATTCCATGTGAAAAGGGGAAGGCGATGGCAGTGGGGGTGTACTATCGTCCGCCTGGCCAGAATGAACAAATGGATGATGAAATGCTCAAAGAAATCAAGGAAGCTAGCAAAAGTTACAGTGCAGTAATAATAATGGGTGATTTCAATTACCCCGGCATCGACTGGGTCAGTGTCACAACAGGACATGCTAGGGAGATAAAGTTCCTAGATGAAATAAATGACTGCTTCTTGGAGCAGCTGGTTCATGAACCGACCAGAGGGGAAGCAATATTAGACCTAGTCCTTAGTGGAACACCAGATGTAGTGCAAGAGATAAGGGTGTTGGGGCCACTTGGCAATAGTGATCATAGCATGATCACCTTTGATTTAATTAGTGGAGGAGGGATAGTAAGGAAATCCACAGTACTACCCTTTAACTTTCAAAAGGGAGACTATGATAAAATGAGGAAAACAGTTAAGAAAAAACTAAAAGGAGCAGTTGCAAAGGTTAAAGACGTACATCAAGCTTGGGTGTTGTTGAAAAATACTATCTTGGAAGCCCAGACCAGCTGTATTCCACGCTTTAAGAAAAGTGGAAGGAAGTCCAAAAAACTGCCAGCATGGTTTAAAGGTGAGGTCAGAGAGGCTATTGTTGCCAAAAAAGCATCTTTCAGGAAATGGAAAAAAGAGCCAAACGATGAAACCTGGAAACAACACAAGCACTGGCAAGTCAAATGCAAGGCACTGATTAAGGCAGGCAAAGAGAGAATTTGAGAAGAAGCTTGCTGCGGAAGCAAAAACGCGAAATAAAGACCTTTTCAAGTACATTCGTAGCAAAAAACCTGTGAGAGAGTCAGTTGGTCCATTAGATGATAAAGGGGTTAAAGGAGCACTAAGAGGCGACAAGGCGATAGCGGAGAGACTGAATGAATTCTTTGCTTCGGTCTTTACTGAGGAAGATGTAGGGATGTTACCCATGACTGAAGTGGTATTTAAAGGTGTGGAAGAATTGAAGGAAATATCGATACATTGGGAAGATGTCTTACAACTATTAGATAAACTGAAGAGTAGCAAATCACCTGGGCTGGATGGTATACATCCAAGGGTGTTGAAAGAACTGAAATTTGAGATTACTGACCTGCTATCAGTAATCTGTGAACTATCATTAAAATCATCTCTCATACCTGAGGATTGGAGGATCGCCAATGTAACACCAATTTTTAAAAAGGGTTCGAGGGGTGATCCGGGAAACTACAGACCGGTGAGCCTGACATCAGTACCGGAAAAATGGTAGAAACCATCATAAAGAATAAAATTACTCAGCATGTAGATAGTCACGACCTAATGGGAGACAGCCAACATGGCTTTAGACAAGGAAGATCTTGTCTTACTAATCTGTTATGTTTTTTTGAAGGAGTGAATAAACAGGTGGACAAAGGTGAGTCGGTTGATATTGTGTATCTGGACTTTCAGAAAGCCTTTGACAAGGTCCCTCATGAGAGACTTTTGGCAAAACTAAAGAGTCATGGGATAGGAGGCAGTGTACTATTGTGGATCAGGAACTGGTTAAAAGATAGAAAGCAGAGGGTAGGGCTAAATGGCCAATTTTTCCAATGGAGAAAGGTGAATAGTGGTGTACCCCAGGGATCTGTGCTGGGTCCGCTGCTTTTTGACATATTCATAAATGACCTGGAAAGTGGAATAACGAGTGAGGTTATCAAATTTGCAGATGACACAAAACTATTTAAAGTTGTTAAAACCCAGGAGGATTGTGGAAACTTGCAAGAGGATCTTGATAAATTGGAAGACTGGGCATCAAAATGGCAGATGAAATTTAATGTGGAGAAGTGCAAGGTTATGCACCTAGGGAAGAACAACCCAAACTATGGTTACACGATGCAAGGTTCCACATTAGGAACCACCACCCAGGAAATAGATTTAGGCGTCATTGTGGATACCATGTTAAAACCCTCGGCCCAGTGTGCAGCGGCGGCCAAGAGAGCAAATAGAATGCTAGGTATGATAAGGAAAGGAATGGAAAATAAAACAAAAGATATTATAATGCCTCTATATCGTTCCATGGTGAGACCGCACCTTGAATATTGTGTGCAATTCTGGTCGCCGTATCTTAAAAAGGATATAGCGATTTTAGAAAAGGTTCAGAGAAGAGCCACCAAAATGGTAAAGGGGATGGAAGCTACTCCTATGAAGAAAGGCTAAAAAGGTTGGGGGCTCTTTAACCTGGAAAAGAGACGGCTGAGGGGAGATATGATAGAAGTCTATAAATTAATGAACGGAGTGGAACGGGTAAACGTAGATCGATTGTTTACCTTATCAGAATATAGAAAGACTAGGGGACATGCAATGAAGCTACAGGGTAAACTATTTAAGACTAATAAAAGAAAATATTTTTTCACTCAACGTGTAATCAAACTCTGGAATTTGTTACCGGAGGATGTAGTAAAGGCTGTTAGTGTAGCTGGGTTTAAAAAAGGTTTGGACAAGTTCCTGGAGGAAAGGTCCATAAACCATTATTAAGAAGGGACCCAGGATATCAATGCTTGAACCAATACAAGCATTGTGGAACCTTTGTCCCTTGGGGAAACTGCTAGGTACGTATGACCTAGATTGGCCACTGTTGGAAACAGAATACTGGGCTTGATGGACCTTGGTCTGACCCAGTATGGCATATCTTATGTTCTTATGTTCTTAGAGCTACATGAGATACATGCTAACCAGCCTGTAGTTCTCACTATCATCCTAGAGATAATTCTCGGTGTCATAACTAGAGATACATGCTAAAGGAAAAGGGATTATAGAATGAAATATAATAAACTATAGGCAAAAAAATAAAATTACATTCTTGCTGGTCTTCAATATGGGAGGCTATAAGTTGGATAATGAAGAAGAAACCAGTAGAAAAAGAAAATCAAGGTCAAGGTGGTTATATGCAAACACAAAGTCCGTATGCTACATAGTCTTCAACCTGCTGTGCAGGAGTTGAATTCGTAACTGTATTCCTCGAGGCCAAGAAACTAGATAACTGGGCAGGTTAAAAAAAATATACGTTGCTTCTTGCAAATGTACAGTGCATTTGCAGGGTTATGTTAAAATAAAAATGGCACTTAGCTGGGTAACACTAGGTTTTAATAACAAAAATTGTCATAGTCTGTTCTTGTCTCTCTGGCCACATCAGGGAAAACCTTAAATTATTATTTTTTTTATCTTCAATTATGTTTTATTGCATTTTATCCAATACAGTACTACAAAAGCCCTGGAATCAAAGAGTCTTTAAACTTAAAAAAAACCTTTTTCATCAACCAATCTCTGTCAGAGTCCAGTACCAATTGTAGAAAAAGGGTTGAGGGCCTCACCAGATTGTTCAAGGAGATCTGTCAAATTCAAGGTATCAAAAGGCAATCCCAGTTCCATACCACCTGAAACCGCCGTTTTCCTCCCCTAAATGCAAATCAGATACTTCAGTCATGGGAGGGAGAACAGACTCAAGTGTTCACCTTCGGCACTTCAAGAAGGTATTGTAAAACATAACATATATGGCGTAAGAGTTATTAAACATGAAAACGTTTGAAAAGCCAAAGAAGGATACAAGATCAGTTTCTTTAAAACTTCAGTCTTCCTGTGAGCAGCAAGATTTTCCCATACCAAACCAGCCTCAGCATTTTCTGACCTCTGAATACTCTCATATAATGCAGAGTAACGCTCTTGTACTTGCTCCACATCTTTCTTTGACTGTTCAGCCATTTGATAGGACAAAACAGTGAACTGCCCTGAAAGAGACTTTTGAATGGATTGAAGAGTGTTCCAAGTAGAATTTAAATCTCTAGAGGCCAGGCCCCCAGTAGTATTAGCAGTAAGACTAGTGTCTGAAATTCCTGCCATTGCTGTTGTCTCTTGAAAATTCGGGGCTTCGGATATAGGACCTGCTGAAGACTATACCAGCCGGTTACTTCCACCCATGCCGGGAGCGGATACCGCAGGCTCCAACTGGTACTAGAATGTTGCTCCCTCCTTTCTAGGAGCTACTGTGGCACCTGCTACATCACCGGTGAAAAGCATTATTTATTTATTTTATTTATAAGCTTTCCTATACCTCCCCTTCCAAAGATTAAGGGCGGTTTACAGTTAGCAAACCAATTACATTAAACTTAGAACTTAAACTTGGAACAATGATATTACAAGGAAATAATTCATAGAGTATATACAGGTAAGAACATACAATATTTACAGAAAACATATTACAAGCAACATATTTACAAGGGAGTTATATGTTCATGAGCGTTGCATAGAACAGTTAGTTTGGGTAGTTGGGTAATTCCTGATGATATTAAGTGGGAGGGATCAGGGGATGTTCTCTAAAAGACTTATGTTATATTGGGTATATTTTGTTTCCATCAGTTGAGTAACCAAAATATTTTATGAATAGATATGTTTTAATTTCCTTGCAAAAATCTTTAAGATCCTTGATGGCGCTTAGCTTTTCCGGTAGACATTCCAGAGTATAGGTGAAAAGTAAGCGAGTGCTCTGTTACTCGTCAAATGGTTTGTGTTGCGATAGTAGGGACTGCCATGGTATTTTTATTGCATCCTCTTCTAGATCTCTCTTTAGATGAGATGCTAATCAGGTTAGATATGATGGGGCTATTTCCCTCAGGAGTTTAAATGTAATCATGAGTATTTTATATTTAATACGGCTCAAAATAGGTAACTGATGTAACGTGAAGTATTGGTGTGATGTATTCTGTGCTGTTTATCTTATAGATAATGCGGGCATCAATATTTTGGGCCATTTGAAGTTGATTAAGGGTCTGCTTAGGTGCACCTTGTAAAATACTATTTGAAAAATCGAAATGTGGAAGGGATCATAGCCTGGAGCACAGAACGAAAGTCATGACTAGCCAGATATGGTTTAAAATGTTGAAGCATTCACAATTTATAGAAGATGGTTCTAGTAATTAGTTTTATGTGGGTAGTCATGGTATGTGTCTGATCCAGGGTAACCCCAAGGTATTTCACTTCAGTTTTTACTTCTAGCTCAACATCCTGAAGTTGTAGTTTTGAAGGGTGGAATAAAGTTTTGGTTCCTTGTAATGAGTAAGACCTCTGTTTTGTTATAATTTATGTTTCCTGATCGTGTCCCAGTCTAGTCCCATAACCTCTGGGTTCCCAATCCAATCCAGCAGCTTGGAGACTGAGAAACTCCACCTTTTTGTGACATCATCTGTATAAGTCTCCGGTGCCAGCCCCATGCCACCAGTCACCTCAGTCTCCAAGCAGCTGGATAGTTGGGAGCCCGGGGGTCCCGGGCTCACAGGAGAAACAATTGGGTCACTTTAGTTTATGGGCTTAATTTAGCTGTTAGTTAATTTTGCAATCTGTTTCTTTCAATTGGGAGCACTCCAGCTCTTTGGCTCTGAGTCCTCCGTCTCCCTTCTCCTCTCCTCCCTCCCTCCCTCCTGCACCTGACTTTTCTTCGGGGCAGAGCTTATTGCTGTAGCCGGCTGTTTCGGAAGTTTTGCCTGAGACACAGCAGCGGCCCGGTCAAGCTCCGGAGGGGTAACTCTGTCTTCGGGGAGAGCCGGCGCCACGCGGAAGACTGTGCCTGCTAGCGCGTTCGGCTGCTCCTACCCCCCCTTCTCTGTCTCTACCGCTGTCCAGGACCGCTCCGGTGAGTTTCCCTTGGGGGGGACGGGGGGTGTTCCCTTGGCTGGTCGGGAGTCTCACGAGCACCTGCGGGGCCGTCTTCCGAGCCTGAGGGGTGTTACTGTGCTCGGGCAGGGGCCGCGGCTCTATTAATTTTTCTCAGCGCGCTTTCACGCTCTTTTTTCCTCGCGGCCCTGCCTCGTGGCGATGGTGCGGTTTTCTGCGCGGGCCGGATATTTTTTGTTTTTGGGATTGCCGGGCTTTGTTCTACTGGGCTGTTCAGCTCCTTAGGGAGAGTTTTTGCAGCATAACGGTGCAGGCATACTCCCTGATTTCGCAGCACAGCAGTTTTCAGCTTTGGGGTCCCTCTCTGTGCCCTCAGCGTTTTTTGGTGGGAGCTGCATTTTTTCGGGTGTCCCGGGCCCTTCTCTTTTCACCCAGGTTTTCTAATGAGACAGTAGTGTTCAGCATGTCCTCCAAACCCCTTTGCATTGTGTGTGGGACACGGAAGGGCACAAGTGCAGGGGTCTGCAAAGAGTGTGCGGGGGAGGCCCGGAGCTGGATAACCCCCCCTCGCAGGCAGCTCCGGCGCCAGGACCCGGGCCAGAGGCTTCGCCTTCGCGCATGCCGGCCCTGGCGCAGGAGGAGCCGCTGCCAGGAACATCTTCAGGTTTGGGCACGCCGGCTTCTCCCATGGTGTTGCCCAATGAGCTCTCTGCCATCTTTTCCCAACAGTTTGTGGCATTTCTTCAGCATTCTGCTTTTAGTAGTTTGTTGCAGGCAGGTTTGCCGAGCGGCTCCAGCGGAGCCGGTAAACGTCTGGCATCCCCGCGTCGGTCCATCTCCCCGGTTAGGAGCAAGAAGGCTCGGGGCGACGATACCCTAGGGGACCTCTCCGGACTGTCGGAGAGCCCTCTGTCAGATGAGGGCGCCCACAGTGTCAGTTTGGAGGACGAGTTAGAGGAGGGCGAGATCCCTGAAAAGGAGGATCAGGCTAGGGTAGTGCGAGTTTTTCGGAGAGAGGAACTGCCATCCCTCATTGTAGAGTCGCTCAAAGCACTCAACATGCCGGAGCCTGCGGCTGCGGAGGACGAGTCATTGGAGGATCCGCTGCTGCAGGTGTTCTGGAAAACTCAAAGAGCTTTCCCGGTGCACAGGGTGTTTCAGGAGATGATTCAGGAGGAATGGAATGTCCCCGAAGCGCCCTTGAAAGGCGCCAGAGTGATGGGCCGTTTGTACCCTTTATTGGACCGGGACAAGGAGGTGTTTCAACCTCCCAGGGTGGACGCTGCGGTTTCGGCAGTGACCAAGAAGACTGCCATTCCTGTGGAGGGCAGCGCGGCGCTCAAGGACGTTCAGGATAGAAAACTGGATGTCTTGCTCAGGCAAGTCTTTGATGTTAATGCTCTCTACCTGCAGGCGGCCATCTGTGGCGCCTGGGTTTCTAGGGCCTGCCTGCGTTGGTCTCAGAAAGTGCAGGAAGGCCAGGAGTCTCTTTTGGCAGGCGAAGCGGCACGTCTGGAGTCAGGGGCCGCTTACCTCTCGGACCTCCAGTACGACCTTATGCGGGGGCTGTCCAAGAGTATGGCGTCGGCGGTGGCAGCACGGCGCTATCTCTGGTTACGTAACTGGTCCGCAGACACGTCGTCCAAGACGCGGTTGAGCAAGTTGCCCTTTAAGGGGGCGTCTGCTGTTCGGCGAGGACTTGGACAAGCTAGTCAAGGAGCTCGGGGAGTCCAAGGGCGGCCGGTTGCCAGAGGACAAGCCCAGGGCCTCTCGGGGGGCATCGAGTTCCAGGGGGCAGTTGCGGGACTCTCGTCACTTTCGTTCCCAAAGAGGTTCTCCAGGACAGAGGGGGCGTTTCCCCTATCGAACCCAGGGTTTCCGGGGGTTTCGGGGAGCGGGCCGAGGCTTCGGTCTTAATGCCTCCTCCTCCTCCTCTCTTAATCTTAAAAAGCCACAATGAAGTGAGGGGGGCCCAGTCGCCCACCACCCCCGTGGGAGGACGTCTGCGGGAGTTCCTTCCCGCCTGGGCCCACATTACGACGGATCAGTGGGTGTTGGAAGTTGTTCGCGAAGGTTACGCTCTGGAGTTTTTACGTCCCGTGCGGGACTCCTTTGTGCTCTCCCCCGGCAGATCTGTGGCAAAGCGGGCAGCCTTAAGGCAGACGGTACAGCGGTTACTGGACCTCAGGGCGATTGCGCCCGTGCCCGTAGATCAGTACGGGTGCGGTCGATACTCCATTTATTTTATTGTCCCAAAGAAGGACGGAGGTGTTCGACCGATCCTGGATCTCAAAGGAGTCAACCGCTGTCTCCGTGTGTCCCACTTTCACATGGAAACCCTGCGCTCCGTCATAGTGGCGGTGCGACAGGGGGAGTATCTCACCTCCCTGGACCTGTCCGAGGCTTACCTCCACATTCCTATTCGGCAGGAGCATCACAAGTTTCTCAGATTTGCAGTCCCGTTCGGACATTTTCAGTTCCAGGCGTTGCCCTTCGGACTAGCAACCGCCCCGCGAGTCTTTACAAAGGTCATGGTGGTGGTGGCGGCGGCTCTGCGAAAGGAAGGCATTCTCGTGCATCCTTATCTGGACGATTGGCTGATCCGGGCGAAATCGCACGACGACAGCGTGCGGGCCACGGCCCGGGTAGTAGGCTTGCTGGTGAGCCTCGGTTGGATTGTCAATCTTTCCAAGAGCCATCTACAGCCTTCCCAGAATCTGGAATATCTGGGGGCGCGATTCGATACGCGGAACGGAAGAGTGTTTCTTACCAACCAACGGGCCTTGGAATTGCGGAATCGAGTTCAGAGATTCCTCAGGCTCCGGGCGCCATCCGCGTGGCATTACCTGCAGTTGTTGGGCACCATGGCGGCGGCGATAGAGACGGTACCATGGGCAAGAGCTCACATGAGGCCCTTACAGAGGGCTCTGCTTCGCCGGTGGTCTCACCAGCGAGACCCCCTCTCCCGGAAACTAGCGTGTCCGGAGAATGTTCGTCAGTCCTTACTCTGGTGGTTGCTCCCCCAGTCGCTCGAGAGAGGGAAGCCCCTCGAATCACCGGACTGGGTGGCAGTGATGACTGATGCCAGTCTGCTGGGCTGGGGAGCTCACTGCCCAGGGAGTCTTCGCTCAGGGTCTTTGGGATGCTCAAGAAAGCGCCTGGGCGATAAACCGGTTGGAGCTAAGAGCGGTGTCGCTGGCTTTGCAGGAGTTCCGGACGCTTCTCGACGGGAAAGCGGTCCGAGTGCTATCAGACAACGCGACGGCAGTAGCCTACGTCAACAAGCAGGGCGGCACCAGCAGTGCGTCCCTGGAGTCCGAGGCCGAAGCTCTGTGTACCTGGGCAGAGGCTCACCTTCTGGACCTCTCGGCAGCCCATGTCGCAGGGGTAGACAACGTGGAGGCCGACTTCCTCAGCCGGGTAAGAGTGGATCCCGGGGAATGGGTCCTGCATCCCGAAGTGTTCGAAATGGTGGTCCGAAGGTGGGGCAGACCAGTGTTGGATCTCATGGCGACCTTTGCGTCGGCGAAGTGCAACCGTTTCTTCAGCAGACGCAGGGAACGGATGTCGGAGGGCTTGGATGCTCTCTTGCAGATCTGGCCAGAGGAGCAGCTTCTGTATGTTTTCCCGCCGTGGGTGCTGATCGGCCGGGTTCTTCAAAGAGTAGAGGGCTTCCGGGGCCATGTCATCTTGATTGCGCCGGATTGGCCACGGCGTCCTTGGTACGGGGATCTGGTGCGGTTGCTAGTGGACAAGCCCTGGCGTCTCCCCGACTGAGTGGATCTGTTAACTCAAGGGCCGCTGGTCATGCCTCACGTGGGTCGATTCTCTCTTACGGCCTGGCTCTTGAAAGGGCACGGTTGACCTCCCGGGGGTATTCTCCGGCGGTTATCTCTACCTTAGTCAAGTCCAGGAGGCGTTCCACTTCGTTGTCCTACGTCCGCATTTGGAGGATTTTTGAGGCCTGGTGTGGTGAGCGGCATTACCAAGCGTTACGAGCTTCCCTCCCGCAAATCCTGGAATTTTGCAACATGGTTTCGAAAAGGGGTTGGCAGCGGCTTCGTTGCGAGTCCAAGTGGCTGCTTTATCTTGTTTCAGAGGCAGGCTGGCGGGTCAGTCGCTGGGGGTCCAGCGGGATGTAAAACGGTTTCTCCGAGCGGTTTCTCTTGCTAGGCCTCCGACCCGTCCAGTCTTTCCCAAATGGAGTCTTCCCTTTGTTTTGGAGGCCTTAGTGGGGGAGCCCTTTGAGCCGCTGGCTAGGGCGTCGCTCAAGGATATTACTCTGAAGGTGGCCTTCCTCGTGGCGGTGTGCTCGGCTAGGCGTGTTTCCGAATTGCAGGCTCTTTCCTGTAGGGAGCCCTATCTTTCCTTCTTTCCGTCTAAAGTGGTGTTGCGGCCGGTGCCGGCGTTTCTCCCGAAGGTAGTCTCGGCATTTCATATTAACCAGGCAATTTCCCTGCCGGTCTTGCTCGAGGATAGCGGTGGTTCTTCAGCTACTCGGTTTCATCGGTTGGATGTCCGAAGAGTTTTACGGAAGTATCTCAAAAGGACAGAGTCCTTTCGGAAGTCAGACAGACTCTTTGTGCTTTTCGCAGGGCCGAAAAAGGGTGAAGCGGCCTCTAAAGCATCTATTGCTCGCTGGATTAGAGAAGCCATTGAGTCGGCTTATGTGTTGAAGGGCAGAGTCGTGCCAAATGGGGTAAAAGCACATTCTACGCGGGCTCAGGCTGCCTCCTGGGCAGAGG
Organism: Ichthyophis bannanicus; assembly: GCA_033557465.1. Classification (NCBI taxonomy): domain Eukaryota; kingdom Metazoa; phylum Chordata; class Amphibia; order Gymnophiona; family Ichthyophiidae; genus Ichthyophis; species Ichthyophis bannanicus. The sequence continues at coordinate 967,843,067 of CM066033.1, read as the reverse complement.
CTCGTTTAGTTTCGCCAGTGGAAATCTGCAGGGCGGCGACTTGGTCGTCCCTCAATACTTTTGCTAGGCACTACCGTCTGAATGTTCAGATGGCGGAGGAGACCTCCTTCGGATCAGCGGTTCTTCAGGCTGGTTTGCCAGGTCCCTCCCGTGTTTAAGTGTCTTTCACTGCTCTGGTATGGACCCAGAGGTTATGGGACTAGACTGGGACACGATCAGGAAGGTTAAATTAGACTTACCTGCTAATTGTAGTTCCTGGAGTGGAACAGTCTAGTCCCATATCCCCCCCAGAGTTCCTGGGCAAACACATGTCCGGATTGGCTCAGTTTCACAGGTAAGCTGGGCTTGCTTCTTGGTTATGTTGGGTCTGTGCCTTACTTCACGCAGGGGGTTGGAATGCTCCCACTTTCTCTTAAGCGCAATAATGGGTTGGGAGTTTCTTGCCCTCAATTACTATTTTACTGTTATCACTAATGTTTACTATAGTCTTTTGGCTTACTTGTTTCTCCGGTGAGGCTTCTTTGTCAATAGGTTACTGGTGGCATGGGGCTGGCACCGGAGACTTATACAGATGATGTCACAAAAAGGTGGAGTTTCTCAGTCTCCAAGCTGCTGGATTGGATTGGGAACCCAGAGGTTATGGGACTAGACTGTTCCACTCCAGGAACTACAATTAGCAGGTAAGTCTAATTTAACCTTAGGTTATGTAGGTTTAACCACTTTGTTGTTTCACTGAAACATGTTAGCTGATAATTGGGATTCATAATGTATATTGGTAGACACAACATTATATCATCTGCATAGATGTGATAGCCTAATTTAAACTTTTTGAAGATGTTACATATAGGTTGTTAAGTATATATTAAATAATTTATTTATTTTTATTTATTTAACAGGTTTTATATACCGCTTTATCATTTCAATCAAAGCGGTTTACATTGAAACTTAAACTTGGTAAAGTACATTAAACAGGGACATTTGATAACTTGGATTTTTCTGAGGCAATGGAGGGTTAAGTGACTTGCCCAAGGCCACAAGGAGTGCTAGTGGGATTCGAACTCTTGTCTCTGGGTTCTCAAACCAGTGTTCTTAACCATTAGGCTACTCCTCCACTCCAATAATAAAATAATAATATTGAGAGGGCAGATCCTTGAGGAACACTCTGCTCTTGTTTGTATGATCGGGTTGTCTGCTGGCCAACGCCAAGAAGCAAATGTTCTCCCTTGCCCACAGGCTGTAGTGGTAGAACCAACTCTCCAGGAGATAAGAATGCATCTCCTGAGGGCATAGTAAAGGTATTGAGCTCCCTCCTCTCCAATGCATGCTGGGTAAGCTCCAGGATTTCTTTGATGGAAGGTCTCTGGTCCAAGAAGCTGTCCATCGGTTCAGGTAAAGGAGTCACAAGAAAGGCTTTGTTCAAGGGAGGCCTTTTCTGTGGCTGTCCTTTCCACTTAGACATTTTCACCAGTGTAGAGATGCTTGCAGCTGTGCACATGCTGCTGCCATCATGACACCCCCCATCCCCGTAGTGTGCTTATTTTCTAAAGGTGAACTGCTCTGAAAGAGACTTTTGAATGCACTGAAGAGTGTTCCAAGCAGAATTTAAATCTCCAATTATTTTCTAAAGGTAGCATTTATGCCTTTATAAAATTACCATGGGGAAGAAGGCATGGGATGGAACTAGGCTGCTGGCATTCACCTTTAAAAAGAAGAGAAAGAGCAGCTTTTAAACTATATTAGGGGAAAGCTGGCAGTTGCCCAAGAGCTCATGGTTTGGAAGGATTTATCCTTGAAAGATACTAGCAAAAGATTGAAGTTAGGGCATATTGACAGAGAGGTTCCAGTAAAGACAAAAGTAACCTAAATACCCTTAAGTACAGAGCAGACAGAGCTTAAAGATTCCAAATTACCCCTGCCTACTGGTAACCAGATTAATATGAATAAAATATAGCCTCTAAAATGCTTGAATGCAAATGCTAGAAGTCTAAAATAAAGTTAGATATAATTGGTATCTCAAGGACATGGTGGAAGGAGGGCAACCAGTGGGACACTGATACCTGGGTACAAATTGTATCGCAATGATAAGAGTAGATCAAATTGGTGGAGGAGTTGCGCTCTGTTAGAGAGGGCATTGAGTCACACAGGATTAAAGTTTTGCAGGAAACAAAATACACTGTAGAGTCTATGGATTGAAATTCTATGTAAAAAGGGGATGGCAGTGGGGGTGTATAATTGACTGGCCAGAATAAACAAATGAATGATGAAATGCTCAAAGAAATCAGGCAAGCTAACAATACCTTCAGCACAGTAATAATAATAGGTGAAACTACCAATTTTTATAGACATTATCAAAGATGATAAACCAGATATCCTTTGTATAACAGAGACCTGGCTCAAAGATACTGATTCAGTATTCTTAAACCAACTAAAGACACCTGAATATGAGATCTTCCATACTCACAGAATACAAAAAAAGGAGGAGGAGTACTTATAATATTAAAGAAAAACCTCAATGCAAAATTAATATCATCTAATAATATAGACAATGTTGACATACTCACCATAAAAATTAAAAACATAAATATATCACTAATATATCGACCACCAGAATACTACATAGATAAAATTTACAACTTAATTGAATTACTAGCATCATCCACAAACACAAATCCTGTAATACTTATGGGAGACTTTAACCTTCCATCAACACCCAATAATCATTCTAATCACTTCTTAGAAATGATAAATAATCTGGATTTTCACCAAATAATAACTGAACAAACACACAATAAAGGAAAAAACACTTGATATGGTCTTCCTACCAAACTCTATATACAACCTATATAACTCTGAATCCCTCTCAAACATTCCAGTCCCCTGGTCTGACCACTATCTTTTAAAATTCAATATAACCTTCACATACAACAATCATACTAAAAAACCACAACCTCCTCAAACTAAAAGATTCAGAAAATTCAATGAAGAGGAATTTTTAGATCAAATAATACCACACCTTACACAAACACCCACAAATCTCGAAGAATCTATCAAAAACTGGAACAATATAATCTCCAAAGCAGCAGAAAATAACCCAAATCAATCAAACCAAAATATAAACAATAAAATTGAAAAAAGACATACTCCATGGTTTAATACATCTATCAAAACATTAAAAAGACAACTAAGAAAAGAGGAAAGGAAATGGAGACAATCAAAATCATTAATAAATCATGAGAATTACACTAAAACACTACAAATTTATAAACAAACAATAAACAACTCCAAGCAAAATTATTATTCTAATATAATATCAAGAGCCACTAATCGACCAAGAGAACTATTCTGTATAGTACAGAAATTAACAAACAAAACACTAAATAATGATGAAATATCAATAGATATCTCCCCACAAGAATTAGCTCAATACTATAGCAACAAAACAAACCTACAAATAACACCATCAAATATTACTCAACCATAAATTAAAACACAAAGCAAACTACAGTTGATAACTGGACCAACTTCAACTTAATATCAAAAACTACTCTCAAAACTACAATAACTAACATTAATACAACAACTTCATACCTTGATCCATGCCCAGTTGATTGGATAAAGAAGACTTTCCCAATACTCTCTTCTTTCATTCTACCCTTAGTGAATCTATCCTTGCAAAAAGGCTATTTACCACCATCTCTCAAACATGTTCAAATACGTCCTATACTTAAAAATAACACATTAGATAAACTATCCCCAAAATCTTACAGACCTATATCAAGTATTCCTTTTATGGCTAAACTTATTGAAAAAATTGTACAAATTCAACTACAAGATTTTATTGACACATTAAACATTCTTGATGAACATCAATATGGCTTTAGACCCTTCCATGGAGTAGAAACATTACTAACGATCCTTTATGACACAATATTAAGAGGTATTGATAATACTAAACAAGCCTTTATTCTTGTTTTCCTTGACATATCAGCTGCCTTTGACAGTGTTGATCACTTAACAATGTTAAACAGACTTCAAAAAATTGGTATAACATCTACTGTTTATAATTGGTTCAAATCCTATCTATCAAACAGAACCCAAAATGTAAGAATCCTCACCCAAATATCTAACACCTTCAAACAAACTCAAGGTCTTCCGCAGGGATCTGCTTTATCTGCACTATTATTTAACATTTACTTACAACCAGTTTGTAACATCTTTAAACACCACAATGTCTTTTATCATATTTACGCCGATGATATAATGTTCTAACTCCCATTTGAAATCCCACACCCACCACTCCAAAAAATAACAGAATGTTTTAATGAACTAACTGAGTGGCTCAAAGAACAAAATCTACTTATCAACTTTACTAAAACAGATATTTTATTTATCACTAAAAATCAAACATATATACCCCCAAACACGATTACACTATATACTCATGAAATTTATATAAAAAATTAATTAATATATTTAGGTGTGATACTTGACAATAATCTAAATATGGATTCACATATAAAATATTTAACTAAAAATATACATTACAAACTCAAAACACTAAAACAACTAAGACCTTTGATCCTTCTACAAGATTTTATTAACATAATTCATGCTATTATTACCCCACATTTCGATTTTGCAAATACAATACTTAATGGTATTTCGAAACAAAATATTAAAAAGATACAAATAACTCAGAACTTAGCTGCTAGAACGATTATGAATATAAGCCCACTTGAACATATTACACCAATTTTAGCTGAACTTCATTGGCTACCAATTTACTCCCGAATCAAATATAAAATTCTTGTCACTACATTTAAACTTATAAATAAAATTGCACCATCTGCACTAAATACACTGATTAACATTGACATTGATAAACGATCTCAAAGGATCAGAAACATAAATACTTTAACAATACCAAAAGATTTTACAAAAGCCAGAAAACAAACCAATAAGAGAGCTTTCTCACACTCTGCCCCAATACTCTGGAACAATTTACCTGACAACATTCGCCTACTGTCTGACATAAAAGAATTTTAAAAAAAATTAAAAACTCACTTATTTACATTACACTATAATACACTCCCAAAACAGAATTCTCAAAGGGATACAGGCTAACATTTATTTTTAATATTATATACCCTATTTTCAAAAATAAATGACACTAATACACTAATTTAACCATACTACACACTCATTTACATGATGATTAATAATTTAACTAGCAATGTATATATGTTCTAATATGTTATACTTGTAATGTTACAATTTTCCTTGTAAATTATAATTATCTGTTCTATGTAAAATGTCCTGGTATATTTCATACCAATTAACCTACTGTTACATGTAAACCGCACTTGAAACATGGGAAAGAGCGGTATATAAATAACTGTTAAATAAATAAATAAATAAATAAATAAATAAATTTCAATGACCTTGGTATCAACTGGGTCAGTGTCATGGCAGGACATGCTAGGGAGATAAAATTTCTAGATGTAATAAATGACTTTCTTGGAGCAGCTGGCTCATGAACCAGCAAGAGGGGACCCAGTCCTTAGTGGAACACAAGATCTGGTGCAGGAGATAAGGATGTTTGGACCACTTGGCTATAGTGATCATAGCTTGATCATGTTAGATTTAATAAATGAAGGAAGGGACGGCAACGAAATCTACCGTACTACCTTTTAACTTTCCAAAGGGAGACAATGATAAAAGGAGGAAAACAGTTAAGAAAAAAATGAAAGGAGCAGCTGGAAAGGTTAAAGATTTACATCAAACATGAGTGTTGTTTAAAAATACTATATTGGAAGCCCAGACCATCTGTATTCCATGCTTTAAAAAAAGTGGAAGGAAGTCCAAAAAACTGCCAGCATGTTTTAAAGGTGAAGCCAGAAAGGCCAAAAAAAGCATTTTTCAGGAAATGTAAAAAGGAGACAAATGACGAAAACTGGAAACAACTTAAGCACTGGCAAGTTAGTTGCAAGACATTGATAAGGCAGGCAAAGAGAGAATTTGAAAAAAAAACTTGCTGTGGAAGCAAAAATGCATAATAAAAACTTTTTCAAGTACATTTGTAGCAGAAAACCTGTGAGAGAGTCAGTTGGACCATTAAATGATAGAGGGATAAAAGGGGCACTAAGAAGGGGACAAGACCATAGCAGAGAGAACGAATTCTTTGCTTCACTCTTCACTGAAGATGATATAGGAAAGTTACCTATGCCTGAAATGGTATTTAAAGATGATGCAGAAGAAGAATTGAAAGAAATGTATTACAACTATTTGATAAACAGAAGAGTAGCAAATCATCTGGACCAGATGGTATACATCCAAGGTTGTTGGAAGAACTGAAAAATGAGATTGCAGACCTACTATTACTAATCTGTGAACTATCATTAAAATCATCAAAAATACCTGAAGATTGAAGGATAGCCAATATAACGCCAATTTTTAAAAAGGGTTCCAGGGGTGATCTGGGAAACTACAGACCGATGAACCGGACATCAGTACCATTATAAAGAACAAAATTACTGAATAAGTAGATAGTCTTGGTTTAATGGGAGAAAGCCAGCATGGCTTTAGCCAAGGAAGGTCTTGTCTTACTAATCTGTTATTGTTTTGAAGGTGTGAATAAACAGGTAGACAAAGGTGAGCCAGTTGATATAGTGTGTCTGGATTTTCAGAAATACTTTGACAGGGTCCCTCATAAGAGACCCTTGGCAAAATTAAAAAGTAATGGGATAGGTGGCAGTGTACTATTGTGGTTCAGGAACTGTTTAAAAGAAAGGAGAGGGTAGGCTAAATGACCAATTTTCCCAATGGAAAAAGGTGAATAGTGGAGTACCCCAGAGATCTGTGCTGGGTCCGCTGTTTTTATCATATTCATAAATGACTTGGAAATGGAATAACGAGTGAGGCAATCAAAATTGCAGATGACACAAAATTATTCAAAGTCGTTAAAACCCAAGAGGATTGTCATTAGATGGCCATTCTCTAATCTTCAGGTACTACAGATGATTTTAATGAATATACCCCCTCCCCCCATGTTTACCTACTTTTTACATGCACATACCCCAAAGTAATTTTAATACAAGCTTTTCTATGATCCAGTCTGAGTAGGACTCCCCGGACTCTCTGCCTAAAGGATTAAGGGTCTATAAAAGGATTTATGCTGTCTTGGAGGAGGAGCATGGTGCATGGTCTGACATTCCCAAGGTGGATGCACAGATCACAGCAGTTACCAGATGGACCACCATCCCCATGGATGTTCTGGACCGCAAGGTTGATTCCTTGCTGAATAGCCAGTTTGCCATGGCGACAGCTATTCTACAGCTGGGGGTATGCACTAGCTTGACTTCTTGAGCCCTCCAGTGGATTCAGTCTGTTCTGCCTGATGATACAGTACTACTTCTCTCTTGGGGTCTGCTATGGCCTTCCTTTCTGATGCCATGTATGACCCAGTACTCCTGGCGGCCAGGAATGGTGCCCTGACTGCAGTGTCATGGCTTTGGATTTGACTCTGTCACTGAGCGGCGGACGCATCCTTCAAAGCCCAGTTGGTTCAATTGACCTTTAAGGGGAAGATTCTGTTTGGAACAGATTTGGAGAAACTGGTGAAGGACCTAGGTGAGACAAAATCAAACCGTCTCCCAGAAGACAGGTTCAGGGGGCCTGTGAAGTCATCAGCTTCTGCCCAACCAGCAAGGGTGTTCTGGCCAGATTCCTGGGGGTCTCGGAACTATCATCAAAACTTACCTGGAAAACCTTTCTTCCCCTCTACTTCTGGTTCTCGGGCTCATTCTCAGTCCTTTCTTGGAGCACGTGGACCCAGGGAGATGGCCCCCTCCAGAGGGAGGACCCTTTTAGGGCACACATTGACAGTTTGGGGGCCCATTCCTTGATACCTCTGGGCGTAAGGCTACACCTTTTCTTTCAAGGATGGGCCGAGGTTACCAAGGATCGCTAGGTGCTAGACAACATTCAATTCATCTATGTCCTAGAATGTAAGGAGCCGATTCCCAATGCCTTCATCATCTCCCCCATGGGTCTGCGTTCAAAGGTAAGAACATAAATGCCATACTGGGTCAGACCAAGGTTCATCAAACCTAGTATCCTGTTTCCAACAGTGGCCAATCAAGGTCACAAGTTGCTTTACCTGAAGGAGGTGATGCCTGTCCTCCCAGGCGAGTGGGACAAGGAGAGATAATCCATCTACCTTATGGTGCAAAGAAAGATGGTTCCTTCCGGGCCATCCTGGACCTCAAAGGAGTCAATGAGCACTTTTGGATGAAAACCTTATGCTTTGTGATTCAAGCAGTGCACCAAGAAGAATTCTGGGCTTCTCTGGATCTGGCCGAGGCTTATTTTCATATCCCGATCTGGGTGGATTACAGAGGTATCTGCGTTTTGCCATGTTTGGCTCTCATTATCAGTTCATTGCCCTTCCTTTCAGGTTCTCCTCTGTCCCAAGGATATTCAAGGGCATGGTGGTGGCGGCTATGGCCCCAAGGGATATGTGTCAATCCCTCTGTGGACAATTGGTTCATTTGGGCCTGTTCCTGTCAGAAGCGTCTCTGGTGATGTCCCGAGTGATATCCTTTTTAGAAAGCCTCGGCTCAGTGATCAATCAGTAAAAGAGCCAGATTTTGGAGAGGTCACGTGATGCGGGCAGAGTAGTGGTCGCATCCTAGGTGTGCTCCGCAACCCCCTAGCCCAAACCGGCACTTTTTACACCGTTAAAACCCCCGAGACCGGGTTCTGCTTTAGCGATCTGCATACCGGAACACTTACCGCTTCTATAGCCGGCTTCGGAGTGGAGAGGAGGGGCATGGCGACAGCGGTAAAATCCACCCGGAGAGACCGGGAGCGCATGGTGGGAGCCGGAAAGATGGCGGAGACGGCCTTGGCGCCAAGTTCCCCGAAATCCCCTGCTTACCTGGACGAGGTGTCAGCAGCCGTAGCAGCGGCCCTGTCGTCTCAATTCACAGCCCTCCATGAGAAAATGGATGGGCTACAGAGCTCCGTTGATGCCTTGGGGAGCCGACTGCGGGAAGCGGAGGACCGGCTTGGCCAGGCAGAGGACAAAATGGAGACGCTGACCCGGGAGGTAGCAGACCTGAAATCCCAGGTCGAGTCACAGGCCACAAAACTTGACGACCTGGAAAACCGATCCCGAAGGAAGAACCTACGGATAATGGGGATTCCCGAGGCAGTGACAGATAAAGATCTTCTTCCTTACCTGGACTCCCTGATAGCCATGCTGCTGAAGAATGTAGAACTGGATGACCCGCTGCAGATCGAGCGGGCCCACCGGGTAGGCCCTGTCCAAACCCGCGATAGCCGGCCCCGGATCGTCCTGGTGAAATTCCTGCGGTTTCCCCAGAAGGAGCGGATACTGCGAGCGGCCCGACAGCTGGGAGAGGTGGTCTACAATAACTCGAGGCTCCGCATCGCTCAGGATTATTCCATCGCCCTGAGCCGGCGACGCCGGGATTATGCACCGCTCTGCGAGAAATTGATACAGGCCAAGATCCGCTTCACGGTGCAATATCCAGCCCGACTACACGTGACACATGCGGGTGTCCACCGTGCCTTTGACTCTGCTGCTGCCGCTCAGCCGTATGTGGACCAACTTGCTGCACGAGAACGGGCAGCGCCAGCACTCCCCGCAGCGACCTGAGGAACTGGAGGCCTTATCCGGGTAGTCCCATTGTGTGCGGACTTGCTATCTACTTCGCTTTTTGTGGAGCACTGTTCAGCGGCCTCGCAGTGTGGAGCCCTACAGAGACCCAGTGACCGGAGAGGGATTGAGCGGGCCTGCTGTGTGGGGTGATGAAACTCTGTTCCCTTCTCCTTTGTTACTTGTTACTGTAACTGTTACTTTGCTGAGATGTTGCCTTGCAAGGATACTGTATCTTGCTCTGTCTCTGGGGCGCTTGGCTAGCCGCTCGCCGGGTGGGAGGTCAAGTAGGGATTTTTTTATTGCAAGGTTGGGGCTTCCCCCGTGGCTCTGGCCCCAGCTGGGCCTACGGGTAGGATACTCAGCGGCCTGCAGGCGGAGGGGGCAATCCGATGTGGGTTGCTCCCCCTGCTTCTGTGGTTTTTACGCCTCCCCCCTATCCCATCTTCTCTCTCCCTTCATGCCTTTTTTGTTTCTTCCTTTCACCATTATGTTAGTGCTGTTGTGAGATTGGGGAGTTGGAAGGCTGCTGGTTAGCGGGAGCAGTGGGTTACAGCAGGCTTGCGGCTGGGTTAGCCTCTAGACGGAGGGGGGGTGAGGCAGACGCGAGGGTTAGTAACCGGGGGGGGGGGGTGGGGGGTGGAGGTGGAGGGCACCTAGTGGGACCTTTATAGGCTCCCTAGGAAGGAGGGGGAGAAGGACCTAGGGGGGGGTTGCTGTAGTTCAGGGGGGGGGGGCAGGGACAAGTGGGATGGGGGGGGGGAGGTGGGATGAGGCCAGGCAGGGAGCTTCGGTGGGTGAGTGGTGTGGTGCTTGGCCTGATAGTGCTGATGAGGGGAATGGGGGGGCTGGGAGAGGAGGGGGAGGGGGGGGTGGGCGATTGGGGGGGGCGGGGGTCCAAGGTCACCGAGTGCACCTAGATTGGTCATAGTAATAGATGGATGGAGCAATGTCTTCCTAAGGGGGAGACCTCAGGCTGGGGAGGTCCTACCCCATTACTACCACATACTGGAAATATATACCCTGTTTGAATACGACCCACCCTGAAAGTAGTCTCCTGGAATGTGTGTGGTATAGGGAATCCCATAAAGCGATATAAAGTGTTGCAGAATTTAGCCAGACTAAAATGCGATGTTGCCATGCTACAAGAAACCCACCAGACGGCCGACGAGCATGCTAAACTACAGAAAATGTGGGTGGGACAGAGTTGGGGCGCCCCGGCTAAGGGGAAAAAGGGTGGAGTGGTCACTCTGGTCAGTGCCCGGGTCCGCTTTGAGATGGAACAGCAGTGCTCGGACCCAGAAGGTAGATTTATCCTGCTTTATGGCTACTTGGAGGGTAGGCCTATTGTGTTGGGTAATGTATACGGACCCAACGTTGTGGATCGGCCGTTCTACGCCCGACTGGCCTCCTGGGTGGAACAGTTGCCAGATGTGCCATTAATACTGGCTGGGGACCTGAATGGGGTGTTGGACATAGACCTGGATACGTGTGGAGGGGGGAGTGTGAGAACGCGGGTTTCGACCACTAAAACGCTGCGAGAGTTGTGTCGTCGTCTGGGGACGGTAGACCCCTGGCGCCTCCTTCATCCCTTCGAAAAGGATTTTACTCACCAGTCGCGGGCGCACGGCTCTAATGCGCGCATTGACTATGTTTTGGTTTCGGAGAGGCTCTTTGAAAGGGTAATGGATGCGCATATAGCCCCGTCGGTAATCTCTGATCATGCCCCAGTCTGGGTGGAATTCCGATGGGGAGATCTGTCCACCTCTACGCGTGTCTGGCGGTTTCCCATGGACCTGTACTACGATACTAATTTCCACACCCACCTAGGACAGTGTTGGCGGGATTTCACGACGTACAATAAGCAACATGAATCGGAATCAGAACTGTTCTGGGAGACAGCCAAGGTTGTATTGCGTGGTAATATTATTGAATATGCCGCGCGGAAGCGTAAATTGCTTGCGGCGCAGATCGTTCAGCTAGAAAAACAAGTAATCCGTGCCCGACAGCGCTGTGCGGGGGATCCCAGTAGAACACATAAGCGCAGGCTTTGGGAATTGCAAACCTCACTCAACGAATTGGTGCATCAGAGGGCGAAGAAGTCCCACGAGTACTACCGCTATCAGCTATACCGGTTTGGAGACAAGCCGGGGAAACTCTTAGCACGCTGCCTCCGCGGTAGTCGGGCATCTAGGCTGATTGTGGCACTTCGAGATGAGCGGGGGGGACTGCAGAGGGGAAAGAGGGAAATAGCCCATACGTTCCGTGCCTTTTTTCAACAGTTATATGCGCGGCGGGACGGGTCTCCGGCTGCCATGCAGAATTACTTAAGTAAACTTGACCTGCCCCAGGTGGGGGCAGACCAACGGGCCTATCTGGATGCCCCGATCACAGTGGAGGAAGTTGGTAGGGTTATACAGACAGCTGCCTGCTGTAAGGCGCCTGGCCCAGATGGATTCGGGGCAGAGTTTTACAAAATCTTGGGGGATTGCGTGCCCCCCACCTTAGTGGCAATGTATCAACAGCGCGTGGCACAGGGTAGATTTAAATGGGGCCCCAACCATGCCTATATTACTTTAATACCCAAACCAGGCAAAGACCCCACGCAGGCGTCGTCCTATAGGCCGATTTCTTTGTTGAACTTTGACCTCAAAGTGATGGCTAAAGTTCTGGCGGACAGGTTGGCATCGGTATTGGGGGATCTGGTACATGATTCCCAAGTTGGCTTTGTCCGGGGGCGATATGCCGTGCGCAACCTGCGTAAAATCTTGCTATCAATGGAATGGGTGCACGAGCGCGGGACGCCGTCGTTGTTAGTCAGCTTCGACGCGGAGAAGGCGTTCGACCAAGTGCAGTGGGACTATCTGCACGGCCTCCTGCCGTATTACGGGTTTGGTGACTCCTTCTGTAGGATGGTGGAGTTATTGTATGCGGATCCAACAGCGGGAATATTATGCAATGGAGAGGTATCGGAGAAATTTAATCTGGAGAGGGGCACGCGTCAGGGCTGCCCTCTTTCCCCCCTGCTCTTTGTGCTGTCCCTGGACCCACTGATACGGCGTATAGAGGAGTCTCCCGATATTCCGGGGGTGCGCATTGGCTCACACGGGTTTAAGGTGGCGGCCTTTGCCGATGACCTACTGATGCATCTTACGAAGCCTCAACAAACATTACCCCGGTTGTTGGAGGAGTTTTCCCTCTACGGTAGATTCGCAGGCTTAAGACTTAACCTGGCTAAATCGGAGGCGCTAGATGTGGGCGAGAACCTGAAAGATAGCTGGCCTGGGAACTTTCCGCTTCGATGGGCTGCGGATTCCTTCGTTTATCTCGGCATTTTGCTGACTCGAAGACCATCTCAGATTTATAAAGCGAATTTCGAACGTATCTTCTCTAAAATCAGAGCGCAGATGCAGGCGTGGGCACCCCTTCCATTGTCCCTTCTGGGGCGCGTAGCAGCCTTAGGGATGGTGGTTCTTCCCAGGATGCTTTATTGGCTGCAGACCCTTCCGGTCTGGCTATTGAAACGGGATTTGCGGCGGGTTGAAAGAGCCATTAGAGGGTTTCTTTGGAAAGGTGGCCGAGCACGTATCCCGTTGGTCCGGATGAAGGGGGGATGGAAGTTGGGAGGGGTGGGAGTTCCGGACGTTTGGAAATATGCCTTGGCGTGTCAGGCCCGACACATTGCCGATTGGATGGGGGATACGGAGGTTTATACTCCCCGGGCCTTAGAGGAGGCCTTTGTGGCGCCGCAAACTCTTGATGCGGTGTTGCATCTTGGGCGGGGGGTTTTGCCGGCACGCCTGGTTGGAAGTGTTCTGTTGCAGGCTACTAGACGTACATGGCAGCAGTTGAATAGATATTGGGGGAGTAGCCCGGAGGTCTCCAGCTGGCTACCCCTGCGGGGAAATCCCTGCTTTACTCCGGGGTCAGACTCTGTGTTTTTTCAGCGTTGGGAGCAAGCGGGGATTACGCGGTTAGGCCATGTGGTGGACACCGAGGGGCGATGTAAGGCCCTGGACGTTATTTGTGGGGAATATGATCTGAACCCTGGGAACTCAGTTTTTGCATACATGCAATTGTCTCATTATATTGGAACACTGCCTGGGCGAGAACTGCAAGCGGAGCGTTCTGCGAAGATTCTGGATTTTTTTGCCCTGGGGTCGGAAACGCCCCCGACGATTGCTCTGTTTAAGAGAAAACTCGATTCATTCGACCCACCCCCGGATCATGCGGCGGTAGAACAAGCATGGGCGAGAGACTTAGGTAGGGAGATACCCGCGGGCTCGATCCAGGGCGCGTTGGGTAGGATTGCGTGCCTTGTGGAGGGGGCCCGGTGGCGCGAAATCCAGTTCAAAAGCATTCTTCGAGCCTATTTTTCGCCGCGAAGAGCACTGAGAAGCTGTCTTACAACACATGGGGGGTGTCCCAAATGCTCCTGTGACCTGGCGGACTTGGGCCATATGTGGTGGGGGTGCCCAGTCATTCGCCGGTATTGGCTTCGGATCGGCGAGTACCTGGGCGGTTTGCTACATCAGCGGCTTAGCTGGTCCGGGCTGTCGGTAATTTTGGATCAGACGGGACCACTCCACCCTAAGGGCAGATGGGAAGGTTTATTGGTGCGAAAGGCCTGTCTGGCGGGTAAGGGTCCCATCCTTCACCGGTGGAGGGACCCTACGGGCCCTACGTTTTGGGAATGGCGTAACACCTTGCATCAGTTTATGCTTTTGGAACGGCGGAGTGCGCAGCGGCACCCCCGGAGATGGGCCACCTTTTTGTTAATCTGGATGCCTTATATACAATCACTAGAGCCCAAAATCCGCAGCGAGATACTCAGGGTAGCATAGCGCCGGGGGAGGAATAAGGGGGGGGCTCCTTAGTTAGGAATGCACCGGTGACTTTGGATTGGGGGGGAGGGTAAGGGGGGGATGATTGGGTGCACTTGATGTGATACTTTGCTGTATTTGTTTGCTGCTGATATACTCCCAGGGTGGTGGACAAGACACAGCCCTACCCGGGAGGTGCTATGGAACAGGCCGATTGTACCTACTTGAATATTGTTTGGTTGTTTGCTTGTTATTGTATTCTTTACCATCAATAAACAGATTTATCAAAAAAAAAAAAAAAAGAGCCAGATTTTGCCTTCCCAGTCCTTGGAGTTTCTGGAGCACATTTCGACACTCGAGTGGGCAGAGTTTTCCTGCTAGAGGAGAAGGTCTGAAGACTATTGAATTTTCTGGTGATGTTCTAGGTGCAGCAGGCCCCCAGAGTCTGGGATTATCTTCAGCTCCCCAGATTGATAGCAGCGACAATAGAGATGGTCCCATGGGAGTTAGAGTGCAGGCTCCCCTTGATGGTGCAGGCTCCTGCTCCCCTTGATGGTGAAGTCCAGCTTGTGGTAGTGGCAGTAGCCCTGTCATTTGAGGAAGGGTGTTCCACTGGACAATTTCTCCTAGTTTCTGCTGACAACATATGCCAGTCTCAGGCTGGGGAGTCCATTGCCAAGACCATAGGCCCAGGGCCTTTGGGACCATAGGGAAGCAGTGTGGTCCATCAGCCGCCTTGAGAAGTGACAGGTTGGCTCTGATGCATTTCTGGTCCCTTGTCATGGGCCGAGTGGTTCGTCTGTTTTCAGACAATGTCATGGCAGTGGCTTAGGTCAATCAACAGAGTGGCACAAGAAGCGCAGGAGTGACCCTGGAGATGGATCTCCTTTTTTTCTGGGCAGAGAAGAACCTCCTAGCCTTGTTGGTTCAGCACGTTGCCGTACTGGACAACGTGGAAGTGGACTAACTCAGATGGCACTTCCTGAATCCCAGTGAGTGGGAGTTGAGTCAAGAAGCATTTCAGTTGATTCTGCACCACTGAGGTTGCCCCAAAATAGATCTGATGGGGACTCGCTCCATTGCCAAAGTGTGTTTCTGCTTCATTTGCCGCAAGGAGATAGGGTCAGAGGGCATTGATGCCCTGACCTATCCTTGGCCCAGTTAACAGCTGCGGTATGTTTTTCCTCCATGGCCACTGGTGGAGCATGTGATTCAGCATATAGAATGCAACCCAAGCAGGATTGTTCTGGTGATGCCGGATTTCCTGCCAAGAGCATGGTTCGGAGACACAATGAGGCTCCTTCAAGCACCTCCTCTTTGGCTGCATCCATCTCGGAGGGGGGGGGGGAGCTTATTGTGGGAGGGGACTGATCACCCTGGAGAACCCATAAGGGCTACTCTCCAGCAGTAACATCTTCTATACTTCGTGCCTGGAGGAGGTCTATCAAGCTAGCAAACATACGGATATAATGCTTGTATGTGGCTCCTGAGGTGACCAAGGTATTCTCCCTGTTGGCCTGTCTGCAGGATGACCTAGACAAGGGTCTCTCACTTAGCTCCCTGAAAGTTAAAGTGGCAGTTTTGGCCTGTTTCTGTGGTCCGGTGGTGGGCAAGTCCTTGGCCTTGCATGCAGACGTATCCCATTTTCTCCAAAGGGTTTGATGTCTGCATCTCCCCCTTCGGTCTGTGATTCCTTCCTGGGATCTGTCTCTGGTGCTCAGATCCTGACAGCAACCCATTTAAGCCATTGAAGTGTGCTACCTTGAAGGATTTGACGCTCAAGACTGTCATCTTGTTCCGCGAGACAGATCTCTGAGCTGCAGGCTGTCTTGACAAGATTCTTACCTGTCCTTTTCAACTGAGACCATTTCCATTTGGCCTGTGCCTTCCTTCTTGCCTAAAGTGCTTTCTCCCTTTCACATGAACCAGGTAGTTTGTCTGCCCTTCTCCTCTTAAGTAGCAGTGTCGGGAGAAGATAAGGATCTTTGCCTTGTGGATGTCCAGAGGTGCTTTTCTGGTACTTAGGAAAGGAATTTTTAACCTCCAAGTCAGACCATCTTTTTGTGCTATTTGCTAAACTGTGCAAAGGTGAGGCAGCAGCTAAGTTGACCTTGGGGCACTGTATTAACGAAGTATTGCCTCAGAATATTTATTGCGGAATCTAGTGGTCCTGGAGAGTTTGCGTGCCCATTCTACATGAGCACAAGCATCCTTGTGGGTGGAACAGAGCTCGGTGGCCCATGCAGATGTTTGTCAGGCAGCAATGTGGACATCTCTTTACACTTTTGTCAAGTATTATTGCTTGGATGTCCACGTGTGGGCGGACCCAGCCTTCAGCTTGAGAGTTTTGCGATCTGCTGTGTCTTTTTCCTGCTCAGTGGTGGTGTAGCTTTGGTATATTGCACTTAGAAACATAGAAATATGACGACAGAAAAAGACCACATGGCCTATCTAGTCTGTCCTTCCATATCAACAACTACAACAGTCCCCTTTTTACCTTTAGAGATCCTCTGTGTTGGTCCCATGCTTTTTTGAATTCAGTTACTGTCCTCATCTCTACCATCTCCACTGGAAACTATTCCATGGATCCACTACTCTTTCCATAAAGAAATATTTCCGCATATCACTCCTGAATCTATCTTCCTTCACCCTCATCCCATGTCCCCTCGTAGCAGAACTTGCTTTCAATTGAAAGAGGCTCTCTCCCTGAACATTTATGCCCCGGAGGTATTTAAACATCTTAATCATATCACCTCTATCCCGCCTTTCCTCTAAGGTGTACATTTTAAGATCCTAAAGTCTGTCCTCATATGCTTTATAATGAGGACCACTAATCATTTTAGTAGCCACCCTCTGCACCAACTCCATCCTGTTCAAATCCTTTTGAAGGTGCGGTCTCCAGAATTGCACACTATACTCCAAATGAGGTCGCACCAAAGACTTATAGAGAGGCATTATCACCTCCTTTTTTTCTGCTAGCCATTCCTCTTCGTATGCACCCAAGCATCATCCTAGCTTTTGCCGTCGCCTTTACTACCTGTTTAGCTACTTTAAGATCATCAGACACAACCACGCCTAGGTCCCGCTCTTCTTTAGTGGACAAAAGTACTTCACCCCCCTATACTATATTGCTCCCTTGGATTGCTGCAGCCCAAATGCATGACCTTACATTTTTTAATATTAAATCCCAGCTGCCAAATTCTAGACCATTCTTCAAGCTTAGCTAGATCCCTCCTCATGTTATCTACACCTTCCTGGGTGTCTACTCTGTTGCAGAGTTTGGTATCATCCGCAAAGAGGCAAACCTTACCCGACAGCCCTTCTGCTATATCACTAACAAAGATGTTAAAAAGAATCGGACCAAGGACAGATCCCTGGGGCACACCACTGGTAACATCCTTCTCCTCAGGGTGAGCTCCATTTACTTGTACTCTTTGTCGCCTCCCACCCAACCAATTTCTAACCCAAGCAGTAACTTTAGGGTCCATCCCTGGGGTGCTCAGTTTGTTTATAAGTCGCCTGTGAGGAACAGTGTCAAAGGCTTTACTGAAATCTAAATACACCACATCTAGAGCTCTCCCTCGGTCCAACTCCGTGGTCACCCAGTTAAAGAAATCAATCAGATTTGTCTGACAAGACCTGCCTCTGGTGAATCCATGCTGCCTCGGATCCTGTAATCCGCTGGACTCCAGAAACCTCACTATGTTCTCTTTCAGCAGAGTTTCCAATAATTTACTCACCACCGAAGTTAAACTAACCGGCCTGTAGTTTTCAACCACATCCTTACTTCCGCTTTTGTGTAAAGGCAGCACATGAGCCTCTCTCCAGTCCTTTGGCACCACTCCTGACTCCAACGAGGCATTGAAAAGGTCAGTCAGTGGAGTTGCTAGAACGTCCCCAAGTTCCCTCTGTATTCTAGGGTGTGTCCCATCCGGTCCCATCACTTTGTCTACTTTAAGTTGAGCTAGTTTCTCACGAACGCAGTCTTTTGAAAATTGTTCAAGATGTCCCTCGCTTCTGTTCCTATTTGTGGGTGTTTTCTGAGATCCTGCTCCTGGTTCTTCATCTGTGAACAAAGAACAAAAATATTTGTTAAGCAATTCCGCTTTATCCTTATCAGCTTCTACATATTCCTCCCCTACACCCTTGAGTCTGACAATACCACTTTTGCCCTTCCTCTTCTCACTAATATATCTGAAAAAGTCTTATCCCCCCATTTTATTGCATTGTCTATTTCCTCCTCCTTTTGAATCTTTACCTTCTTGACTACTTTGCTAGCTTCTCTAAGTTTTTCCAAATACAGATGCCTGTCTTCCTTTCTCTGTGATCTCTTGTATTTCATGAAGGCCTCCCTCTTTTTCTTCACTTTTTCAGCTACTTCTTTCGAAAACCATAGCGGTCTCCTTTTCCTTTTACCTTTATTTACCATTTTAACAAAAAGGTTGGTTGCCCTTAAAATATCCCCTTTCAGTTTTTCCCGCTGTTTTTCTACATCCCCCAGCTGTTCCCATCCCACTAACGACTCCCTGAGGTATTGGCCCATCTTCGCAAATTTAGTCTTCCTAAAGTCTAAGATCCTCACCTTTGAATGGATTCTAACAGCCCTAGTCCTAATACTGAACCACACCATCTGGTGATCACTGGATGCAAAATGATCTCCCACTACAACATCAGAAACACTTTCACCATTGGTAAGCACCAAGTCCAGTATGGTCCCTTCATGTGTGGGGTCTGTTACCAATTGCCTGAATAGTTCTCCTTGTAGAGAATCCAGGATCTCCTTACTTCTAGATGATACTGCAGCAGGAATGTGCCAATCAACATCTGGCATATTGAAATCTCCTATCAGTAGCACTTCCCCTTTCCTAGCAATGTTGCGTATGTCTTCAATTAACTCTCTGTCCACCTCTTCCTCTTGTGAGGGAGGTCTGTTTATCATACCAATGCAAATAGATGTCTCTTTCCCTCTTTCTAGTTTAACCCACAATGCCTCCTCTCTCCCTTTTAAGCTCTGTAATTCCAAAGCTTTAATAGTAGTTTTTACATATAGTGCCACTCCTCCTCCCCTTCTTCCTACCCTGTCCTTTCTGAATAAAGTATAGCCAGGTTTAGTTACATCCCAATCATGGTTTTCTGTGAACCATGTTTCTGTAACTGCCACTAAATCCAAGTCAGCCACTCCTACCAAAGCTTCAACATCAGGGATCTTATTTCCCATGCTACGGGCATTTATACACACTGCTTTCCATATGTTACCCCTGTTACCCATTTCCATAAAGGTATTTGATGTATCACTTACCTGGGGGCTTTCTTCACCCATCCCCAACGAATCTAGTTTAAAGCCCTCTTCAGTAGATTAGCCAGTCTACTACCGAAGATGCGTTGACCTTTCTTGGACAGATGGATGCCATCTCTGCTCTGCAACCCTTGGAACAGCATCCTATGGTCTAGGAAACCAAAACGCTCTCGATGACACCATCCACGCAGCCATGCATTCATCTCCAGGATGCGAGCCTCTCTGCCTTGGCCTTTATCCTCAACAGGGAGGATTGAAGAGAACACCACCTGTGCACCTAACTGCTTCACCCTCTGTCCCAGAGCCATGAAGTCACTTTTGATACTTTTCGAGGTATACCTGGCAATATCATTTGTTCCAACATGGATTAGCAACATTGGGTAATAGTCAGTGGGCTTGATGAGTCTCGGCAAACTCTCCGTAACATCTTGGATTTTGGCACCAGGCAGACAGCATACCTCTCTGGACATTAAGTCTGGTCGGCAGATGGACGCCTCAGTACCCCTCAGAAGAGAGTCTCCAACCACCACTACTCTTCGTTTCCTTCTGGTCACTGATTCTGCAACTTTGGGGTACTTGAGCTCTGTTTCTTCCCTTTCCAGGGATGCTTTCACCTCCTCCACTTCCAGGGCTCCATAATGGTTCTTCAAGTCAAGGGCTGGAGAAGTTGGATTGGTGATTTTGCAGGCCCTGGTGACTTGTGTCCAACCATCGACATTCTGTTGGCACCCATCTTCTCCTGTGCTGGAGAGCTTGGTTGCTGCAAGAAGCATCTCATCAATGTACTTCTCACTGTCTTGAATGCTCCTCAGCCTCGCCACCTCCTCTCTGAGTTCCTCCACTTTTTTCCTCAGAGCTTCAGCATGCAGGCACCCTGCACATGGAACCGATCCTTCAACTGGCATTAGGATCTCTGTCTGGACCAAGGCAGAAGCTGTAACGGGGGCAACAGCTTTAGCAATACGATTTTTCCCTTGTCTGGACTGGTCTAGCAGAATGATATGGAAGGTGACATTTTACTTATCAGATAATATCCTTTCCTTGAGTCCTGCTAGACCAGTCCAGGGCTCACCCTTGAAATTGTATACTGTGTTTTATTTTCTGCTGCAGTACCTTTGGGTCCGCCATGATTTTATACTTGGCCCTGGAGGCTTATCTTCTACTGACAGCCTTCTGTTTCTTCTTTCCTGTACATAGTTTGCTACTGTTGATTTACTCATTGTTGCCCACATTTGAGGTTGTATGAGGCTTGCTGTGCATCTCCTATATGCTTTGGGACAAATACTGAAGGGACACATTTCGATCACATCACTCCGTTACTCATAAACCTTCACTGGCTCCCTATTAAGTATCTCATTCACTATAAAATTCTCATCCTGGTTCACAGATCCATCTACACGCATTCTCTGCAGTACCTTTCTGACTCTCTTCACTCACATATCCCATCCCGTGGTCTCTGCTCTGTTCATACCAACTGTTTGCAACTTCCCTCTGTGTCACGTGCTCACCTTGAGTCCACCCACCATGCTGCCTTTTTCTTCCTGGGCGCCTCCCTCTGGAACTCTCAGCCTTCCACCCTACACCTAGATCCATCATTCCCGAAATTCAAGTCACTCTTCAAAACCCACCTCTTTCAAATTGCCTTTGCCTTACCTCACTCCAGTTCCTCACTCTTCTCCACTGGTCTCCCTCCCCCACCCTTCTACCTCCTTGTTCCCTCCTTCCCCTAATATGAAAGCACCGTCCTCTCCTATTGATATGATGTAGTTCCTTTCTGTTTGCTGGCATTAGCCACCTCACTATTTTGTACTTTTGTAAACTGCTCTGATGTCCTGAAGATGCGGTATATTAAGTGACGCAATAAAAATAAAGACATCTGGTGACTGAGCCAGATAGGGGCATGGGAATGATGTCATTGAAACCTGTGCTTTTCATTGGTTCTTTGTCGCCACCAATGAACTGGTAGGGGAACACAATCCACTTGTCTGGACTGGTCTAACAGGACTCAAGGAAAGGACAATCTCCAGGAACAAGCAGGAATGTAGTCTTCACATAGGGGTATCGTCGGTACCGACGGAGCCTGCGCGGGAATGCGCCCCAGCATCCAATAGGAAAGCTTTTGGGAGCATCCCACAGCACCTGCGTGCTGCCTTCCCACCTTTCCTAACTGTCCCTCTCCAGTTCTTCGTTTTCCGCGGAGCCGACGGGTAGCACATCCTGTCACCGCAGAAAATTCCATTCTTATACTTCTTTTATGTGGTCACGTCTGCCTTCCCTCAATGCTATACTGGTACCGCCGGTGGTTCTTTTTTTTTTTTTTCTAAAAAAAAACCAAACAAACTTTGTTTCTGGAGTCTTTCTCCATTGATTTTCTTCTCGGGTGCCATGTGCCATTTTGGGCACTAGGCCCAACTTTTTCCCTCAAAATGGAAAAACCCGCTTCGGGCTTTAAAAAGTGTTCTAAGTGTGGCGGTACCATCTCTGTCACCGACACCCATGAGTGGTGCCTCAAATGTTTAGGTCCTGACCACTCTATTTCAGAGTGTGTTGCCTGTGGAATGATGTCAAAAAGGGGCCGGCAAAACCGAGCTGCTAAGCTCAGCACCCTTTTCCCTCCGATGCAGCCTCCGTGGCATCAACATCCTCCAGGGCTTCATCCTCCTCCCATGGATCTCAGGTAACTAGACATAAATCTAGCCGGTCCTCAAAGGGTATATCTCCTTCTAAACATCGAGATGCTTCTGGCATTGCCCTTGAGGGACTTTCACCAGCAAAATTGCCCCGGTGGGAGGCTTCGGCTTCCAAAGCACTAATGGGGCTCCAGGATGTTCTCGAGGCTTCAACCTCGGCAGAACTACTGGTGCCATGCTCTGGGGTTCTGGCTGCTTTAACCGGCACCGATACACAAGCATCGGCAGCATCGATAGACCAGAGATTCTTGGCTATTGAGCGCAGCCTGGCAGCTCTTCTCACGGCATCGATGCCCCTGAAACGGCTCCAGACAATTCAGCCGGTACCGGCTGCGACTCCGGTACCGGCTGCGACTCCGGTACCGGCTGCATTGACATTGGCAGGTATTCTACCGGGACCGAGTCATGCATCTCTATCCGGCATCGACAAGTCGGTACTGGACTACTCTGATGCCAACTTCGATCGGTACCAGTACCGTGCCTTGCACGATCACCTGGATCGGGGATACTTCGAATCCTCGGATGAGTCTGAAGACTCCGAAGGCTCTGCCGATAACAGAATACTTCTTCCCGAGGATTCCACTTCTCCTCAGCGTAGGATGTCTCCACCAGAGGATATGTCCTTTCAGGATTTTATCCGAGATGTGGCCCGAGGTTTTTATATCACAGTGGCTCCTGAAAAAGAGCCTAGGGCAAAGGAATTAGAAATCCTACAATACCCTAAAGCTCCCAAGGAGGCAGCTACCTTACCTATTCATGAGATCTTGCATGATCTTATGTTAAGGATGTGGGAAACACCTCTAACCACATCTCCTCATTTTCGAAGTCTCGATACCATGTATCGAGTTCCTCCTTGTCCTGGGTTTCAGAAGACTCAATTACCACACCATTCCATGGTGGTGGAATCAGCCATGAGATAGATTAAGAGTGCAAAAAGGCATTCATCTAATCCTCCAGGACGTGAGTGTAGGACTCTTGACACCTTTGGACGTCGATCCTTCCAGGCTTCCATGCTTTCTGCTATGATCAGTTCCTATATCTTGTAAATGGGAATGTTCCTTAAGGAAGTCACAGGAGACTTAAAGCTTATGAGCCCTCTCCTTCCTGATGATAAAAGGTAAGATTATCTTACTCTTGTTAAACATGCTCAGGATGTTTTCAAGTTTGTGAATCATGCAGCCTTTGACTGCTTTGAATGCTTTGAATGCATAAGCAGAACCTCTGCTATTGCCATAGGTGCACGCAGAATTACACGGCTCCAGGCATCTGACTTAGAAATCTGGGTACAGGACAAACTGGGGAATATACCTTGCACAGGAGAGAATCTCTTTGTCAAGAATTGGCAGGAAAAAGCTAATGAGATAGATGCTGACAATATCACTTTGGATAGATTGTCCAAATCTACAGCTGATCCTGCAAGGAAAAGATCCTCTAAGAAACCATTCTTCAGTAAGAAGAAAGTTTTATCCCTCCTATACCCAGCAGGGACATCGTTCAGGTCAGTCTGCCCAAAAGGGACAGCAGCAACGACCTAGGCAACAAATGAAGCCAAAAGCAGCTAAACCTCAACCGGCTCAGCAGACTCAGCCTCCACGGGGGCTTTGACTCCTATCTAAAGAACTTTGCCTTCCTGGCCCAGAACACTCCACCATCCCAGGAAAGTTATGACATTTTGCCCCCAGATGGTGTCAGATAACAGCAGAAAATTGGACTCTGTCTATTGTACGAGAGGGATATAAGCTTCATTTCCTCAGCATGCCCCCTCCTACAATAGTAAGACAGTTCAATTCTCAGACCTCTCCCAATGACCAGTTAGGTCAAGAGGTCACAATGCTCCTTGCTCAAGGAGCAATAGAAGAGGTGCCTATTCCCCAACGGGGTACAGGGTTTTACTCCCCCTATTTCCTTATTCCAAAGAAAACAGGAGGACACAGACCCATTCTAGACCTCAGAGACTTGAACAAATTCCTGTTCAGAGAGAAGTTCAAAATGATTTCTCTAGGAACTCTGCTGCCATACCTTCGGAGTCAGTATTGGCTTTGTTCTCTAGATCTTAAGGATGCGTACACTCATGTTCTCATCCATCCAACTCACCAAATGTTCCTTCAATTCCTTTTTCAAGGGAAGCACTACCAATACAGGGTTCTTCCTTTTGGCCTGGCTTCTGCACCAAGGGTGTTCACAAAATGCATGGCTGTGGTAGCAGCATTTCTCCGCACCCTGGGAATATTCGTCTTCCCTTACTTAGACGACTGGCTCATTCGAGCTTCTTCAGAGCCAGAGGCCAGGGTTGCTCTGTCTCGCACAATGCGCATCCTTAACTATTTGGGACTTGTCATAAACTTCCCAAAGTCCAACCTTGCTCCCACTCAATCCCTAGAGTTTATAGGAGCTCTTCTGGATACCAGACAGACAAGGGTCTTCCTTCCACAGCCCCGCTGCCTTCGCATAGTACACTTAGCTTCCCAAGCAGTGCTAAAACCTCACCTCACTGCTTGGGAAATGTTACAGTTGCTAGGCCACATGGCATCCACCATGCATGTGGTTCCTTATGTTCGCCTCCTTATGAGGGCAGCCCAGTGGACCTTATCCACTCAGTGGTCTCGGGTGTCAGGTTGCCTGTCAGACAAAATAGCAAACTCAGATCGCCTTATTTTGTCCCTCCAATGGTGGCAGTCTCCCCAAAACCTTTTGGTGGAGTCTCCTTTTCAGCAACCCCCAGCCCAAGCCACTCTAACAAGATGCTTCACAGATGGGTTGGTGAGCCCACCTGCACGGCCTCTCTACCCAGGATAACCTGGACTCCACAGGAGGCCTATCTCTATATCAACCTCCTGGAGCTCAGAGCAATCTTCCTTGCTCTTCGAGTATTTCACACCCAGCTCAGCTACAAGACAGGCCTAGTTCAAACGGAGAATCAGATAGCCATGTTGTATGTGAACAAGCAGGGCGGAACAGGCTCTCTGTCGCTGTGCAACGAAGCTTTGTGACTATGGGCCCTCTCCAGAGAGCATCAGTTTCATCTCCTTGCGGTGTATCTTCCAGGCATTCAAAACTCTTGGGCAGACGGACTCATTCGAGTTCTGCTTCCACACGAATGGTATCTCCATGCAGAACAGGTGGCCAAAACTTTTCAAATTTGGGGAACCCTGGACATAGACCTCTTTGTAAGTCCGCTGAATGCCAAACTTCCCCAGTTCTGTTCCAGAATTCCGGCTCGAGGTTGTCAGGCCAGGGATGCTTTCCTCCTCCATTGGGGTAAGGACTTCCTGTATGCCTTTCCACCCATTCCCCTAATTCCCAAAACCCTGTTCAAGCTTCAGAGAGAGACAGAGGTCATATGATCCTCATAGCTCCACATTGGCCATGGCAACCGTGATACCCTCTGCTCCTACATCTCTCTCAAGCTCCGCCTCTGGAGTTAGGATCTGCTCCAGATCTTCTTTCTCAAGAGGATGGGATGCTGTGGCATCCCAATCCCCAGTGTCTACATCTGAGGCCCTGGTTGCTGAAAGCCTAGAACGTCACGGTCTTAATCTTTCCCAGCAGGTAAAGGATATCCTTCATGCTTCCAGGAAACCTTCCACAAGACGCTCTTATGCATTCAAGTGGAAAAGGTTTACCATATGGTGCTTGCAGAAGGGTCTTAACCTTCTTACGACACCTCTGGAATCATTACTGGAGTACCTCCTTCATTTATCAAATGCAGGACTTAAGACCAATTCAGTGAGAGTCCTTTTGAATGCTATTGCAGCTTCCTTCAAGCCTCTAAATGGACAACCTATTTCCTCTCATCCTCTCATAGCGAGATTTATGAGAGGCCTTCTTTTAACGAAGCCTCCCATTAAGCCACCACCGGTGGCATGGGACTTGAATCTGGTTCTTGGGCAGCTCATGAAACCGCCCTTTGAACCATTAGCCACTACCTCTTTGAAATTCCTTTCCTAGAAGGTTATCTTTCTCATTGCAATCACATTAGCACTTCGCATCAGTGAATTGCAAGCGTTGGTTGCTGATCCTCCTTATACAAGGTTCCATCATGATAAGGTAGTCCTTAGGACTCATCCACACTTTATGCCAAAGGTGGTTTCGCCCTTTCATTTAAACCAAGCGGTTTACCTTCCTATATTCTTTCCAAGACCTCACGCCTCAAATGCAGAAAGGAACCTTCATACTTTGGACTGTAAAAGAGCTTTGGCCTTTTACTTGCAAAGGAAATCCTCTCAACTCTTTGTTTTTGATCGTAGTCATTTGGGACTTCCAGTCTCCAAAAGGACACTGTCCAGCTGCATTGCACAATGTATATCTTTTGCTTATGAGAGTAAGAACCTTCCTCTTGAAGGCCATGTCACAGCTCACAATTTGAGAGTCATGTCAGCCTCAATGACTCATCTTCACTCTGTGTCTATCGACGACATCTGTCAAGCAGCTACTTGGGCTTCGGTACATACCTTCACATTCCATTACTGCTTAGACAAGGACTCCCGCCGGGATGCCTTGTTTGGTCAGGCTGTTCTTCAACACCTGTTCCATACTTAATCAACTCCTACCCACCATCCCTGGTAGGATGCCAGAGATCCATGGGGGGAAGTGTAGCCCTTTCACAAGGGCACACAACTTTCTGGGGCCATCTCTCTGGCATCTGCAGCTAGGGAGTCCCCATATGTGAAGACTACATTCCTGCTTGTTCCTGGAGATAGCATAAGTTACTCACCTGTAACAGGTGATCTCCGGGAACAGCAGGAATTTAGTCTTCACAACCCACCCACCTCGCCTAGGAGTTGTATCTTTCTGTCTCTCTCTCTCTCTCTTTTGTCTCAGCTTTAAATGCAACTGGAGAGAGACAGTTGGGAAAGGCGGGAAGGCAGCACGCAGGCGCTGTGGGATGCTCCCAAACGTTTTCCTATTGGACGCTGGGGAGCGTTCCCGCGCAAGCTCCGTCGGTACCAACGTTACCCATATGTGAAGACTAAATTCCTGCTGTTCCCAGAGATCACCTGTTATAGGTGAGTAACTATGCTTTATCTGGTAAGTAAAATGTCACCTTATTCAAGAGAACTCACTTTTCTACATGCTCAAGCCCCTTGTAAAATTACTGGTTTACTCTATTCTACTGGAAGATGGTGTGCATAACTGAAAGCTGCATTATCTCTCCTTATAATCAACAGTTTGCCATAGTAGATTAAGTTATTCATATGGATTTTTCCTGGCTAACTAAGGTTTGAAGATACAAAATTTTGGCAGTACCTATTGGGCCTTTTTACTAAGATTTGTTTATTGATGGCTTTATAGTACCATACTGTTTTACAGTCATCTCATGGTAAGTGCCCAAATTACCGCACGGTAACTACAAAGCATGTGTTAGCTGTTGAGGTTGTTCCAGAGTCTTCCCATATAATTACCATAGAGAAAAATCTTTACCATACACTGACAGCACAAATGCACTTAGCACCTCCTCAAGCAATCTGCATGAGTGATAGCACACAGTAAGTTACCATGCACTAACTGTAAGACCCGCAGTCCATGCCCATTTCTCACCCATCCACAATATGCATTTACCGTGTGAATTAGCACATGCTGAAATACCAGTGTGGCATTGTAAACAAATCCCTAAGTTTAATACCTCAGAATTTCCTGAAGGGAGAGCAGTTGATAGTTATGCAACTTTTAGTATTAAAAGGGAAACCTGGGTTTGATTTCCCAACCTGGATTTTTCTTCTGTAGCTGAGATGCTGAAGATACTGCAGTAGTAGTGTTCATAACTCCAGAAAAAGGGAGCTTTGACTATTTCTCAGCAGTGATACCTAGTAGCTGGACCTTGAATGCATGTGTGTCCGGTTCTGGAAGAAGACCTCTTGGGGGAGTTCTGAACCAAAAATTTAAAAATTATGCAGATTTATACTATAAAGGTATTTTTATAAGCCATTTCTGCAGGTAAACTAGTGTTCTCCAGGACCAAGCAGGAAGTCAGTCCTCACTTATGGGTGACGTCGGCGCCGACGGAGCCCTCGCGGAGCAATTTTCCCCAGCTTTCAAAGAAAGCCTTTGGGAATTGCAGCGCGCATGCGCGGTCGTCTTCCCGCCCGAGGGTGCCATCTTAGCCAGTCTTCTTTTTTCCGCGGAGCCCTACAGACGTCCCCGTCTTGTCCCCGCGAAAAAGTTGATTTTCTTCTTTATTTTATCCTTTTTTCTTTCGGTTCGACGCCGATCGTTTTCCCGCCCGGACTCACGACGCCGGTCTCGAGTCCTCTTACTTTTTTCGGTTTTTCTGACTTAGCTTTCGTTTTCGGTTTCCCTGGCAGCCCGGTCCTTTGACCTCGCAGGGGCCCTTTTTCCCCCGATGGCTGCCAGTGGGTTTAAGCGGTGTGGTCGGTGTGACCGAAATATGTCACTAACCGACACACACGACTTTTGCCTCCGCTGCTTGGGCCCGGATCATGAGGAACTGATCTGTGGGCCCTGCAGCAAACTGTCTTCAAAGGCGTTGAGAAGTCGGCGGCATCAGCGTGAGAGAATCTTCGCTGACCCCAGCCGTACCCGGACCTCGTCGGAGGCCTCCGTGTCGAAAGGCTCCAGCTCGGACCGTCGCCGGAGCTCCTCCGACCGGGGTTCTCCCTCGTCGGAGGGAAAAACCCGCGAGGGCGGCGTCGGTGGACGCTCCTGGTTCCGCGAGGGCCAGGTCGCATAGCCCCGACAGCCGCCCCGGGTCCTTGGAGAAGGAACACATCCCGAAGCGACCTCGCCTGGAGTCGGAGATGCCTGCCCGGGTAAGTCCTGTGGTCCTTCTGGACTCGCCTCCGCGACAGCCGACGTCGGGCCCGACGCCGTCGGGGCCCGAGTCGGGGGCTGCTGGGTCGCCTGAGCTCGGACTCAGGTTGACGGCCTTGGAGAGCAGACTGTCTGCCTTCATGGACCAGCAGAGGGCACTGCTCGCTGGCTTCGCTGGCGCCGCTGCCCCGACCGCCGGGACGTCGACGTCCAAGTCGACCCTGGAGACCGAGCCGATCCTCGAGTCGATGAGAACTCGAGTCGATCCTCGGTCGAGGTCACCCTCGGCCTCCCGTTCGGGACCGAGGTCGCCGACGCCGACTCCCTCGGCGTCGGGGCGGCTGGCGCCGCTCCCTGCCCGGGCCAACCCCACCGAGTCCTCGTCGGAGTCGGTCTGGGAGTCTGAGGAGGAAGAGTCACCTGATTCTTTCCGGACTCGGTGTGTCCCATCGGACTCACCGGAGTCCGAGCCTCGGAAGCAGTCCCCCCCGGAGGATGCCCGGTTCTCGGACTTCGTTAGGGATATGGCCAAGGCTTTGGCCTTCCCTGCGGATCCCGAGGAGGAGCCTCGAGCCGAAGAGCTCGACGCCCTCCAGTATGACTCTCCCGCGAGGGAACACTTTACTGTGCCGGTTCCTCCTATGCTGGAACGACTACTCTTCCGCATGTGGGAGAGTCCGGCCTCCTCGCCGGTCCTGAGCAAGCGGGTCGATTCTATCTATCGGGTCCGCAAGAGCCCTGGCTTTCAAAAGGCACAGCTGCCACACCATTCCATGGTAGTGGAATCGGCCATGCATCGTCTTAAGAGCCAGAAGATGCACTCCTCGGTGCCTCCTGGAAGGGAGGCCCGTAACCTGGATGGCCTTGGCAAGAAGTGCTTCCAGGGCTCTATGCTCGCATGTCGTGTCCAGACTTACCAGCTATACATGGGCATGTATCTCCGGGATCTGGCTAAAGAGCTAGCCGGATTCTCCGCTGGTCTCTCCGAGGAGCCCTTGCGGAGGTTCCTAGCCTTGTCCACGGGCATTCGGGAATGCTCAAAGTTCATGTCCCGAGCAGCCTATGATGGCTTTGAAGCCTCGGCTCGAGTGGCCGCAGCCGGCATCGGTGCCCGCCGACAGGCTTGGCTTCAGTCGTCAGACCTTGAGCCCTGGGTACAGGACAAGTTGGTCGATGTCCCCTGCCGAGGCGAAAACCTCTTTGGCAAGCCCATGGCGGAAAAGGCTGCACAAATTGAGACTGAGACTCTCACCAGGACCAGGCTTTCTAGGAAGACCTCCGCCCCTTCCCAGAAAAAGAAGGGCTCGGGGAAAAAGTCCTTTTACCCGAGGAAGGCGGCTGCCTACAAACAATACCCCCATTATCAGGCCCCTGCAGCTCCCCAACAGGGCCAGCAGGCCAAGGGACGGGGTAACGGGTCCCGTAGGCAGCAAGCCCCCAAGCCTGCACCACCAGCCCCTGCTCAGCAGGGTGGGGGCTTTTGACTCGCTCAGCATAGCCTCTCCCCCCCCCGCTGGTTCCTCCCAGCACCGGAGGCCGGCTGGTTCACTTCGCCCACAGGTGGTCCAGCATCACCGCAGATGCCTGGGTGCTTCAGGTCGTGCGAGAAGGCTACCTTCTCCACTTCCATCAGGTCCCTCCCTCCTATTTTCCGGGAGAGCCTCCGCGCCCCCCTCTGCACAGGGAGTTGCTCCTTCAGGAGTTAGCAGGTCTTCTGCAGGAACAGGCGGTGGAACCGGTGCCACACCACCTGAGAGGTCAAGGCTTTTATTCAAGGTATTTTCTGATACCAAAGAGAACAGGGGGCCTCAGACCCATCCTGGACTTGCGCAACCTCAACAAGTTCCTTGTGCGGGAGAAGTTCAAAATGCTTACCCTTGGAATCCTTCTGCCCTACCTCCAGCAGGGAGATTGGCTATGCTCCTTGGATCTAAAGGATGCCTACACGCACATCCTCATCCACCCAAGCCACCGCCAATACCTAAGGTTTGTGGTGGCAGGAAATCATTACCAGTACAGAGTACTGCCCTTTGGCCTGTCCTCCGCACCGCGAGTCTTCACAAAATGTCTCGCGGTCGTGGCGGCCCATCTCCGGCTTCACGGCCTCTATGTCTTTCCGTACCTCGACGACTGGCTCATCAGAGCAGCGTCCGCTCAGGAGGTCACCAACGCCACGTGCCGCACGGTGACTCTGCTGCAGCACTTGGGCTTTGTTATAAACTTCGCAAAGTCCACTTTGCTCCCCTCACAGGATCTCGAGTTCATCGGCGCAAGGCTGCACACTCCTCAGGCGCGAGCGTACCTACCGCTCGACAGGGCTCAACGGCTCATGGACCTAGCCGACCGCTTTCGCAGCCAGCCCCTGGTCTCCGCCAGGCGCTTCCTGAGACTGCTCGGCCATATGGCTTCCACCGTCCATGTGACCCCCAATGCCCGCCTGAATATGCGGTCTGCTCAATGGTGTCTCCGCCAGCAGTGGCGACAAGCCACGGGCGGCCTAGCAGACCTAGTGCGCGTTTCCGAGCCGCTGGTCTCGTCTCTCCGGTGGTGGCTCCGGCAGCCGAACCTGATATTCGGTATGCCTTTCCAGTCACCTCAGCCGACCCGGGTGCTGACCACCGATGCATCCCTCCTGGGCTGGGGAGCACATTGCCAAGAGGCACGTACTCAGGGCCTCTGGACCACGTGGGAGTCGGCTCAGCAGATCAACTTCCTGGAGCTCAGGGCGATCCGCCTAGCTCTCAAGGCCTTCTCCCACCTGACTTCCCAACAGTCCGTCCTTGTCCAGACGGACAATCAGGTTGCCATGTTCTACGTGAACAAGCAGGGGGGCACGGGCTCCTTCCTCCTCTGCCGGGAGGCACAGAAGCTCTGCTCTTGGGCCGTCAGTCACGGCATTCTCCTCAAGGCAGTTTATCTCTCGGGCCAAGAAAATTGCCTTGCAGACAAACTCAGCAGGGTCCTCCGGCCGCACGAGTGGCGTCTGGATCCCTTGGTAGTTCAGAAGCTCTTCCTCAAGTGGGGTCTCCCCACGGTGGATCTCTTTGCCAGTCCTCACAACCGGCAGCTTCCTCGCTTCTGCTCTCGTCAGCCACACCCCCTTCGGGTTGCGGCGGACGCCTTTCTGATCTCGTGGTCGGGGAGCCTTCTGTACGCTTTCCCTCCCATCCCGCTAGTCTCTCGGACTCTTTTCAAGGTTCTCCGAGACAAAGCCTTCATGATCCTGGTGGCCCCTCGCTGGCCCAGGCAGCCGTGGTTTCCGCTCCTGCTGCAACTGGCGGTGGAGGATCCAATCCCTCTGGGGGTACAACCGGATCTCCTCACTCAGGATCAGGGGTCCCTCCTGCACCCCAACCTCAGGTCTCTCAACCTCATGGCCTGGCTGCTGAGAGGGTAGTCCTTGCTCCCCTTCTCCTGCCGGCGGAGGTGGAGGAGGTCGTCTTGGCTTCGCGACGGCCTTCTACCCGCAAATGCTACGCCCTTAAATGGCGTCGCTTTGCAGTCTGGTGTACCCAACAGTCTCAGGATCCCTTCTCCTGCCCGGTGTCGGTGATCTTGCAGTACTTGCTGCACCTCTCTAATCTGGGACTTAAGTCCAACTCCGTCAAAGTTCACCTCAGTGCTCTTTCAGCACATCATGTGCCGGTGGACGGCAGACCTCTCTCCAATGACCCTCTCGTAGCGAGGTTTCTCCGGGGTCTCCTTCTACTTAAACCACCTCTGCGCCCGCCAGCGCCTGACTGGGACCTGAATGTGGTTTTGCAGCGGATCACCTGTCCGCCTTTTGAACCTATGGCTACCTGTTCTCTCCGTTTTCTGTCTTGGAAAACACTGTTCTTGATAGCCCTCACTTCCGCTAGACGCGTAAGTGAATTGCAGGCCCTCGTGTCTGATCCCCCTTACACTAGGTTCTACAAGAATAGGGTGGTCCTACGGACTCATCCGAAATTTCTGCCTAAAGTGGTCTCCCCTTTTCACATCAATCAGGAGGTGGTACTTCCAACCTTCTTTCCCAGACCACACTCCAGCCGAGCTGAGACGGTCCTCCATACCCTGGACTGTAGAAGGGCTCTGAACTTCTACCTTGACCGTACGCGGGAGCACCGTACAGCTGCTCAGCTTTTTGTGTCTTTTGACCCCAATAGATTGGGGCTCCCGGTCTCCAAGCGTACTCTGTCCATCTGGGTTGCGGACTGTATCTCTTGGGCTTATGGGGCGGCCGGACTCTCCTTAGAAAGTAGAGTCACGGCTCATTGCGTTCGGGCAAAGGCCACGTCAGTGGCTTACCTCCGCTCTGTTCCGCTGGCAGACATCTGCCGGGCCGCTACTTGGTCTTCGAGCCAGACTTTTGCGGTCCATTACTGTCTCGAGAGGGAGTCCCGTAGGGACAGTGCTTTCGGACAGGCAGTCCTCCGTAATCTCTTTGAGGTCTGAGCAACTCCTACCCTCCATCCCGGATGTGGGCTACCGGTGGGTGATAATTCAGCGAAGATTCTATCCTTCTGTGCTGCTGAGCTAGAGGGAGCTCATTTTTGTGCTTAGGGTCTCCGGTAGCCTTGAGCTTGGGAGTCCCATAAGTGAGGACTGACTTCCTGCTTGGTCCTGGAGAAAGCGTAGTTACTCACCTGTAACAGGTGTTCTCCAGGAGCAGCAGGAATCAGTCCTCACTACCCTCCCTCCTCCCCTTGGAGTTGCAATCGTCTGCTTATGTTCTTTTTGCAAATTTTTATGCTGTCTTTTTTAGCTATGTCATCTGACTGGCTAAGATGGCACCCTCGGGCGGGAAGACGACCGCGCATGCGCGCTGCAATTCCCAAAGGCTTTCTTTGAAAGCTGGGGAAAATTGCTCCGCGAGGGCTCCGTCGGCGCCGACGTCACCCATAAGTGAGGACTGATTCCTGCTGCTCCTGGAGAACACCTGTTACAGGTGAGTAACTACGCTTTTTGTGAGCAGAAATAGTTATAAGATTGTCCAGGCTATATGCAAGTAAAAGTGTGCGCTAATAACCTCTTAGTGCTATTTTTTACCTGGAATGAGTGTAGGCATTCTTAGTAGTGGAGTTTGGATTTATGCTCATATGTTATTAAATCGATGCATAAAGTTTTGCTGGGCCATTTGCACG
Source organism: Ichthyophis bannanicus (assembly GCA_033557465.1). Lineage (NCBI taxonomy): Eukaryota > Metazoa > Chordata > Amphibia > Gymnophiona > Ichthyophiidae > Ichthyophis > Ichthyophis bannanicus. The sequence continues at coordinate 967,808,685 of CM066033.1, read as the reverse complement.
AACCTCAGAATAGATGTGAATTTATGTGACTACTTGTCAGGAGGGGTAATTTTGTAAAGGCACTTATGTGAATATGTTTCCTTTTGTAAAATAGTTGTATGTGCATACTATGTCTGCCGCACAGGTTAAGTAGCTTGTTACAAAATTACCCTTAACTTTTAGAATAACATAATATAGTTACTTTCTTTGACTAATAACACTGGACAACGAAGATTTTGCTTTCTGAACACTTTTGGGTAGATCTTAGTGGATTTTGGGTTGCTAATCACGAAAATCACCCTGAAATTTTCCTTTTACACACCATTTTTTTTTGCAATTGCCTATTTTTGTGATTCTTCACATATTTGTCTACTCATATGTTGCCTTGAAAGTAAACTGTTTTGTTTAGTCCAGGCTCACAATGTGCAATGGAAATGCTACTGCTCAGGAATGCGTGGGCATGCTTAGTCAGGATGGATGCTGGCAGTGCAGGCTATTAAAGCAGCTTTCATACACAGGTGATATGCATGATGGTTGATATCAGTTTGTGTACTTAACAATAGCATCTATGTATAAGCTGCTTGTCTAAACGATGATTCGTTACAAAAGAAATATCTCGTCAACGTTGCAACAGCTGTGAATACATTCTGTTACATTTGTGGTGAATATATGCTTAAGCCTCAAAGATGCAGCATGATTGCGCTTATTAAGACAGCGTATGAGCTCTACTTCGGTTGTAAAGTTGATGATCAAGACAAATCCTGGGCTCCTCATATTTGGTGTGCAGCATGTGCTGTCCATCTCAGAGCTTGGCTCATGGGTACTCAGAAGTCAATGCCGTTTGCAGTCCTGATGATATGGCGAGAACAGAAGGATCATGTGACGGAATGTTACTTTTGTCTGACCAATGTATTTGGGTTCTCTGCTAAAAATAAGAAATCTATTGAATACCCCAGTCTGCCTTCAGCCATGAGACCAGTGCCACATGCCAACAGTATACTAGTACCAGTCACCAGACTCATGGAGCCTGGAAGAGGCAATCAAAGATTTTGAACTGTTTATGTCCAGTGTGCCTCATCTGATAACACAGTCAGAACTGAATGACCTGGTGAGGGACTTGAGTTTGTCAAAAACAAAAGCTGAACTACTTGGTTTAAGATTGCAAGGATAGGGTTTACTATCGTCAGGTATGAAAATTTCTGTCTTTCGGACCCACCAAAAAGATATCAAACTTTGCGCAGCCTCTGTTTTTGCACTGACATTGATGGATTGTTCACAGCTTTGGTTTGTGAGCATGACCCACAACAATGGTGCCTTTTTATTGGTTCGGCATTGTTAAACCTGAAAGCTGTCTTGTTACACAATGGCAACATCCACCCTTCAATACCTATTGCCTATGCTGTGCACATGAAAGAAACCTATGTACAACTACAATTGGAACATCTGTGGTGATCTAAAAGTAGTGGCACTGCTACTAGGAATGCAACTCTGGTATACCTAGTACTGCTGTTTCATTTGCGAATGGGACTCCTGTGCTAGAGAGTCTCCTTACATTAAAAAGAACTGGCCGCTCCATAAGCGTTTGGTTCCAGGACAGAAAACTGTGGCACACGAACCACTTGTTGACACAAGTTAAGATATTTTTGCCTCCTCTTCATATAAAACTCGGACTGATGGAAAATCTTAATGAAAGCGATGAACAAGTAAGGTGAAGGATTTCAATATTTGATACAGATGTTTCCAAGAATAACTGATGCCAAGATTAAGGAAGGCATTTTTGTGGGTCCACAAGTCAGACATGTCATCAATGACAAGCAGTTCAAAGATCTGCAAGTGGGGCCTGAGAAAATTGCATGGAAGGCATTCAGGTAAAAGTTAGGTCAGTTTACTTTTGCTGCCGAGGGATTACCGGGCAGTGCCTGAATTTTCCCTGGGTATCACCCACGAAACACCTCCAATGCTAACTGGTTAGCATTAGGGCATATTGCGGCAATATCCGTGGATATTCAGCGGCACTAATATCCCACTTAGCGGCATTTTACATAGTTTATGGGTTTGTAAACCATGTAAAAGCCTATGACTATCAGACTCTTAATGTTTATATTTTTCTTCAAATAACATTCAAAAATAGTTTCATGTCCACTTACAGCTTATACACAGGCAAAATTAATTTGCTTTATCCTTCTATGAAAGATGGCCACTGTGAGTTAAATAGATGCTAAGAGATTTGAAAGTAACCAATCAGCTTTCAATTTATATGTCACTTGATTAATTCAAGGAGAGCAGTGAGTACCTGCACTCTGACGAGAGAGCCCAAACAAGCAGGTACAAAAAGAGACTGGCGATAGTCCAATTCAGGTAGGGGCTAATAAAAGGGGTTTACCTGAATTGGACTATTGCCAGTCTTTTTGTACCTGCTTGTTTGGTCTCTCTTGTCAGAGTGCAGGTGCTCACTGCTCTCCTTGGTCTCCTATTGCTCCTTTGAGCCATGTTTTCCCCATGGAAGGAGGTCCTCAGCTACAATGAAAAGAACTTGCAAGATATGCCACCTGAGGACCCTTTCTTTAATCAAGAAGAAATGTGCTTTGGAATTGAAGAAGAATGGGAAATGACTGTGCGCTCCACTCAAAAATTAGTGAAGGAAGAAATGCATGCCTCATCTCTTCTAGAAAACTGTCACCATAAAATCATTCCTAGAGGCCTAAGGATCAATAAAGCTCCCGGAATGTATCGAGAAGACTTTGATTTTATGGCCAACTGGGTAAAAATCTTAAACAAGTGCTCATTGGCTCTTATGATCCTCCTAATTAATACTTCAAGCCATAAGGATGAAGTTTTAAAAGTAGATGTAGAATCAAAACTGTCTATGTTAAAAGACACAGATAGACATTTTGATAGATCGAAAAGTGACTATGATAAAAATGTCTTAGAATATAAAAAAATTGTAAAAGATAGAAAGCTAAAAAAATTTAAGAGGGATGAGGAGAATGGCTGATATGGTCCCTCTACACAAAAGTGGTGACAGGGAAGAAGTGTCAAACTACAGACCCGTGAGCATTACCTCGGTGGCAGGAAAAGTAATGAAGGCGCTCCTGAAAGAGCGTATAGTGAACTTTTTCAAAACCAACAGGTTGCAAGATCCGAGGCAACATGGTTTTACTGAAGGACGGTCTTGCCAAACAAATCTGATTGAGTTCTTTGACTGGGTGACCAAGGAACTAGATCAGGGGCATGCGATGGATGTCATCTACCTGGATTTCAGCAAAGCCTTTGAAACTATTCCTCATAGGAGGCTTGACAACAAACTCAGTAGCTTGGGGATGGGTCCCAAGATGGTGAACTGGATTAGAAATTGGTTGACTGACAGATGACAGAAGGTGATGGTGCATGGAGCTCACTCGGATGAAAGGAAGGTGATTAGCGGGGTGCCCCATGGTTCGGTCCTGGGCTCGACACTGTTCAATGTATTTGTGAGGGATATTGCTGAAGGACTGAATGGAAAAGTCTGTCTTTTTGCAGATGACACAAAAATTTGCAACAGAGTGGACTCCCCCGAGGGAATGAATAACATGAGGAAAGATCTACAAAAGCTGTAAGAATGGTCTAATGCTTGGCAATTACGATTTAATGCGAAAAAGTGCAGTGTCATGCACTTAGGTAGCAGAAATCCAAGGGAAATGTACGCAATAGGGGGCAAGAGGTTGGTGTGCATGGTTCAGGAGAAAGACCTTGGTGTGATTATCTTTGATGATCTCAAGGTGGCAAAACAGTGCAACAAGGCAGTGGCAAAAGCCAGGAGGATGTTGGGCTGCATACAAAGAGGGATTACCAGCAGAAAGGAAGAGGTACGTATGTCACTGTACAGGTCGCTGGTGAGGCCTCACTTGGAATACTGTGTTCAGTTTTGGAGACCATATCTTGCAAAAGATGTAAAAAGACTGGAAACTGTTCAGAGGAAGGCGACTAAAATAATTTGGAGCCTGCGTAAGAAACCCTATGAGAAGAGACTTGAAGACCTAAATATATACACTTTGGAGGAGAGAAGGGATAGGGGAGATATGATTCAGACCTTTAAATACTTAAAGAGGAACGATGAACAAACAAACCTCTTCCAAAGACGGGGAAGCTGCAAAACTAGAGGGCATAATAACATGAAGCTGCAAGGTGGAAAATTGAAAGGCAATGTCGGGAAATATTTTTTCACTGAAAGGGTGGTGGATGCTTGGAATGCTCTCCCTATGGAAGTGGCGGGGGCAAACAGTGACAGAATTCTAAACAGCATGGAACAAGCACTGCGGATCCCTTTAAAGCAACAGGATAAAAACAAAATAATCTGAACCATCTAACTTCTCAACAAATAGAGGTGTCCTACATGGAGTGGTGGGTCCACCCCTAAACAAAGACATGGGGAGGGGTGGCCTGCACGGAGCGTTGGGTGCACCTACTCTTGCCGTATATTTGCTGGGCAGACTGGATGGACCATGCTGGTCTTTATCTGCCGTCATTTACTATGATTACTATGGTTACTATGATTACAAGACAGGTAACATTTATTATTGGACCAATGATACAAATCCTTCTAGAAGTGACTCTAGAAAATGTAAGTTTGACACAAAATCAGAAAGGCATAATAATGGAATTTATTCATCTACTACAGGTAGTCCTGAACCTATTAGAACGAGAAGTCGCAGTAACCATATAGATCCCCCCTGATCCGTATGCCCCTTTATTGTCATCTCAACCCCCCCAAACCAACAATACCATCAAAAACGACAAGGTTTTTCCATGGACAGTCTATGGAAAGGGGGAGGGTCCAAATACAAAAAGGAACACCCAATGCAAGAATATCCACAAACATCGAGGGATTCCTCATACAACCAGACAGAATTCCACTCACGGGGCAGAGGGAGGGGGAGAGGCCAGGGCCATCAATAAAAGTCGAAACATTAGAAGGTATTTTTAATTTATCAAAATATGTTCTCACACCTTTAGAAACTTCAATTTTACAAAAAGGATTATCCTTTGTTCCTACTACAAGACACGATCAGTTCAATACCCAAGTGGAACTATTTAAGTTTTTTAGGAAACTTCATATTAAAGATTTTTTTAAATAACATGAGGAGGGCCAAAGTGATCCTTCTGTTATTAAAAGACCTTCCACTTGGATGCCTCCTAAAACACAATGCCATTATTGAAACTTTCCAAAAAGTAGTGTTTCATGAAGTACAAAATATGTATAATAAAAAGAAACCGCATACCTTTTTCAACCTCAATCAGGAAGAAAAGAAAGCGCTCACCCATCTCAAAAATAATTTTGAAATTATCATAAAGCCAGTAGACAAAGGAGGGGCACTTGTGATACATGATAGAGATACCTACATTCAAGAACTTTTATGTTAAGTTAAGGATATTTCTTACTATAAAAGATTATGTGATGATCCTACCACCACTTTAAAGAATAAGGTTGAACAGGCTGGTTACCTTACACAAAAGGAATGTCAATTTCTCACTGTATCTTGTCCGGTCATGCCTACTATTTATGTTTTGCCCAAAGTACATAAATCTTTGGAGAATCCACCAGGTAGACCCATAATATCAGCAATTGAGTCCCTGTTTGAACCAATATCCAAATTCTTGGACGTTTTTCTTCGACCCTTTGTTCAATTGACACCATCTTATGTAAGAGACTCATCACATATGATTCAAATGTTAGACATGTATCAAGGAACCCATAACGGGATCCTTCTAGTTACCTTAGATATTAAATCTTTATATACTAATATTCCTCAAAAAGCGGCACTCAATATCATGGAAGGTTATCTCATAACAAGACCCAGACCAGTCCGCACTCCTACCTGTTATCTTATACAATTAGCTACTTTAGCATTATGTAATAATTACTTTCGTTTCCAGGATCTTTATTACCAGCAGATAAGAGGTGTTGCGATGGGCTCTTCAGTGGCACCAGATGTTGCTAACCTCGGTTTCCAATTTTGAAAAAATTGTTTTCTAATCACACATCCGTATAAAGCACAAATAAACATGTGGAAACTGTATATTGACGATGTATTCCTCATATGGGAAGGCACAAACAATCAATTACTTGATTTTATTAATTGGCTTAACTCCTGTGATCCACATTTACAGTTTTATTTTTTTGTACAGTTCAGATCAAATAGCCTATCTTGATATACTAATTAAAAATACGTCTGAAGGCTTTATAACCACACTTTACCTGAAGCCCACTGATAGGAACTCGCTCTTACATTTTAGTAGTTTTCACAACTGTTCTCTGAAAGAGAATTTGCCCCTGAGTCCAGTTCCTAAGGGTCCGCAGGCTCTATACTAAAGATATAGATTTTGAGATGAAAGCAGTGGATATGAGTAGGAGATTAAAAGACCGTGGTTACCCCTCCAGATGAAGAGTGGAGGAGTGGCCTAGTGGTTGGGGCAACGTACTTCAGGCCGGAAGGTCGGGGGTTCAAATTCCACTAGAGGACAGCAACCTTGGGCCGGAAGGACTGGGGTTTCTAGTCCCACAGGTGCTCCTTGTGGTATTGGGCAAGCCACTTAACCCTCCATAGCCCATGTTCCCTGTAAATAGTTATCTCCAAGTTATAATGCCCTGTTCAATGTAATTTCAGTTTGTTCAATGTAAACCGCACTGATGCAGAATAGTGCGGTATATAAGAGAATGTAAATAAATAAATAAATAAATGTATTGAAAAAGCTTTACATCGTGCTAGATCTTCAGATAGGACGTCACTTTTACAAGGTCGTGCCCTTGAGAAAACCAATAACATTGTCTGCATACTTACCTTTTCTGAACACTCTAGGGATATTGCCCGTATTTTGAGACACGTTTGGCACATCTTAGATCCCCTCTCTTTTTTAAAAGATACAAAGCTACTTGTGGCATACAAGAGGAATTCTAATCTAAGAGATATTTTGGTACCATCTGCCCTCAGTAAACCCCATTTTACACCAAAAGCATTTGGTCATTTCAAATGCGGGAAATGTAGTGTATGTGAGAATGTATTGGTTACAAAAAAAGAATTTATAAATCCAGGCTCTGCATATAGGGTATATTTGAAAGATTTTTCCAACTGCGAAACTACAAATGTGATCTATTTGATCATTTGTCCCTGCAACTTATGTTATATTGGCAAAACTAAAAGGAATATCAAAACACGCATAATTGAACATAAAAGTAATATCCGTAGGAAAGCGATGGATAAACCTCTAGTAGAACATTGGGTAGAAGCTCAACATTCACTTTTTGATCTTCATTTTTTTGGTTCTTAAAGTAATTCGGCCTCATTGGCAGGGAGGAGACTTGGATAAGCTCCTTCTATGCTTGGAACAATGATTTATATATGAACTCCGTACATTACACCCCTTGGGCCTCAATCAAGAAGTAGACCTGTCTGTTTGTTTTATAAAAAGTCTTGTGTAGGGGACTTCCGGTGACGTCACGGAGCAAATGGCCGCAGAATAGCCAAGCTCCGTCGGTGTCCCGCTAAATGGAGGGGAAAAGTGCTGAACCCTGTGCCGGAGGAGAATTGTGAGAAGGAAGGTGGAATGGCCCAAGCAGCGCGCAAGAAGTTGGTGGGATTCCGATCACCCTATGTGCAGAAGGGGGAGAAAGAGGAGCATGAGGTCGATGGAGCCGGAGGGGCCTGGAGGAGCGGAGAACTCGGAGGAGGAAGAGGAGAGAGAGATGATTAGGGGGGGGGGGGGGAAGTGCAGATACGGTCCTGGTTGCTGGACTTTTAAAAGGGCTTACATGCGGAGTTGGTGGAGATGAGGAGAGAAATAAGAGTCCTTAGCAAGTATACACCAGGACTTGAACGGCTTAGGAGATTGTGTGGCGGAGTTGGAGGACCACGTGGAGGAGTGCACAGGAAAGGTGCAGGCGATGGCAGTGGAGCAGAGCAAATTGAAGAAGCAGCAGGAGGAGATGATGGAGAAGATGGACGTGATTGAGGACTGCGCACGCAGAAACAACTTGAGGGTGAAGGGGATTGGAGAGATGGTGGCGTTTAAAGACAGTGCACAGGTGGTCAGAAAGCTATGTGCTCACATGTTGGCCCTGGAGGGGGGCGCAGAGGAGGAGGGTGAGAGAGCAATCGGAGTGGAATGGGCGCATCGCAGTCTGGGGCCGCGGAGAGACAAGCAGCCCAGGGACATTATTGCTTGCATGAGCAGCTTTCCTTTGAAGGAGAAAATCTTGCAGATTGCAAGAAAATATGGGCGGATTGCCTGGGAAGGTAATGAGGTGGACATTTTCAATGATCTGTCAAAGGGGAGCAGCGGAAGGAGAGCTCCAGATGGCAGAGGGTCGCAGAGAGGGGACGACGGCTGCAGAGGAGAGTGGAGGATGGCGGCGCGGGGAAGAGAGTGAACTCAAAGGACTGAGAGCTATCCTGGAAAGATGGAATGCTGCTGTGAGACATGGGCGGTAGGCCCTATGGACACTGGACTCATAGGGTATGGGGGAGGGGGAGGAGGAGGGGGTTGTGTGGGTTGGGAGTGAGCCTGGAGGTACTGGGGGGTGGATAGGGGAGGGGGAGGGAGGAGTAGGCCGGGGAGGCGGTGGGAGAGGGGAGGTGCAGGGAGAGGCGGGAGGGGGGAATTAAGGTGGTGGGGCAGGACAGACACACTTGGAAGGATGGTAAGGGGGGAGAGAGGGGGTGTGGGGGGTAGGGGGGGAGGAGGGTAGGACATGGATAGGGGAAGGGGGGAGAGATGAGGGGCTATGAGAATGACGCTGCAAGTGGGAACGATTAATGTGAGGGGTTTGAATACGCCCACAAAGAGGCGATTGTTTTTTCGGGAGGCGGTGAAGAATGAATGGGATGTGGTTATGGTACAGGAGACGCATTGTGTCGAAGAGACGTGGGATTGATGAGGAATGCCCGGTATGCTGAGCAATTTTATTCATGTAATCGGGAGGGGAGGAAGAAGGGGGGGGGTGGCGGTGCTGTTAAAGGGGGTGTGTGGGGTTCAGATAGCGTGAAGCTTTGAGGACGGGGAGGGGCGCGTGGTGGGGGTGGTGGGGAGTTGGGGGGGGGGAGGAGATAGTCCTGGTGTCAATATATGGGCCAAATGGGGAACAGGCTAGTTTTTGGAAGAAGGTGCGAACGTTGCTGGAGAAGCAAGGAGGGGGGAAGAGGGTTGTGGGTGGGGATTTTAATGTGGTGTTGGAACCTACAATAGATAGGGAGCCAGGGTGGGGGGAGGGGAGCGGGCGGAATAGGAAGGAGTTGAATTTGCTGATGAAACAACTGAACTTGGTGGATGTATGGCGAGTGCTTCATCCCCGGGAAAGGGAATACACACATTATTCAGTGCCTCATAACAGCTGGAGTAGGATAGACATGGTGTTAGTGGATCAGGAATGGATGCTGGGGGTGAGGGAGGGGGAGATTATCCCGATAGCTTGTTCGGATCATAGGGCGGTGGAGGTGGGGCTGAAGGGGAAGAGAGGAGGGGGGGTTGCAGTTTTGGCAGCTTAATGAGGGCTTGTTGAAACATCCTGAGGTGGTGCGAGACATTAGGGAGGGGATTAAGGAATATTTGTTACTGAATGATAATGGCGAGGTCAGGGTGGCAGTGGTGTGGGAGGGGTTGAAGGCGGTCATAAGGGGGAAGTTTATTCAATGGGGGGCGAGAAGGAAGAAGGAGAGGTATGAAAAGGAAAGGGTGTTGGGGATAGCGTTGAAAGAGGTGGAGGAGGTATACCGCACTGATAACAAATAGTGCGGTATATAAGAATTGTTAAATAAATAAATAAATAAAATAAATACCGGAGAACGGGGAGAAGAGGGGATAGAGAGGCGATGGAGCAGATACGGGGGGAGTTGCAAGGGTTGCAGGTGAAGAAGGTGGCGTTTGAGATGGCTTGGGTAAAACAGCGGTATCACGAATTCGGGAATCGGGCTGGGAGGATGTTGGCGAGGCAGTTACGAAAACGCACTGTGGCCTCTAGGATCTATCAAATTAAGGGGAAGGGGGGGGGAGGTATACCACAGCGAGGGGGAGATCCAGGAGAGATTTCGGCAGTTTTATCAGGAACTATATTTACGCGACGAGAGGGTGGAAGTGGGGCAAATAGCTCGGTACCTAGAGAAGATAGAGCTCAATAAACTGCCGGAGGAAGCGCAGGAGTTGGAGTCACCCATTATGAGGGAGGAAGTGGCTAGGGCGATTAAAGAGATGCCACGGGGGAAGGCACCAGGGTTAGATGGGCTGCCGAGTTCTTTCTATAGCGTTTTTAGTGAGGAGGTGGGAGAGTTAATGTGCCGGGTGTTGAATGGGGGATGTTGCTGGAGGGAGGAGACCTGCACACGGGGATGTTGCTGGAGGGAGGAGACCTGCACATGGGGATGTTGACTGCTTGGTTTACGTGTTGCCAAAAGGGGGAAGAGATCCGAGGGAATGTGGTTCTTATAGGCCCATTTCTCTCTTGAATGTGGATGTTAAGATTCTGGCCAAGGTATTGGTGGGAAGATTGGGGCCCTGGCTACCGAAGGTGATAAAGGATGATCAGACGGGGTTTATCCCGGGGCGGCAAGCGGCAGACAATATCAAGAGGGCAGTGGGGGTGGCATGGGAAGCGCAGCGGGGGCAAGAGGAGTTTATTTTATTGTCTGTTGACGTGGAGAAGGCGTTCGATAGGGTAAACTGGGACTTCCTGATGGAGGTGATGAAGAAAATGGGGGTGGGGAGAATTTGTAGAAATGGATTAAGGGGTTATATGCCGGACCAAGGGCACGGGTGAAAGTCAGTGGGGGATATTCAAGGGATTACAGCCTGGGGAGGGGAACGCGGCAAGGGTGCCCGTTATCGCCGCTGCTATTTGCAATGAGCGTGGAGCCCCTTGCAGAGGTGATTCGGACTAATGAGAGGATTAGAGGGCTGGAGAGAGGGGGGATTAGTCATAAAATCTCTCTGTACGTGGATGACATTCTGCTATACCTTAGTCAACCACAGGGTTCTCTTACGGAGGTAATGGAGGCCGTGGCGAGATTTGGGGAAGTATCGGAGTTCAAAATGAATGTTGATAAGACAGAGGTTCTGAGGGTCAGAGTGATGCCGAGGGTGGAGGGGCAGCTGAGGGGTATGTACCCGTTGAGATGGGTCAATCACTCCCTGAAGTATCTGGGGGTTCAACTTACGGCAAAGTACGGGGATCTCTATAGATATAATTACCCAGGTGTGATGAGGGACTTGAAACGGGATTTGGAGGGGTGGATGAAGCAGGAGTTATCGTGGCTCGGTCGAATGGCAGGGGTTAAAATGAATGTGCTACCGAGGCTGCTGTATCTATTTCAGGTACTACCAGTGCGAGTGCCGGAGGAGGTGTTGCGGAGAGTGCAACGGAAAGTCTTTCAGTACATTTGGAATAGGAGACCGCCGAGGATTGCAAGGGAGGTGATGTATGCTCCGAAAGTGGAAGGGGGGTTAGGGGTGCCTAATATAAAGGATTATTATAGGGCAGCGCAAATTCGACATGTAATGGATTGGAGAAAGAGGGGGGAACAGAAGCCATGGGTGTCCTTAGAGCGAGCGTTGGTGAAGGGGGGTAGATTAGAGGCTTGGCTGTGGGCAGGGGGGAAGAACCATAGGGCATTGGGAGAGGGGTCGCCGGCAATGCAGCAGGTAGTAGGGGGTGTGAGATGCGGTAAGGGCAAGGCGGGATAGAGGGAAGCAAGGTCAATTCTCGGTGATGATGCCATGGATGGGGTGGAGACCTTTTACACTGGGGTGGGAAGGGGGGCGGTTTGATACTTGGGTAGGGAAGAGGTTGGAGTGTTTCTATCAATTATTGGATGAGGGGGAGATGCAAACCTTTGAGGAGGTTAGAGAAGAGTATGGGCTAGAAGATCAGGATCACTGTTCCCTCTAAGCTGTGCGCGTGTGCGCGCGCACACACCTCGCCAAGCGAGCGCACATACTTTACAACAGAGCGCACAAAAATTATGGTTCTGATTCTGATAGAAAACACAGACGTCTTAAAATTTAAAAGTTATTGTAATTACTAGACATTTTCAGCTTCATTTAGTAATCGTCTATTTTCATTTAATTTGATTAAAATCAATGTGGTGTAGTCAAATTTTAAAGTATATAACTTTGAGTGTCGTTATGTGGCGCACAAAAATTTAACCTTCCTTCTAAAGCTGCGCATCTGATATTTTATGCGCACACAGCCTACAGAAAATTAGAGGGAACATTGATCAGGATAGGTTCTCATACATCCAGGTGAGCTCTTTCTTGCAGGAGGGTGGAGGGGCGGGGGGTAACAAGGGGAGGGTCGGAGATAGAGGCTGTCTGGTATGGGAAATTTGGGTCGAAGGGGATGATATCGAGGTTATATAAAGGAGTGCGGGAGGGGGCAGGGGTAAGGTTTCCATATATGGAGGAGTGGGAGAGGGACCTGGGGGGGTCATTGACACAGGCGGAATGGAAACAGATTTAGGATAGGGTAAGGGGCCTTCCTTGGGCGAGTAGTATCAGGGAAAATTGGTATAAAATTTTATTCCGGTGGTATTATACACCGGAGAGGCTGCATAGGATATTCCCAGGGGTGTTGGCGAATTGTTGGAGGGAGTGTGGGGAGGTGGGTTCTTTCTGGCATATTTGGTGGGGATGTAGTAAGGCACAAAGCTATTGGGAGAGGGTGGTGAGCTGGATCCAGCGGCACCTGGGGGTGGAGGTGAGGAAGGACCCACGGGGTCTGTTTACTATCGTGGTGGGGGGAAGGGCATCAGGAGGGGGGACCAATGGTACGAGCCTGTTTGAGTGCTGCGAGATGTGAGTTGGCAGCGGCGGCGTGGAAGCGGGTTGAGGTACCAACGATAGGGGAGTTCGAGGGGAGGATAAGACATGTTGTTTTAATGGAAAAGTTGACTGCAGCGAGGTGGGAGAGAATGGATAGATTTAGGGGTAAGTGGGGAGATCTGTTGCGTGTCCTTGGGGAAGGGGATGGGGGGGAGGGGGCAGGGGGAGGGTAGGAGGGGGCAGGGGAGGGAGGTGGGAGGGGGGGATACGAGCCAAATGGGTGAGTAGAGGGGGGGTTTAGGTGGAGTGAGGACCCTTAGAGATATAGGGGTTGCATTATCTTGAGTGGAGGGGTGGTGTGGAATGGTGGGGGTTTTGGAGGCGGGAGTAGGGGAATCAGTTATGGTGGGGTCTGGTTCTGTATGAAAGGGTTATGGGGTCTGAGTTGATGTAGCGTGTTGAGTTTGATAAGCTGTTTAATATAGTTGTATAAAACCAATTTCAAAATAGTTGTATAAAACCAATTTCAAAATAAAAATACAAAAAAAAAGTCTTGTGCATACATTTTTCCCTTCCCCCTTCCCCCCTTCCTCCGTTCCTTTCCCCTTTTCCTCTTCTTCGTCTCTGTCTCCTTTTCCTCGCCTTTCTCCTTCTTTCCTCCCTCCTCTCTCTCCCTCCTCCCTTCCCCCTTTCCCTTCTTCCCCCCTTCCCCCCTTTTTTTCCCTTCTCCCTCCCGTCCCCTTCCCCTTCTTCCTTCCCCCCTTCCCATTCCCCTTCCCCCCTCCCCCTTCCTTCCTCCTTTCCCCCCTCCTCTCTCATTTACCCCTCCCCCTTCCCACCCTCCCCCTCTCCCGCCCCATTCCTTCCTTTCCTCTCCCCCTCTCCTTTCTTCCTTCCCCCCTTTTTTCCCCTTTTCCCCTCCCCCTCCCCCTCCCCTTCTTTTCTTTTTTAACTCTCCCTTTTCTTACACACTTTTTGAACTCAATACTTTATTGCATCTTTCTATATAGCCACAGCAAAGTTGTTCACGTTTAAATGCCGGTGTAAAAGCAGTTTGTTTTTCCTCTTTGCACTCGGCAATTGCGCATTCATGACCTTTCACCTCGCCAAGTCGGGAATACGCCTATATTTTCAAGCAAGCCGCCAGCAGAGTGTTTCTTTTCAAAGCAGCAAACATTGAAGACTGCACTAAATGGTAAAGTCCTTCTGTTTTTGATCATTTTTATCATGGAATATTTATATTTGCACAGTTAACCTTAATGCTTTAGTTTTTTTGGTGATATAAGATAATTCAGTGTTGGTGCATTTTCTGATTATCGCATTCACTATCTGGATCCGATGACACTTCATAACGTATTCACTTTGCAATTACGCTAAAGAAGGTTTTTTTTAAAATTTCTCAGTTTAACATTTAGACAGCGTGGTAATGAACAGTCCACCTCATTATTTTACATTTGATTTTATCTTCTGGACAAACATTTTTTGGTTCTTTAGCGCCATAAGAGTTCTTGCATGGTTTTCCATCATTTGGTAAAGCTTTTTTAACAATAACGTACCATATGACTTTCCATTATTTGGAAAAAAAATTTCTATCATTTGGTAAATGGATTTTTTTGAACTTATAATATTTTATTACATTTTTTTACACAGCCACAGCAAAGTTTTTTACGTTTTTGAATGCCGTTGGAAAAGTGGGTTGCTTTCTCCGCACTCTGCAATTGCGCAATCATAATCTTTCACTCCGCCAATGGCGTGGATATGCCTATATTTTCAACCAGCCGCTAGCAGAGTGTCTTTTCTAAAGCAGCAAACATAGAAGCCTGCATAAAATAGTAAAGTCCCTCTGTTTTTAATAATTTTAATTATTCCATACCTATATTTATTTACATTCTCTTATATACCGTGCTATTTCCCATCAGTGTGGTTTACATGGAACATTTTTACACATTTCAAACTGGTTGATCTGTGTTTACAATTAACAGGTACACGTACTTGGATTGAAACTTGGGTAAATCTTTACATCTTTATTATTCGAACTAGATGAGCCTTTTGTTTTGACTAGGTTAGCTAGGTGAGTAGGCACTTGTGGCGCTATATATATCTGCACAGTTTGTCTTAGTACATTGTTTTTTTGCCGATATAAGATAATTCAACATCTGTGTAATTTTTGATTATCGCATTCATCACTTTGATCCGATGACATTTGCATTTATGTTAAAGATTTGAAAAATTCTCCGTTCAACATTTATACGACATGTAACTTAGTTATGAACAGTTCAATTTATTATGTTACATTTGATAATATTTTGGTGGTTCTTTAGCGCCATAAAAGCTCTTGCACTGCTCTTTTTGATGATAACGTATTATATGATTTTCCATCATTAGATAAAACTTTTCAGGTTTTAATATTTTCTCTGAAATAATTTATATTTCCAGTTTATTCATCCAGTACAGTCCTGCATGACATCAATTGGTTTAGTCATGAACAAATTCAATGTCTGAAAATCTTCTGTTGTAAATTTAGACGGCATGGCAGCTTATATTTGTGAACGGTCCAACTTTTTATGTTACATTTGACTGTGTTTCCTAGAAAAACATTCTTTGAGTTCTTTGTGCCATATGAGCTCTCATTTTTTTGGATATAAATTAAAAAAAAATGTAAAACATTTTTTTGGATTTTAACATTTGTTTTATTTGTAATGCAAGAGATATTACTTGATTATTAAAATATTTTTTTTATTTAATATAGTCCTGCACCAGCTTTCAAAATATCACACAAGTGTTACAATATTTGACTTCACTTAGCAAAATCTAACTGTTATTTTGATGAGCATTCCCACTTTAAAATTATTATGAGTTTTATTTACCAGTGTCCAGACATTTTATCCCATAAATCTAAATATTACATGTTCATAAGTTTTATGAACTGTATAACAATGTTGATTTTTTAGGTATGCGGTTTCCTACAATATAGACTTCTAATGGCAATGTTGAGTGTCTATTTTTAAGAATCTTTGATGGCCCCGTTCTCCACAATCTGATAGTTTTAAAATAGGGGTTTATTTTGTTTTATGCCTTTGTTTTTTCTGACAGCATATTTATTTATTATTTTATTTTAGTGGTCATTTTTGTGTACTATGAGACACTAAAGGTATTATTTTAGTAGTATTTTCTGTTGTGTCTTCCTCATCATCCTCCTTTTTATTCATTATGTTTTTAAGCATGGTCTTTGATCTATCAAATTATTAAAGTAATATTTTGTTCTTTAGGATTTATTCAACTATGTATTGTATTTGTGTTTTTTGACACTTTATTTGTACTTTTGATACTTTTATCGTTATCATATTCATGTTATGAATTTGATCTATACCTCATATTTTTATACTTTAATTTATCTGTATAAGAGCACCTTCTTTAAGTTTTTTTTAAATTTTTATTAAATTTATTGTTATTTAAATGTTTTTATACTTTTGTAATTAATTGATTTTTAAACAGTTTTTCTATGATTACACAGGTACACTAAAAAAAATTTTTTTTAAACTGCCTCTAATGTTTCGATTGATTTTTACGTTTTTTGGTGCGCTGAATCCAAATCTGGTAACCAATTTGCTCCATCACGTACAGATTTTTTGCTACATTGGGTTAGCAGTTTGAGGTGAACGTTTCAGATTGAGTGCGATCGAGATAAAAGTTTCTTGGATGAATTCTTTATACTAATTGTTTAGTAGTAATTCAAATAAGAATAAAGAAAATTGTAACAAGGCAGCACATAAGAATAGAGTAATGTCAACAAAACACCACTGTGATGGTAGCAAAATTGTCTGCACTTAAAACAGCCACATACATGTGCACAAACATTGAGCATATAAGAGCGAGGTTAGACACAAAGCAAAGCAAAGAAATGTGCAAAAAATGTTGTACAGGTATGTATGTAAGAATAGAAAACGCAAACCGCACCATTGCAATACATGAAGACAAACACCCGATGGTGTGAAAATAAAATTCTAATAAATGAGATCCGACACTGTGGTAATAACTAGCAAATTTTTATTTCAAAGTTTAGTAAAAACACGATATTTGTCAACACAGTTTGGATTTTAAAGTCATTCTTGGGTCAATCAATCTCCTGGTGGGCCCGTTTCTTCTTCCCCCGAATGCTTCTCTTGGTGCGCTGCTTGGCGTATTTTTCATCTGTGGTTTCCCGCAGCAGCAACCAGCAGAAATCAGCCATCATAGTGGTGTTCCATCTTCCTTGGTACCTTCTCTCTGCGTCCTTGATGTCCTGGTGAAACCTTTCACCTTGTTCTTCACTGTACGCCCACAAGTTTTCGGGAAAGTAGTTCACATGGGAGTGCAAGAAATGGACTTTCAGGCTCATGTTACAGCCTTGTTCTTTGAAGGCATTGAGCATCCTGGCAACAATATCCTTATAGTTCTCATCCCGCCTGTTCCCCAAGAATTTGAGAACAACATCCTTGAAGGAATCCCAGGCTTCTTTTTCCTTCTCAGACATCGTTTCAGCGAATGCTCCATCTGAAATGAGTTTCCTTATATCAGGGCCAACAAACACTCCTTCCTTTAGCTTTGCTTCAGAAAGTCGGGGGAACTTTGAGCAAAGGTACCGAAAGCACTCACCATCTTTTGGAAGGGACTTGATGAATTGCTTAATGAGACTCAACTTAATGTGGAGAGGTTGTAATAGAATTTTATCACGAGGTACCAAGCTCTCATGAAGAACATTTTTCTCACCGGGTCTCAAATACTTCCGAATTGGCCAGTCTTTTTTCCCCCAGTGTAGTCGCGGGCCCGGCTATCCCACAAGCAAAGGAAGCAGGGATATTTGGTGAAACCGGATTGCTGCCCTAATAGCATGGATAGAATTTTAAAGTCTCCACAAATCATCCACTTATGCTCATCATAACGAATCTTCTGAAGAATCAGGGCCAAATTCTCGTATTTTTCTTGGAGAATAACAGAGTGAGCAATAGGAACTGAAGCGAATGTGTTGCCATTATGAAGAAGAACACCTTTTATGCTGTCTTTTGACGAATCAATGAACAGCCGCCATTCAGCAGGATCATACTTGAGTTTAAACTTTTCCATCACTCCGTATATATCGTTGCAAAATACCAAATCTTCCTCTTTGCTGAAATACTTCAAAAATTGTGTCTCGCGATTGCGGTACCAATAAAAAGTTGTTCCTGGTGACAATAGATTTTTCTGTTTAAGCCGAGAACCTAGCAGTTGGGCAGTATCTTTTGGGAGTCCTAAATCCCGGACTAAATCATTCAATTCAGCTTGAGAGAAAAGTTCAGGTTTCGGATCTGGTTCAGTTTCAAACTCAGAAGTACTGGACTCATCGGGAAAAGCCTTCTGATGAGTCTCATCATGATCAGAACCGTCCACACAAATATGATCCAAAGATTTTGGTGGTTCAGGCACAGGTACTTCGTTGCTATGAGGCATAGGCCTAATTGCTGAGGGAAGGTTGGGGTAACTTATTACGTTCTTATTTTTTAAGTTGTATCCCTTCACAATGCAAGAGCAAAAATAGCAGTCACTGCTGTGGTCTCTTTGTTCACGCCACATCATGGGTATTCCGAAACGAAATGCTTGTGTTTTACCTTTCATCCATAAGCGTAGATCTTCCTCACATGTCTTGCACACTTTGTGAGGAGCCCACGGTTTGTCTTGATCGCCTAACTTCAAACCGAAATAGGCGAAATATACTTTTTTAATAAATGCAGAAATGTTCCTGTGCCGCTTTTTCACGGTATATTCCCCAGAAATAAAACAAAAACTGTCCGGAGAGTTGACGCAACCTCTGGCTCTGTGAGTCATCACAAATACACAGCACTGCAAACTACAACTGTAGTGAACCACTTCGGAATAAAGCTGGATTACGACTGAGCAAACAAAAGGTAATAATGAACTTGCAAGAAACTGAAATTTGACAGGAACGTTCATGTCGCAACCACCGTGTTTGAGCGAGCAAACGAGGCGAGGCGAACAGGAAAGAACATGCGCCAGCGCGAGTACTGGATTTAGCCCCCACCTCCCAATTGTCCTGTTAATGTATAAAATGAATACAAAACACTCTAAAATATCATGAGGGAGTGTTTCTAGTTAGTTAACCATTACAACCTCTATTTTGGGCCAAGAAAATAAACTGCAGTCGGCTAAAAAGAAATTATGTGAACATTCCTTATATGGGTAAGAAATCTAATTGTGCAAGAAAACGTGCGTGATGGAACATTTTGGCTATTTTTCCTGGATTCAGCACCCCAAAATCTATAGGAATCAGTTGCAAAACTGGAGGCAGTTTTTTGGTAGTGTACCTGTGTTATTTATTGTTTTTTGAGGTGTTCCCCCTCCAAAGACCCCCCCTGAAGAAGGCTTCCAGCCGAAACACGTAGGGGCTAATAAAAGGGGTTTACCTGAATTGGACTATCGCCAGTCTCTTTTTGTACCTGCTTATTTGGTCTCACTTGAATAATTCAGACAATCTCCTCTATATATGCATCCACAAACAGGAGGGTTTAATATTATCTTTTAAAGAACCAATGTTTATTCTTATTAATTCAATTCATGAAAAACATTTCATTCTCTATTTACACTAAAACTACCAATTCTATAAAGATGTTTGTGCTGTACCAGTGCGTAAATGTCCCTCAGCTGGGTAAATATTCCAGCTCTTCAGTTCATTTTGATCTTCATAAAAATACTTTCCATTCCATATTTACATTCAGATCCCCTGGTTTACACTGAAAATACATCTTTGTTGTGATTGGATCAATTTCTTCTCTCTATTACTTCCCCTTAAAGGTTTCAGTATCCTATCAATAATGTCTAATTCATTACAATTTTCATGTCCATGTCTCAAACAGTGAGTAACTATAGGTGCCTCTTCTGTTCCATAAATGGTGGCAGTGTTCAGACATCCTTTGATACTGGCCAGTGGTTCCCATTATAAAATAGGTGTAATTTATATTTGCCATGCAAATTAGTTTGTTATAAAATTACCCTTGTCAGAATAACATAACATAGTTACTGTCTTTGAATAATAATTAAAGTACAGTGCAGAAGAGTGCTATTACTCAAGACGCTGAGGAGCTGGTACTCAAAACTATTTATTCAGTTGGCAGTGGGTGTGGACCTAATCAGTTGTATATTAAAAATTCCTGGAGAATGCATAAATTCTAGCCTTGTAAGTTGATTCGTTGAATGAGGGATTGGGGTATTCCAGAGGCAGGGTGTCAATTTATACAGAGTGTAATGAAATTCAGCTGCTATTAAAATAACTTAGATGGCTCATAGCTAGTGTTACTAATGTGCGCTACCACATTAGTGCACGCTAACATGCGCTATTAACAATTAGCTCGCATTGCATAAAATGGAACCAATGGTAAGATAACGTATGTTAATAGTGTTGGAATGCATTAACATGATAGTGCATGCTAGTAACTAATTGCAAGTTAGGCTGCAGGAATATGAGATTTAGCTTTAATTTTGCAGCAGGCTGAATATTGCTCTCAGAAAATTTGAAGATTTTGAGCAGAGTTCCCCTAGCAATACTGTAATAGTCATTCCCAAAATTTGTTTCACCAATTTCTCCTTTTCTTCACCATCTTGTCCTTCAGTTCATCCCCATTAGCCCCTCCCTTCTCACTCTCTGTTCATGGTAACTTTACCCTAACTCCTCCAACAGCTTCTTTCTTCCATTCACTTGCCCTTTCTTCCAGATCTCCCTACCAGCTTCTTTCTTCCCTTTCCCCTCCAAGTCTTTCTGTCCTTGTTGCCCAGATGCTCTTTGTCCTTTTTTTCCCCCCCACACTCTTGTTTCCGTTCTCTTCTTCCCCCTTCCTTAGCCTCTGCTCACACTCTCTTCCCCAACAGGTGCCTTGTTTTAGGTCATTGCTAGCTCTTCTCTCTCCATCTCGTGTGTCTGCTTTCCTTACGGCCCTATAGGCTGCTCCTGTGACAGCTGTCTCAGTTCTGTCTTTTGCATGCTTGCTATACTGGGAGAACTAGCCACAGCATTGAAACTCAAGATTCTTTGGAGGAGGGAATTCTGTTCTTATTCTGCTTTGTGCAATGGTGCATAATTCCCTCAGAAGTTGGAGCTCTGGTCTATGGACCCCGGTCAAGAACTGTTGCTACAGTGTTGGAGCTAAATGGGAAGGGGCTTATAAAATTGGGAAAAAATATAGTTCATATTAAGTCTTTACATTGTCATAACCCAGTAGAGACTGGTTTTGGCTGAGCTGGAAATCCAAAGGAACAGAAGGACCCTCCAAAACCTAGTAAATCATTGCTTCTACCCAGTAATGTTTCTGTCCTTTTGACAAATATTGTACTTATGGGCTGATGGAGTGTATCTTTTAGATTTAAAAGACATATATGTATATGCATGTGTATGTTTTATATATTATCTGTAATATGTTTGTGTTCATTTTTTTACCTTTCTTTGTGAAAGGTATTATGAACATCAAGATGGGGTGTACAGTTTTAAACAATGTGAATTTGTTTGCAGCTCAAACAGTTGGGACACAGTGTGGATAAAGTTGAATTCATTGTCATGGGTGGAACGTTCATGGCTCTTCCAGAAGATTACAGAGATTACTTCATCCGCAACTTGCATGATGCTTTGTCTGGACACACCTCCAATAATGTAACAGAGGCTGTCAAGTAAGCATGCTGGATTCTGGACATGAAAGGGATATGTTGGGCTTGGCACCAGTGATGTCTGAAATTTAAACTTGGTTTAGGAGACCCCCCCCCCCCCTACATTAGGTGCGTTTCAGTGTAGCATAGTGCTTGCTGTCAAGGTTCCGGATGGCTAGGTAAATATCCTTTGTCTGTCCATACACATCTGATGAAGAACCAGTCCCATCAGCATGAAGAGCAGAGCTCTGGTCAGAAATTTCCAGCAGGACTCTGAGTCCTACTGGCATGAAGAGCAGGTCTGCAGCCTAACTGCTTGAGAGCAGGCATCTCCATTTCCTTTCCTTTCCTTGCCTCCCCACCCCCACCAAGGTATCCAGCATTTCTCCTGCCCTACCCTGCTCTGGTGTCCAGCATCAAACACCCCCCCCCCCATATTTTTCCCTTACCCCTGTGGCTGGAACTCTACTTCCCTTTTCCTCCTGAGCCATGTTGCACCTAAAGTAAATATCGGTGCAGCGGCGGGTCTTCCAGTTCATACTGCTAGACCAGTCCAGACAAACGGTTATGCACCCCTGCCAGCAGATCTTGGAGACAGAGAATTCTACCAGAGCTCTGATAGGCTGGAGCCTGGTGATATAATCCTACCCCTAGGGGTCTCCCTCAGTTTTTCTCTGTCTCCAGCAGATCTGGATGCTTTTTTTTTTTTGCTCCTTCAAAAAAATTTAAGATGCTTTATTTCTTTGTGATTTCTCTGGGAGAGATTATACCCTGTAGTTGCCAGTGTACTTATCTGGGCACCAGGATGAATTCCAGCTGAGCTCCTGTGTCCTGTGGGTCACAGTAGAGCTCGCTGATGTGCAGACTTCCCAGCACTAGTCAAGAAGACTATTTAGCTGGATGGTAAGCCTCCTAAAATCCAGTCCCTGGGGCTGATTTTAGTGGTGAGGCAGCTGGCAGTGCTCTCAGCAGCGGTCCGTGGCTTCTCTGCACTTTCGGTACTGTGAGTACAAAACCTGTCTTTCTCCCACTGCTGTCTGCAACTCTGTGGTGACTGGATTTATTTTTCTTGATTTTTCAGCGATTTTAGGCATTTCTCTCATGCCTGCAACCCCCCCCCCCCCCCCACCTTGTCATTTGACTTTTTAAGTTAATTCCTTAGCTTTTGGGGGTTTTAATTCACTCTTTTTGAGATTTATTTTTGCCGGCGGCCATTTTGAATAGCTAATGAGCCCTGGTTTTTGGCGGGAAGCCAGATTCCTTCTCTCTTTGCTGGCTTCTAGCACCAAAAAAATAAAATTGCTGTTTAAATTTTTCCACAACACTGGCTAGCTGTGAGTTGTGTGGGGGTTCCTTTTTCTCTTGCTAGGTATTAACATAATGAATAAAAAGTACGGAAGGCATGATTAGAGAACCGGATGCAATTCAGAGCCACAGTACAATGCTAAGACACTGACCACTGGTGCAGGGCTCATGGGTTCCATCCCCCACTCTGCCCAACAAAGAAGGCTGGCTGAGGCATTGCATAGTATGGGGAATATTGTTAAATGCCTGTTCCTCTGGGGCAGAGTGATTTTTTTTTTTAGTTCTCCCTATGCCTTATTCAGGTCTACGCTGCATAAGCTGTCAGAAGACACACAGGGACCTCAGAAATCAACTGTGCTCTTCCCCCAGCGTCTTGATTCCCCAGATAAACTTGGGATCTCCTGAGCCTGGCTTCAATGGAGCTCTCCATTGGCTTTACGCTGCGCTGAGTCTTTGCCACGGACATCCCCGGGGAGTTCAGGTATCAATTCCTGAAAGGAAACTGTGAGTAGCCTGTTTTTTTTTTCTCACTTGCCTCAGCTACTGCTCCCGGACCGGCTGCCTCAGAGTTTTGAAGTTCCTACTTTAAAATTTTTAATCCACATACTGCAGCCGGGTTACTTTGTACGTCTTACTGGAATATTGTACCTGTCTTTTTCAATATACCATTTGATTGGAATTTTAAGTCAGTGTTTTGGATCCTGACTGTTTTGGGCTCTACCTAATTAAACATACTCACTGTCATCTTCCGTACGGCTGGGTTTGAGCTTCTACATCCCTCCCCAGAAACACCTTTCAGCCCCTACCATGGAGGTCTGAGTGGCTGCGGAGGAATCAAACTCTAATTTCCCTACTTTCAGTCACTGTAATTGCCTTACCCTGACTTTGAAAGTTTCTCTGTACCAGCACAGTGAATGACTGACAGTTCCCTTCTCAGCTCAGTGAATACCTGACAGTTTTTCTGTGCCAGCGGCCATTTTGTTTTTCTCTTCAGTGTTTCTTTTTGGAGGGAACAGCTCTAGACAGCAGTTTCCACACATTTAAACATGCTGTGGAGGCACGGAGAGTTTCAAAATCCTTTTCTTTGAAGAGTCTTCGGTTTCCCTGAGCCTACCTTGATTTTTGTTTTAAATGCAAAAAAAAAAAAAAGGGAAAAAAAGAGGAAAGGTGGTTTAAGTCTCTACAATGCTTGTTTCTCTGGCTGTATTATATGTAATAAGTAATCAACCGAATGGGGAATTAAGAGATTGCTTGTGTTCCACCTACACGCTGCATCCCGGAGACTCTTTCCCCATTCCCACTGCGCTGCTAGATGGGTTCATCAGCACCTTATCTCCTCCCTCCTCAGAGCCCCTGCTGCAGGATCTTCCTGCAGGAAACAATTCAGTCAGCTCCCATGTTGCTTCCACAGCCGCTGGAGGCCACAGCAGCCTTGACTGACAGTGCCTTCCTCACACTCTTCCATTTGGCATGACGCCTGTGACTTTTGGAGTCTTTTGGAATATCTCCTACACTTGCCCAGTAGCAGGCAAGCATATGGCGTGGTCTCGCAAGTGGTCCCATAAGTCCTCAGACCTTAGAGCAGTACGTCCTCCTTGGAGCGTTGCATGTGCCTTGCGGGGTACTATGGATATTCAAGAAGACTTTAAATCTTCGGAGGTCAGCCCTGACTCGTTGGAGTACGGAGATGGGGAATATTCTCCGTCTGTTTTCTTCACTGACGGTTCTCATCCTTTTTCGGAAAGAGGAGTTGCCGGCTCTAATCACACAGGTGATGGAGTCGCTCCCCCTGGCCGACACGCCTGATCCTCCGGATTCTAAAATCCAGTTGCAGCTGGATTCCATTTTCCAGGGCATTCGTACGGCACGCGGTATTGGTCAGTTATACCCTTGGTCTCCCTTTCACTTGGACCGTTGGCTGACATACCCGACAGTTGATGCATTCTGACCAGGGTCATCAGGCATACCACACTTCCGGTTGAGGGCGGAGTGGTGCTCCGCGACCAGCAAGACCTAAAGAGTTGGGAGGCTGCTGAAGACGGGTTTTCCTTCGCCCGCTATTTCCTTCTTGCAGGGGTGTGCAGAGGTCTAGCAGCTCGGGCCTCCCTTCGCTGGATTCAGCAGCTTCCAGGTGTTCCCGAGTTGGTTCATTTTGAATCCATCGCTGCATTCCGGGCAGAGGCATTCTGTGATCTCTTGCGGCTCAGCTCGCTTCCTAGCACCGGTGTCGGTAGCTCGGAGATGGCTCAGCCTGCGGCAATGGGCAGCGGATGTTGCTTCATTTCCAGGCTCCAGCGTTTAGATGCCATTCGTCCCGGTCCACCGTTGGAAGGAGGACTGGGCCGTTACTCTGTCTATTTTGGGATGCTTCAGGTCCTGGATTTTCTAGGGGCTTAGTACTACACTCGTCGGGGGCGGGTGTTTCTACCTCAGGAACGTTTTCAGAAGATCTCTCTTCAGCTCCGCCGCTGCTTGGATCAAGCGGCACCTTGGCCTTGGGGGCTACCTTCAACTCTTGGGGTCCTTGGCAGCAACGATAGCCCTCGTTCTGTGGGCAGAAGCGCACATGCGCTGCTTGCCGACGGCGCTTCTATCTCGTTGGTCGCCGGTGTCGGACAGTTATCTAATCCAGTTACCTTTGCTTCTGCCGGTGCACCGCAGCCTCCGCTGGTGGCTTCAGGCACACAATCTTCTACGGGAGGTCCCTCTGGAGTCTCTGCGCTGGATCTTGGTGACGCCAGTCGCCGACCTCTCCGGTTGGGGAGCGCCTTGCGGCTTGGCCTCGGCGCAGGGCAGTTGGTCACTTCGCACAGCCCAAGGGTCTATCAATCGTCTCGAGACGCGGAAAGTGCGCTTCGCCCTTCTTCAGTTTCAGCCTCTTCTCGGCGGCGTGCGGTTCGGTTCTTGTCCGACGCCACGACGGTTGCTTACCTAAGCCGCCTAGGCGGCACGCCATGTCCGGATGTCTCACAGGAGAGGCGTTTGCTCCTCCCGTGGGCGGAGGAACATCTTCAGGCTATCGGCGCAGCACATCGCAGGCGTGAACAATGTGTAAGCCAATTTTCTCAGCCGGCACTCTCTGGAGCCCGGGGGCTGGGCTCTGCAGCCGGATGCGTTCCGGTCCATTGTTCACCTGTGGGCACTGCCGACCATGGATCTAATGGCTACGGCGCAGACTGCCAAGGCTTCGCTTTACTTCGGCCATTGGAGGGACGAGGGAGCGCACGGCATAGATGCTCTCTCTCAACCGTGGCTGGCTCATCTTCTCCTCTGTGTTTTCCCTCCCTGATCCGTGATATGCATAGTTCTCCGGCGGCTCCAAGACCGTCGCGGCCCTGTACTCCTGCTGGCTCCGAATTGGGCTCGCGGACCATGGTATGCGGATCTCTTCCGTCTGTCTGGGGCGTGGCTGCTCCGCCTCGAGGCGTTTCTCGGCCTTCTGATTCACGGACCGGTGGAGATGGAAGACCCGGCTCCTTACTCGCTTTTGGCCTGGCTATTAACCGCCGCCGGTTTGCTCGCTACGGCTCTTCGCCTAGCGTGGTCGTGGCGCTTCTCACGGCGTGGCGGTCCTCCACGATGCTGACTTACGCTCGGGTTTGGCGTCTCTTGATGGTTAGTGTTCGCGAAATAACCTCACACCCTGGCGTTGCGGTATTCCGGACATCCTGTCCTTTTTACAGGCCGGAGTGGATAAGGGATTAGCATTCAATTCCTTGCGAGTACAAATGGTCGCTTTAACTTGTTTTCGGGGTCCTATACCGGGGCGATCGATAGCTTCGTATTCGGACGTGTCTCGGTTTCTCCGTGGAGTTGGGCCTTCCGGCCTCCTCTGCGTTCGCCTGTGCCGGCGTGGGCTCTCGTGCTTGTCCTCTCTGCCCTCATTGCTCCTCCCTTTGAGCCTCTGAGGGCCTGTTCTCTTCTAGATTGGACTCTGAAGGCAGTCTTCTTGGTGGCCATAACTTCGGCACGCCGTGTTTCTGAGCTCCAGACTCTCTGTGTCGAGATCCCTATCTCTCGTTATCCTCCAAAGGCGTTTCTCTGAGAACTGTCCCTTCCTTTGTTGCCCAAAGTGCTGACGCCGTTCGCTGTTGACCAGCCTCTTTCCTTTCCGTCTTTTCCAAAGACGCAGTGTGACAGTGGTCGGTCTCCGTTGCGGGCGGTGGACCTTAAGAAGGTTCTTTTTCGGTATCTGGGGGTCGCCAGACCCTTCCATATGACTGTTCCTCTTTTGTCTTGTTCGCGGGTTCTCGTCGGGGATCCGCAGCCTCCGAATCTACCATTTCTAGATGGGTTATGGAGGCTATTGAGGCGGCGTACCTTCTTCAAGGAGAACAAGCTCCACCGGGACTCCGTGCTCACTCCTCTCGGGCGCAAGCAACTTTGTAGGCCGGGAGGTCTCATGTAGTTCCTCTCGATATTCGCTGGGCGGCGACTTGGTCGTCGCTGTCCACCTTTGTCGGTCATTATAGGTTGGACGTTCATGCCCGTCAGGAAGTCCGTTTTGGAGTTGCTGAGCTGTCGGCGGCTTTGCCCCCCCTTGAAAGCAGGTAGCTTGGGTACTGCCCGTTTGTCTGGACTGGTCTAGCAGTATGAACTGGAAGGAGAAATTTCACTTACCGTTAATTTCCTTTCCTGGAATACTGCTAGACCAGTCCAGGACCCGCCCTGCTGTTGGTTGGAATTCCGCTGGTGTGGTGCAGCCGCCGACTGCGGTTCTTCTCTTTGCCGTATGCCTCGCCCTGGGCAGTCCATGGGTTCGTAGGTGGATACTGTTTTCAGCTCTAGGGAGTTCTTCGGCTCCCTTGTATATAGTTCACTTGGGACCCTCTGGGGTGATGTTACAGTTCATGTTGTATTAGCTTGTGGACGTAACTGAGGGAGACCCCTAGGGGTAGGATTATATCACCAGGCTCCAGCCTATCAGAGCTCTGGTAGAATTCTCTGTCTCCAAGATCTGCTGGCAGGGGTGCATAACCGTTTGTCTGGACTGGTCTAGCAGTATTCCAGGAAAGGAAATTAACGGTAAGTGAAATTTCTCCTTAGAGCACCTATATGTGCTCTAGGCCTGCCCTATTCAGCCTTCTCTGAAAGGAAGATTGCGTTGAAAGGAGTTAACGCTGCAGGTCTTGAGTGCATCAGCATGCTCTAAGACCAGTGCCATACTGAATTTACTTTTCATGCAGTGTTGCTTGTGAGGAGAGGGATGTAGGGTTCCAGCAGCAGGGATGGGGGCGTGATGCTAGGTAGTGGGGAGAGAGATGAGAGCCATGATGTTGAATACTGGGGGAGGGGGGGGTGAGGTTGGGATGTGTAAATCTGTATACTACAGGGGAGGACAGGGAAGGAGAAATGCTGAACACTGGAGGGGGGAGTCAAGTAAAGAAAAGGGAATACAAACAAAGAAAAAACTAAACCCTGTGGACTTGCACACATTAAGCACAAACACACATGTATACACTTGCTGCTCCGCTGCTATCTTGCGATGTACACACACACTCACATACACCTTTGTCACTGCTGCACTTGTTCACACCACACCACAAACAAACCCTTGCCATTCAGCAAAACACACCAATTTGTAAGGCTTATAGCATTTATTTTCCAATATTTTTTAATTCATTTATTACACTTACTGTCCACTTATAGTAGGACTACTAGGTGGGTAGCATAATTAGATACACAATCATGTTATATACAGACTAAAATGACACATTAACATAAAAACATAAGATATGCCATACTGGGTCAGACCAAGGTCCATCAAGCCCAGTATTCTGTTTCCAACAGTGGCCAATCTAGGTCACATGTACCTAGCAGTTTCCCCAAGAGACACAAGTTCCACAATGCTTGTACTGGGTCAAGCTTTGATATCTTCGGTCACTTCTTAATAATGATTTATGGACCTTTCCTCCAGGAACTTGTCCAAACCTTTTTTAAACCCAGCTACACTAACAGCCTTTACTACATCCTCCGGTAACAAATTCCAGAGTTTGATTACACGTTGAGTGAAAAAATATTTCTTTTATTAGTCTTAAATAGTTTACCCTGTAGCTTCATTGCATGTCCCCTAGTCTTTCTATATTCTGATAAGGTAAACAATCGATCTACGTTTACCCGTTCCACTCCGTTCATTAATTTATAGACTTCTATCATATCTCCCCTCAGTCGTCTCTTTTCCAGGTTAAAGAGCCCTAACCTTTTTAGCCTTTCTTCATAGGAGTATCCTTCCATCCCCTTTACCATTTTGGTGGCTCTTCTCTGTACCTTTTCTAAAATCGCTATATCCTTTTTAAGATACGGCGACCAGAATTGCACACAATATTCAAGGTGCGGTCTCACCATGGAACGATATAGAGGCATTATAATATCTTTTGTTTTATTTTCCATTCCTTTCCTTATCATACCTAGCATTCTATTTGCTCTCTTGGCCGCCGCTGCACACTGGGCCGAGGGTTTTAACATGGTATCCACAATGACGCCTAAATCTTTTTCCTGGGTGGTGGTTCCTAATGTGGAACCTTGCATCGTGTAACCATAGTTTGGGTTGTTCTTCCCTAGGTGCATAACCTTGCACTTGTCCACATTAAATCTCATCTGCCATTTTGATGCCCAGTCTTCCAATTTATCAAGATCCTCTTGCAATTTTTCACAATCCTCTTGGGTTTTAACAACTTTAAATAGTTTTGTGTCATCTGCAAATTTGATAACCTCACTCGTTATTTCACTTTCTAGGTCATTTATGAATATGTCAAAAAGCAGCGGACCCAGCACAGATCCCTGGGGTACACCACTATTCACCTTTCTCCATTGGGAAAATTGGCCATTTAGCCCTACCCTCTGCTTTCTATCTTTTAACCAGTTCCTGATCCACAATAGTACACTGCCTCCTATCCCATGACTCTTTAGTTTTGCCAAAAGTCTCTGATGAGGGACCTTGTCAAAGGCTTTCTGAAAGTCCAGATACACAATATCAACCGACTCACCTTTGTCCACCTGTTTATTCACTCCTTCAAAAAAACATAACAGATTAGTAAGGCAAGATCTTCCTTGTCTAAAGCCATGTTGGCTGTCTCCCATTAGGTCGTGACTATCTACATGCTGAGTAATTTTATTCTTTATGATGGTTTCTACCATTTTTCCCGGTACTGACGTCAGGCTCACCGGTCCGTAGTTTCCCGGATCACCCCTGGAACCCTTTTTAAAAATTGGTGTTACATTGGCGATCCTCCAATCTTCAGGTATTAGAGATGATTTTAATGATAGTTCACAGATTACTGATAGCAGTTCTGCAATCTCATATTTCAGTTCTTTCAACACCCTTGGATGTATACCATCCGGCCGAGGTGATTTGCTACTCTTCAGTTTATCTAATAGTTGTAAGACATCTTACCGATGTATTGATATTTCCTTCAATTCTTCCGTACCTTTAAATACCACTTCAGTCATGGGTAGCATCCCTACATCTTCCTCAGTAAAGACCGAAGCAAAGAATTCATTCAGTCTCTCCGCTATCGCCTTGTCGCCTCTTAGTGCTCCTTTAACCCCTTTATCATCTAATGGACCAACTAACTCTCACAGGTTTTTTGCTACGAATGTACTTGAAAAGGTCTTTATTTCGCGTTTTTGCTTCCGCAGCAAGCTTCTTCTCAAATTCTCTTTTTGCCTGCCTTATCAATGCCTTGCATTTGACTTGCCAGTGCTTGTTCTGTTTCCAGGTTTCGTCGTTTGGCTCTTTTTTCCATTTCCTGAAAGATGCTTTTTTGGCAACAACAGCCTCTCTGACCTCACCTTTAAACCATGTTGGCAGTTTTTTGGACTTCATTTAGTGCTATATATTCTAACTCTCCCATCTTATTCTTTAGACTTCTAGCATTTGCATACAAGCATTTTAGAGAATGTATTTTATTCATGTTAATTTGGCTATTGTTAGACATGGGCAAATTGGGATCTTTAAGCTCTGTCTGCTCCATACTTGAGGGCATTTGGGCTACTTTACTCTTTTGTGGATCCTCTCTGCTTTTGGTAGTATCCTTCAAGTATAGTATATGATGGCAGATAAAGACCAGCATGGTCCATCTAGTCTGCCCAGCAAGGTGGCAAGAGTAGGTGCACATCTCCAGGAACAAGTAGGAATGAGTCTTCACATATGGATATCGTCGGTACCGATGGAGCCTGCGCAGGAACGCTCCCCAGCGTCCAGTAAGAAAGCTTTTGGGAGCATCCCACTGCGCCTGCGTGCTGCCTTCCCGCCTTTCCTAACCGCCTCTCTCCAGTTCTTCTTTTCCGCGGAGCCAGCAGGTCGTATTCCTGTCACCGCTGAAGAAGTTCTTTATTTTTCTTTATTTCTTTGGTCGCGCGTCTGCCTTCTTCGACGTCGGATCTGTACCGCCGGTCTTTTCTTCTTAAAAAACAAACAAAACAAACTACCGTTTTCCCACTTCTGTGCACAATTTTTCTTTTGGGCCTTAAGCCTAGAAGATTTTTCCTCATGGAAAAGCCCTCTTCCGGGTTTAAAAAGTGCATGAAGTGCAGCAGTACTCTATCACCGACACCCATGACTGGTGTCTAAAATGTTTGGGTCCTGACGACTCCATCACCGATTGTGAGTCCTGTTCCATGATGTCTAAAAGAGGTCGACAGAATCGAGCAGCAAAGCTCAGTACCCTGTTTCCCTCTGATGCAGCTTCGGTGGCATCGACATCTTCCAGGGCTGCTGCTTCCTCCCATGGATCTCAGGTAACCAAACATAAGTCCAGCCAGTCCTCGAAGGGTAGATCTCCCTCTAAGTATCGAGATGCCTCCGGGCTTACTCTCGAGGATCCTGCACCGGCAAAATTACCCCGGCGGAAAGCTCCGGCTTCCAAAGCTTCATCTATGGGGTCACAGGTTGACATCGATGGCGTGGCCTCGACCGATCACCTGTCGCCATGTTCTGAGGTACCGGTGGTTTCCACTGGTACCGACATCCAGACATTGGTTGCGTCAATGGATCAGAATATTCTGACCATGCAGCATGCCATTACGGCATTCATACAAGCTGCGACGCCTCCGGTACCGCAACAAACTCCGTTGTCGGTAACGGTTCCGGCACCGGCACCGATAGCATCGACATAGGCTTCGGTGTCGACTGCAGCGGTACCCTGTCCTGTGATGCCCATTGGTACCGAATCGGTACCGATCACTCCTGATGTCGATACCACTTGGTATGCGTATCGGGTTCTGCAAGAGCATCCAGACAGGCAATACTTCGATTCCTCTGAGGACTCTGATGAATCAGAGGCTTCTGTCGAAGCATCGGTACTCCTTCCTCAGGAGCCCTCTTCTCCAAAAAGAAGAATGTCTCCTCCAGAAGACTTGTCTTTTCAAGACTTCATTAGGGAAGTGGTCAGGGGCCTCTCTATTTCAGTGGCCCCTGAACCAGAGCCTAGAGCCAAGAAATTAGATATTTTACAATATTCTAAGGCTCCTAAAGAGGCAGCTACCTTACCAATTCATGAGATCCTTTATGATCACATGTTGGGCATATGGGAGACACCTCTTACTACTTCCCCTCATTCTCGCAGGTTGGACACCATGTACCGTGTTCCTCCTTGTCCTGGCTTTCATAAGACTCAGCTTCCTCACCACTCTATTGTGGTGGAGTCTGCTATGAAAAATATAAAGAGTGCAAAAAGACACTCATCTAATCCTCCCGGAAGAGAATGCAGAACCTTAGATGCTTTTGGCAGGAGAATTTTCCAGGCCAATATGCTTACTGCCAGAATCAACTCCTATAGTCTCTATATGGGGATGTTTCTAAAGGAAGTTACAGATCATCTGCTAACTTTATCTCCTTTTATCTCAGAAGATAAAAGGGAAGAGTTTCTCACCTGGCTTAAACATGCCCAGGATGTTTCCAAATTTTCTAACCGTGCAGCCTTTGACTCTTTTGAGTGTGCCAGCAGAGCCTCGGCTATTGCCATAGGTGCACGCAGACTTGCTTGGTTACAAGCTTCTGATTTGGAACCCTGGGTCCAGGATGGATTAGGGAATCTTCCTTGTAGAGGTGAAAACCTTTTTGGTAAGAATTGGCAAGCAAAGGCCACTCAGATGGATGCTGAAAATTCTGCCTTAGATAGACTTTCAAAGTCTACTTCTGCTCCTGCTAGAAAAAGGTTATTCAAAAAGTCTTTCTTTCACAAAAAAGGGAAATAATATCCTGGTTATGGTCTCCAGGCATCTTCTGCGGGTCGTTTTGCTGCAAAGCATCCGCAACAACCTAAACAAGCCAAGCCTAAGGCTGCAAGGACTGCTACGGCCCAACAGCCTCAGCCTCCTCAGGGCCTTTGACTTACAACTAGAGAACTTAGCCTTTCTGGCTCTAGAAGAACCAGAGCCTCTCACCATTCCAGGAAGGTTAGCTCATTTTGCTCCCAGATGGGAACAAATCACAGCAGAGCAATGGACCCTCTCCATCATAAGGGAGGGGTACAAGCTTCATTTCTTAAACCTTCCTCCTCACACTATGGTGAGACAGTTCAATTCTCCAACATCTCTCCTCGACCTTCTCGGTCAGGAGATTGCTACCCTTCTTGCCAAAAGGGCGATAGAAGAAGTACCCCTTCTTCAACAGGGTTCAGGGTTCTACTCCCCCTATTTACTTATCCCAAAGAAAACAGGGGGCTACAGACCCATATTAGATCTCAGAGAATTGAACAAGTTTCTATGCAAGGAGAAATTCAAGATGATTTCTCTCGGTGCTCTCCTTCCATACCTTCAGAGTCAGGATTGGCTTTGTTCTCTAGATCTCAAGGATGCGTATACCCATGTCCTCATCCATCCAACACACAGAAGGTTCCTTCGGTTCCTTTATCAAGGAAAGTACTACCAATACAGAGTGCTTCCTTTCGGTCTGGCCTCTGCTCCAAAAGTGTTCACAAAATGCATGGCAGTAGTAGCTGCATTTCTACGCACTCTAGGAATATTCGTATTCCCATATCTGGATGACTGGCTCATCCGAGCACCATCCCAGTCAGAGGCCCAGGCTTCCCTAGCCTGCACAAGGTGTGTTCTTCAGTATCTGGGACTTGTAATAAACATCCCAAAATCACAACTCACCCCTACTCAGTCAATGGAGTTCATAGGGGCCCTGCTAGATACCACAACTGCAAGGGCCTATCTTCCCCAGGCCTGTTGCCTACGCTTGGTGCAGTTAGCCTCTCAAATTCAGTTAAAATCCCATTTAACTGCTCGAGAGATGTTACAACTGTTAGGCCACATGGCATCCACCGTGCATGTGGTTCCTTACGCTCGCCTTCACATGGGGGCAGCTCAGTGGACTTTGTCCACCCAGTGGACCCAGGCATCAGGTTGCCTGTCAGAGAAAATAGCAACCTCCAGTCGCCTCTTTTGGTCCCGCCAGTGGTGGAAGTCCACTCAAAATCTGTTGCTGGGGTCCCCCTTTCAACAGTTGCTACCCCAAGCAACCCTCACAACAGATGCCTCCCCAAAGGGTTGGGGAGCTCATCTACAAGATCTCTCCACCCAGGGCATCTGGTCTCCACAGGAGACATCTCTAGATATCAACCTCTTAGAGCTCAGAGCAATTCTTCTAGCTCTCAGAGTCTTCCACACCCTGCTCAGCTACAAGACAGTCCTCATCCATACGGACAACCAAGTAGCCATGTTCTATGTGAACAAGCAGGGCGGGACGGGCTCTCTGTCGCTTTGCAATGAAGCTTTGAGATTGTGGGCCTTCGCCAGAGAGCATCAGATTCATCTCATGGCAATGTATCTTCCAGGGGTTCAAAACTCTTGGGCAGACAGACTCAGTCGAGTTCTGTTTCCACACGAATGGTCCCTCCATGGGGACCAGATAGCCAGGATCTTTCGAATTTGGGGAACCCCGGACATAGACCTGTTTGCAAGTCCGTGGAATGCCAAACTTCCCCGGTTCTGTTCCAGGATTCCGTGTCAGGGAGTTCAGGCCAGGGATGCCTTCCTCCTCCACTGGGGGCAAGACTTCCTCTATGCCTTTCCACCCATTCCCCTAATTTCCAAGACACTGTTCAAGCTTCAGAGAGACAAAGGGTCTATGATCCTCATAGCTCCACGTTGGCCACGCCAAGTGTGGTACCCTCTACTTCTTCATCTCTCTCAAGCTCCCTCCCTGGACTTGGGATCTGCTCCAGACCTTCTGTCCCAGGAGGAGGGAACCTTATGGCACCCAAATCCCCAGTCTCTTCATCTGAGATCCTGGTTGCTGAAGGCCTAGACCTTCAAGAATGGCATCTGTCTCAGCAGATGAAGGATATCCTTCATGCTTCCAGAAAGCCTTCCACTAGACGTTCCTATGCTTTTAAATGGAAAAGGTTTACTATTTGGTGTGCAGAGAAGGGTCTTAACCCTCTTGCAATACCTCTGAATTCTTTACTTGAGTATTTGCTGCATTTATCCCATGCAGGCCTTAAAACGAATTCAGTAAGAGTCCATTTGAGTGCCATTGCAGCATACCTTAAGCCTCTCAATGGACATCCTATTTCCTCTCATCCTCTTATTGCAAGATTCATGAGAGGCCTCCTTTTAACTAAACCTCCCATTAGACCACCTCCAGTGGCATGGGATTTGAATTTGGTTCTTGGCCAGCTTATGAAGCCACCCTTTGAACCCTTAGCCACTACCTCCTTGAAATTCCTTTCGTGGAAGGTTATTTTTCTCATTGCAGTCACCTCAGCTCGCCATATCAGTGAGCTGCAAGCCTTGGTGGCTAATCCTCCTTATACAAGGTTCCATCATGACAAGGTAGTCCTCAGGACTAATCCACACTTTATACCTAAAGTGGTCTCACCTTTTCATCTGAACCAGGAGGTGTATTTGCCTGTCTTTTTTCCAGGACCTCATGCATCAAGTGCAGAGAGGAATCTTCATACCCTGGATTGTAAGAGAGCACTTGCTTTCTACTTATAAAGGACACAGCAACATAGAAAGGCCTCACAACTATTTGTTGCTTTTGATCCCTCTCATTTAGGACTTCCAGTCTCTAAGAGAATTCTGTCCAATTGGATTGCTCAGTGTATTTCCTTCGCCTACCAGAGTAAGAACCTTTCTCTGGAGGGCCATGTCACAGCTCAATATGTGAGGGCCATGGCAGCCTCTATGGCTCATCTAAGCTCTGTGTACATCGACCAAATCTGTCGAGCGGCCACCTGGGCCTCGGTTCATACCTTTACATCCCATTACTGCTTGGACAAGGACTCCCGCCGGGATTCCTTGTTTGGTCAGGCTGTTCTCAAACATCTGTTCCATACCTAATCAACTCCTTCCCCTCATCCCTGGTTGGATGCCCGAGATCCATGGGGTGAGGTAGAGCCCTTCTCAGGGACTCACAACTTTGGAGATCTCCCTGGCATCTCTAGCTGGGGAGTCCCAATATGTGAAGACTCATTCCTGCTTGTTCCTGGAGATAGCACAGTTACTTACCTGTAACAGGTGATCTCTGGGAACAGCAGGAATAAGTCTTCACAACCCCCCCCCCCCTAGGAGTTGTATCTCTCTATCTATCTTTCCTTTCCTCTCTCTCTCTCTCTTTGTCTCAGCTTTAAAACTCGAACTGGAGAGAGGCGGTTAGGAAAGGCGGGAAGGCAGCGCGCAGGCGCTGTGGGATGCTCCCAAAAGCTTTCTTACTGGACGCTGGGGAGCGTTCCCGTGCAGGCTCCGTCGGTACCGACGATACCCATATGTGAAGACTTATTCCTGCTGTTCCCAGAGATCACCTGTTACAGGTAAGTAACTGTGCTATCTCCAGGAACAAGCAGGAATGAGTCTTCACATATGGGTATCGTCGGTACCGATGGAGCCTGCGCGGGAACGCTCCCCAGCGTCCTGAAAGAAAGCTTTTGGGAGCATCCCACAGCGCCTGCGCGCTGCCTGCCCGCCTTTCCTAACTGCCTCTCTCCAGTTCTTCTTTTCCGCGGAGCCAGCAGGTCGTGTTTCCTGTCACTGCTGAAGAATTTCTTATTTTCTTTTATTTTTCTTTAGTCGCGTGTCTGCCTTCTCGATTCCGCACCGGTACTACCGGTTCTTTTTCTTTCTTTTAAAAAAAAACCAAAACTTCTACTTTTTCAGTTTATTTTTCTTCTGGGGCCTTAGGCCTACAGATATATTTTTCCCTCATGGAAAAACCCGCCTCCAGGTTTAAAAAATGCACAAAGTGCAGTAGCACTATTTCTGTCACCGACACCCATGACTGGTGTCTAAAATGTTTAGGTCCTGACCACTCCACTGCGGATTGTGAGTCCTGTTCTATGATGTCCAAAAGAGGGTTACAGAATCGGGCAGCTAAGCTCAGTACCCTGTTTCCCTCCAATGCAGCTTCCGTGGCATCGACGTCTTCCAGGGCTGCTTCTTCATCCCATGGATCTGAGGTAACCAAACTTAAATCTGGCCGGTCCTCAAAGAGTTCATCTCCCTCTAAGTATCGAGATGCCCCCGGGCTTACTCTTGAGGATACCACACCGGCAAAATTACCCCGGCGGGAGGCTCCGGCTTCCAAAGCACTACCTATGGGGTCACAGGTTGACATCGATGGCTCGGCCTCGACCGATCACCTGTTACAATGTTCTGGGGTACCGGCAGTTTCTACCGGTACCGATATCCAGACATTGGTGGCGTCAATGGATCAGAATATTCTGACTATGCAGCGTGCCATCACGACATTCATTCAAGCTGCAACGCCTACGGTACCGCAACAAACCCCGTTGTCGGTACCTGTACCAATTCCGGTACCGGATCCGATTCCGGTTCCGATACCAGTACCGCTTGCATCGACATCAGCATCGACGGCAGCGGTACGCTATCCAGTGATGCCTATCAGTACCGTCCCAGTACCGATTACTCCCGATGTTGATACCTCCCGGTACGCGTATCGGGCTCTACGAGAGCATCCAGACAGTCGATACTTCGATTCTTCTGAAGACTCTGAATCTTCAGAGGCCTCAATTGAAGCATCGGGGATCCTTCCTCAGGAAGCCTCTTCTCCAAAAAGGAGAATGTCTCCTCCTGAAGACTTGTCTTTTCAGGACTTTATTAGGGAGGTGGCCAAAGGCCTGTCCATCTCAGTGACCTCTGAGACTGAACCTAGAGCCAAAAAATTAGATATCCTACAATATCCTAAGGCTCCTAAAGAGGCAGCCACCTTACCAATACATGAGATTCTTTATGAACACATGTTGGGCATATGGGAGACTCCTCTTTCCACCTCCCCTCATTCCAGAAGGTTGTACACCATATATCGTGTTCCTCCTTGTCCTGGGTTTCATAAGACTCAGCTTCCTCACCACTCCATTGTGGTAGAGTCTGCTATGAAAAAGATCAAGAGTACAAAAAGGCACTCCTCTGCTCCTCCAGGAAGAGAATGCAGAACCCTAGATGCCTTTGGCAGGAAAATCTTCCAGGC
Organism: Ichthyophis bannanicus; assembly: GCA_033557465.1. Lineage (NCBI taxonomy): Eukaryota > Metazoa > Chordata > Amphibia > Gymnophiona > Ichthyophiidae > Ichthyophis > Ichthyophis bannanicus. Next base: position 967,770,518 of record CM066033.1, on the reverse strand, counting down.
CAGTATGCTTGTAGCCAGAATCAACTCCTATAGTCTCTATATGGGGATGTTTCTAAAAGAAGTTACAGATCATCTGCAACCTTATCTCCTTTTATGTCAGAAGATAAGAGAGAAGAATATATCACCTGGCTTAAACAGGCACAGGATGTATCCAAGTTTTCCAACCGTGCAGCCTTTGACTCTTTTGAGGGGGTCAGTAGAGCCTCGGCTATTGCCATAGGTGCACGCAGAGTTGCTTGGTTGCAAGCCTCTGATTTGGAATCCTGGGTACAGGATGGACTATGTAACCTTCCCTGTACAGGCGAAAACCTGTTTGGCAAAGATTGGCAAGCAAAGGCCAACCAGATGGATGCTGAAAACTCTGCTTTAAATAGACTTTCAAAGTCTACTACTGCTCCTTTCAAAGAGAGGTTGTTCAAAAAGGGATCTTTCCCAAAGAAAGGGAAATTTTCTTCTTATGGTCAGGCCTCTTCTCAAGGTCGTTTTGCTACAAAGAGGCAGCAACAACCAAAACAGGCCAAAACCCAGGCTGCGAGGACTGCTACGGCCCAACAGCCTCAGCCTCCTCAGGGCATTTGACTTTCCACTAGAGAACTTAGCCTTTCTGGCTCTAGAACATCCAGAGCCCCTCACCATCCCAGGAAGGTTAGCTCACTTTGCTCCCAGATGGGAACAAATCACAGCAGAGCAGTGGACCCTCTCCATCATAAGGGAAGGGTACAAACTTCATTTCTTAAACCTTCCTCCTCACACCATGGTGAAACAGTTCAATTCTCCAACATCTCTCCTCAACCTTCTAGGTCAGGAGATTGCTACCCTTCTTGCCCAAGGGGCAATAGAAGAAGTACCCCTTCTTCAACAGGGCTCAGGGTTCTTCTCCCCCTATTTTCTCATCCCAAAGAAAACAGGGGGCTACAGACCCATATTAGATCTCAGAGAATTGAACAAGTTTCTATGCAAGGAGAAATTCAAGATGACTTCTCTCGGAACTGTCCTTCCATACCTCCAGAGTCAGGACTGGCTTTGTTCTCTAGATCTCAAGGATGCGTACACCCATGTTCTCATCCATCCAACACACAGAAGATTCCTTTGCTTCCTGTTCCAAGGAAAGCACTACCAATACAAAGTGCTTCCTTTCGGTCTGGCCTCTGCTCCAAGAGTGTTCACAAAATGTATGGCAGTAGTAGCTGCATTCCTACGCACTCTAGGAATATTCGTATTCCCATATCTGGACGACTGGCTCATCCGAGCTCCATCCCAGTCAGAGGCCCAGACTTCTCTAGCCTGCACAAGGCGTGTTCTTCAGTATCTGGGACTGGTAATCAACATTCCAAAATCCCATCTTACCCCTACTCAGTCTCTAGAGTTCATAGGGGCCTTACTGGATACCACAACTGCAAGGGCCTATCTTCCCCAGGCCCGTTGCCTACACTTGGTGCAGTTAGCCTCACAGATTCAGTTAAAATCCCATTTAACTGCTCGAGAGATGTTGCAGCTTTTAGGCCACATGGCATCCACGGTGCATGTGGTTCCCTATGCTCGCCTTCACATGAGAGCAGCTCAGTGGACCCTATCCACCCAATGGACCCAGGCATCAGGTTGCCTGTCAGACAAAATAGCAACCTCCAGTCGCCTATTTTCGTCCCTCCACTGGTGGAAGTCCACTCAGAATCTGTTGCTGGGGTCCCCCTTTCAACAGGTGTTACCCCAAGCAACCCTTACAACAGATGCCTCTCCAAAGGGTTGGGGGGCTCATCTACAAGATCTCTCGACCCAGGGCATCTGGTCTCCACAGGAAACATATCTTCATATCAACCTCTTAGAGCTCAGGACAATCTTTCTGGCTCTCAGAGTCTTCCACACCCTGCTCAGCTACAAGACAGTCCTCATCCACACGGACAACCAGGTAGCTATGTTCTACGTGAACAAGCAGGGGGGAACTGGCTCTCTGTCGCTTTGCAACGAAGCTCTGAGATTGTGGGCCTTTGCCAGAGAGCATCAAATCCATCTCATGGCAGTATATCATCCAGGAGTTCAAAACTCTTGGGCAGACAGACTCAGTTGAGTTCTGCTTCTGCACGAATGGTCCCTCCATGGGGACCTGATAGCCAGAATTTTTCGGATTTGGGGTACCCCAGACATAGACCTGTTTGCAAGTCCGTGGAATGCCAAACTTCCCCGGTTCTGTTCCAGGATTCCATGTCAGGGAGTTCAGGCCAGGGATGCCTTCCTCCTTCATTGGGGGCAAGACTTCCTTTATGCCTTTCCACCTATTCCCCTGATCCCCAAGACTCTGTTCAAGCTTCAGAGAGGCAAAGGGACTATGTTCCTCATAGCACCACTTTGGCCACGCCAAGTGTGGTACCCTCTACTTCTGCATCTCTCTCAAGCTCCCTCCCTAGACCTGGGGTCTGCTCCAGATCTCCTCTCCCAGGAGGAGGGAACCTTGTGGCACCCAAATCCTCAGTCTCTTCATCTCAGGGCCTGGTTGCTGAAGGCCTAGACCTTCAAGATTTACAACTTTCTCAGCAAGTGAAGGATATCCTTCATGCTTCCAGAAAGCCTTCCACCAGACGTTCATATGCTTTTAAATGGAAAAGGTTTTCCATTTGGTGTGCAGAGAAGGGTCTCAACCCTCTTGCAATACCTTTGCATTCTTTACTAGACTATTTGCTGCATTTATCCCATGCAGGCCTTAAAACAAATTCAATCAGAGTCCATTTGAGTGCTATTGCAGCATCCCTTAAGCCTCTCAATGGACATCCTATTTCCTCTCATCCTCTTATAGCAAGATTCATGAGAGGCCATCTTTTGACTAAACCTCCCATTAGACCACCTCCAGTGGCCTGGGACTTGAATCTGGTTCTTGGCCAGCTTATGAAGCCACCCTTTGAACCCTTAGCCACTACCTCCTTAAAATTCCTTTCTTGGAAGGTAATTTTTCTCATTGCAGTCACCTCAGCTCGCCGTATCAGTGAGCTGCAAGCTTTAGTGGCTAATCCTCCTTATACAAGGTTCCATCATGACAAGGTAGTCCTCAGAACTAATCCACACTTTATGCCTAAAGTGGTCTCACCTTTTCATCTGAACCAGGAGGTCTTTTTACCTGTCTTTTTTTCCAGGACCTCATGCATCAAGTGCAGAGAGGAATCTTCATACCCTGGATTGTAAAAGAGCACTTGCTTTCTACTTACACAGGACACAGCAACATAGAAAGTCCTCTCAACTTTTTGTTGCTTTTGATCCTTCTCATTTAGGACTTCCAGTCTCTAAGAGAACTCTGTCCAATTGGATTGCTTAGTGTATTTCCTTCGCCTACCAAAGTAAGAACCTTTCTCTGGAGGGCCATGTCACAGCTCACAATGTGAGGGCCATGGCAACCTCTATGGCTCATCTAAACTCTGTGTCCATCGACCAAATCTGTCGAGCGGCCACTTGGGCATCGGTTCATACCTTCACAGCCCATTACTGCTTGGACAAGGACTCCCGCCGGGATGCCTTGTTTGGTCAGGCTGTTCTCAAACACCTGTACCATACCTAATCAACTCCTACCCTCCATCCCTGAACTGGATGCCTGAGATTAATGGGTAGAAGTAGAGCCCTTCCCAGGGACTCACAATCTGGGTGATCTCCCAGGCATCTCTAGCTGGGGAGTCCCCATATGTGAAGACTCATTCCTGCTTGTTCCTGGAGATAGCACAGTTACTTACCTGTAACAGGTGATCTCTGGGAACAGCAGGAATAAGTCTTCACAACCCACCCACCTCCCCTAGGAGTTGTATCTCTCTATCTATCTTTCCTTTCCTCTCTCTCTCTCTTTGTCTCAGTTTTAAAACTCGAACTGGAGAGAGGCAGTTAGGAAAGGCGGGAAGGCAGCGCACAGGCGCTGTGGGATGCTCCCAAAAGCTTTCTTTCAGGACGCTGGGGAGCGTTCCCGCGCAGGCTCCGTCGGTACCGACGATACCCATATGTGAAGACTTATTCCTGCTGTTCCCAGAGATCACCTGTTACAGGTAAGTAACTGTGCTTTCTGTTCACAAAAGAAGAATGATAGCTAGGGGTGATTTTATTTCTGACGATCTTAAGGTGGCCAAACAAGAAGATAAGGTGATGGTGAAAACCAGAAGGAAGGTTGTGTGCGTAGGGAGAAGAATGGCCAGCCGAAAGGAGGAGGTGATAGTGCCTCTGTATAAATTTTTGGTGCGACTTCATTTGGAGTATTGGTGGACTTCTGGAGACTGCACATTCAAAAGGATATAAACAGGATAGAGTCATTGCAGTCAGTGGGTTTAGTCATAAGGCAAATGGGGACAGACTTAGATATCTCTATGTATGTTTTGGAAGAAAGAAAGGAGAGGGAAGAGATGTTTAAATGCCTCCATGAAATAAATGCACAGGAAGAGAGCCTCTTTAAATTGAAAGAAAGCTCTGCATCAAGGGGGCACAGAATGAAGGTGAACAAAGATAGACTCGGGACTAATATGCGGAAATATTTCTTTACAGAAAGCGTGGTAGATGCATGGAATAGTCTCCCAGTGGAGGTAGTAGAGACAAAGACTGTATCTGAATTAAAAAAAAAAGCATGAGACAAACACAAAAGATCTCTAAAGGGAAAAAAAGGAAACTATAGAGCTTAGTAGTTGGCATGGAAGGGCAAACTGGATATGCCATATATTCTTTATTTGCCGTTGTTTTTCTATGTCTGTATATATACCCATATAGTGTTTTCTGCCATACCAGTTATTGTTAACTGCTTTGATGTCTACTTGATAGCCAAACAGTGGTGTATCAATTACCAATAAATAGCTATTTCCTACATGTGCTAACCGCAATGCGCCACCAATGCCCAGTCCCCACCCAGTTGCATACCAGCTGGTTAGTGTAGGATTCTTTATCCAGGAACAAGCAATTCTCTGGGAACAAGCAGGAAGTCAGTCCTTACATATAGGTGACTTTGCTGCCGATGGAGCCCTCGTGCGGAGCAAATCCACAGTTTTCTAAGAAAGCCTTTGGGAATTGCATCACGCATGCGCGGTCCCCTTCCCGCCCAAGGGTGCCATCTTGCTCAGTCTCCTTTTTTCCATGGAGCCCTTCGAACGTAGTCCAGTTGTCACCACGAATAAAGTGTTTAAAAATACTTAAAAGTTTCATTTTTCCTTCGGTTCGACCCCGGTTCCCTTTCCCGCCTTCGGCTCGATACACTGGTATCGAGTCCAGTTTGATTTTTCGGTTTTTGTCCTTCATGACTAGCGTTTGCGCTCTTTCTTTTTCACTGGCAGCCTGGGTCTTCGACCTCGCAGGGGTCCTTTTCCCCCTGATGGCTGCCAGCGGGTTTAAGAAATGTGATCGGTGTACAAAATTAATGTCCCTCACTGATACACATGACTGCTGTCTTCGGTGCCTCGGGCCTGACCACGACTCGAAGGTCTGTGGCCCGTGTAGGAAATTGTCCTCGAAGGACCTGAGAAGCCGCCAGCACCAGCATGATAGGATTTTTGCTGAGTCCGTACCTTTGGGCTCGGACCTCGTTTGAGGCCTCTACGTCTCTGGAACACTCTGAGCCAGAGCATCGTAGAGGTTCCTCGGAGAGGGGGTTTCCCTTGCGGGAACATCGAAGGAAGAAAAAATCCTCGAAGGTGTTATCATTGGATGGCTCTGAATGGCCTGATCCCTCCCGGGACTAGTCGCAGAGCCCCGAGCACGGCCCGGATCCTCTGAGATGGAGCATCCAGCGAAGCTTCCTTGACGGGATATGGAGCAGCCGAGGCAGGTAACAACTGTCCTCTGGCAGAACCGGTGTCGGGACCCGATCCAGTGGCTGCGGAGCCTTCTGAGCTCGGTCTCAGAATGGTGGCCTTGGAGCGCAGTATGTCTGCCTTCATGGACCAGCAGTGGGCGCTGATAGCCGGTCTTACCGGTCCTTCCGCCCCGACCACCGGGCTACCGACGTCCAAGTCAACCCCGGAGGCCGAGCGGATCCTCGAGACCATGCGTACTCGTCGATTCTCGGCCAAGGTCTCCCTCGACCTCCCGTTCGAGACCGAGGTCATCGACAGGAGCAGTCGAAGCCAAAGCCCCTCGAGGCTGGAGCCACTCAATTCCTCTTCAGAGGCATTGGGCTGGGAGACAGAGGAAGAAGAGTCCGCAGACACCTGCCGGCATAGGGACATCCCGTCCGATTCCCCGGCGTCTGAGCCTTGGAGAAGGTCCCCCCGGAGGACACTAGGTTCTTGGACTTCGTGAGGGACATGTCAAAGGCTTCAGCATTCCCTGCGGAGTCCGAGGAGGGTCCTCGAGCCAAAGAGCTCGAGATCCTCCAGTATGACTCTTCCCCCTCGGGAGGCCCTTACTGTATCAGTGCCTCCGATCCTGGAACGACTGATGCTCCGCATGTGGGAGACACCGGCATCGGCAATCAGCAGGCGGATTGACTTGATGTATTGAGTCCGCAAAAGTCCTGGGTTCCAAAAAGCACAACTGCCGCACAACTTCATGGATGTGGAATCAGCCATGCGTCGGCTCAAGAGCCAGAAGACACACTCTTCGCTGCCTCCTGGCAGGGAGGCCCACATCTTGGGCGCCCTTGGCAGGAAGTTCTATGCTGACATGTCGGATCCAGGCATAGCAGCTGTACATGGGCATGTACCTGCGAGACCTGGCGAAGGAAATCGCCGGGTTCTTGGCTGTTCTCTCCGAGGGACCTTTGGAGCACTTCAAGAGCCTGTCCACTGGAGTCTGTGAGTGCTCGAAGTTCATGACTCGAGCTGCCTATGACGGGTTCGAGGCGGCAGCCCGGGTAGCTGCAGCAGGCATCGGTGCACGCTGCCATACATGGCTACAGTTGTTGGACCTCAAGCAATAGGTTCAGGACAAGTTGGTCGATGTCCCATGCTGGGGAGAGAACCTTTTCAGCAAACCCATGACTGAAAAGGCTGCTGAGCTCGAGACCGAGTACATGACCAGGACACTGCTCTCAAAGAAGACTTCTGCCCCTTCTAAAAAGAAGGGCTCGGGTAAGAAGCCCTTTTTCCCAAGGAAGGGTGCTGCTTACCAAAGCTACCCCCCATTTCAGGCCTCCCTGGCTCCCCAACAGGGGCAGAAGGCCAAGGGACAGGGGCATGGCCCACGTAAGCAGAAAGCCCCCAAAACCCCAGGCTCTGGCTCAGCCTGGGAGTGGATTTTGACTCTCAAGGCATAGTCCCTCTCACTGCAGGAGACGGGCAATGCACAGGAGGAAGGCTTGCCCTTTATGCCCACAGGTGGCCAGCCATCACCACAGACACTGGGTCCTACAGATAGTCCATCAAGGCTATCTACTCCATTTGACCCAGCTGCCTCCACCTTACTTTCCAGGAGAGCCCCTCAGGTTTCCTCTTCACCGGGACCACCTTCTGAAGGAATTAACAGGTCTTCTCGAGGATCAGGCAGTAGAACCGGTGCCCCACCACCTACAGGGCAAAGGTTTCTATTTCAGGTACTTTCTGGTACCAAAAAGGACAGGAGGCCTCAAACCCATCCTCGACCTGCGCAACTTAAACAAATTCCTGGTGAGGGAGAAGTTCAAGATGCTTTCACTTGGAATATTGCTGCCTTACCTCCGCCAGGGAGATTGGCTATGCTCCTTAGACCTAAAAGATGTGAAAAACACATCCTAATTAATCCAGACCACAGACAATAGCTACGCTTTGTGGTGGGGGGAGCCACTATAAGTACAGAGTACTTCCCTTTGGCCTGGCCTCCGCCCCCCAGGGTATTCACAAAGTACCTGGCAGTGGTGGCCGCCTTCCTCAGACTCCAAGAAGTTTTTGTCTTCCCCTACCTAGACAACTGGCTCACCAGAGCCACGTCAGCGATGGAGGTCCAACAGGCCACATCTCGCACCATTCAGGTGCTTCAGCATTTAGGGTTTGTAATCAATTACCCCAAGTCTACCCTAGTACCCACTCAACAACTAGAGTTCATTGGGGCCAGACTGGATACCCTTCAGGCAAGGGCTTACCTGCCAGTAGACAGGGCACAGAGACTCCTAACCCTAGTACATCAAGTGAGTCGCAGGACCCAAATATCAGCAAGACACTTCCTGCGCCTTCTCGGCCACATGGCCTCCACAGTCCATGTGACTCCAGATGCTCGCCTCCATATGCGAACAGCTCAGTGGTGCCTCAGGGACCAGTGGATGCAAGCCACAGGCGGACTCTGAGACAGAGTCACAGTGTCCAAAAGACTACTACAGTCCTTGGAATGGTGGCTTCAACCAAAGCACCTGGAGACGGGGGTGACCTTCCAATCTCCTCAACACATGAGGATCCTAACTACGGATGCATCTTTGCTGGGCTGGGGAGCCCATTGCCAGGGACTTTGCACTCAGGGCATGTGGTCTCCGAATGAGAGCATGCAACAAATCAATTTCTTGGAACTTCTTGCCATTCGCCTGGCTCTACGAGCCTTCTGTCAAACTTTGGCTCATCAAACTGTCTTGGTACAAACAGACAGCCAAGTAGCGATGTTCTATGTGAACAAGCAGGGAGGCACGGGGTCCTGCCTGCTGTGTCAGGAAACTCTGGACCTGTGCTCCTTTGCAGTCCAGCATGGCATGCATCTGAGAGCAGTCTATCTGCCAGGCCAGGAAAATTACTTATCTGACAGGCTAAGCAGGATTCTGCAGCCCCACGAATGGCAGCTGGACACGAGTGTGGCCCAATGGTTTTTTCAGACCTGGGGACGACTGACACTGGATTTGTTTGCGAGCCTGCACAATCACCAGTTGTCCCAGTTTTGCTGTAGGCAGCCACATCCAAACAGGGTGGCTGACGATGCCTTTCTCATTTCATGGTCTGTGGGCCTCCTGTATGCATTTCTTCCGATGCCTCTGGTGGCCAAAACTCTCTTCAAGATTCTCCAAGACAAAACCTTGGTCATCCTGGTTAGCCCCAAGGTGGCCGAGGCAACCCTGGTTTCCACTTCTACTTCAACTAGCGGTGGAGGCCCCAATCCCCCTGGGGTCCTCTCCGAACCTTCTGCCTCAAGAGGGGGACACTCTCCTGCATCCCAACCTCAGCTTGCTCAACCTAATAGCATGGCTGCTAAAAAGGTAGTTCTCGCACCACTCCTCCTTCCAAAAAACGTGGGATAAGTTTTGCTGGCCTCAAGGAGGCAGTCAACTAGACAAACCTATCCTTTAAGTGGCACAGGTTTGGAGTATGGTGCGAAAAGCAGAAAGTGAATCCTTTCTCCTGCCAGGTTGCAGTGGTGCTACAGTATCTTCTCCACCTTTCGGATTTGGGCCTTAAGTCCAACTCCGTCAGAGTTCACCTCAGTGCCTTTGCTGCACACCACTTTCCAGTGGAGGGAAAGCCTCTTTCTGCACATCCTTTGGTGTCCAGATTTCTGAGAGGCTTACTTCTTCTGAAGCCCCCGGTTTGCCCTCTGGCGACCGAGTGGGATTTGAATGTGATCTTAGGGCAGCTTACTCGTCCGCCATTTGAGCTGATGGCAATCTGCCATCTATGCTACCTTTCTTGGAAGGTAGGTTTCTTTGTGGCACTCATGTCAGCTCGGCGAGTGAGTGAGCTTCAGGCCCTGGTGTCCGCCAGGCCTTATACAAGGTTCTATAGGAACTGGGTGGTGCTCCGCACACATCCCAAGTTCCTTCTGAAAGTGGTCTCTTCGTTCCACCTCAACCAGGACATAGTACTTACCTACCATCTTTCCCAGGCCGCATGCCAGTCGGGTAGAGACAGTTCTGCATACCCTGGACTGTAAGAGTGCGTTAGCCTTCTACATTCAGCATACGCAAGGCCATAGAAGGGCTTCTCAGATCTTCGTATCCTATGACCCCAGTAAGCTGGGGATGGCCATCTCTAAGCGTACGCTCTCCACCTGGGTAGCGGACTGTATTGTCCTGGGCATACAGGGCGGCCGATTTTCCATTGCAGGTTCGTGTTACGGCCCACTGGGTCAGGGCTATGGCGGCATCAGTGGCTCGCTTCCGCTCTGTTCCGCTGGTAGACATCTGCCGGGCTGCTACCTGGTCTTCGGGTAAGACTTTCGCAACCCATTACTGCCTGGATAGGGAGTCCCGTGCTTTCGGCCAGGCTGTACTCTGTAACCTTTTTGAGGTCTAGGCAACTCCTGCCCTCCGACCCTTCTGTGTCAGGTTACCGGAGTGCTACTCTCTTAGTTAGATTCCTATTGTGGCTGCTTGCGGCTCTCATAGAGGGAGCCTATTTTTCAGCTGTGGGTTCTCGGTAGCCTATAGCTGGGGAGTCCCATATGTGAGGACTGACTTCCTGCTTGTTCCTGGAGAAAGCGTAGTTACTCATCTGTAACAGGTGTTCTCCGGGGACAGCAGGAATCAGTCCTCACGACCCTCCCTCCTCCCCTTGGAGTTGCAGTCCTATTATTATATTTTATTCTTTTTGCCGTCTTTTTAGCTGTCATTTGACTGAGCAAGATAGCACCCTTGAGCGGGAAGGAGATCGCGCATGCGTGATGCAATTCCCAAAGGCTTTCTTAGAAAGCTGGGGATTTGCTCCGCACGAGGGCTCCATCGGCGCCGACGTCGCCCATATGTGAGGACTGATTCCTACTGTCCCCGGAGAACACCTGTTACAGGTGAGTAACTACGCTTAAATCAGTCCTCACATATGGGTGACGTCTACACCAATGGAGTCAATGCGGAGCATTTCCCCAGCTTTCAAAGAAAGCCTTTGGGACATACCATCACACATGCGTGGTCCCCTTCCCGCCCAAGGGTGCCATCTTGCTCAGTCTTCTTTTTTCCATGGAGCCTAACAGACGTCTGTCCTGTTTCCCCGGAAAAATCCTTGCTAATTATCCTTAAAATAGTTAGTTTCCCGGTTTGCGTACCAATTCCTCTTCCTGCTTCGAGCCGGCACTGTCACAGGCACTGTTGTCTGCTCCTTTTGTTTTTTATGATCGAGGCTCGCCTCGACCGGTGTTCGTGCCCTTATTTGCCCAGGGTTCATTGACCCCGGCTGAGTGTACCCCACCATGTCCCCCAGTGGGTTCAAAAAATGTGATTGCTGCATTCAAACAATGTCAGTAACCGACACCCACGACTGCTGCCTACGCTGCCTGGGCCCAGATCATGACAGCACCTCCTGTGACCTGTGCCAGGCCATGACACCTAAAACTAATAAAAAAGAGGTTGGAGTTGCAGACCTGTTCCCCAGGTCTGACTCTGCACTGGCCTCCCCTACACCAAGCTCCAAGTCCAGCACTTCCCATGAGGCGCGAGCATCCTCTGAGTCCCACAGCAGCGGCTCCTTCAAGAAGACCTCGGACCCCGAGAGACAGAAGAAAAAATCCTCTAAGCCCACCGAGGTTGTACTGAAAAACCTGGTGAAACCGCCTGGAGGGACTCAGGAGGCTCCTAGAAGCGCCCTACCAAGGTCCTCAAGAAGGATTGCTCAGCCAGTGGAGACCGTGCAAGGTTCCTTGAGACCATAGTCCTTGTCAAGGATGCACTCGCAAGAGTGCCGGTGCTGGGTCTGAGGTCCTCTGTGCCCGCGCCGAAAGCTGTGGAGCCTTCTAGCTTGGAAACCAGAATGGTGGCCTTGGAGCAGAACATTACTGCTATCCTGGCCCTGCAGCAGGCAATGATGGCCGGTTCATCCACATCTGCCCTGACGACTAGGCCCCCGACTGCGTGGGAGTCCCCAGTCATCGAGCCGAGCTCTGAGTGCCATCGGCCTCGGGTAAGCCCTCTTCACCAGTCGAGGACTCTGTCCTGTTCCTTGGACAACCAATCCTCCCCTGCCAGTTTCTGTGACTGGGACCTCAGGTCCTCTGGAGGCCACCGGCCACTCAACCTCGGCCTTAACGTTATGAATTGTAGGGCCTTGGACGAGTCGTCACTGCTCGACTCCAGGTAGGAGACTGACAACAAAGCGTCCCCAGAAACTAAGCGGCACCGAGATGTTCCCTCAGACCCATCGCCCCTGGTGCTATTCTCCTCCAGAAGATGTGGCCTTTCATGACTTCGGCAAGAATATGGCCAGAGCCCCCTCTGTGCAAACCGAGGTGGAGGAAGATCCATGCACCGAGGAACTGGAGATCCTCCATATGAGTCTTCATCCAAAGAGATTTGCACGGTGCCCTTGCAGCCAATCCTCGAGCAACTGCTACTCAGAATGTGGGAGACGCCAGCCTCGGTGCCAGTGTGAGCCAGCGCCTCGACGCCATCTACCGCATATCGAAGGTCCCTGGGTTCCACAAGCCAAAACTCCCACATAATTCCATGGTCGTCAAGTCGACCATGCAGAAACTTAAGAGCCAGAAGACCCACTCTTCAGTCCCTTCTGGAAGGTATGCTACAGTCCTCGATGCCCTCGGGTGCAAATGTTACCAGGATTCCATATTGGGTTGCCAGATTCAAGCCTATGAACTGTACATAGGCATGTGCGTAAAGGCCCTAATCCAGGAGTTGTCTGGGTTTTCAGTGGGGCTTACCGGGGAACCCCTCCAGCGGTTCCAATTCCTGACCTCTGGGATCAAAGACTGCTCTAAGTTCCTTTCTCGGGTGGCCTATGATGGCTTTGAGTCAGTGGCTTGGGTTGCAGCAAGCCGGCATTAGTGCCAAACACCAACCTGGCTGCAGTCTTTGGATCTTGAGCAATGGGTCCAAGACAAGCTGCTTGACATCCCCTGCACTGAGGAGAACCTGTTCGGCAAGCCTATGGCTGACAAGGCAGCAGAAATCGAGGCCGACGTGGTGACTCGACAGAGGCTCTCCAAGAAGACCTCATCCTTTCCCCGTAAGAAACCACCCAGGAAAGGACCCCTGTTCCAGAGGAAAAAGGGGCTCTTTCAGCAGAGTCACCACTTCCAGCACTTCTCAAGCCAGTAACAGAGTTCTCGCCCTAAAAGGCAAAGCCATGGGGCTCAGAAGTCGAAGGCACAGAAGCCCCAGCTCCTGCCCAGCCAGAGGGAGCTTTTGACTCCCGGGACAGGGCTCCTCCCCCAGGAGACTTTCACCAGCCAATAGGGGGCCGCCTAGCACTCTTCACCACAGGTAGGCCAGTGTCACCTCGGACCAGTGGGTACTGTAGGTAGTAAAGGAAGGATACCTCCTCCACCTACACCAGGTTCCACACAGGTTCTTTCCAGGAGAGCCAGTGCGACCTCTCCTTCAGCAGACCCTTCTGCTCTCACAGCTCACAGGTCTTCTCAGGGACAACACAATGGAGCCTGTATCCAAACACCTGGCTTCTACTCCAGATACTTCCTTGTCCCAAAGAGAACTGGGGGCCTCCGGCCCATACTAGACCTGAAAAACGTAGACAAGTTTCTGGTGAAGGAGAAGTTAAAGATGTTCTCCCTTGGAACACTGCTGCCTTACCTCCACCAGGGAGATTGGCTGTCCTCCTTGAACCTAAAGGATGCATATACTCATGTCCTTATCCACCCCTCTCACAGGCAATACCTATGGTTTGTGGTGGGAGGAGGGAACTACCAGAACAGGGTGCTACCCTTCAGCCTTGCCTCCTCACCAAGGGCCTTTACCAAGAGCCTGGCGCTGGTAGTCACCTACCTGTGCCTACAAGGGACTTTCGTCTTCTCCTACCTGGACGACTGGCTCATCAGGGGCGGTACGGCCGTAGAGGTCAGTCAGGCAACTCTCCTTCTGCAGCAGCCAGGGTTTGTTGTCAACTGCCCTAAATCCCATCCCTCTCCAGCATTAAGCCTGGAGTTCATAGATGCCCATTTGGATACGTTGCAGATCAAGACCATCCTCCCAAGAGAAAGGGCAGAACGCCTTAGGCAACTGGCAGGAGAGGTATAGCGCCACAGGTCAGTACCGGCTTGTCGTCTCCTCTGCCTACACCACCCTTAGCCTGCTTATACATGCGGACAGCCCAGTGGTGCCTACACTCGCAATGGACTGAGGCCACGGACAGGCTATTGGACAGGATCAGGATTACCTGCCAGCTAGTGGAGTCACTCAACTGGTGGCAAACGTTGCGCCACCTCCAGGCGGGAATGCCCTTCCAGGCACCCGTGCCACAGAGGACCCTGACCACAGATGCCTCCGTCCTGAACATCGCACACAGAGCAGCAGGTCTCAGGAGGAGTTACTCCTACAGATCAATCTCCTGGAGCTCAGGGCAATTTTCTTTGTCCTATGAGCGTTCCGCACTGCCTGCAACACCGACCTGTGCTTATCCAGATGGACAACAAGGTTGCTATGTTTTATGTCAACAAGCAGGGGGGCACGGGTTCATACTCTGCCAGGAGGCAGTGGCCCTCCTCTCCTTCGCAGCACGCAACAGCATGCTTCTGCGAGCGGTATATCTCCCTGACCAGTCCTTTGCACACATGAGGGGCACTTAAACCCCACAGTAATGAAGCAGCTCTTCCACCTCTGGGGCAGGCCCATGAAGGACCTATTCGCCTCTCCAGATAACACGCAGCTACCCCGCTTCTGCTCCCATCAACTGCATCCAGAGAGAGTGGCAGCAGATGCCTTCCTGATCTCGTGTTCCGAGGGACTACTCTATACATCCCCACCGACACTCCCCCTCCCCTCCCCCGGTCACCTGGACCCTCTTCAAGGACCAGAGTAAAAAGGCATCAGTTATACCAATTTCTCATGGAGACTGTACATATATTTTTTTATATATACAAATCAAAATTCTCCAGCTTTTATTTCTTGAATACGCTACGTTTATTTATTGACCACCATTCCCCAACATGTTATATGCTTGTGTGATGTATTATTATCCTTTCAGTATTTTTCACATAAGGGGATCATGGGATGAATATTTTAAGCCCGAAAAAAAGACACATTTTGATACCACAGCTTTTATACGTTCCTTTTCCCCCTTTTTTACATACTCACACTGTTTTTCACCTAATTTATTATTTTAAATAGATGTTCTAGCTGTGTTTTATTCTCTAAATATATCATTACATTACCGTGTAAGTTTTCGAGTTACGTTTGTGACTTTAAAATATGCAAATTGCAGTTCTACATAAGGCGCACAAAATCGGGCGTCCGCCTACGGGTCAAGTACTCCGTTCACTTAGCATACATACCAGCATTTAGTATACAATCTCGGTTAAGCTATGCTTTTTATTACCCATACTTTTGACGAAGCTTCTCTTATCTGATTTTAAGTTTGTCATGCCAATTTTGATAAGTGCTGATAGGTTTTACTGTAGAACCCCTACTAAACATCCTTTTTGATCATTTTCACACAATGGCCATTTAAGTTGTGCTTATTTCTCCTCTTTTTATTCACATTTTTGACAAAGTTTTCCACAGTTTGATTTTGTCTGGTTTGCCGTGCCGCTTTTGATATTCAAGATGTGCTGACAAGTTTCATTGTAAAACTTCTATTTAAGATCCGTTTCTCTCTACATGATCTTTTGTGAGTTCCTTTTTTAAAAGAAGTTTATTTTACATAATATATTTTCTTAGATCATGATGTGCATTCTGAACAAGTGTTCTGTATCCTTTTACCCACATTAGTCAGTCATCTCCCAGTGCTTTAGTTGTGTCTGCCGTATCATTTTTTCAATTATACATGTCCCCCAAGCATAATTTTAATGTACTAGTAGTGTTTTGTCTTATTTTATTTCACAATCTGTAAAGTTTTTAACCATTGTTTGATATTAGTATCACCATTTTTACCATATATGAATTTTTATACTCTTTTCTGGTATGCTCATTGGTTTGTGTGTTTGTCAATCTTATTTATTCATCATGTACATCCTATAACTTTTTATATCTTTTGTTTTTATGCGTTAGTTTTTACCCATATGGTTTTGAAGCTTTGACTTCAGTCAATTCATGGTGCTCAACATCTGCACTTTCCCAGTAAGTATTACTGTGCCTTTTCCTCCTACGTCTCTTTTAATGTAATTTTCATTTGTTTTATAACAGTCTGTCTTTATTTTATCTATATATAATTTTATTAATCATATATTTTTATCAGTCACTATGTTTCTATTTATTGTTTCATATATATTTTTTAAGTATGTTTAATAATTTGTTTTTACTACATCTACTTTTTATATGTTTTGAATTGCTTTGCAGTTCCTTGCCCCCTGATGAAGGCATAGCCGAAACGCGTTGGGGCTTTTTAATCAAATAAAGCACTTGTGACCTCCATACCTTCACTCTTTTGTGTTTGCTCTTGTTTGCAAGGGTAGCTCCCTCTGTGTTCTTCTACTTAGAGGACTCGGGGCCCATCACAAAGCTCCTCAACTTTTCTTGTCTTATGTCCTCTTGGATGGCGGACTGTATTACTCTGGCCTATGAGTGAGCTGGCCTCTCCCTCGAGCACCGGATCACAGCACATCGCGTGAGAGCGATGGCCACATCGGCGGCTAACCTCCGCTCAGTGCCTGTGATGGAGATCTGCAAGGCCACCACATCAATACATGCATTCGCAATTCACTTCTACCTGGAGAGCGAGTTTGGCCAGGCAGTACTCTGTAATATTCTCGGGGTGTAGGCAACTCCTGCCATCCGACCCGTCTGTGTTCAGACTACCGGAGTGATAGTGTCGCTGGATGCTAGGTTTTTACAGAGTCTCTCAGTGGGAACTCGCCACCTGCAACTCAAGGCTACCCGATTGATCGCCGTTGGCGTTGTCCTGGTTTGGTCCTCAGCAGCCTGGAGCTAGAGAGTCCCATATGTGAGGACTGACTTTCTGCTTGTTCCTAGAGAAAGCATAGTTACTCACTTATAACAGGTGTTCTCCAGGAACAAGCAGGAAGTCAGTCCTCACATATGAGTGAAGTCAACGCTGACTGAGCCCACGCAGAGCATTTCCCCAGCTTTCACAGAAAGCCTTTGGGAATGCCACCACGCATGTGTGGTCCTCTTCCCGCCCAAGGGTGCCATCTTGCTCATTCTCATATTTTCTGCAGAGTCCAACGGACGTATGTCCTGTTTCCCCGGAAAAATCCTTTACAAAGTATCCTCAAAAGTTGTTTTTTTCCTGGTTTGCGTATCAGTTCCTCTTTCCACATTGAGCCGGTGCCGTCCACGACTCTTCCCTTCTTTTTTGACAAGGCTTGCCTCGACCGGCGTTCGTGCCCTTTTTTGCCCTGGTGGGTTCAAGAAGTACTACTGCTGTGGTCAGACGATGTCTTTCACAGACATCTGTGACTGCTGCTTGCACTGCCTCGGCCTGGACCATGACAGTGCCATCTGTGCCAGCCATCAAGAACCAACAGGAAACTGTCAGAGTTCCTGCGGTCCGATTCAGCACCAGCTGCCTTGACGCTGAGCCCCAAGCCGAGCACATACCGTGAGGCCCGGGAGTCTTCAGAGTCCCATGGCGGTGGCTTTTCTGTAAAGACACCAGACCCTTCAAAGAAAAGGAAAAAATCCTCGAAGACAGGGAAACCTGGTAAGATCCCGCAGAGGGACTCTGGCGACTCCGAGCAGCGCCCCCTTAAGGTCTCTAAGAGGGAGTCCTTGGTAGGCAGTGACCGTGCGATGCTCCCCAAGGCCACGGTCCTCATCGAGGACACACTCGCAAGAGTGCTGGCATCTGGCCCGAGACCCTCTGTGCCGATGCCGAAAGCTGCAGAGCCTCCTGGTATTGAGTCCAGGATGACAGTCCTGGAGCAGAATATCTCTGCCATTCTAGCCTTGCAGCAGGTGATGTCAGGTTTGCCTGTATCATCTGCCCTAACAACTATGCCCCCGACTGTGGGGGAGTCCCCGGGCATCCAGCCAGGCCCAGAGTGGCACTGGCCTCTGACGAGTCCTCAGCACCAATCGAGTTCCCGGTTCTGATCCTCAGGTGTCAGGTCCTTCCCAGCCAGTTTCTGAGAGTCCGACCCAAGACCCATCAGGAGACCCCCTGTTCCTTGTAGTCGGCTTCAAGGCATGAGAGCCCTGAGCTTTGGGCATTGACTGGAAGACAGCCGACGAGGCTTCCCTTGAGATTTTTATTTTATCTATTTATTTATTTAGACAGTTTTGTATACCGCCTTATCCTTCAATCAAAGCGGTCACAACACAATTGGGGGATACATTTAACACGCGGGGATATGAGACACATACACTAATACTTACAGGGAACATGGGCTATGGAGGGTGAAGTGGCTTGCCGAAGACCACAAGGAGCATCTGTGGGACTAGAAACCCCAGTCCTCCGGCCCAAGGTTGCTGTCCTCTAGTGGGATTTGAACCCCCGACCTTCCGGCCTGAAGTACCTTGCCCCAACCACTAGGCTAATCCTCCCTTGATCTCTTGACACTGAGACGTCCCCTTGAAGCCGTCTCCTCTGGAACCCCTGCACCGTTCCCCACCCAAGGACGTGGCTTTCCACAACTTTGTATGGGACATGGTCCGGGCCTAATCCAAGAGCTGGCAAGCTTTTCTGCAGCCTTTGCCAGTGAACCCCTTCAGAGGTTCCAAGCCCTGATATGTTCTTATGGGATCCGGGACTACTCAAAGTTCCTCTCCCACGCCACCTACAACAGCTTTGAATCTGCAGTAAAAGTAGTAGCAGTGGGCATTGGGGCTTAGTGCCAGGCCTGGTTGCAAACCTCCGACCTCGAGCAATGGGTCAGGAAACATTGCTGGACGTCCCCTGCACTGGAGAAACCTTTTTTGGCAATCCCATGGCCGACAAACAGCCGAGATAGAGGCCAAGGTTGTAACCAGGCAAAGGCGCTCGAGGAAAACCTCGACCCTTCCCCGGAAGAAGCCGTTGGGAAAGAGACCACCCTTCCCGAGGAAGAAGGGGCCTTTCCACCATGACCACTACCAGCCTTTCTCAGAGCAACAGGGCCCCTAGCCCAAGAACCACGGCCATGGCCAAGGAAGTCAAAGGCCCAGAAGCCCCAGGCACCAGTTCCCACCCAGCCTGGGGGGAGTTTTTGACTCTCCCGTCAGGGCCTCCTCTCCCCCAGGAGACCCTCCCCATCTCACAGGCGGCCATCTGGTGCTTTTTGCCCACAGGTGGGCCAGGGTTTTCACGGACCAGTGGGTCCTGCAAGTAGTAAAGGAGGGCTATCTCCTCGGGTTCCAGCAAACACCTCCAGGGTTCTTTCCAGGAGAGCCGGTGCAACCTCTCCTTCATCAGATCTTGCTCCTGTCAGAGCTCGAGGGTTTGCTCAGGGACAAGGCGGTAGAACCTGTACCCAGACAACTGGGGAAAACGTTTCTACTCAAGGTTTTTCCATGTCCTCAAAAGAACTGGAGGCCTCGGACTCATACTAGACCTGGGAAACTTTAGTAAGTTTCTGTTGAGGAAGAAGTTCATGATGCTCTTCCTTGGAACTCTGCTACCCTAAATCCACCAGGGAGATTGGCTGTGTTTTTTAGACTTAAAGGATGCATATACTCGCATCCTGATCCACCTCTCCCACAGACAGTACCTAAGACAGTGGGTTCAAGAAGTGCACCAAAATTGTCAGGATCATCTTTGTAACCGCAGGCCCAACTGGTGCCTCCAGTGTCTGGGTCCCGATCACCAGCCCCCCTCTTGCAAACTCGGCTTTCAATAAGAACATAAGAACATAAGATATGCCATACTGGGTCAGACCAAGGTCCATCAAGCCCAGTATTCTGTTTCCAACAGTGGCCAATCTAGGTCATATGTACCTAGGAGTTGCCCCAAGGGACACAGGTTCCACAATGCTTGTATTGGTTCAAGCATTGATATTCTGGGTCCCTTCTTAATAATGGTTTATGGACCTGTCCTCCAGGAACTTGTCCAAACCTTTTTTAAACCCAGCTACACTAACAACCTTTACTACATCCTCCGGTAACAAATTCCAGAGTTTGATTACACATTGAGTGAAAAAATATTTTCTTTTATTAGTCTTAAATAGTTTACCCTGTAGCTTCATTGCATGTCCCCTAGTCTTTCTATATTCTGATAACGTAAACAATCAATCTACGCTTACCCGTTCCACTCCATTCATTAATTTATAGACTTCTATCATATCTCCCCTCAGCCGTCTCTTTTCCAGGCTCAGTGGACACCGAGGACTCAGTGGAACCAGGCTACTTGGCCGCCTTCAGGATTGGGTGGCTGTCACTGGCCCTCTCGTTCAGTCGCTGCACTGGTGGTTGGATCATCAGAACCTGCTCAGGGGTCTCCTCTTTCAGAAGGCATCACCTCAGAAAATGTTGACAGATGTTTTCAAGCTAGGTTGGGGAATGCATCTGGTTGGCCTTCACATTCAAGGCGTCTGATCCAAACAGAAGAGCCTGCATCAGATCAATTTCTTGTAATTGAGAGCCATAGTGAATGCCCTTGGGGCTTTCCAAGACTGTCTAGCCAACCAGATTGTCCTGATTCAGACAGAAATCTGGTCGCCATATACTGAACAAGCAAGGGGACACAGTTTCTTATCTCTTGTGCTGGGATACAGTCCGGTTATGAAGCTTTGCCATCACCCATGGGATGGAGCTCAGGGTTACTTATTTGCCAGGAGCACAGAATAACCTGATGGACCAGTTCAGTCGTGTCCTCTAGCCGCACGAATGATCACTGGACAGGGCAGGGTGGCCCATATCTTTCAGAAGTGTGGTACCTCCTCGATAGACCTGTTCACCACCATACAAAACGCCCAGATGTATTAGTTCTGCTCCAGAATCGCCTCGTAAAGCAGGCTGTTGCCGGATGCTTTCCTCCTCCACTGGAGGAAGACTGCTATACACGTATCCTCCCATACCTCTCATAGCAAATATTCAGACAGACAGGGGTGCGATGATACTCATCGTGCCATATTGCCCAGAGCCATGGTTCCCCTTCTGCTTCAACTCTCTCTTTGGGAACCTCTTTGGTTGGGTTCTGCCCCAGATATTATATCACAGGAAGATGGGAGGATGCTGCATCCCAATGTCCAGTCCTTGGCCTTAACACTGTGGATGTTGAGGCTAGTCCTCTCAGAGCTTAACCTGCCTGACAGATGTTCTGTTGGCCTCTAGGAGGGCCTCGACAAGAAGGTTTTATGCATTCAAATGGAAGAGATTTGCGATCTGGTGTGCAGAACATGCGCTTGATCCTTTTACTTGCCCCACTGACAGACTACTCGAATACCTCCTACACCTCTCTGAGTTGGGTCTTAAGTACAACTCTGTCAGGGTTCACCTCAGTTCGATTGGAGCATACCATTGTGGAATAGAAGTAAAGTCCATCTCGGCTCAGCCACTAGTGGCTTGCTTCATGTGGGGTTTGCTTCTCAAAGCTTCTCTTCAAGCCCCCGGCAGTGGCTTGCGACTGCAGTGTTTCTGGCGCAGCTCATAATGTGACTACGTTTGAGCAGCTTTATTCCTGCCCTATGAAGTTTTTGACTTGGGAGGTCTTGTTTGTGGTGGCGGTTACATCAGCATGCTAGGTAAGTGAGCTCCAGGCTCTAGTGGCTCATCTGCCGTACACCAGGTTCCACCATAATAGAGTGGTCCTGCGCACTCATCCTCAATTCCTTCCAAAGGTGGTATCCGCCTTCCATCTTAACTAGTCGGTCATTCTGCCGATTTTCTTCCCACGGCTCCAAGCTCTCACGTGCTGGAATGTGAACGAGCCTTAGCCTTCTACTTAGAGCGGATGAAGGCTCACCAAACGTCCATCCGTTTGTTTCTTTTGATTCCAGCAAGCTATGGGCTGCCGTTTCTTAATACACTCTTTCAGTTTGGCTGGCAGACTGTATCTCTTTTGCTTTTGCCCAGGCTGGCCTGAGCCTTGATGGTCATGTCACAGCTCACAATATCAGAGCCATGGCTGTGTTGGTGGCCAACTTGTGCTCAGTCTCCATCTGCAGGGCTGCAGCGTGGTCTTCTGTCCACACATTCACATCTCACTACTGTCTGGATGAGGATTCCCGACATGACAGCAGCTTTAACCAATTGGTACTCCAGCATCTGTTTTTAGGGATTAGAATCCAACTCCGTCCCCCAAAGCCCTACTGTCTGTCCAGGCTACTAAAAAAAAAATGAAGAACCTGAAACAGATGAGTTCCCTTTTGTGAACTGCCACTTCTGTACTTAGTTGATTCTCCATTTTTCAGTTCAATTTTGCCCCTGTTGGACTTCTCGGCCTCCTTGGTTTTCGGTAGCCTGTAGCTTGGGAGTTCCATATGTGAGTAAGTCATTCCTGCTTGTCCACTGAGAAAAGGTAGTTTCTCACCTGTAGCAAGTGTTCTCCATGGACAGCAGGAATAAGTCTCATAACCCTCCCGCCTCCCCAAGGAGTTGTTTTCTGCAACAGCTTTATCAGACTGGAGAAAATGGTGCTGCGGTAGCAGATGGGAAGGCAGACATGCAGGTGTGGTGCAGCCTCCTAAAAGCTTCCCATAGAAGCTGGGGAGCGTTCCCTTGCAGGGCTCCTTCAGACATATCACCCATACGTGAGGACTTATTGATGCTGTCCATGGAGAACACCTGCCAGAGGTGAGTAACTACCTTTAGTGTGGGTCCTGCGCTGTTAGCAGTGTTCACTTACCACGCACTAAACTCCACAGTAACGGCTGGTGCACTTTAGTAAGCATGCCCCTAAATGCTTTATAAAATGACTTCCATAATGGGTAAACCTTTCAGTACACCCGTTTCCAGGTGTATTCTTTGGATTGACTATAGAAGAAAGTAGTACTTAGTACCACTAACTCTGGGCATGTTGTGATACCTTATTATGATTAACAAATGGCCCAGACATTAGTACAAGAATAAAAAATAACAATGAATAGGTGTAACGATGATTCTATAAGATTCCATTAAATAATGGAATAAATCAGAAACTTGTGGCTTCTTGTGTACATAATGTATTTTAGTGAGGATATGACTTTCTGCTGGTGATAGTAGAATTCTTGGGCAGCAGCTGTTTATAGTTGAGTGTTTTGTAAAGGGGTCTTTCTTATGGGGACCGTCTTTTGTCTGTCTCCTCATGCCAAGTCATTTTGAATCTGGGTTTTTGTGGAACAGTGCTCTCTGGAGTAAACCAAATCACCCATATTTTTGCAGGATTGTCTATCATTGATGAAGTAGCAAATGAATTTCCACTTTCTGGACCCGTCTAATTAAAATAAGTTATATATTGTCATTCTATTTCCTCTAGAGGGCAGTACAACCCCATTTTTCTTTATTGATTCTATATAAATAAGTTGCTTATTGTGTTCTCTGTGGAGAGCAATGACACATGAAGGAAATTTAGAGCTTTTATTACTTGAGCCACAGGTATCAGGGTGGGGGTATGCAATATTTTTGCACATGACATTTCTAGAGGTATCATTGAGTTTAAAAGACCCCTCCTAGTAAGGTCATTTTTAGTCCTTACAAATCTTTGTTGACGTTTTTTAATTACCCTTTTGACTTGACATTGCTTTCCACGTATGTCAAAACAAAAACTGCAGGACTTTCAAACACTGACTCGACGGCACTAAAAAAAAAAAAAATTGCATCTAGAAGTGTAGAGAGCAAGATTCCTAGACACTTGGGTGTTACTATTAAAGATAGGAGACCTTATTTTGATCACATGAACCCAGGACAAAAAAATTAGAATGAGAGCAATCATAAGCTTCAGCGCTGACATCACAATGAATATATCGAGACTGTTCTGTATGATCATAGCTCTAGCATTGCACTTTATGACGGCACTTTTCTAACTGTTTATTTATGAAAGCCATCTGGAAACACACTGTATATATCAAAGCAACTTTGTGATGCAGCCATAATATGCTTTCACCGAGTGCGCATTTTATCTTTGCACAGCTAACACACATCACCATGGCCTGGGTCTCCACTAGTCCCCCTCTCGTGCCTCTTGCCCGAGCCTTCACATAGTCTTTTTCATAGTCCTCTCCCCAAATTTTACTCAGTCTCTCTGTCATACCCTTGTTGGTCTCTTTTGGTTATGGCCTCTCCTGCAAGCGGAGCCTACCACCGATGTCCTTCGCCTTAATATCTGTAGCAGCCTTTTAAATAGCAGCTTTCCTACCTCCCCTCCACAGTTTGGCTCTGTAAGCTTGAACTCTGTGGTACAGGATATTTGGATCATTCTTGTGATTTCAGTTTTCACAAGATGTGAGACTCACCCAAACCTCTGTACTGTGTAATTCATGCTTAAGAGAGCTGAATTGTGATGGGGAGTCAGGAAAGCTGATTTTTTTTGGCGTAAGCACCAATAAGACATATATTAAGGGGCATACAATTCTGGGCTTTATGGTCACTGGTGCCCAGGAATTGTTGAGCCCTGTACATACCTATGTTGCCATTATAAAATACACCAAAAACAACAAATGTTGAAGTGCTCAAAAGTGAAAAACATAAAATGATATATCAGAGCACTAAAACCATTTAAATATAGCGCCAGCCACTGACTGAATGGCATTATGTGGATAATGCTGCTGAAATCATCAGACTGCTCCGCCGCTATCCAGATAGTGCCAGGGCAATTTGAGGCCAGAGATGGATGGTTTGTCTTAGTCTGGCACCTCAGCTGAGGCATGTCCGTCTTGAAAGACCCTGCCAATAATTAAGCTACCGATAGCGAGGCTCTCAACATCACTGATGTATGCAAGCTATCGCAGCATGACAAGCCTCAAACCAAGCGAGACTGTTCACATGTACAGATAGGATACGATTTTACCTTATCACATTCTGGTTAGGAGTAGCACCAGTTAGTAAGAATGAGTCTTTTTCCTTATCGTTCTGGATTTCCCTTTATTTATTGATTTTCATCTCCTGATGTCATTAATGCAAAACATTTATAGTCTGTTATCGCAGAGTATGCATTGTTACTTCACAGTCATCTTACAAGTCTGTACCCGAAGTCTACTACATAAGCAAAGTGAGAGAAGGCAATTCAGACACTGGATGGATATTACAGATAAAATGACTGTTTGTGCATTTTCATCTGCCTATGTTACACCTATTAAGTAGATGTGACTGTATAAAATTACCCTCCATGTGGAATTCTGCATTGTGTAACTATAATTTGGATTATTCTTCCCTTCATGCATCACTTTGCATTTGTCCGCATTAAATTTCATCTGCCATTTGGATGCAGTCTCTCCCAGTCTCTTATAATCCCCAAGCGATTTAACAGCTTTAAATAATTTTGTGTTATCTGCAAATTTAATGTTCCCATTTCTGGATCATTTATAAATATGTTAAAAAGCACTGGTCCCAATACAGATCCCTGGGATGCTCTGTGATTCACCTTCCTCCACTGAGAAAATTGGCCATTTAATCCTACTTTTTCTCTTTTATTATGAGTTCCCTATCAACAGTGGAACATTGCCTTAATTTCCCATGCTTTTTAATTTCCTCAGGCTTCTTTCAAAAGGTACATTACACAGGTACACTACCAAACAACTGCCTCCAGTTTTGCAACTGATTCCTATAGATTTTGGGGTGCTGAATCCAGGAAAAATAGCCAAAATGTTCCATCACGTCACGTCACGTTCCATCACGTTCCATCACGTTCCATCACGTCACGTTCCATCAATGTTCCATCACGTCACGTCACGTTTTCTTGCAAAATTAGATTTCTTACCCATATAAGGAATGTTCACATAATTTCTTTTTAGCCGACTGCAGTTTATTTTCTTGGCCCAAAATAGAGGTTGTAATGGTTAACTAACTAGAAACACTCCCTCATGATATTTTAGAGTGTTTTGTATTCATTTTATACATTAACAGGACAATTGGGAGGCGGGGGACTAAATCCAGTACTCGCGCTGGCGCATGTTCTTTCCTGTTCGCCTCGCCTCGTTCGCTCGCTCAAACACGGTGGTTGCGACATGAACGTTCCTGTCAAATTTCAGTTTCTTGCAAGTTCATTATTACCTTTTGTTTGCTCAGTCGTAATCCAGCTTTATTCCGAAGTGGTTCACTACAGTTGTAGTTTGCAGTGCTGTGTATTTGTGATGGCTCACAGAGCCAGAGGTTGCGTCAACTCTCCAGACAGTTTTTGTTTTATTTGTGGGGAATATACCGTGAAAAAGCGGCAGAGGAACATTTCTGCATTTATTAAAAAAGTATATTTTGCCTATTTCGGTTTGAAGTTAGGCGATCAAGACAAACCGTGGGCTCCTCACAAAGTGTGCAAGACATGTGAGGAAGATCTACGCTTATGGATGAAAGGTAAAAAACAAGCATTTCGTTTCGGAATACCTATGATGTGGCGTGAACAAAGAGAGCACAGCAGTGACTGCTATTTTTGCTCTTGCATTGTGAAGGGATACAACTTAAAAAATAAGAACGTAATAAGTTACCCCAACCTTCCCTCAGCAATTAGGCCTATGCCTCATAGCAACGAAGTACCTGTGCCTGAACCACCAAAATCTTTGGATCATATTTGTGTGGACGGTTCTGATCATGATGAGACTCATCAGATGGCTTTTCCCGATGAGTCCAGTACTTCCGAGTTTGAAACTGAACCAGATCCGAAACCTGAACTTTTCTCTCAAGCTGAATTGAATGATTTAGTCCGGGATTTAGGACTCCCAAAAGATGCTGCCCAACTGCTAGGTTCTCGGCTTAAACAGAAAAATCTATTGTCACCAGGAACAACTTTTTATTGGTACCGCAACCGCGAGACACAATTTTTGAAGTATTTCAGCAAAGAGGGAAGATTTGGTATTTTGCAACGATATATACGGAGTGATGGAAAAGTTTAAACTCAAGTATGATCCTGCTGAATGGCGGCTGTTCATTGATTCGTCAAAAGACAGCATAAAAGGTGTTCTTCTTCATAATGGCAACACATTCGCTTCAGTTCCTATTGCTCACTCTGTTATTCTCCAAGAAAAATATGAGAATTTGGCCCTGATTCTTCAGAAGATTCGTTATGATGAGCATAAGTGGATGATTTGTGGAGACTTTAAAATTCTATCCATGCTATTAGGGCAGCAATCCGGTTTCACCAAATATCCCTGCTTCCTTTGCTTGTGGGATAGCCGGGCCCGCGACCTACACTGGGGGAAAAAAGACTGGCCAATTCGGAAGTATTTGAGACCCGGTGAGAAAAATGTTCTTCATGTGAGCTTGGTACCTCGTGATAAAATTCTATTACCACCTCTCCACATTAAGTTGGGTCTCATTAAGCAATTCGTCAAGTCCCTTCCAAAAGATGGTGAGTGCTTTCGGTACCTTTGCTCAAAGTTCCCCCGACTTTCTGAAGCAAAGCTAAAGGAAGGAGTGTTTGTTGGCCCTGATATAAGGAAACTCATTTCAGATGGAGCATTCGCTGAAACGATGTCTGAGAAGGAAAAAGAAGCCTGGGATTCCTTCAAGGATGATGTTCTCAAATTCTTGGGGAACAGGCGGGATGAGAACTATAAGGATATTGTTGCCAGGATGCTCAATGCTTTCAAAGAACAAGGCTGTAACATGAGCCTGAAAGTCCATTTCTTGCACTCCCATGTGAACTACTTTCCCGAAAACTTGGGGGCGTACAGTGAAGAACAAGGTGAAAGGTTTCACCAGGACATCAAGGACGCAGAGAGAAGGTACCAAGGAAGATGGAACACCACTATGATGGCTGATTTCTGCTGGTTGCTGCTGCGGGAAACCCCAGATGAAAAATACGCCAAGCAGCGCACCAAGAGAAGCATTCGGGGGAAGAAGAAACGGGCCCACCAGAAGATTGATTGACCCAAGAATGACTTTAAAATCTAAACTGTGTTGACAAATATCGTGTTTTTACTAAACTTTGAAATAAAAATTTGCTAGTTATTACCACAGTGTCGGATCTCATTTATTAGAATTTTATTTTCACACCATCGGGTGTTTGTCTTCATGTATTGCAATGGTGCGGTTTGCGTTTTCTATTCTTACATATATGCCTGTACAACATTTTTTGCACATTTCTTTGCTTTGCTTTGTGTCTAACCTCGCTCTTATATGCTCAATGTTTGTGCACATGTATGTGGCTGTTTTAAGTGCAGACAATTTTGCTACCATCACAATGTGTTTTGTTGACATTACTCTATTCTTATGTGCTGCCTTGTTACAATTTTCTTTATTCTTATTTGAATAACTACTAAACAATTAGTATAAAGAATTCATCCAAGAAACTTTTATCTCGATCGCACTCAATCTGAAACGTTCACCTCAAACTGCTAACCCAATGTAGCAAAAAATCTGTACGTGATGGAGCAAATTGGTTACCAGATTTGGATTCAGCGCACCAAAAAACGTAAAAATCAATCGAAACATTAGAGGCAGTTTAAAAAAATTTTTTTTTAGTGTACCTGTGTTATCAAATGCTTTCTGAAAATCCAGCTATACTATAATCAACTGGCTCACCATGTTTGTTCACATCAAAAAGAAAAGTAGCAGATTCATGAGGCAAGACTTCCCCTGACTAAATCCTTGTTGACTTTGTCCTATTAAACCATGTCTGTACATTTAGTAAGCTTGGTATTTATAATAGCTTCTACCATTTTGCCATGCACTGACATCAGTCTATAACTGGCTTCCATATGGCTTTGGCACCATGAGTTTTCATTCACAAATATCCAGAGCTTTTTCCTGCTGTTTTTAATATCCCATTGCCAACTTCTCAGCCTTGGCGGT
Organism: Ichthyophis bannanicus; assembly: GCA_033557465.1. Lineage (NCBI taxonomy): Eukaryota > Metazoa > Chordata > Amphibia > Gymnophiona > Ichthyophiidae > Ichthyophis > Ichthyophis bannanicus. The sequence goes on along the minus strand of CM066033.1, from coordinate 967,741,999 downwards.
AATAGTCATTTGCTGAGGATCACAAACCCCAACTCTTGAAAACCTGGCTAATGTGAACCCTAAATTTGTGTAATGGGAGTCCCCTCCCTTATGGTTGATTACTTGCCTGCATGGCACCCCCAGCCTCAGCTTGCCTGAGGAGTAGAAACGTGGCTAAGAAGTCAAACGGAGGTAGTCCTAAGCCACCTGGCTAGCCTGATCTCTTAGGCCTTTTGATTTCTTTAAGGTAAATATAGGCAAGACTTTAATCACCTCTTCTCTCTAGCTACTCAACTTTTTGAAGCTTTTGTTGCCCTTCAGATTGGTTGCTTTAAATTATCCTAAATCCCTCCATGAAAAATTTTGTTCGAGTACTGGTGATACTTTGGCTCCTGCAATTCCTTGCTCACTATTAGCCATAATCTGTAGTTACCTGATTGAAACTTGCCTTGATCTACTCCTGGGAAGGTGTGAGCTAAATACTAAGATGGGAAATTGCTACCATTATCTGTATAACTCCCTTAGCTGCCACTATCAATAGATATTCTGCGGCACTTATCAGTACCACTGAATATCCTCCACGACTGCCTTGGAGCAGTGTGTGGGCAGAACAGCAAGTTATCTAGTTATTAGTGACATTGAAGCTGCTATATGTATAGTTGTCTACATAAAGTTATGACAAGCTTTTTTGTCATCCCAGCTTAATATGGATAACAGGCTGTGATAAGGAAGCTTATAGCTCAGGTAGGAGCTATAGAAAAGATGATGTGACTCTGAACAAGCAACCTGTCAGTTCTGGTAGAAGCAAGAAAACAGAGTTTTCACATAAAAGACTACCAGTCCCAGAATGCACCAGGTTTCCAGCAGCCATGAGGGAGGCTGAAGTAAGAAAATGTGTGTGCAATCAAGAGAGCTATGAGGTAATCCCTAAGCACTCATCTCAAAGGGCAGGGCCTGATTCAAGACAGCTGCGCTGTGTTAGGGAGCAGCACACATTAGAACAGGATAAGAATAGAGCTGATTCTTCAGATAACAGCTTCAGGAAGAGATACAGAGGGGAGAGCTTCAGCAACGGCTACAAGCACCAGTATCACCTGGAGAAACAGAAGCCAAGCCAAGCAGATAGAGAGAGAAGGAAACTCTCTGGAAGGAAGAGAAGAAAGGCCATTGGAAGGTCTGGGAGATTCCAAGGCAGTACTCATACTGGGAGGTATTCCAAAAGCCAGCAGAGTCCATTGGACTGGATTCAGCCAGAGGAATGGATTAGCAGAGATAGGAATCACCAGTGGCTACCTGAAAGAGAGAAGACTGCATGTGGAAGGGACTTTCAGACCAAGGCCAGAAGGTATGTGAGAGAAGATCCAGGGATCAAGATTGGAAGGCTGGACATCAGAATTGGATTACATATTGGCCAGGCTATACAGAGAGAAATAATGATAGCAGGAGAGGCTCAGGTATGAACACTGATCCAGACCCTATCTATAACAGAGAATGGCAGCCAGGGAATAAGCATTCTCATGATAGTGCCTTAATGAAAGACTCGTCTGTGCCAATGTATGATAGTGACCATATGCTGATTGATGAAGAGGGAGATACAGCAAATGAAACTATTTATATGGACTATTCTCTATCTAAATGCTAGCTTTCTGTGAGCAAACACATCAGCCATCACAAAGAAACCTAACTTTGTTCTTTATTTCCACTGCAAACAGCTCTTAAAGCAGGATTTGGGCTCACACAGTAGCAGCCAGCCAGCTAAAGGCTTTCAGCTGGTCCATTGATAGTAATTAGGGCTGCACCTGATTGTGTGTGTGAGCAAGGGAGAATCACTGCTGAGATCTGCATGGAAAATAAGCAGAAGTTAACCTAACCAGCAGAGTTTATTCTTTACTTTGTGCCTTTGTATTTGGTAATTATTTGCTAAGAAAACATTAGCTAATTGCCTGACAAGCTGAAGGTTGTTTTCTGGTTTACTTTGTGACTTTTTGTTATCCATTTTAAACACTGCAAGCAAGTAACCTCATTTATAGTGCTATCAAGCATACATGTGCTGGGTGAATTAAACCCCATCAATAAAAGAAGTATTTTATTGATCTTACCACTTGGTTTCACAACTCAAATTATTGTCATCAGCTGTGTTTGGGAGTGAATGAACTACAATACCCACAATACCTTGCAAGAATCATATGAATATATGCATCGTCAAGATTGTGTAAGTTCTCACCCTAGGCAGCCGTCTGACAAGGCTCAATATTGCTGCTAACAATATAGCACCAACACTGACCACATTGCACAGATATTCAGCATCAGCTTCAATCCGGATGCTGGGGCTGACTATCTCTATTATATTTAGCCACCTTAGCCAGTGTTTAAAAAACATGAATTGCGGTGGCTGAATATTGGCCTGTACGTTTTTCAAATGGGCTGAATTGCATCTGTAAGAATATTGTGTTTTTTATTTTTTAACAGTATCCTCCTGGATTTTTCTATTGACTTTTCGGTATCTATTTAATTCTTTATCAAAAATATCAGTGCACGTTATTGTGAAGATTATTTTCACAAATACAGAGTGGGGACTATAGATAAAGGAGACAAATCAAACTTCTGCCCTTTGGATTGAAGCTCTCTTAGGAGCGGCCATTGTCAGAAACCTGCCATGACCAAACTGCTAGTGACAGGCAAAAGAAAAATCAATAACAGCAGTCTAAGAACATTTTGGAGAAGTTATATTCTGAGTGCAATTACTCTGCCATTGTCTGCGGATGGTAGTTCTGTATCAGTTTGTTCTTTCCTTTTAAAATATAAAGCACATACTCTGTCTTTATCTTTTTCTCTTTGTTTTCTATTTAATTAGAAAACGAGAAACTTAATAGTAACTGAAATAGTAAATGCTCTTACTGGAGGTTGGGAAACTCTGATAGGGAGGTTTCAGTGTAATATCGTTTGAACTGGAATGATTTAGTCTTTGTTCATAGTGATACTTTTAATAGTTTGTTGGTGGAAGTTGTCTCTTGGATATCAGTTTAGAAAGGTAGTAAACAAATTACAGAACGGTGAAAGGATTGATTTTCTTTTTTTCTGAGAATCCCCATCAGCAGAACTAATAAAAACTTGACTCTTTATCTGTAGAGAACAGAATGCTTAGGGATAATGTGCTTCCCAGTCTACGGCAGCCTGGTGCATGGGCTCTGTGATAAGGATTTTGCCTAGAGGAGAGAAAGCTGTTATATTTCATTTAGAAATTGTTGAGGAATGTGTGTGTTTTTTTATAGTTTTGTTCAAAGGAAGAATGCAGTGCCATCTTGCTATCATAATCCCATTTGATGGACACATCATTTGTTGGATATTGACAGCAAGCCATTTTATGCCTTTTTAGTGTAATACCGTTGTTCCTATTAGTTTTAATGACTCTTAATCTCATCATTAAAATGCTGGAACTAATCTGCATTATTTGGCGTTTGTAAATGGTATGAAAGGCTTAGCTGAGTGCAAATTTAATTTAACAACTATGCTTTCTTGCAGATATTTCAATGATATTGGGCTGTATTTGTTAATATATTTATTTATGTTTTGTTAACAGACTTACTGAAGGGCTCTATGTAGTGTACAGTATTTAATCCTAGCTGTTATGAAAACATATCAAGTAACAATACAAAATATTGAAAATAACCTTGAAATATGTGTATTGTTTGACTTGTATTTTTAACTGATGGGGTTCTAAGTCAGAGTTTGACAAATCCCAGGTGCCAGGTCACCATGATGACTGAAGAAATTGGACCAGACACCTGAGGTTCACAGCACATGTGAGCAGAGGAGTAGCGATTTGAGACGGGCATGGTCTGCCTGCAAAGATCCCATCTCCTGCAGGCAGACATTGACCTTTGACCGCACTTTAGCCTGTGAGAGATGGGATCCCGATGTGCAGACAGTGCTCGTCTCTGCCATAATCGTGGTCTTTTGCAGCACTTCTCTCATGGTAGTTGGGATACCCATGGGCAGAAGTGCTGCAACACCTGAGCCGTTTAAATTTAAAAAACAAAACAAGACAGAGAAGCTAAATAAATTTAAAGGGGCATCAAACTTGATTTATAATGGAGGGCAGGGGTTGAATAGAGTCTTGGAATGGAAAGAAAGAGTTGGGGGTGGAAGAGGGACAGTAGGGAAGGGGTTGCAGTTGGGGAAGGGCGTGAAGAGTTTGTGGTTGGAGGGCAAGGCACTGCACCCCATCTCAACACTGCATCACACCCACACACACACACACACACACACACACACACACCCACACCTACACACACACACCCACACCTACACACACACACACCTACACCTTAAAGGGCTAGTGGTGGTGGTTGGAGATAGAGGAGGGGTAGGAGGAGTGGGGCCACTGCCTTATGCTGGCACTTGTGCAGTGGCCCATTAAGAGCCTGATTTATTTAAACTTTGTTCCATAGAAAACGGGAGAACAGTCTTAGTCAATCAGGCCCTAAAACCTAAAAATGTAACTGCGCTACACCTTTTTGGAGAGTGGGGGCATACACTGTGACCTAGATTTTGGTAGTCAGCTCTTAGATTCCAAGAAAAGTTTGTAACATAAGATGACATAAGATATGCCATACTGGGTCAGACCAAGGTCCATCAAGCCCAGTATCCTGTTTCCAACAGTGGCCAATCTAGGTCATACGTACCTAGCAGTTTCCCCAAAAGACACAGGTTCCACAATGCTTGTACTGGGTCAAGCATTGATATCCTGGGTCCCCTCCCAATAATGGTTTATGGACCTTTCCTCCAGGAACTTGTCCAAACCTTTTTTAAACCCAGCTACACTAACAGCCTTTACTACATCCTCCGGTAACAAATTCCAGAGTTTGATTACACGTTGAGTGAAAAAATATTTTCTTTTATTAGTCTTAAATAGTTTACCCTGTAGCTTCATTGCATGACCCCTAGTCTTTCTATATTCTGATAACGTAAACAATCGATCCACTCCGTTCATTAATTTATAGACTTCTATCATATCTCCGCTCAGCCGTCTCTTTTCCAGGTTAAAGAGCCCTAACCTTTTTAGCCTTTCTTCATAGGAGTATCCTTCCATCCCCTTTACCATTTTGGTGGCTCTTCTCTGAACCTTTTCTAATAACGCTATATCCTTTTTAAGATACAGCGACCAGAATTGCACACAATATTCAAGGTGCGGTCTCGCCATGGAACGATATAGAGGCATTATAATATCTTTTGTTTTATTTTTCATTCCTTTCCTTATGATACCTAGCATTCTATTTGCTCTCTTGGTTGCCGCTGCACACTGGGCCGAGGGTTTTAACATGTTATCCACAATGACGCCTAAATCTTTTTCCTGGGTGGTGGTTCCTAATGTGGAACCTTGCATTGTGTAACCATAGTTTGGGTTGTTCTTCCCTAGGTGCATAACTTTGCACTTGTCCACATTAAATTTCATCTACCATTTTGATGCCCAGTCTTCCAATTTATCAAGATCCTCTTGCAATTTTCCACAATCCTCTTGGGTTTTAACAACTTTAAATAGTTTTGTGTCATCTGCAAATTTGATAACCTCACTCGTTATTCTACTTTCCAGGTCATTTATGAATATGTCAAAAAGCAGCGGACCCAGCACAGATCCCTGGGGGACACCACTGTTCACCTTTCTCCATTGGGAAAATTGGCCATTTAGCCCAACCCTCTGCTTTCTATCTTTTAACCAGTTCCTGATCCACAGTAGTACACTGCCTCCTATCCCATGACTCTTTAGTTTTGCCAAAAGTCTCTGATGAGGGACCTTGTAAAAGGCTTTCTGAAAGTCCAGAAACACTATATCAACCGACTCACCTTTGTCCACATGTTTATTCACACCTTCAAAAAAAACATAACAGATTAGTTAGACAAGATCTTCCTTGTCTAAAGCCATGTTGGCTGTCTCCCATTAGGCCATGACTATCTACATGCTGAGTAATTTTATTCTTTATGATGGTTTCTACCATTTTTCCCATTTCTGACCTGAGGCTCACCAGTCTGTAGTTTCCCGGATCACCCCTGAAACCCTTTTTAAAAATTGGTGTTACATTGGTGTTACATTGTCAAATTTGCATTACAAATTTATTTTAAAACTACTAATTTTTTTATCTGTTTGAAAACACCAATTTTCCTTCCCCCTCCACCTAGCATAGATTAATTTTAGAATACATATTTACTTACTGTAGCTCAATCTGAACCAAACACCAGCTTCCTAGAGGATTGTCCTAAGTATTTCAAAAATATTGAAAGGGGAATTTCTTTCACAGTAGAGCTCTTCAGTGTATCACAACAACCAGTTGTCCATCTTTACTCATCCAATGGCACAAACTTGAGTAGTGTTGAGAAATAGGTAGAAATTGAAGCACTTACCAGAAGAAAGTTTGCCAGATAAGAAGCATGTTAAGATTTATATTGTGCTGGTATAACTGACATTTTGGGACTTTTTTAATTTTGAAAAACATGAGAATGCTGTTTCCTGCCAACAGAATCAGACTCTGACATCCATGTGAACTCTGAGATTTTTTTGTAACTGCTTATAGGTCAGGTTGTAAGCAAACTGAGATAATGTGGGTCATTTTTAAGAAAGGTTTTGTATACAGATTGCATATTGGTGTTAAAGCCCATATTATACACATGTTAACACAGGTATTAGTTAACGCCTTTGAACAAAGTATATTAATGTGTGCTACTTGCATGTGCGTTACTGCTACTTTCACTAAGGTAATAGTCCCACACATGTAAATACCAAAAGTAAATTGGTATGAACATTTTCATTTAGTAAACATGCCCCATATATTAAAACTGAATCTAAAGGTGTGCCATTAACACAGGTTCAAGCTAGAAATCTAGCATGACGGCCTCTACTAACTTGGCCGCTTATGTGCCCTCCCCTCTGTTAGTGCATTGTTAATGCAGCATGCCGCACCATGCTAACTGGTATGTGGGTGCACTTACTGCCACCCCTCGAGCTGGCGTGAAGTGCACTTGCACTAAGGGCACATTCACAGGTGGTACTCACCCAAAACGTCCATGATAACGGTGATGCAGCATCAGCGCCCACATCCTGGATATCCCCGTCTGATCTCAGAAATGTCATGGATGTCTAGTGTCACATCTTAATATTAGACCTGCTCCATGCATGAGCAAGCATCTGAAAAGTGCTTGATTGGACTGAAAAACATCCAGAGGGTGTAGAGAAGAAAACACACCATCATCCCCAGTACTCAGCACAATCTCAATGACGGCAGCAGTGGGATTTGAACCCTGTCTGCCATATTTCTGTACGTCCAGGTTCTGAAATGTGGTTCTGGGGATGTCTAGGTAAACTCCCCTGCAGACGCCCATATAAGGCACATCCGTGTTTGTGGAATCACATCTGCACCTGGATGTGATTACTTTTTTTTGTTTCAAATGTTCTGGATTAGACGTCCCAGACTGCATTTGGAAGTCTCTTCTAAAATTCCCATCTATGTGTACATGCATAGAATACATGCCCTACGTTTACACCATTTTTAGAGCAGGTTGTAAATGTGTGTGGTATCTTACTACTACTACTTGTGATTTGTATAGCACTACAAGGCGTTCGTAGTACTGTATGGAGACATGTAAGAGACAGTCCCTATTCATAAGAACTTAAAATATAGTCAAGACAGTCAACACAATTGGGTACTAGGATATATCTAGGGGAATGGTAAGGAAACGTAGGAAGTGAACAGGAAACTAGGAGGCAATGTTCCCTCTAATTTTGTGTAGGCTGTGTGCGCATACAATATCAGCTGTGCAGCTTTTGAAGGAAGGTTAAATTTTTGTGCGCCACATAACGACACTCGGAGTTATATACTTTAAAATTTGACTACATGTCAGAATACAGTATGTACACCACATTGATTGCACTAGAAAATATTGTAGAACTTGTGAAAACCATAAATACACTACAACTTTTCAATTTTAAGAACGTCTGTGGTGTTTTCTATCAGAATCAGAACCGTAATTTTTGTGCGCTCTGTTGTAAAGTATGTGCGCTCACTTGGCGAGGTGTGTGCGCGCGCACACGCGCACAGCTTAGAGGGAACAGTGCTAGGAGGATCTGGTTGTGTTGTCTGTCTTATAAAAGTACATAGGCACTAATATTGTCTTTATGAAATAGATGATTTTTTGGCTTTTTACCCAGACACCTCTTAAAATTGTTGCCATAATGGATTGCATATTTATGATAGGCTGAAATAATAAGTGAATATATTGGCTAAAGCAGAAAAGGTTATCTCCAGGAACATGCAGGAATGAGTCTTCACATATGGGTATGTCGGTACTGACGGAGCCTGCGCGGTAACGCTTCCCAGCGTCCAATCAAAAAGCTTTTGGAAGCATCCCACCACGCCTGCGTGCTGCCTTCCCGCCTTTCCCAACTGCCTCTCCTCAGTTTTCGTTTTTCCGCGGAGCCGGCAGGACGTCCTCCTGTCACCGCAGAAAATTCTTCTTTTAATTCTTTAGTTTTCTTGTGGTCGCGGCTGTCTTCCCTGACGCCACCGGTACCGCCGGTGTTTCTTTTTCTTTTCTTGTAAAATTTTTCCTTTTAAGGGAATATTTTTTCTTCTGAGTGTCTTACGGTTTTTCAGGCCTTCTAGGCCTCTCCATGTCCTTCATGGAACCGCCAGCCACTTTCTCCAAGAAATGTTCAAACTGTGGCGGTACAACTTTATTTTTAGACTCCCAAAATTGGTGTCTAACCGGTTTGGGTCCTGACCTTTTTCCTCCGGAGCCCTCGGGCAACAGTATTGGGAAGAGGTTTTCAACATCGAGTTTCCCTCGATATGAGGTTCCCTTCCAGCTTCAGGGCACTGACCATTTCTTCTTCTACACAGGATCAGGTAACCCACAAACAGTCTGTTAAGACTAGCCAACCCTCGAGTGGTAGCTCTCATGCACAGCATGTAGACGGCTCCGGCCTTGCCCTTGAGAGCCCATTGGCTTCAAAACCCCGGTGGGAGTCTTCGGCCTCCAAAGCCTATGTGGGGTTTCAGGTTGTTCCTGGAGCTCATCCCTCACAGAACATACCTGAGCCATGCCCGGTGGTGGTATGTGCTTCGAGCGGTACCGATACCTCGGCATCGGCACTGGTGTTGGACGAAACACTCCTCACCAGGAATCGTCGTCTGGTGTCCTCGGTACCTACGGGACCGGTGGATACGTTCCAGACTGACTTTCCAGTATCGGTATCGGCACCGATACTACCACTGACGTCGGTACCCTCCAGACGTGCGTCGATAGACTCGCTTCCTTCGATGCTGAGTCTGGAATCGATCTCTAGTCTGGAAGACTGGGTACCGACACGTCTTGGTACTGACACCTATCGGTACCGAATGCTCGGTACTGAGGATGACTGCCGAAGGGTTTCGGTTTCCTTGGTACCGATTGGGCTGTCACTGATTGCTGCTCCGATGTCAGTGTCGGGTTCGGTTCCGACAGCAGTATCGGTATCGGTACCAGTATCCACAGTAGCATCGTGGCCAGCTCCTTCCATGCTTCTTTCAACAGGATCGCTCCCTTCTATACCAAGTTTGGAGTCGATACCTGGCATGGACGATGTGCTCCTGACTGTCGCTGGTCCTGACCTCCAGTACCAGCGTCCATCCGTTAAGGATCCCATACTGCACCGTGCAGGATCCTATATTCCTATATACTCGGATAGATCCTTCGGTGCCCAGGCTAGTTCCTCAGATCTAACCTGTCCAAGAGAGGTTCTCTTTGGAGATCCTTCTTTTCATAGTTTTCTCTGGGATATGGCAAGATCACTTGCCATTTCTATCCCTGGACATAATCCTACACCAGGCTCTGTTTCTACCGAAGCAAAGTAAAACATAATGCTTCCTTTGCATCATTCCTTGCAGGATCTTCTTCTAGGAATGTGGGAAGCATCTTTAAGGGTACCCCCACCTTCCAGAGCAACTGATCTCCTATATCAGGTGCCCTCCTCTCCAGGGTTTCAAAAGACTCAACTTCCTCATCATTCCATTGTAGTGGAATCAGCAATGAGGCGGGTGAAGAGTAAGAAAAAGCACTCTTCTTATCCGCCAGGTCGTGAGTCTAAGACACTAGATGCCTTTGGACGTCAAACCTTCCAGACATCCATGCTTTTAGCAAGAATTCTCTCATATATTTTTTATATGAGTCTATCTCTTGAGGGGGTCACAAAGAAATTACATCTTTTGACTCCTTTTCTTTCAGAACCCAAGAGTGTAGACTATTCCTCACTGCTTAGTCATATTCAAAATATCTCTTGGTTTCTTACTCATGCTTCCCTAGACTCATTTGAGTCTGTTAGCAGGACTTCTGCTATAGCTATAGGGGCACGACGTAGAGCCGGGCTCCAAGCTTCAGACTTAGACAAATGGGTACAACAAAGACTGGGTAATACTCCTTGCACTGGAGAAAATCTCTTCAATAAGGAGTCTTTACGTCAGGTTACTCAGTGGTCCACTGACTTACCTGTTCCTAAGGGCTGTTCTACGCCTTCTTCTTTCCCAGTAGATAGGAAATGTCCTACGAAACTTTCTTCCCCTAGGGGGAGAAGGTTTTATTCATCTTCTGCCCATCATACAGATGTTCCCAAACAGGGGAAACATCGCCCTGGTCTGAAGAATCCAAACTCTCACCATGCTCAGCAAACCCAGCATCCGCAGGGTTTCTGATTAATCACATATTTTTTGTGCCTCTTGGGGTTTAGAACCTGCAGTTGGCTTCTTCTCAGTAGAAGCTTTCCACTGCTTTCATTCTAAACTCTAGGCATGGATCTCTTTTCACAAGACATCCATTTTTCTCTGTTATACGAGCTCTTAGGATGTTCATGCCTATAGGTCACAGCTTTCTCCTCTTCTTCCTGCTAGGGAAAGAGGTTTAACAACTATCAAACGATAGTTTTCTGTACCAGCATGAATTTTTCCTTTCTACAGACTTACCACATTGTAAGTCTCCATTCAGCTCCATCTTCTCTACCCTCTTACCAAACATTTCCTCTGTAAGAGTGGTACTATTACACTGGAGGACTTCTCTTCAGCCCTTCTAGTTTTGTCACTATTCCAGTGTGGAGTTTTCCTCTCTGAGTTAACTCCTCCTTCTTTTTGGCTTTGGGGCAGCTTATCAGACAGGTCCAAAGTTTTCTTACTCCTGTTCTGTCCTTTCTGTTTTTAAACAGAAAGATTCTTTCTGCTGTCTTACTAGCAGCTGCCCATGCAGGAGCCCTAGTGATTGGACCACTGGTTCTTCTCCACAAGCATCCAGAATTGTCCTCCACTACAATCTTTCTGGCCTTAGTAGTGACTCCAAGACAGTGGATTCATCTTTCTTGGCAAATCTTATCACTACAGGCTTCTCGGATTGTTTTCTATTCTTGCCATCTCCAATTCCCTTGGGTTTGGCAGCATAGTCAGCGTAGGTACTGGCTTTTCCAGCAGCCAGTTCTATCTCCTAATTCTCCTGCATTATGCTCTCTGCAATCCTACAGAGAAGCTTTCCACTATGGGCCCTTGTTAGAGAGCATTAGGATTTTCTCAAACAGCTGTCCTAGATGGTTGGAAAAGGCTCCCTCAGTCATGCCCCCCATGAGTGGAAGGGTTCTTCCTACCCTACTATCTCCTTTTTAAAACAAAGGACATGGGCCTTCTCTTACATGAAAGCTTAAAGAGTTGTACAATTCCCTCATTTGGTCCTCAGGATTCCCACCGGGATTATGCTCTTTTTTCCTTGCAGCTCGTCCTCATGGTATCCTAATCCTTCATGGACAGCGCATATTTAGCTAAAGAACGCATGATACCCTTTTTGCCCCTCAAGTAGGTCAACATGGTATCACATTCCTATGCGTCTTCTGTCCATTTACCATGCCAGAGTTCTGGAGGACTCGGGACTTGCTGCCTGCAGACTGATATTATCCTCGGCTTTTCACGTACCATCCTGGTTATTTCACTGGCTAGCATTCTTGCAGCAATCTAATCTGTTCCTTGTCAGGGAGATTTTTCCCCTGACTCCTTCCATCATAACCAGGGGGAATAGATTCTCTATATATCTTCTCAAGTAGGTTCCACCTTCATGTTATTAGATGAATCTTTCCTCTTCACATCTCCTATGTGAACATATTTATTTTATTTATTTATTTATTTATTTACATTCTCTTATATACCACGCTATTCTGCATCAGTGCGGTTTACATTGAACAAACTGAAATTACATTGAACAGGGCGTTATAACTTGGAGATAACTATTTTACAGGGAACATGGGCTATGGAGGGTTAAGTGGCTTGCCCAAGACCACAAGGAGCACCTATGGGACTAGAAACCCCAGTCCTTCCAGCCCAAGGTTGCTGTCCTCTAGTGGGATTTGAACCCCCGACCTTCCGGCCTGAAGTACCTTGCCCCAACCACTAGGCCACTCCTCCACTCCAAACATACTTTCTATAGGCATATCTCTGTCTGCTTAATTGCAGATACTTATATATAGGCCTATATATTCATATCTATATATATATCTCTATAGATATATATGTCTGTCTTTTGTGTGTGTATATGTTTTGCCCTTCTATATCTCACTATAGATATATATTCTTATGTCTATCTATATATCTATATCTATATCTATCTATCTATATCTCTCTCTCTCTCTATATATATATATACGTATATATATGTGCATCTGTCGAGATATTTATTATAGGTAGATATGTATTTACATACTTATCTATCTGACTGTCTATGCTCATATAGATATATATGTCTCTATATGATTCTGACAGTTGGGCTCTACCCATACCCATGCTGTTCCAGCATGTTTGGGGTGCTACACACACAACCACTCCCGTGGTAGTTAACAACTTTTCTACCATAACCCTAAAGGTTAGGTACCCCTGAAGCTCTCCATGTTACAGTATCTTTCCTAGCTACCACCAGTTAGGAAAGACATTGCGGATCTTCAGTTACTCTGAGGCTCTAACGCCTCAGACACCTGTCCTTTCTTTTTGGTATACAAGGTTTTTTCCATACCCCTTCTTCCCACAAGGACTAGGCTGGTTTGTCCAAATCGGTCAGCCTTTCCTCTTTTTGCTCCTAAGAGTGAGCCACTCTGCAGCCAAAAGAGTTTGGGCTTTTTCCATAAAGCCTTCCGCAGAAAGCCTACCGTCTTTGTACTACCCCAGTTGATCCCTGGGGTTAACTCTCACCTTTCAGGATTCTGACCTCCACTGTTTTTTTCCAACAGGTTTATTACCTCCACTTCACAGTGAGGTCCTCCTTGAGGTTCCTCTACTGGATCCCCAGTAGATCCCATGAACCTCCTTACTTTTCTTCAATCCTGTTAGGGGAGGTCCATACTGCAATATTTCATTTTCAATATATTTGATGATAATTGCCATCCACACAAGGACTTCTTGTCTGCAGTCCTATGCTAGGTTAGCTGTCTTTTACAGCACCTTTCTGTTTCAGCTCCTTCCCTCCATCCTGAGGATGCCTGGCCATATGAGGTGTAGTATGTTCCAAACCATAACATGCTGGGACTCCAGGCATCTTAGCTTGGGAGTCCCCATATGTGAAGACTCATTCCTGCTTGTTCCTGGAGATAGCACAGTTACTTACCTGTAACAGGTGATATCTGGGAACAGCAGGAATTAGTCTTCACAACCCACCCACCTCCCCTAGGAGTTGTATTCTCTATCTCTATCTTTCCCTTCTCTCTCTCTCTCTCTTTGTCTCAGCTTTAAAACTTAACTGAGGAGAGGCAGTTGGGAAAGGCGGGAAGGCAGCACGCAGGCGTGGTGGGATGCTTCCAAAAGCTTTTTGATTGGACGCTGGGAAGCGTTCCTGCGCAGGCTCCGTCGGTACCGACATACCCATATGTGAAGACTTATTCCTGCTGTTCCCAGAGATCAACTGTTACAGGTAAGTAACTGTGCTTTCCCTCTTGATTATCTAGGGGAACTGCTGCTTTAACTCAGTTGTAGAGTTCTGATTGAGAGCTAGAACAGGTTCAAACCCCGAGATTCCTAGGGAAAAACAGTTTGCAGTATTATAGGGTATACATAGAATGTAGAACTTTTACAGCTTAGCAAGTGCCTAATGTTTTGATTCTGTGGTTCTCAAATTTGTCCTGAGGAAATGTTCACAATAAGCATGCATCAAATGCATACACACTTTTAAATAAATTTATTTAGCAGTATAACAATATAATGCAAGTGTAAAATAAAATCTCTAGGAACAAGCAGGAAAGTAGTCTTCACATATGGGTATCGTCGATACCGACGGAGCCTGCATGGGAACGCTCCCCAGAGTCCAATAGGAAAGCTTTTGGGAGCATCCCACAGCGCCTGTGTGCTGCCTTCCCGCCTTTCCCAACTGTCCCTCTCCAGTTCTTCGTTTTCCGCGGAGCCAACAGGTCGCACATCCTGTCACCACAGAAAAAAATCCCTTCTATTCTTCTTTTTTGTGGTCGCGTCTGCCTTTCCTCGACGCTATACCAGTACCACCGGTTCGTCTTTTGTTTTTGCTAAAAAAAAAAAAACCTTTCTTCTGGAGTCTTTCCAGTAATTTTTCTCTTCAGGTGCCACGCACCATTTTGGGCACTAGGCCCAACTTTTTCTTCAGAATGGAAAAACCCGCTTCGGGTTTTAAAAAGTGTTCTAAGTGTGGTGGTACCATCTCCGTCACTGACACCCATGAGTGGTGCCTCAAATGTTTAGGTCCTGACCGCTCTATATCAGTGTGTTGCCTGTGGGATTTTGTCGAAAAGGGGCCGGCAGAACTGAGCTGTTAAACTTAGCACCCTTTTTCCCTCCGATGCAGCCTCCGTGGCATCAACGTCTTCCTGGGCTTCATCTTCTTCCCATGGATCTCAGGTAACTAAACATAAATCTAGCCTGTCCTCAAAGGGTAGATCTCCTTCTAGACAGCTAGATGCCTCTGGCATTGCCCTTGAGGGACTTTCACTGGCAAAATTGCCCAGGTGGGAGGCTTCGGCTTCCAAAGCACTAATGAGGCTCCAGGATGTTCTCGAGGCTTCAACCTCGGTAGAACTACTGGTGCCATGCTCTGGGGTACCGGCCGCTTCATCCGGTACCGATACCCAAGCATCGGCAGCGTCGATAGACCAGAGATTCTTGGCTATTGAGCGCAGTCTGGCGGCTCTTCTCACAGCCTCGATGCCTCTGAAACTGCTTCAGACAATTCAACCGGTACCGGCACCGACTGCATCGATATCGGCATTTATTCTACCGGGACTGAGTCATGCGTATCCATCCGGTATCGACAAGTCGGTACCGGACCACTCCGATACCGACTTTGATCGGTACCGGTAGCGTGCCTTGCACTATCACCCGGATCGGAGATACTTCGAATCTTCAGATGAGTCTGAAGACTCTGAAAGCTCTGCCGATACCAGAGTACTTCTTCCTGAGGATTCTTTTTCTCCTCAGCATAGGATGTCTCCACCAGAGGATATGTCCTTTCAGGATTTTATCCGAGATGTGGCTTGAGGTCTTTCCATCACAGTGGCTCCTGAAAAAGAGCCTAGGGCAAAGGAATTAGAAATCCTGCAATACCCTAAAGCTCCCAAGGAGGCAGCTACCTTACCTATTCATGGGATCTTGCATTACGTTATATTAAGGATGTGGGAAACACCTCTAACCACATCTCCTCACTCTCGAAGACTCGACACCATGTATTGATTTTCCTCCTTGTCCTGGGTTTCAGAAGACTCAATTACCACACCATTCCATGGTGGTGGAATCAGCTATGAGAAGGATAAAGAGTGCAAAAAGGCATGCATCTAATCCTCCAGGACGTGAGTGTAGGACTCTTGACGCCTTTGGACGTCGAACCTTTCAGGCTTCCATGCCTTCTGCTAGGATCAGTTCCTATATCTTATATATGGTAATGTTCCTTAAGGAGGTCACAAGAGATTTAGAGCTTATGAGCCCTCTCCTTCCTGATGATGAGGCAAGATTACCTCGCCCTTATCAGACATGCTCAGGATGTTTACAAGTTTTGTGAATCGTGCAGCCTTTGACTGCTTTGCGTGCATAAGCAGAACCTCTGCTATTGCCATAGGTGCACATAGGATTGCCTGGCTCCAGGCATCTGACTTGGAAATTTGGGTACAGGATAAATTAGGGAATATTCCTTGCACAGGAGAGAATCTCTTTGGCAAGAAGTGGCAGGAAAAAGCTAATGAGATAGATGCTGACAATATCACTCTGGATAGATTGTCTAAATCTACAGCTGATCCTGCGAGGAAAAAATCCTCTAAGAAACCATTCTTCAGTAAGAAGAAGTGTTATCCCTCCTATACCCAATAGGGGCATCGCTTAGGTCAGTCTGCCGAAAAGGGACAACAGCAACAACCTAGGCAAAAAAAGACAAAAGCAGTGAAGCCTCAACCGGCTCAGCAGATTCGGCCTCCACAGGGGCTTTGACTCCTATCTAGAGAACTTTGCCTTCCTGGCCCTGAACGGCCCAGAACCCTCCACCATCCCAGGAAGGTTATGTCATTTTGCCCCCAGATGGTGTCAGATAACAGCAAAAAATTGGACTCTATCTGTTGTAAGAGAGGGGTACAAGCTTCGTTTCCTCAGCATGCCCACTCCTACAATGGTAAGATAGTTCAAGTCTCAGACCTCTCTCAACGACCAGTTAGGTCAAGAGGTCACTGTGTTTCTTGCCCAAGGGGCAATAGAAGAAGTACCCATTCCCCAACAGGGTACAGGGTTTTACTCCCCCTATTTCCTTATTCCACAGAAAACAGGAGGACACAGACCCATCTTAGACCTCAGAGAATTGAACAAATTCCTGTTCAAAGAGAAGTTCAAAATTATTTCTCTAGGAACTCTGCTGCCATACCTTCAGAGTCAGGATTGGCTTTGTTCTCTAGATGTCAAGGATGCGTACACTCATGTTCTCATCCATCCAACTCACTGAAAGTTCCTTCACTTTCTTTGTCAAGGGAAGCACTACCAATACAGGGTTCTTCCTTTTGGCCTGGCCTCTGCACCAAGGGTGTTCACAAAATGCATGGCTGTGGTGGCAGCATTTCTCCGCACCCTAGGAATATTCGCCTTCCCTTACTTAGACAACTGGCTCATTCGAGCCCCTTCAGAGCCAGAGGCCAGGGTTACGCTCTCTCACACAATGTGCATCCTTCAGTATTTGGGACTTGTCATAAACTTCCCAAAATCCAACCTTACTCCCACTCAGTTCCTAAAGTTTATAGGAGCTCTGCTGGATACCAGACAGACAAGGGCCTACCTTCCACAGCCCCGCTGCCTTCGCACTGTGCAGTTAGCTTCCCAAGCAGTGTTAAAACCTCCCCTCACTACTCGGGACATGTTAACAATTGCTAGGCCACATGGCATCCACCGTGCATGTGGTTCCTTACACTCGCCTCCATATGAGGGCAGCCCAGTGGACCTTATCCACTCAGTGGACTCAGGCGTCAGGTTGCCTGTCAGACAAAATAGCAAGCTCAGATCGCCTTATTTTGTCACTCCAATGGTGGCCGTCACCCCAAAAGCTTTTGGTGGGGTCTCCTTTACAGCAACCCCCACCCCAAGCCACTCTAACAGATGCTTCACAGGTGGGTTGGGGAGCCCACCTGCAAGGCCTCTCTACCCAGGGTACTTGGACTCCACAGGAGGCCTATCTACACATCAATCTCCTGGAACTCAGAGCAATCTTCCTTGCTCTTCGAGTATTCCACAACCAGCTCAATCTTCCTTGCTCTTCGAGTATTCCACACCCAGCTCAGCTACAAGACAGTCCTAGTTCAAACAGACAATCAAGTAGCCATGTTTTATGTAAACAAGCAGGGTGGAACAGGCTCTCTGTTGCTCTGCAACGAAGTTTTGCGACTATGGACCCTCGCCAGAAAGCATCAGAGTCATCTCCTTGCAGTGTATCTTCCAGGCATTCAAAACTCTTGGGCAGACAGACTCGGCCGAGTTCTGCTTCCACATGAATGATCTCTCTATGCAAACCAGGTGGCCAGAATTTTTCAAATTTTGGGAACCCCGGACATAGACCTGAGATTAATTAAGCTTCAGGTGAACCAGGTATATTAAACATATTGGGTACAGTATTATTAGTATACATATCCATAGCAACCCTTAGTAAATAATGAACTTAGATCTATACACAAGCTTAAAACTAAGATGCAGACAGCAGTCCAGCAGCGAGATGGGGGCTTTCCAGTCTTTTGCATTGAGTGTCACATGTATGATTTTCTCCCAGTTGGTGAGAGGTCTTACGTGTGCACTAGGTGCAAGGAGCTCTTTGCTCTCAGGGAACGAGTCCGTTCTCTAGAGACTAGAGTAGCAGACTTGGAAAACATAAGAAAGACAGTGAGGTACATAGACGAGACCTACAGGGATATAGTCCTGAAGTCCCACCTCCAGTCTGTCAGCATCCCTGTTGCCATGGAGGAGAGAGGTCACGTGACAGGAGAGCATCAGCCTGGTGTGGCAGGAAGTGATCCTGTAACTAGGACCTGTCCTCCAGGTGATGTAAAACCCTCTCGCACCGAGGAAGTTTCTCCAGGGCCATGTGCCCATGAGGGAAGGGTTAGGATGGTCGTTATAGTTGGTGATTCGATCATTAGGCATGTAGATAGCTGGGTGGACATGAGGATCACCTGGTAACATGCCTGCCTGGTGCGAAGATAGCGGACCTCACGCGCCACCTAGATAAGGTCTTAGATAGTGCTGGGGAGGAGTCTGCTGTCTTGGTACTTGTCGGTACCAGTGACCTAGGAAAATGTGGTAGGGAGGTTCTGGAGGCTAAATTTAGGCTTTTAGGTAGGAAGTTGAAATCCAGAACTTCCAGGGTAGCATTCTCTGAAATGCTTCCCGTTCCACGTGCAGGACCCAAAAGGCAGGCAGAGCTCCGGAGTCTCAATGCGTGGATGAGATAGTGGTGCAGAGATGAGGGTTTTGGATTTGTTAGGAACTGGAGAACATTTTATTTATTTATTTATACATCTTTTCTATACCGCCACTTCCAGCGATCAGTGGCGGTTTACAGGTAACATAAACTTTAATAATAGAGGACTATTATTTTACATAGAACAGATTTAGAACAATGAACATTCAACTATTAAATGTAACTCAAAAAATACAATGAGATAACAGGCTACCAACAGTATATCAACAGTAATGGGATATATTTACATTAAATTACAGTTATTCACATTAGCGACAAGTAATTGCTTTCAAAGAGTAAGCTTAACTAGGTGAGCAATGTGAATGTGTGGGAAAGATTTTATGCCTTGTCTAGGTAGGGTCAGTGAGTGACTGATGATCGGTGGTTTTCTCTGTGTTAGGATTATCTTCAATGTGGAGGTTATTGTAGTGCAGAGTAAATAGATGGGTTTTTAGATTTTTTCTAAATAATTGAAGGTCCTTGATTTCTCTGATTTCAGACGGGAGGTTGTTCCATAACGTAGGGGCGAAGTATGAGAAGTCTAAAAAAATAAGATGGGAGAGTTAGAATTTATAGCACTAAATGAAAGGTTAGATATGATTGGAATATCAGAGACATGGTGGAAGGAGGACAACCAGTGGGACACTGTGATACCTGGGTATAAACTATATTGTAATGATAGAGCTGATCAAATTGGTGGAGGGGTTGCACTCTATGTTAGAGAGGGCATTGAGTCAGAAAGCATTAAAGTTTTGCAGGAAACAAAATTTGCTGTAGAATCTCTATGGATTGAAATTCCATGTAGAAAGGGGAAGGCAATGGCAGTGGGGGTGTATTATCGACTGCCTGGCCAGAATGAACAAATGGATGATGAAATGCTCAAAGAAATCAAGGAAGCTAACAAACGTTATAGCGCAGTAATAATAATGGGTGATTTCAATTACCCCAGTATCAACTGGGTCAGTGTCACGGCAGGACATGCCAGGGACATAAAGTTTCTAGATGAAATAAATGACTGCTTCTTGGAGCAGCTGGTTCATGAACCGACCAGAGGGGAAGCCATATTAGACCTAGTCCTTAGTGGAACAATAGATCTAGTGCAAGAGAGAAGGTTGTTGGGGCCACTTGGCAATAGTGATCATAGCATGATCGCCTTTGATTTAATAGTGGAGGAGGGATAGTAACGAAACCCACAGTACTACCTTTTAACTTTTGAAAGGGAGACTATGATAAAATGAGGAAAATAGTTAAGAAAAAACTAAAAGGAGCAGTTGCAACAGTTAAAGACTTACATTAAGCTTGGGGGGTGTTGAAAAATACTATCTTGGAAGCCCAGACCAGCTGTATTCCACGCTTTAAGGAAAGTGGAAGGAAGTCCAAAAAACTGCCAGCATGGTTTAAAGGTGAGGTCAGAGAGGCTTTTGTTGCCAACAAAGCATCTTTCCGGAAATGGAAAAAAGAGCCAAACGACGAAACCTGGAAACAGCACAAGCACTGGCAAGTGAAATGCAAGGCATTGATAAGGCAGGCAAAGGGAGATTTTGAGAAGAGGCTTGCTGCGGAAGCAAAAACACGAAATAAAGACTTTTCAGGTACATTCATAGCAAAAAACCTGTGAGAGTCAGTTGGTCCATTAGATGATAGAGGGGTTAAAGGGGCACTAAGAGGCGACAAGGCGATAGCGGAGAGACTGAATGAATTCTTTTGCTTCAGTCTTTACTGAGGAAGATGTAGGGATGTGTTACCCATGACTGAAATGGTATTTAAAGGTGCGGAAGAATTGAAGGAAATATCGATACATTGGGAAGATGTATTACAACTATTAGATAAACTGAAGAGTAGGAAATCCCCTGGGCCGGATGGTATACATCCAAGGGTGTTGAAAGAATCGAAATATGAGATTGCAGACCTGCTCTTAGTAATCTGTGAACTTTCAGTAAAATCATCTGTAATACCTGAAGATTGGAGGATCGCCAATGTAACGCCAATTTTTAAAAAGGGTTCCAGGGGTGATCCAGGAAACGACAGACCAGTGAGCCTGATGTCAGTACCAGGAAAAATGGTAGAAACCATCATAAAGAACAAAATTATTCAGCATGTAGATAGTCATGGCCTAATGGGAGACAGCCAACATGGCTTTAGACAAGGAAGATCTTGTCTTACTAATCTGTTATGTTTTTTTGAAGGTGTGAATAAACAGGTGGACAGAGGTGAGTCTGTTGATATAGTGTATCTGGATTTTCAGAAAGCCTTTGACAAGGTCCCTCATCAGAGACTTTTGGCAAAACTAGAGTCATAGGATAGGAGGCAGTGTACTACTGTGGATCAGGAACTGGTTAAAAGATAGAAAGCAGAGGGTAGAGCTAAATGGCCAATTTTCCTAATGGAAAAAGGTGAATAGTGGTGTACCCCAGGGATCTGTGCTGGGTCCGCTGCTTTTTGACATATTCATAAATGACCTGGAAAGTGGAATAACGAGTGAGGTTATCAAATTTGTAGATGACACAAAACTATTTAAAGTTATTAAAACCCAAGAGGATTGTGGAAAATTGCAAGAGGATCTTGATAAATTGGAAGACTGGGCATCAAAATGGCAAATGAAATTTAATGTGGGCAAGTGTAAAGTTATAGACCTAGGGAAGAACAACCCAAACTATGGTTACACGATGCAAGGTTCCACATTAGGAACCACCACCCAGGAAAAAGATTTAGGCATCATTGTGGATACCATGTTAAAACACTCGGCCCAGTGTACAGCGGCGGCCAAGAGAGCAAATAGAATGCTAGGTATCATAAGGAAAGGAATGGAAAATAAATCAAAAGATATTATAATGCCTCTATCTCCAGGAACAAGCAGGAATGAGTCTTCACATATGGGTACGTCGGTACCGATGAAGTCTGCGCGGGAACGCTTCCCAGCGTCCAATCAAGAGCTTTTGGAAGCATCCCAGCACGCCTGCGTGCTGCCTTCCCGCCTTTCCGAACTGCCTCTCCTCAGTTTTCGTTTTTCCGCGGAGCCGGCAGGACGTCCTCCTGTCACCGCAGAAAATTCTTGTTTTATTTCTTTAGTTTTCTTGTGGTCGCGGCTGTCTTCCCGACGTCACCGGTACCACCGGTCTTTTCTTTTCTTTTCTTGTAAAATCTTCCTTTTCCACGGGATATTTTTTCTTCATAGTGTCCCACGGTCTCTTAGGCCTTTTAGGCCTCTTATTTTTCCTTCATGGAACCGCCAGACACTTTCTCCAAGAAATATTCGGACTGTGGCGGTACAACTTTATTTTTAGACCCTCGAAGTCGGTGTCTAACCTGCTTGGGTCCTGATAACAGTTTGGTGAGAAGAGGTCTTCAACATCGAGGTTTCCTCGATACACAGTTGCCCACCAACTTCGGGGCACCGTTCCCTTCTTCTTCCACACAGGATCAGGTAACCCACAAACAGTCTGTTAAGACTAGCCAGTCCTCGAGTGGTAGGTCTCATGCACAGCATGTAGACGGCTCCGGCCTTGCCCTCGAAGGCCCACTGTCTTCAAAACCCCGGCGGGAGTCTTTGGTCTCCAAAGCCTATAAGGGGTTTCAGGTTGTTCCTGGGGTTCACCCCCCACAGAACATACCTAAGCCGTGTACGGTGTTGGCATCTGCTTCGAGCGGTACCGATACCCCGGCATCGGCACTGGTGTTGGATGAAACACTCCTCACCAGGGATAGTAGTCTGGCGTCCTCGGTGCCTTTGGGACCGGTGGATATTCTCCAGATTCACTTTCCATTATCGGTTCCAACACCGATACTACCACCGACGTCAGTACCCTCCAGACGTTCCTAAGGGTTGTTCTACACCTTCTTCTGTCCCAGTAGGTAGGAAATGTCCTACCAAACTTTCTTCCCACAGGAGAAGAAGGTTTTATTCCTCGCTTGCCCATCATACAGATGTTCCCCAACAGGGAAGGCATCGTCCTGGTCTGAAGAATCCAACCTCTCACCAGGCTCAGCAAACCCAGCACCTGCAGGGTTTCTGATCAATCATCATCAGATGCTTGTGACTCTTGGGGTTAGAATCTACATTGCTTCTTCTCAATGGAGGCAATCCACTGCTTCATTCTAACCCCTACACATGGATCTCTTTCCAAAAGACATCCATTTTTTTCTATATTCTATGAGCTGTCAGGATGTTCATGCCTATAGGTCACAGGTTGCTCCTCTTTTTCCTGCTAGGGAAAGAGGTCTAACCACTATCAAATGATAATTCCTGTGCCAGCATGTATTTTTCCTTTCTATAGACTTCCTACTTCGTAAGTCTTCTTCAGCTCCATTCTCTTCACCCTCTTACCAAGTTTTTCCTCTGTAAGAGCGGAATTACTTACTGGGAGGCTTTTTCTTCAGCCTCTCTACTTTTCTCACTTTCCAGTGCAGAGTTTTCCTCTCTGAGTTACCTCCTCTATTTCAATCTTGCTTTAAGGCAACTTATCAGACATGTCCAGAGTTTCCTACTCCTGTTCTGTCTGTTCTTTCAGTCTTGAACAGTAAGATTCTTTCTGCTGTCTTGCTAGCAGCTGCCTATGCAGGAACCTTAATGTTTGGACCACTGGTTCTTGTCCACAAACAACCAGATTTGTCCTCCACCAACATTCTGTCTAGCCTTAGTAGTGGCTCCAAGTCAGTGCTTCATCTCTCTTGGAGATAGTTGGCAGAGATACTGGCTCTCTAGCAGCCAGTTCTATCTCCTCATTCTCCTGCATCATGCTCTCTGCAATCTACAGAGAAGCTTTCCACTTTGGGCCCTTGCTAGAGAGCATGGGTTTTTTTTTCTCCAACAGCTATCCTAGCTGGTTAGAAAAGGCTTTTCAGTCATGTCTCCCATGACTAGAAGGTTCTCCCTTCTTTTACTATCTCCTTTTTGATATAAAGGACATAGGCCTTCTCATACGTGAAAGCTCAAGGAGTTGCCAGTTCCCTGCTTTGGTCCATAGCATTCCCAGTCGGGGATATGCTCGTCCTCATGGTAAGAACACATGATACTTTTGCCCTTAAGCAGGTCAACATGGTATCTCATCTCTAGGCGTCTCCTGTCTACTTAACATGCTAGAGTCCTGGAAGACTCTGGATTTGCTGGCTAAACATTGATATTATCCTCTGTTTTTCACGTAACAGTCCTGGTTATTTTTCACTAGCTAGCATTCTTGCACATCATGACCAGGAGGAATAGATTCTCTATATGTCTTCTCAAGTAGGTTTCACCTCCTTGTTATTAGATGAATCTTTCCTCTCCACATATCCTATGTGAATACCGTGCTGTAGGCATATCTCTGTCTGTTTAATTGCAGACACCCATATGTAGGCCTACATATCCATATTTATTTTTTGTGTGTATTTTGTGCCCTTCCATATCTCACTATAGATATATTCTTATATGTCTATCTATCTATCTATCTATATATATATATATCTATATATATCTATCTATCTATCTATCTATCTATCTATCTATCTATCTATCTATCTATCTATATATATGTATGTATCTGTCGAGATATTTTATTATAGATAGATATGTATCCACATACGTATCTATCTCACTGTCTATCCTCATATAGCTATATGATTCTGACAGAGGGGCTCTACCCATACCTATGCTATCTAGCAGGTTTGGGGTTCTACACACACAACCACTCCTGTGGTAGTCAACAATTTTTATACCATAACCTACGGGTTTAGGTACCTCTGAAGCTCTCCCTACTCCAATATCTCTCCTAGCTTACCCCAGTTAGGAGAGACATTGTGGATCTTCAGTTAATCACAGGCTTAATGCCTCAGGCATTTGTCCTCTCTTTTTGGGATACAAGGGGTTCCCATACCCTTTCTCCCCACAAGGACTCTGCCTGTTTGTCCAAATCGGTTAGCTTTTCTCTTTTTGCTCCTAAGAGTGAGCCACTCTGCCGCCAAAAGAGTTAAGTTTTTGTCTTAAAGCCTTGCACTGAAGGCCCACCGTTTTTGTACTACCCCAGTTTTTCCCTACTGGGGTTACCTGTTACCTTTCAGGATTCTGACCTCCACTGTTTTTCCCACAGGTTTATTACCTCCACTTACAGTGAGGTCCTCTTCAAGGTTTCTCTACTGGGTTTCCCAGTAGATCCATGAACCTCTATACTTCTGTGAAATCCTGTCAGGGGAGGTCCATATTGCAATCTTCTTTGCAATATCATTGATTACAATCATCATCCACACATGGACGACTCCTCTGCAGTCCTTATCTAGGTTAGCTGTTCCACAGCATCCTTCTTTTCTCAACTTCTACCCTCCATCCTCAGGATGCCTGGTGTTCTGGGAGATAGCATGTTCCAACCTATGATATGCTGGGACTCCAGGCATCTCAGCTTGGGAGTCCCCATATGTGAAGACTCATTCCTGCTTGTTCCTGGAGATAGCACAGTTACTTACCTGTAACAGGTGATCTCTGGGAACAGCAGGAATAAGTCTTCACAACCCACCCACCTCCCCAGGAGTTGTATCTCTATCTATCTTTCCTTTCCTCTCTCTCTCTCTTTGTCTCAGCTTTAAAACTTAACTGAGGAGAGGCAGTTGAGAAAGGCGGGAAGGCAGCACGCAGGCGTGCTGGGATGCTTCCAAAAGCTCTTGATTGGACGCTGGGAAACGTTCCCGCGCAGACTCCGTCGGTACCGACGTACCCATATGTGAAGACTTATTTCTGCTGTTCCCAGAGATCACCTGTTACAGGTAAGTAACTGTGCTATATCGTTCCATGGTGAGACCGCACCTTTAATATTGTGTGCAGTTCTGGTCGCCGTATCTTAAAAAGGATATAGCGATTTTAGAAAAGGTTCAGAGAAGAGCCACCAAAATGATAAAGGGGATGGAAGGATACTCCTATGAAGAAAGGCTAAAAAGGTTAGGGCTCTTTAACCTGGAAAAGAGACGGCTGAGAGGGGAGATATGATAGAAGTCTAAATTAATGAACAGAGTGGAACGGGTAAACGTAGATCGATTGTTTACGTTATCAGAATATAGAAAGACTAGGGGACATGCAATGAAGCTACAGGGTAAACTATTTAAGACTAATAAAGAAAATATTTTTTCACTCAACATGTAATCAAACTCTGGAATTTGTTACCGGAGGATGTAGTAAAGGCTGTTAGTGTAGCTGGGTTTTAGAAAAGGTTTGGACAAGTTCCTGGAGGAAAGGTCCATAAACCATTATTGGGAGGGGACCCAGGATATCAATGCTTGACCCAGTACAAGCATTGTGGAACCTGTGTCTTTTGGGGAAACTGCTAGGTACATATGACCTAGATTGGCCACTGTTGGAAACAGGGTACTGGGCTTGATGGACCTTGGTCTGACCCAATATGGCATATCTTTTGTTCTTATGTTCTTATGTAATGCAAAGAGCCGATTCCCAATGCCTTCATCTCCTCTTGTGAGTCTGAGATCCAAAGTGCCACTGTGCAGATCACCTTGGACATATTGCTGCACCTAAAGGCAGTGGTACCTGTCCCCCTGGATGAGCGGGGCAAGGGCAGAGACTTCATCTATTTCATGGTTCCCAAAAAGGATGGTTCCTTCCAGCCCACTCTGGACCTCAAGGGGGTTAACAAGCATTTGTGCGTCTTGTGCTTCCAGATGAAAACCTTGTGCTCCATGATTCAAGCAGTGTGCCAAGGGGAGTTCTTGGCGTCTCTGGATCTGGCCGAGGCAAATTTTCATATCCCAATCCAGGCAGATTAGCAGAGGTATCTGCATTTTGCCATGGCTCTCACTATTAGTTTGCCGCCCTCTGTTTTGAGCTACCTACAGCCTTGAGGACAATCTTCAGAGTCATGGTGGTGGTGGCTGCGGCACCGAGGGATCTGTGTGCATTCATGACTGGCTCGTCCGGGCCCGTTCTTTTCAGAAGCATCTTGAGTGGTGTTCCAGGTGGTGTCCTTTTTTGGAAAGCCTCGACTGCGTGATCAATCGGAGAAAGAGCCATCTTTTGCTTTCTTGGTCCCTGGAGTTTCTGGAAGCACATTTCAACACTCTAATGGGCAGAGTTTTCTTGCCAGAGGTGAAAGTCAGAAGACTGTTGGATTGCCTGGCGCTATTCTGTGTGCAGCCAGCTTCCAGGGTCTGGGATTATCTTTAGCTACTCAGATTGATGGTGGCAACTAGAGAGATGGTGCCGTGGGTGCATGCCCACATGCGACCACTGTAGTGGTCCTTGCTGACTTGGTGGTCCCCAAGTTCTCAGGAGTTCAAGCACAGGATCCCATTCCCGTTGATGGTGAAGTCTGGCCTGTGGTGGTGGCAGCAGCAGCTCTGTCATCTCAGCAAGGACATGCTGCTGGATGATTTCTC
This sequence comes from Ichthyophis bannanicus, assembly GCA_033557465.1. NCBI lineage: Eukaryota > Metazoa > Chordata > Amphibia > Gymnophiona > Ichthyophiidae > Ichthyophis > Ichthyophis bannanicus. Next base: position 967,714,699 of record CM066033.1, on the reverse strand, counting down.
GTGGATCTTGCTGACAACAAATGCTAGTCTCGGGTTAGGGAGCCCCTTGCCAAGACCCGATGGCTGCAGGGCCATTGGAACTGCAGGGAAGCAGTGTGTTCCATCAGCTGCCTTGAGGCGAGGGTCATCAGTTTAGTTCTTTTACATTTTCGGCCCCTGGTGGAGGGCCGGGCGGTTTGCGTATTTTCAGACAATGCCGTGCGTGTGGCTTATGTCAATCAGCAAGGTGGCATGAGGAGTGCTGGGGTAGCTCTGGAGACGGCTTTCCTATTTGCTTGGGTGGAAAAGAAGCTCCTAGCCTTGTCAACTCAGCGCGTTGTCAGGATGAACAATGTGGAAACGGACTTCAGCTGGTACACTCTGAATCTTGGAGAGTGGGAGTTAAGTCAGGAGGTGTCTCAGTTGATTCTGCACCACTAGAGTTGCCCCGAAATGGATCTGTTGGTGACCTGTTCTAATGCTAAAGTGTCCCGCTTCTTCAGTCACTGCACGGAGATGGGGTTCAAGGGCGTTGACTCCCTGACCCAGCTTCAGCACCTGTTGTACGTGTTTCCTCTATGGCCCCTGGTGGACCGTGTGATTCAGCATAATAAAATTCCATCTGGAAGCACTGGATTAGCTGAGGAGAATGTGGTTCAGAGACCTAATGCGGCTCCTGCAGGCGCCTCCTCTTTGGTCACTTCCATAATAGGGCCTGTTGCAGCAGGGTCCAATCATCCTTGAGGACCCGGTTCCCTTCTTACTGAAGACTTGGCTCTTGAAAGGAAACAGTTAGTGCATAAGGACTACTCTCCAGCAGTGGTCACTCTGCTTGGAGTCTGGAGGAGGTATACCAAGCTAGCATACATGTGGGTCTGGTGCCTCTTTGAATGATGCTGCAGTTCTTGACTGTTGGCTCCTGAGGCAGCCAAGGTGCCATCTCATGACTTTTCTACAGGGTTGCCTGGAGAAGAGCCTTTCCCTTAGCTCCCTGAAAGTTCGTGTGGCAGCCTTGGCCTTTTTCTGAGGTCTAGTGACTAGTAAGTCTCTAGCCTTGCACCTGGATTCCTTGTGCTTTCTCCAGAGGGTTCAGAATCTGCATCCTCCCCTTTGGTCTGTGGTCCCTTCCTGCGATCTGTCTGATTCTCAGGGCCCTGATGTCAGTGCTCTTTGAGCCATTGAAGCGTGCAGCTTTTAAGGATTTGACGCTCAAGATGTCTTCTTGGTTGCGATTTGTTCTGCAAGGCGGATTTCTGAGCTGCCAGGTGGTCTACCTGTCCTCCTCCTCCTCTAAGGAACAGTGTTAGGAGAAGAAGTATCTTCGCCTTGTGGATGTTGGGAAGATGCTTCTCCAGTACTTGTAGATTACAAAATCTTTCTGTAAGTTTGACCATCTTTTTGTGCTGTTTGCTTGTTTGCACAAGGGTAACGTGGTGGCTGAATTGACTTTGGGGCACTGGATTAAGGATGCCATTGCCTTGGCATATGTGTTGCGGAACTGGCCAGTTCTGGAGGGTTTGTGTGCCCATTCTACCAAGCGGAGCGGAGCTCAGTAGCCCCTACAGACATTTATTGGGCAGCAACATAGGCATCTCTTTCCACTTTTGTCAAGCATTACAGCTGGGATATTCATGCATGGGTGGACATGGCCTTTGGCTCAAGGGTTTTGCAAGCTGCAGTGTCTTCTTCCCACCTAGTGGAGTCGTAGCCTTGGTATGTCCTAATTGTCCGGGCTGATCTAGCAGGATTATATGGAAAGTGACATTTTACTTACCAGTTAATATACTTTCCTTGAGTCCTACTAGACCAGTCCAGGGCCTGCCCCTGGAACTGTATTGCTTTGTTCTAATGCTGCAGTACCCTTGGGTCCGCTGTGATTTTTATACTTCACTGTGCAGGTTCATTGTTTGCTGGCAGCCTTATATTTATGCTTTCCCATACATAGCTTTCTACTGTTGATCACTTTTTTTTGCCAACGGTTGAGGGGCAGTTTCTCCAAATAGGTTAATTTTGTGCATACCACGACAGGCGTGAACCTCACTTCTAAGCCAGGGCATAGGGAGTATGATCTCAGTCTCTCAAATGTACTACTAAGGCTCATTGTAATACTTGCATTATGCCAAAGAGAGCCTCCTGCTGCAGTTCGTAAGATGTAACATGTATGGATAGTTTGCCAAGATGTGCTTAGAAATTCTTCTTTATCAAGCCAGTGGCACCCAACATGATGGGAAATAATTCTGTATCTTTCTGCCACATTTTCTTGGTCAATGACTGCATTTCCTAATATTTCAGGATCTTCTGCCTCTCCACATGATTCACAGAGTAGTCGCTTGGAACTGACACCTCTATTATCAATGCTGTTCTGGGGTTTTTCTTCTTAACCACCATTCCGGCTTCCTCGCATCCAGCTTTTTATCGGTTGGGAACTCATCCTCTGTAATTCTCTAAGGGTCATGATCCCAGTGCTTTTCGGGCACAGTGATGATGTTGTGTTTACAAGGTTTCCAGTGGATGAGGCGTGCTACTTTATTATGTCTTTCTGAATAGAGGTTTTCTGCCATCAGAACTTCACAGCCAGCTATGAGGTGAGTCACCCTTTCCAGGTCTTTCTTACAGAATTGACATATGTCTGTATTACCAGTTTTTTCACTGCTCGCTGTAAACCACCTCATCCGTAAGCCGTTGTCTTCCGGTTTCAGTTCACCCCTCCTTAACCATGTGTCCATTCTTGATCGACAAAGGGTTCCTGGAGTAACACTGTGTATTTCTGGGAAATCCACTGTTTGTCCCAGGACAAGCATTATGGAACCTGTGTGCCTTTTTGGGAACCTGCCAGGTATTTCTGTCCTGGATTGGCCACTGTTGGAAACAGGATACTGGGCTTGATGTACCTTGGTTTGACCCACTATGACATTTCTTATGTTCTAATGTTCGTATATTCTCCAGTAATGAATTCCAGAGTTTGATTACATATTAAGTGAAAAAATATTTTCTCCTATTAAGTGGGTTACATTGTAGTTTCATTGCATGTTCCCTAGTCTTTCTACTTTTTGATGGAGTGAACAACTGATCCACTGCATTCATTATTTTATAGACTTCTTATGCTTCCCCTCAACCATCTTTTTCCCAAGTTGAAGAGCCCTTTTAAGTTTTCCCTCATAGAGGTATCTTGTGACATCTAAATCCTTTTCCTGGTTGCAGAACTTGCCCAAGGGTTTCTGCTGCCCTAGGCAGAAACCCTGGCCTCACCGCCCACCCTTCCCGCTGCCACCAATTCTGTCTTGGAAGGGAGGAGGTGGGCAGCAGCAGTATTTCAAAAGCGGCAAATTTTTGCTGCTGCTTTCTTGCCCGAGGCAAGCCATGTCCTTCAGCACAGATGGCCTGCTGCTTCTGATCCTCTTCTGATGCAACTTACTGTAGGAGGGGGCCAGAAGCAGCAGGCCATCTGTGCTGAAGGGCACTACTTGCCGCGGGCAAGAAAGCGGTGGCAAAAAGTAGCCACTTTTGGAAATACTGCTACTGCTGCTGCCACTGCCTGCCTACCTACCAAACAGAATTGTCAGCAGCTGGTGGGAGGACTGTGCTGTCAGTCATGTGTGCCACCACCCACAAGGCCAGCTGCCCTAGGCAGCTGCGTAGCTCGCCTACAGAACTGGCCAGCCCTGCCTGGATGGTGGTTTCTAATGTTGAATCTTCCATCGTGTAACCAATAGTTACTTAACAAGCATTCTTGGGTCAGGGAGCTCTACAACTTCTGGAATGCCAAAGACCTGTGATCCCTGTTTTCCTAGTCTTCTGCCCTCTTCTGCAGCCTCCTAAAGCTTAAGCAACTTCCTCTTTCTCAGTGGCCTGCTCATCTCCACATGTCAACTTGCTCCACCACCTCTGTAAGTTGTCCAGCACACTTTGAAACTTTTGGTCCAACACTGTGGCCACTATTGCTGTTTGCAAGAGATCAGAGACTCAAACAGACTTTGCTACTCCAGCCACATTTACCATTTTTCAGGCATTCTCTTCCTTTCCCATCTGTATCAGTCACCTTGACTAGCTTGATGCACAGAGGGGAGAGGATTTTTTTTGTTTTCTTTGTATAAATATCTTAAATAGTCTTATTAGCTTTGCCTTTTGCAGTTTGGGCATATTGAGCACACTGAAAATGTGAGCAGGGAGGCTCTCCGAGCATAAAATCACTATTTATAATATGGCAAGGATGGAGTTCCACCAGCCTCCATCCAGTTACATTCCCACCAGAACTGGTTCTGCTTCCATTCTTATCATTTATTTGTACAACTTTTCCATTCCAGCTTTTGTGTCTGTAGCTGTGGCACTTCATAGTTTTTTCAAGAGCCACTAAGACGGACCAGATGGCCTCTAGCGAAACCAGTGGTTTCTCCATTGTTGACGCCCACTGGGGCAAAGTGGAACTTGCTGGGGCCAACTTGGCCTGCTATAGCCCTTTCTGTCTCTAGCACTGAACCTACAGCCCTAACTACTAACAGTGCCGTTGAGTCTAGCATATTCCTACAATTGTTTCCAGGAGAAATCAAAGGCATAGATACCTCACTCACCTCTAGAGTATCTCTCAACTCTGTGGCACTGCTACCATCAGATTTGGAACCAAATCTCTTTGTCAGAACCACGGAAGCAGACTTTCAACATTCCAGAGCCAGTGGAGTATATCAGCATGTGAGGCTCAAGAAAGCCTCAAGCCGGAAAGAAGCTCCCTCCACAACCAGTAATGAGGACGAGGACTGCTTGAATTTCCAGCCTGTCCTGGAGCCACCACAAGCTGCGGGATTATAGTCTACACTTGAGAAGAGACACCAAGAGGAACACCTCTGGCCTTTCCCTTCTGAACCATCACAAAAAGGTAAATCGGCAACTCTTTCAGTGAAATGGTAATGCCCGTTTTGAGGATCTTGGGTTAAGCATTCTGGGTCTCTGACACCATTTTTGTTCTCCTGATTGTATTCATTACTGTTATTCTGCAACCTGAGTGGTTGGTGTTTGAAGGAATATTGTTTGTGTGACAGATACTAATCATATGTCTAATCCAGTGATGCCCGCCCCCCCTTCCTCAGTTCTGGTTGTTTATGATATCTTTAATGAATTTGCATTATTTTATTTTTGCGTTTACTAACGTAGTGGTTTTAAGGCTAATATATGGTGGAGCACATGAGCGGGTGAGGAGGCTCCTCATCTCGCTCCCGGGCCACCTCGCCAATTAACTACAAAATCTTTAGTAAAATATGGTCATTTGGGGGGTGCAAATGTCTAAAACAGCATAGGAAGATTGTACCTGGTGTGTTAAACTCCAGCTGGCTGGCTAGATATGTATATAGCGGCGAAAAAGGAGAAAGCTTCCCACGAGGCCAAGATGGTGGCTCTGCCATGTGTCTGCAGTGCACCGGACTCACTAGGGAAAGATAGCACAGACTCCAGCCCTGAAGATGTGGCACATGAGGTAGTTAAACTCCTCGACCACAAATTCAACAGTGTCCTGAAAAAACTGGACGCCATGGGGGAGGCTTTTACAGAGATGGCCTGTAGGGTGGAGGAAGTAGAGCAAAAGGCAACGTGAGCAGGAGACCCAGAAACAGCAAAAGCAGATTGATTTATTCTACTAATAAAGGTAGATGATCTGGAAAATTGATCTCGCAGACATAATCTGCGCCTAGTGGGAGTGCCGGAGGTCTGGACAGACCAACAACTGCCAAAGTAATTTGAGGACTGCTTGCCTAAAGAACTGGACCTCATGGATATTCAAGGTAAAATCAGAGTTGAGAGAGCGCATAGACTGGGACAGAGGGTGGATGGTCGCGAGCGCTTGTAACCAATGTTAGCTCGTATCCTGAACTTCCAACATAAGGCACTCCTTCACCAAGCCTACCACAAACACCGTGACCTGCGCCTCGATAATAAAAACATTTTAATGTTTCAAGACTACTCTGCAGCTCTCTTGGCTAAAACGAAAGACTTTTCATCAGTCTGTAATTATTTGGTAAAAAATGGAATAAGATTTGCACTAACCTATCCGACCACCCTAAGGATTTATCACAAGGGCGAGACACATACGTTTAAGCAAGCAAATACAGCAAAAAAATTCATAGCCACGCTGCAGCATGAGAAAGGACAGACCAATGGCCAGAAATGAGAATTGTCTGAATCAAGTGAGGATCTACAAAGTAGAGAGAACAAGAGGCCGATGGAACAGGACCCGTTGATGATAAGACTTTAACTCTGACATGATGCATTATAAGAAATACTGATGGGCAGCGGCAGTAATGGTGGACTAATATACTACACCAAAACACCATTCCAAGTCATACTGCTAGACCAGTCCAGACAAACGGGTTGTGTCCCCCTGCCAGCAGATCTTGGAGACAGAAAATTCTACCAGAGCTCTGATAGGCTGGACTCTGGTGATATGGTCCTACCCCTAGGGGTCTCCCTCAGTATTTCTCTGTCTCCAGCAGATCTGGTTGCTTTTGTTGTTTTTCTCCCAAAATCTTTAAAATTATTTAGAATCCCTTTGGGGACTGATATTTCCACTTGCCTGTTGCTGCCAGTATAGTTTCCCTGTGCACCAGGGTGTTTGCAGCTGAGCTCCTGTTTCTGACACAGTAGAGCTCGCTGACAGGAAGAATCCCCAGCATCTGGCCATGAGGGCTTGTTAGCTGGACGAAGGGCTCCCCTAAAATCAGGGTTCTCTGTCTCAGCAGATGAGGGTGTTCTTCAAGCTTGTTCTACAATTTATTTTTTTCACTGTATCTTGAGGCTCCTGAATGCACCCAGAGTACACAAGAGGTGTTACTCTGGGTTTCCCAGCAACTTGATTCCCCAGATAAACTTGTGGAGCTCCTGAGCCTGGCTTCAGTAGAGCTCCCAATTTTCTTTAAGCAGCGCTGGGTCTTTGCCACGAGGGCTTAAACATCAGCAGGAGGATCAGGTATCAATTTCTGAGAGAAACTGTAAGTAAACTGTTTTCTTACTTGCCTCAGCTGCCCTGGGTTTATTTCAACTGCGTCGGGACTGGCTGTCTCTGACCTGATTCCTTCACTTCCGGTTTCATCAGGGTCTGTTCAACTGGGGTTTGAAGTTCCTATTTTCTTTTCTTCATTTTTATTTCCTGGATGCACCCAGAGCACACAAGAGGTGTTTCTCTGGGTTTCCCAGGCTTCCCTCCTTAATAGCTGGATTTTCTGTAATCAGCAATACAGCAGGGTTTGAGCTCCTGATTTCACTGTCTGTGCAGCTCCCCTTCTCTCCAGAAACACCTTCCAGCCCCTGCCATGAGGGTCTAAGTGGCTGCAGAGGGATCAAACTCTAATTTCCCTACCTTTCAATCACTGTAATTACCTTACACTGACTTTGAAAGTTTCTCTTCTCCTCCATGGGAACTCAGCTCCTCTGTACCAGCACAGTGAATAACTGACAGTTTTTCTGTGCCGGCGGCCATTTTGAAAATCAGGAGGGATTTCTCTTCAGTGTTCTTTTTTTGGAGGGAGCAGCTCTGGGCAGCCATTTCAAAACATTTAAACATGCTGTGAAGGCACAGGAAGTTTCAAAATCCCTTTTCTTTGAAGAGTCTTCTGTTTCCCTAAGCCTATCTTGATTTTTGTTTACAAAAAAAAAAAAAAAAAGGGTTTAAGTCTCGGCAATGCCTGTTTCTCTGCACAGCTGTATTATATGTAATAATAAGAAAAAGGAGTTAATAGATTGCTTGTGTTCCACCTGCATGCTGCATCCAGGAGAATCTTCTTCCTCCATTCCCACTGCGCTGCCAGCTGGGGACATCAGCACCTTAACTTCTCCCTCCTTAGAGCCCCTGCAGCAGGATCTTCCTGCAGAAAGGACTCAGTCAGCTCCCATTTTGCTTCCACAGCCGCTGGAAGCCACGGCAGCCTTGGCTGACAGTGAGTTCCTGACGCTCTTCCGCCAGGCATGGCACCTGTGGCGTTCTGAGTCTTTTGGTATACCTCCAGCACCCGCCCGGTAGCAGACAAGGATATAGTGGGGTCTCGCAAGCGGTCCCGAAAGTCCTCAGACCTTAAAGCAGTACGTCCTTCCAGGAACGTTGCATGTGACTTGCAGGACACTACGGATATTCAAGAAGACTTTAAATCGTCGGAGGTGAGCCCTGACTCGTTGGAGAAAGAAGATGGGGAATATTCTCCGTCTGATTCTTCTCTGACAGTTCACGAGGGCTCTCAAGATATCAGACTTTTTCGGAAAGAGGAGTTGCCGGCCCTAATCACACAGGTGATGGAGTCGCTACGCCTAGCTGACACGCCTGACCCTCAGAGTTCTCAAACCCTGTTGCAGCCGGATCCCATTTTACAGGGCATTCGTAAGCCTTCCAAAGCTTTTTCCTTTCCAGCCGAGTTACAGCATATGGTATCTCGAGAGTGGGACTCTCCACAGTCCTCTGTACGTACGGCATGCGGTATTGGTCAGTTATACCCTTGGTCTCCCTTTGACTTGGACCGTTGGCTGACATACCTGAAAGTTGATGCGTTAGTGACCGGGGTCACCAAGCATACCACAATTCCGGTTGAGGGCGGAGCGGCACACCGTGACTAGCAAGACCTAAAAAGTTGAGAGTCTGCTAAGGGACGGGCTTTTCGTCGTCCGCTCTTTCCCTTCAAGCAGGGGTGTGCGGAGGTCTAGCAGCACGGGCCTCCCTTCGATGGATTCAGCAGCTTCCAGGTGATCCCGAGTTGGCTCGTTTAGAATCCATCGCTGCATTCCTGGCAGAGGCCTTCTCTGATCTCTTGCGGCTGTCAGCTCGCTCCGTAGCACCGGTGACAGTAGCTCGGAGATGGCTCTGGCTGCGTCAATGGGCAGCGGATGTTGATTCGTTCAAAGATTACAGCGTTTAGATGCCATTCGTCCAGTTCCACCGTTGGAAAGAGGACTAAGCGGTTACTCTATTTCGTGGTGCCAAAAAAAAAAAAAAAAGATGGCTCCTTTCGTCCTATCTTGGATCTCAAAGGCGTCAATCGCAGTCTGCGGGTACCACACTTTCGAATGGAGACTCTGCGATCCGTTATTCAAACGGTACGCAAGGGGGAATTCTAGCTTCCCTCAATCTCGCGGAAGCATTCTTTCACATTCCCATTCGAGAGGGGCATCAGCGACTCGTTCAATTCGCGGTACTCGGTCAACATTTCCAATTTCGTGCGATGCCCTTCAGTCTAGCTTCGGCGCCTCGAACCTTCTCCAAGGTAATGGTGGTAGTAGCTGCGGCCTTACGCAGCCGCGGCATCAGAGTTCATCCTTATCTGGACGACTGGCTCATTCGCGCAGACTCTCTCCCCGAGGCTTGCAGCACAGTCTCGGTGGTTGTTGTCTTTCTCGAAAGCCTCGGCTGGGTAATCAACCGCGACAAGAGTTGTCTTCAGCTGTCCCAGGAGATCGAATTTTTGGGGGCTCAATTCGATACAGCCTTAGGTTGGGTCTTTTTGTCAATGCCTCGATTCCTCAAGTTAACTTCTCAAGTTCGCAGTCTCCTAGCACAGGTCTCGCCTCGAGCATGGTGTCAGAGGATTATCAAGTTTGGTTGCCTCTACTACCGGCGGTGAGACTTTGCCTCCGTTGGTGGCTCCGGCCCCGCAATCTCCTTTGAGGGGTTCCCTTGGAAACTCCACATTGGGTGTTGGTCATGACAGACGCCAGTCTCTCCGGTTGGGGAGCGCATTGCATCTCGCACTCAGCGCAGGGGATTTGGTCTCCTCGGGAGGCCCGGTGGTCCATCAATTGCCTCAAGATGCGAGCGGTGCGCTTAGCCTTGCGAAAGTTTCAGCCTCTTCTGCGGCATCAGGCGGTTCGAATTCTTTCCGACAATGCTACGACAGTGGCATACCTCAACCGCCAAGGGGGCACGAAATGTCCAGGTGTATCGAAGGAAATGAGTCTTCTCCTTCCGTGGGCGGAGAGGCATCTGCAGGCGATCTCGGCGCAACACATCACGGAGGTAGACAATGTAAAAGCCGATTTCCTCAGCCGACATGCTCTGGATCCGGGGGAGTGGGCTCTGGCGCCAGAGTCCTTTCAGTCCATTGTTCGACAATGGGGTCTATCGGCAATGGATCTCATGGCTACGGCGCAGAATACCAAGGCACCGATTTACTTCAGCCGTTTGAGAGACAATGGGTCGCACGGGATAGATGCACTGTCTCAAGCGTGGCCAACCCATCTCCTTCTGTATGTCTTTCCTCCCTGGTCCATGATCGGCAAGATTCTCCAAAGAGTCAGGGAGCATCGCGGCCCGGTGATCCTGGTGGCACCGGATTGGCCTCGTAGACCGTGGTATGTGGATCTCATCCGGCTGTCTTGGGCGTCTCCTCTGCGCCTGGGGGCATTCCCAGGGCTCCTGTTCCAAGGGCCGGTGGAAATGGAAAACCCGGCTCCTTACTCGCTTACAGTCTGACTCTTGAACGCCGCAGGTTAGTTCAGAAGGGATATTCGTTGAGTGTGCTGGTGACAATGCTTAAGGCACGGCGGTCTTCGACGTCGCTGGCTTACGTTCGTGTGTGTTGTCTCTTTGACACTTGGTGTTCGCTACGTCACATCTTGCCCTGGCGTTGCAACATCCTGGATATTCTTTCCTTTCTGCAGGCCGGTCTAGATAAGGGTCTGGCGCTCGGGACCTTGCGCGTGCAGGTTGCCGCGCTAACTTGTTTTCGAGGGCCGATAGCGGGGCGTTCTCTCGCCTCGCATGTGGACGTTTCGCGTTTTCTTAAAGGGGTTCAGACATTACGGCCCCGATACGTCCTTTAGTTCCTTCTTGGGATCTCGCTCTTGTTCTCCGTGCCCTTGTTGCTCCTCCCTTTGAGCCCCTGAAGGCATGTTCCCTTAAGGATTTAATGCTAAAGACAGTTTTCCTAGTGGCCATAACCTCGGCACGTCGGATTTCCAAACTTCAGGCTCTCTCTTGTCGAGACCCCTATCTCTCGTTTTCTTCGGCGGGAGTTTCTCTTCGAACTGTTCCATCCTTTTTACCTAAGGTGCTTACCCCGTTTCATGTCAACCAGCCTCTTTTCTTGCCTACCTTTGAAAAAGAGCAGTGTTCCGGTCGCCTTCGTCAATTGCGTGCTGTGGACCTGAAGAGAGTGCTTTATCGGTATCTTAAGATCTCGAACGCCTTCCGTAAGACCGATCATCTTTTTGTCCTGTTTGCAGGCCCTCGACAGGGGTCCGCAGCCTCCAAATCCACCATTTTTAGATGGTTGCAAGGAGCTATTGAGGCAGCTTATATACTGCAAGGCAAGCAGGTTCCAGCAGGGCTCCGAGCTCACTCCACTCGGGCTCAGGCTTCGTCTTGGGCCGAGCGGTCTCAAGTAGCCCCTCTCGACATTTGCCGGGCGGCGACTTGGTCGTCGTTGTCCACGTTTGTCCGTCACTATAGATTGGACGTTCACGCTCGGCAGGAGTGCCAGTTTGGAGCTGCAGTGCTGTCGTCGGCATTGACCCCCCCTTGAAAGCAGGTAGCTTGGGTACTGCCTGTTTAAGAACATAAGATATGCCATATTGGGTCAGACTGAGGTCCATCAAGGCCAGTATCCTGTTTCCAACAGTGGCCAATCTAGGTCATACGTACCTAGCAATATCCCCAAAAGACACAGGTTCCACAGTGCTTGTACTGGGTTAAACATTGATTATCCTGGGTCCCTTTTTAATAGTGGTTTATGGATCTTTCCTCCAGGAACTTGTCCAAACCTTTTTTAAACCCAGCTACACTAACAGCCCTTACTACATCCTCCGGTAACAAATTCCAGAGTTTGATTACATGTTGAGTGAAAAAATATTTTCTCCTATTTGTCTTAAATAGTTTACCCTGTAGCTTCATTGCATGTCCCCTAGTCTTTCTATATTCTGATAGCGTAAACAATTGATCCACGTTTACCCGCTCCACTCCATTCATTAATTTATAGACCTCTATCATATCTCCCCTCAGCCGTCTCTTTTCCAGGTTGAAAAGCCCCAACCTTTGTAGCCTTTCTTCATAGGAGTAGCCTTCCATCCCCTTCACCATTTTGGTGGCTCTTCTCTGTACTTTTTCTAATAATGCTATGTCCTTTTTAAGATACGGTGACCAGAACTGCACATAATATTCAAGGTGCGGTCGTACCATGGAACGATACACAAGCATTATAATATCCTTTGTTTTATTTTCCATCCCTTTCTTTATGATACCTAGCATTCTATTTGCTTTCTTGGCTGCCGCTGCACACTGGGCAGAGGGTTTTAACATGTTATCCACGATGACTCCTAAATCTTTTTCCTGGGTGGTGGTTCCCAATGTGGAACTTTGCATTGTGTAACTATAGTGTGGGTTGTTCTTTCCTAGGTGCATAACTTTGCACTTGTCCACATTGAATTTCATCTGCCATTTGGATGCCCAGTCTTCCAATTTATCCAGATCCTCCTGCAGTTTTCCACAATCCTCTTGGGTTTTAACAAATTTAAACAGTTTTGTATCATCTGCAAATTTGATAACCTCACTCGTTATTCCCTTTTCCAGGTCATTTATGAATATGTCAAAAAGTAGCAGACCCAGTACAGATCCCTGGGGTACTCCACTATTCACCTTTTTCCATTGGGAATATTGGCCATTTAGCCCTACCCTCTGCTTTCTATCTTTTAACCAGTTCCCGATCCACAATAGTACACTGCCTCCTATCCCATGACTTTTTAGTTTCGCCAAAAGTCTCTGATGAGAGACCTTATCAAAAGCTTTCTGAAAGTCCAGATACACTATATCAACCGACTCACCTTTGTCTACCTGTTTATGCACACCTTCAAAAAAACATATCAGATTAGTAAGACAAGATCTTCCTTGTCTAAAGCCATGTTGACTGTCTCCCATTAGGCCATGACTATCTACATGCTGTGTAATTTTGTTCTTTATGATGGTTTCTACCATTTTCCCCGGTACTGACGTCAGACTCACCGGTCTGTAATTTCCCGGGTCACCCCTGGAACCCTTTTTAAAGATTGGTGTTACGTTGGCGACCCTCCAATCTTCAGGTATTACAGATGATTTTAATGAAAGTTCACAGATTACCAATAGCAGGTCTGCAATCTCATATTTCAGTTCTTTCAACACTCTTGGATGTATACCATCCGGTCCAGGTGATTTGCTACTATTCAGTTTATCAAATAGTTGTAATATATCTTCCCGGTGTAGCGATATTTCTCTCAATTCCTCTGCAGTATCACCTTTAAATACCCCTTCAGTCTTGGGTAACATCCCTACATCTTCCTCAGTAAAGACCGAAGCAAAGAATTCATTCAGTCTCGTTGCTATAGCCTCGTCTCCTCTTACTGCCCCTTTTACCCCTCTATCATCTAATGGCCCAACGGACTCTCTCACAGGCCTTTTGCTATGAATGTACTTGAAAAAGTCTTTATTTCGTGTTTTTGCTTCCGTAGCAAATTCCTTCTCAAATTCTCGCTTTGCGTGCCTTATCAATGCTTTGCATTTAACTTGCCAGTGCTTGTGCTGTTTCCAGTTTTCTTCATTTGACTCTTTTTTTCCATTTCCTGAAGGATGCTTTTTTGGCAGCAACAGCCTCTCTGACCTCACCTTTAAAACATGCTGGCAGTTTTTTGCACTTTCTTCCACTTTTCTTAATGCGTGGAATACAGCTGGTCTGGGCTTCGAGGATAGTATTTTTAAATAACACCCAAGCTTGCTGTAAGTCTTTAACCTTTGCAACCACTCCTTTTAGTTTTTTCTTAACTATATTCCTCATTTTATCATAGTCTCCCTTTTGAAAGTTAAAAGGTAGTACTGTGGATTTCTTTACTATCCCTCCTCCACTAATTAAATCAAACACGATCATGCTATGATCACTATTGCCAAGTGGTCCCAACACCCTTATTTCTTGCACCAGATCTGGCGTTCCACTAAGGACTAGGTCCAGTATGGCTTCCCCTCTGGTCGGTTCATGAACCAGCTGCTCCAAGAAGCAGTCATTTATTTCATCTAGAAACTTTATCTCCTTAGCTTGTCCTGCCGTAACACTGACCCAGTCGATACCAGGGTAATTGAAATCACCCATTATTACTACTCTGCTGTGACTTTTGTTAGCTTCCTTGATTTCTTTGAGCATTTCATCATCCATTTGTTCATTCTGGCCAGGCGGTCGATAGTACACTCCCACTGCCATCGCCTTCCCTTTTTTACATGGAATTTCAATCCATAGAGATTCTACAGCAAATTTTGTTTCCTGCAAAACTTTAATCCTTTCTGACTCAATGCCCTCTCTAACATAGAGTGCAACTCCTCCACCAATATGATCAGTTCTATCATTACGATATAGTTTGTATCCAGGTATCAGTGTCCCACTGGTTATCCTCCTTCCACCATGTCTCTGAGATTGCAATGATATCTAACCTCTCATTTAGTGCTATATATTCTAACTCTCCCATCTTATTGTTTAGACTTCTAGCATTTGCATACAAGCATTTTAGAGACTGTATTTTATTAATATTAATCTGGCTATTGGTAGGCATGGGTAATTTGGAATCTTTATGCTCTGTCTGCACCTTACTCAAGGGCATTTGGGCTACTATACTCTTTTTTGGAACCTCACTGCTTTTTGTAGTATCCTTCAAGGATACCTTCGTCCGAGCCATGCGCTCCTGGGCGACTGTCGGCTTTCCCCTATTGTCTGGACTGGTCTAGCAGTATGACTTGGAAGGAGAAATTTCACTTACCGTTAATTTCCTTTCCTGGAATACTGCTAGACCAGTCCAGGACCCACCCTGCTGTCAGTTACGGTGCTGCTAGTGCGGTGAAGCCGCCAGCCTCTGTTCCTTCCTTGTCAATATGTCTCACCATGGGGGGCCGATGGCTGCGTTATCGGTCTTAGCAGCCTTCAGTTCTGGGGATACTTTCAGCTGCCTTGTACATAGTTGAATTAAACGTCCACTATGTGTGGTCTTATGTTTAAGTTGCGTTACATGTTTGGGTTCGCTTTACAGACAATACTGAGGGAGACCCCTAGGGGTAGGACCATATCACCAGAGTCCAGCCTATCAGAGCTCTGGTAGAATTCTCTGTCTCCAAGATCTGCTGGCAGGGGGACACAACCCATTTGTCTGGACTGGTCTAGCAGTATTCCAGGAAAGGAAATTAACAGTAAGTGAAATTTCTCCTTTTAAACCTGCACCCCTAAATATAGGAGGGTGGCCCAGAAGTGTGGATAAGTGATACGCTCCGGTTTGATGGGGATTTGGCTGAGGCAAAGGTGATGGTTGTGAACTAGGGAGAGGGGGTATGGAATGGGACTTCTATATATGGGTATGTGTGTCTATGTGGATTGTAGTAGGACTTTGTGGGCTCTTTAGCGAAGGAGGGGGAAGTGCTTGTAGGGGATAGAAAGAAGGAAGGGAGGGAGAGGGTGGATAGGATTGGTGCGTGGTGGAGGGGACAAGGGAGGAGGGGACCCTGCAGTGTATGAACTTGCGAGCCTCTAGGCCAGAGGTTCCCAACTCCAGTCCTAGAGGGCCAAACACCATTCAGGTTTTCAAGCTGTCCATAATGAATATGCATGAAATACATTTGAATGCAATGGGAGCAGTGCATGCAAATGCATCTCATGCATATTTATTAGGGACAGCCTGAAAACCTGAATGGTGTTTGGCCCTCCAGGACTGGAGTTGGGAACCTCTGCTCTAGGCGATGGAGAGAAGCTGGCTCCAGGGCCGAGGCTGGGCAGCCTCCGAAGAAGCTGGTAATGGACTATGATCCAATAGATGGTTAATCTAAAAAAGTATCACCTAATATCAAAATAATTTCCTGGAATGTGGGGGGGATTGGTTCTCCGATCAAGCAAACCAAAATACTGCAGGCATTGAAACGTAAAGGAGCGCACATCACCCTCTTGCAAGAGACCCATTTAAGTCCCGCAGAGCACAACAAACTGGCCCGTAATTGGGTGGTAAAAAAAACTATGGGGCAACATTGGAAACTAGGAGGGCAGGGGTGGCAATACTTAAGCGGGGCCTACCACTGTAAGTGGTTAAATGTGAAGCAGATCCGTTGGGGAGGTTTGTTTGCCTACAGGCCAAATTGTGTACTGAAGAAATCTAGATAGGAAATGTGTATGCCCCGAATGAGTATGATCATAAGTTCTTCCAGGATGTACTCGGGTATGTTTTGAAAGCTAGTCCAAAAAAGATGATCCTAGCAGGGGACTTCAATTGCCCTCATGACCCGATGCAGGACAGAATGGGTAAGGTGATACCAGAGCGTGGTCTAGGAAGGGAATAGGCTACCAATGTAGGGCGGGCAGCCTAGTGGATGTTTAGAGAGCTCTTCATCCGAGGGCCCATGAATTCACACACCAGTCAAGAGCACACTCGACGTCGTCCCATATTGACTGTATTCTGGTGAATGAGGGAGGGTTTGCGCAGATTACCCATGCAGAGATCACACCAGTGATGGTCTTAGACCATGGCATGGTGTGGGTGAACTGGGAGACCCACGGTGAGGCGAGAGCAGGCTGGCGGTTCCCTGCATTTTTATGGGACGACAAGGAATTCAGAACTCATCTAGAAAAGCAGTCCGATGAATATACGTTGTTCAATGACATTCCTCAGTGCATCCCGCTCCTCTTTTGGGAAGCACACAAGGCAGTTATATGGGGCTCCATCATCGCCTATATGATCCAAAGACACAAACATCTGGACCGCAGTCTTCTGCAGTTGGAGCGTACTTTACCCTCTTTGTAGAAGGGACATAGCAGATCCTCAAGTGAGATAGATCGGAAGGAGTACCTGGGAGTGCAGGTGGTCCTCAATGAATTACTTCAGAGGCGAGCTGTTATGTCACTACAGTACTATAAACATCAGCTGTATAAATATTGCAATAGGTCTGGGAAGTTGCTGGCCTGAGTGGTGCAGGACTGGGGAGGCACATGCTTTGTGCCTGTTCTCTGGGATGGGGAGAGCACTCTGCAAAATCGACCACGTCAGATTGCATCAATTTTTAGGCCCTTCTATTCTAGACTGTATACGGCGGAGGTAACTGATCAAAACGTGGGTTGGGACTTCCTGCGGGCTGTCAGCCTTCTGAGTTTGTCTGAGGGGGCCTTGGAAACATTTAATGCACCCATCACGGGTTCAGAGATTCAGAAGGTGATCAAGCAAAGTAAGCTGCATAAGATGCCTGGCCCAGGGTTTTGGATCGGAGTATTACAAAATGCTGGGGACCAGGCTTACCCCCACCCTGGTGGTGATGTATGCTCCGGGTTGGCCGCTTCCCTAGAGGTATGAGATGTGCAGATATAGCAGTGATACCCAAGGAGGGGAAAGATCCCCAGGACCCGACCTCCTATAGGCCAATATCTTTAATCAACTTTTATATAAAACTTCTGGCTACTGTCTTGGCGCAGAGACTTAATCCAGTCCTACCCCATTTAATCTGCCCCAGACAGGTGGGTTTTGTTCAGGGACAGGATACCTCCTGTAACATATCACAGCTCATTTTAGGAATGGAGTACACTGTACAACACATAAGCTCCCACTGCTCCTTGTGAACCTGGATGCAGAGAAGGCATATAGAGTAGCATGGCCATATCTTTGGAATGCTCTGCAAGGCTTCAGCTTTATGGGTACTGTTTTGCATTGGGTGCATATACTCTGCGCAGATCCGCAGGCAAGGGTTGGGGTGAATGGGGTGTTCCTCAGAACCATTTCTGCTGGAGCACAGTATGAGGCAGGGTTGCCCTCTGTCTCCCTTGCTCTTTGTGCTGTCTCTAGAGCCTCTATTGAGGGCATTGCTGTTGGAGGATCAAGTGAAGGGCCAGAGGACGGGGGTGGAGGAATTGAAACTTAGCTCTTGTGGATAAATATGCTCCTATGCCTGTGGGATCTGGAAATATCCCTCCCGAGAGCATTGCACATAATAAATCATTTTGGTTGTTTTTTGGGTTTAAAAATCAATCAAAACAAATCAATGGCATTGGACGTTGGGGGGAGGGTCTGGGGTGTGTGGTCTGGATCCTTCCCCTTGAGTTGGGCTGAAGGCTCGATTTGGTACTTGGGGATTCAGCTTCTGGAGAACCCTAAGAGGCTTTACGATTGTAATATTCCTAGCATGCTTGCCAGATCCTCGACAAACTTTCAGAAATGGGCCTGTCTACCAATTTCTCTGTGGGGCGTATTGCTTTATTCAAGATGATGAAGCTGCCCCGGTGGGTGTATGTACTTTGATAGCTGCCCATATGGGTGACATCTAAAGATTGGAAGCATTTGGACCAGAGTCTAAGCCACTTTGTATGGAGGGGATGACATGCCTGCGTCCCCTTACAGGCCTTGACGTAGTGAAGAGAGGAGGCAGGCTTAGAGGTACCCTCGCTGCACAATTATAGCTTAAGGTGCATGGTATGCCATCTATGCTGGATGGTGAATTGTGAAGGGGGTTGTGCTCCGATTAAACAACTAGACTGGCTCTTAGCCCCATACCATCATTTGTATGCTCTTCATTCTAGTATGCAAAACCTAGGAAAGGCATTGAGGGGGGAGGGGTGTATCTGGGAGTTCTCCGGGTGGCATGGCAAGCAGTATGTTGACGTTTTTCTTGGAACTGGAGATGCTCCCAGTTGCTTCCCCTGGTAGATAACTCAGAATTCCCCCCAGGAATCTCGTTGCCTTTCTCAAGGGATGGGCCCAGAAGGGCATACTCTGCAAAGGGGACCTCTGCATGGAAAGGGGAGAAGGTATGGACAGTTTTCAGAATATACAAGAGAGATATAAGCTAGACAAGCATGATTTTTTCTGCTGTCTACAGATACAACATTACATTAGTCACTGGATCGTCGAGACCTCGATCTGCTTAGTCCCCAGGGACCTAGACCCTTTTTTTTGCATGTTTGGCTCAGGGGCTCGCAGGAGATCCGAGACATGGTCCGATTGGCCCATGATCAGAGATACCTGGATCTATTGGCCGCATGGTGGGAGACAGATAGGATGGAGAAGGTGTCGATGGCAAACTTGCAAGCTGCATTTCTTAAATGCACCTCTATCTTGAAATGGGTCTATCTACAAGAACTCCAATGGGGGGCCTACACACATGAGGCGTGGGCCGCTAAGTCCGGCCTGAGGAAGGGATGACAAGTGCCGATGGTGTGTAATACACAAAGAGACACTCGCACACAAATTTTGGTACTGCCAGAAAATACAAGAGGCCATAGGTAAACATTCAAATAAGGTAGGAGGAGAGTGGAAGAAGGAACAACGCTGCGGGGGGGGGGGGGGGGATGCTATCTTTTTACCAAGTGAATATGGAGCTTAGGGGATTGGGGTCAACATAATAAAATAGTTGATGTTGATGTTGCTGTAATTACCGTTGTTATTGTTTATCTCTCCTCAGGAGACTGAGACTCTGACCCCTTAGATATGTGTAGATTCTTGTATCAGGTTGAAATGTTTGTTTATTTTGAAAACCCAATAAAGAAGAATTGAAAATAAGGCTATTATATCTCATCCATATTCACTGGGACTATCCTGAAAACAGAACTGGCTAGGACTTGTTTGAGCATCACTGACCTGATCTAATCTGGTGATCATTAAGTGATATCGCTATCAGTTATCTACAGGAATTTTTTCTTGTTAGATCCATTTCCCAGCTCATTGATAGTTGGGTCCTGTACATAGTGCTTAGTCTTCAGATTTTTCATAACTGCAGCATCTGTTTCAGTCTCTGTGATTCTGCTCATTATTGTCCCTTTTCCTCTTTGTCATGTGTTTACCTTCTTTGTTGATGTTGCTTTTGGTGACTAGCCACACCTCCTGATAGCATCACCACATGTGCTCCTTCATGGGCTCTGGTAGACCCGCTGATATACTCTTTAGTTATGTAGTTGGCTAGTTAATTTTGATCTGGGGCTTTTGAATAACTGTTTTTAGTTGTGGTTTCAATTTTTGAGTATTTAATAGTTGTGTTATTTATTTATTTTATTTAACATTTCTTATATACCGCCTTTTCATGATATCAAGGCGGTTTTACATTGAACAAACTGAAATTACATTGAACAGGGCATTATAACTTGGAGATAACTATTTTACAGGGAACATGGGCAATGGAGGGTTAAGTGGCTTGCCCAAGACCACAAGGAGCACCTGTGGGACTAGAAACCCCAGTCCTTCCGGCCCAAGGTTGCTGTCCTCTAGAGGGATTTGAACACCTGACCTTCCGGCCTGAGGTAACTTGCCCCAACCACTAGGTCACTCCTCCCTCCTATATTGTTTAAGCTGTAAATTGTATTTTATATGCTTATTGTATTTTGGGACAGGTTTAGTAAAATGTTCACAGGGTTTACTGGCCACTAATAGTTCTGTGCTTACTGTTAGCATGAGCAATGTGGTAAAAGTCCTGTGTGAAGGGATGATAGCTGGGCAGGTTAGAGGCGGAATGTGGGCAGCAATGGTGCACTGTTAGCACAGGCATCACTGATAAGTGCTAATGGGAAATGTTGCCTTTAGTGTGAATGCATTTACTGTTGCTTCAGTGGGGGGGGCGCAGTAAGTGCATCCGCTTTACTGTATTCCGGTGCGCCTCCGCACTGTAACTGCAGGGGGAGATGCTGGATATGCTCTCCACAGTTAGCACAAGTCTCTGTGCTAACTTTTGAAGGCTAACATAACACCTTTTGGTAAACATGCCCCTTTATGCTTTATTATAATTTTATGAAATTGTATTTTTTTCGGTGTGTTTAAGTCACAGTGGTCATTTCTTTCAGACTGGCAAGGTGGACATTAATGTAAATAGACTTAGATTTAGGTGGGATCACATCTGGCAACATAGACTACCAAAAGTAGTTCAGTCTTTATATCAACGAAAATGGAGCGAAAGTTTTAAGTATATCTAATATATTTTTTTAATTTTGTTAGATTTAAAAAGTAAGTCCAGTTAAAAACAAAACACATAAGACTTTCAGTAAACTAAGAAGAAAAAGAAAGGAAAAAAGAACAAATATGAGGACATCAGCCTTAGATGAATAGTCGACATTATGAAGAGAGAACATCCAAAAAAAGGACTATCCCAAGAGGAAACATAATAGTCAAGCACAATTCATTAGTGAACCCATTTCAGTAACCCCACCCACCATCCAGCAAAACAATTGGTAGGCCAAACAAGATAATTTATATCTAAGCAACATTATATTTCAAAAAAGATTTCTAAATATAAAGGGTCAAAGAAAATAATTATACTCATGGTTCATTAAGCAATTGCATAGAAATTTCAGAAAGGACATGTTATGTAGCAGCATAAACTAAACTACATACAAAGCAAAATTTAATATTTAAAAGGATGATATTCAGTTATGTATTTTTTATAGGATTGTTGTGGGAGGAGTGGTGTTTTGGTGATTTGTTGAATTTAGTTATAAGAATCTTGGAGGGGAGGATGTGTAAATCTGAAAGTTCATCTAGGGTGCCCAATACCCTCGCACTGACCCTGCCTCTCATATATGTGAAACAACTCCAAAGGATGAAATGTATTTTTAATTTTGTTGTAAGCTGCTTTAGGCAAACTGTTGGGTTTGATAAGACCAGGGCCGGATTTACCTTGAGTGAGGCCCTACGCCAACAAAAATTGTGGGCCCCCAGCAGGGGCGGCCCAAGGGGGGTGCGGACCTCATTTGCATAAGGGGCCTCATTTGCATAAATATTTGCATAATGTTACCATATACTAACTTTTAGTAAACGTGCCTCTTAATGAGTGTATGGATAAAGAAAGACTAAAAGATTTCTACATTACTATAATCCAGTGCCAACTGCCAGACACATTAGGAACTACTACAAACACTGCCCATAGTAAACCCGCCGTATCCTAACAGCACTACCAGGACTCACAAAGCACCATACTCTACCAATCAAAAGGCAACACTGCAAATATTAAACCAATACATTTCAGAGAACAACAATACATGACCTACTGGGGAAAGAGAACAAGTGGCAATGTCAAATAGGAATTATATAAACAGAACACCTCAGCTCAGTTACACATGCAGAACATAGACCATCACCAAACAAGTAATCACAATTTAGAAATAGGAAG
Organism: Ichthyophis bannanicus; assembly: GCA_033557465.1. Taxonomy (NCBI): domain Eukaryota; kingdom Metazoa; phylum Chordata; class Amphibia; order Gymnophiona; family Ichthyophiidae; genus Ichthyophis; species Ichthyophis bannanicus. The sequence continues at coordinate 967,692,642 of CM066033.1, read as the reverse complement.
ACAATAATTAAACTGGGAATCCCAAAAGCCAAACTTGGAATGTACAACACTGTAGAAATAAAACTATACATTAATTTGCTCTTGTACTAAACAAAGCGCAGATGTTAATGATGCACATTTACCAGAGCTGACATATTCCAATTAATAAATTCAAAATAAAGAGATATTTTTCTACCTTTTGTGCATTTTTTTCAGCTGCAATTGCTCCAGCCACTTTCTTCTGGTTTCTTCGTGTCTTCTGCTAACTCTCCATCGTCTGCTGTCCATTTGTCCTTTCTTCTCTCTTCTAGATTTTTTTCCATTCTCTCTCTACATCTGCTTTAACATACTAATCTTTCTCCTTTTGCTCTTTCCTCATTCCTATTTCATCCACTCAAATTTTACCCCTCCATCCTCAATCCCCACTTACTCTCCCAATACCCGGCCAATTGTAGATTTTTTATCCCTCCCACACAAAATATTTTTCCCTTCTCCATTTTACTCTTCCAGCCCGATCCCATTCTAATCCTCCCCCAACATCAGCTCCCTTCTAGTTCCAGCCTCACCCAGCATCCATTCCCTTCTAGTCCCTGCATCAGCCCATTTCCAGTCCTAGCCATCCATCAGCCCATTTCCAGTCCTAGCAACCCCCCAACCCAATACCAGTCCTAGCCCCCCCCATCACCCCACTTACAGTCCTTAACCCCCCATCACCCCATTTTCAGTCCTTAACCCCCCATCACCCCATTTTCAGTTTAAGCCCCCCCTATAACCCATTACCAGTCCTAACCCCCCATCAGCCCACTTCCAGTCCTAACCCCATCAACCCATTTCCAGTCAGCCCCCCATAGCCCATTGCCAGTCCTACCCCCCCCATCAGCCCATTACCAGTCCTAACCCCATCATCCCACCTCCAGTTTTAACCCCCCAGCCCATTTCCAGTCCTAGCCCCCCATAGCCCATTACCAGACAACCCCCATCAGCCCACAGCCCATTACCAGTCTTAACCCCCCCAAAGCCCATTACCAGTTCTAACCCCCCCCAACAGCCCAGTACCAGTCCTAACCCCATCAGCCCACCTCCAGTCTTAACCCCCCAGCCCATTTCCAGTCCTAGCCCCCCCATAGCCCATTACCAGACAGCCCCCATCAGCCCACAGCCCATTACCAGTCTTAACCCCCCCCAAAGCCCATTGCCAGTTCTAAGCCCCCCCAACAGCCCACAGTCCATTACCAGTCCTAACCCCATCAGCCCACCTCTAGCCTTAACCCCCCCCAGCCCAGCCCAGCCCAGCCCATTTCCAGCCCCAGCCCCCCAATAGCCCATTACCAGCCCTACCCCCCCCAGTCCATTTCCAGCCCCAGCCCCCCCAATAGCCCATTACCAGTCCTCCCCCCCCCCCCCATAGCCCATTACCAGTCCTACACCCCCCCCCGGCCTAAAGTAAAATTTAATTAAAAAAAAAACCTGGTGGCTGCCGCCGCGGGGCCCCCTCTGCTGCCGCGGGGGCCCCGTCTACAAGCTGAAGCCGTCGGGTCGGGTCTCTCTCCCTCCCTCCCTCGCTGCAGGCTGCGAGAGACGCGAAGGGAGAGCGTCTCCTCGCGTCTGTGTTAAGCCCGCAGGGGCTGATGGAAAATCCCATCAGCCCCTGCGGGCTTAACACAGACGCGAGGAGACGCTCTATCTTCGCGTCTCTCGCAGCCTGCAGCGAGGGAGGGAGGGAGGGAGGGACCCGACCCGACGGCTTCAGCTTGTAGACGGGGCCCCCGCGGCAGCAGAGGGGGCCCCGCGGCGGCAGCCACCAGGTTTTTTTTTTAAATTGTGTTTAAAAAAAATTAACTGGTTCTTTTTTTGTGGGCCCCTGCCGGCTGTGGGCCCTACGCCATGGCGTACATGGCGTATAGGTAAATCCGGCCCTGGATAAGACCGGGTATAAATGCAATAGAACATAGGAAGTAATTGAGTCATAGTTGAATTTTACAATCTTAAATTCTAACCTGAACTGCATTTTCCAAAATCTTAAGCTTACAGTGTATCAATAAGCTGTCCTTGAAATGTTATTTCTCCAGGAACAAGCAGGAAGTCAGTCCTCACATATGGGTGACGTCGGCACTGATGGAACCTGCGTGAAGCATTTCCCCAGCTTTCAAAGAAAGTCTTTGGGAATGCCACCACGCATGCGTGATCCCCTTCCTGCCCAAGGGTGCTGTCTTATTCAGTCTCCTTTTTTCCATGGGAGCCCTTCGGACGTGCATCTCGTCCCCGTAAAAAGTTTTTCCAATTATAACTCTGTTAATGCCTTTCCAACCTTCACTGGTCCTCCTGCCATCCCGAGCTCCACCGCTTAGGCTTTTGGTCTCGGGACTTTTTTTTTTTTTTTGCCCTTCTTTTTCTCCCCGTGCTTTGGTGCACTTTTTAACCGCTGGCTGCGTCGAGGATCTAAGGCCTCGCCAGGGTCCTTTTTGCCCTGAAGACCTCCAGTTTCAAAAAATGTGATAGGTGTTCTAAGAACATGTTGCTCACGGACACTCAGGTGCCTGGGAGCTGACCATGATCGGGAGCAATGCTCCCTTTGCTAGAAGATGTCCTCTAAGGCCATCCGGAGTCATAAGCAGAAGCTAGATGATGTCTTTTGTAAGGCAGCCCCAGTATCCCCGCTAGCCTCCCGCTCCACAGTCCCGCAACTCCTGGAGTCCCCTCAGTCCTGAGCGTGAGCGGAAGAAGAAGAAGAAGGCCATGAGGACACTGTCTAAGGCGCCAGACAAGCATGAGTAGTCACGCGCCTGGTCTCTCAGTCCCCCTCAGCAGATCCCAGAGTCAGAGAGGGAGCAGCCCAGAAAGGTACCTCAAACCTATGGCACCCGGTCTCCCGAGGTTCGTCCTGGTGAGGACCTCCTCTCCTCTTCGACACCTGACCTGGTCACCCTGGCATCAGTGTTGCAGGGTCCCACTCCCAAGTGGAAGGCCCAAATGCTGCCTTGGAACACAATGTTTCTGCATTCCTTGCTGCACAGCAGGCGCTGGCGCCAGGCCCCACTGGCACGCGCCTTAAGACCGCAGGGACCTCAACCTCAAAGACTCCCCAGGCCGCCGCAGTGACCCCCGAGAGCCAGAGGCATTGCGAGAGCCCTCAGTGAGGGTCTCGATCTCTGTCCCGGTCCTCGGGCATGAGATCTTTGCGGGTGAACGCCTCTGGCTCTGGGCAGGCTTCGGCCTTGGGAGTCTAGCGCGGGTCAATGACCCTTCTTAGTCTACCTGACCCAGAGTCCTCCACAGACTACTCAGACTGGGAATCCGATGGGGGCACCTCCCCGGAAACCCGGTCCCACCGGGACCTTCCCTCGGATCCCTCTCCATTAACCCAGAGGCGGTGGTCCTCTCCCAAGGACACCTCCTTCTTGGAGTTCATCTGGGATATGGCACGGACCCCAGTAAGCTGGGGATGGCTGTTTCTAAGCGTACGCTGTCCACCTGGGTAGCAGACTGTATTACCTGAGCATACAGCGCAGCCGAGCTTCCGTTGGAGGGTCATGTCACGGCCCATCGGGTCAGGGCCATGGCGGCATCAGTGGCTCATTTCCACTCTGTTCCGCTGGCAGCCATCTGCCGCCACCTAGTCTTCGGGTCAGACTTTTGCAACCCATTACTGCCTGGATAGGGAGTCCCGACGGGACAGTGCTTTCAGCCAGGCTGTGCTCCGTAACCTTTTCGGGGTCTAGGCAACTCCTGTCCTCTGACCCTTCTGTATCAGGCTACCGGAGTGCTACTCTGTTAGATTCCTATTGTGGCTGCTTGCAGCTCTTGTAGAGAGCATATTTTTCAGCTGTGGGTTCTCGGTAGCCTATAGTTGGGGAGTCCCATATGTGAGGACTAACTTCCTGCTTGTTCCTGGAGAAAGCGTAGTTACTCACGTGTAACAGGTGTTCTCCGGGGACAGCGGGAATTGGTCCTCACGACCCTCCCTCCTCCCCTTGGAGTTGCAGTCCTATTATTATTTTTATTCTTTTGCTGTCTTTTAGCTATGTCATTTGAATGTACAAGATGGCACCCTTGGGCGGGAAGGAGACCTCGCATGCGTGATTCAATTCCCAAAGGCTTTCTCTGAAAGCTGGGGATTTGCTCCGCATGAGGGCTCCGTCAGCGCCAACATCACCCATATGTGAGGACTGATTCCTGCTGTCCCCGGAGAACACCTGTTACAGGTGAGTATCTACACGTACTGTCCCTTCCAAAGATCAATGGCGGTTTACAAAGAACAGAACATTTTCATTTTCGTGTAGTAGTGGCTTCCACAGATACTAGTGCATCGATGGGCAAGGGTTGATTTCACCTCAGCTGTTTTTCTCCTGATGTTCCAAAAATAGAAGAAACTCACTGGCTTCAGGAACTGTGCCCACTGAGGCAACTATGTCAGATAATGACGATCATAACTTAAACTTTTCATGTCTAGGGTCTGACCATGATATCTCTAGCTGGGCAGCTTATCAAAATATCACAGCTATGGGTTCTTAAGGTCAGCAAGTGATTTGAAAGACTCCTTGGCTCATCTAAGTGCTTTCTAACTATGGCATCAACTGCATCAACTTTCATGAGCACAGAAACTGACCCAGATACTACGGATAGATTAACATCATTCCTCCTCGTGCTTATGTATCTTTTGAAGATCATTAAAGTAAAACTTCGATGGTATGGTGTCTTGTCTTATCTGAGCCAAGGATTCTGCTGTATTGGTACCAGCATTGAGAAACATCAATGTGGAGCATTTAAGCAAAGATGTGAAGAGCATTGACACTGGTTCCCATCGGTGCACAATGCCAGGAATAGGGAGATCATGGCATCAGCAGTAGTTCCTGTCATAAAATGTACTCGAGTCAGTCTCTAACTCCCGTCAGGGTTAAACCCTTGGACTCCTGAGGGACTTAGCTAACATTATGCAGGCCTTGCCAGCACCCATGCACATAGGTTTCCCAGAAAGAAAAAAAATCTATGGATGCTAGACTTCAAGACACTGAAATCTTACAGTGTCTCTATATCTGGGAATCTAATCAGTCTGAGATACAAAACTAATAAACTAAAACCGTTTATTATTGAATAGGATGAACAATAAATCCAAATGGATTATAATGTACAGCAACAGGCAGGCAAAACAAAAAGCATATCTCCAGGAACAAGCAGGAATGAGTCCTCACATATGGGTTTCGTCGGTACTGACGGAACCTGCGCGGGAACGCTCCCCAGCATCCAATCAGAAAGCTTTTGTGAGCATCCCACAGCGCCTGCGTGCTGCCTTCCCGCCTTTCCCAACTGTCTCTCCTCAGTTCTTCTTTTTCCGCAGAACCAGCAGGTCGTGTTCCTGTCACCGCAGAAGAATTTCTTTATTTTCTTTATTTCTTTTGTATCGCGTCTGCCTTCTTCGACGCTCTACCGGTACCGCCGGTCCTTCTTTTCTTCTTTTTAAAAAAACAAAACAACTATTTCCTTTTCTTTTTACTTCAGGTGCACTTGCGTTTTGGGCCTTAGCCCTAAAAATTCTTTTCTTTAACATGGAAAAGCCTGCCTCAGGGTTTAAGAAGTGCACAAAATGTGGCGGTACCATTTCCGACACCCACGACTGGTGTCTAAAATGTTTAGGTCCTGACCATTCCATCACAGATTGCATGTCCTGTTCTATGATGTCTAAAAGAGGTCAGCAGAACCGAGCTGCCAAGCTCAGTACCCTGTTTCCCTCTGATGCGGCTTCGGTGGCATCGACGTCTTCCAGGGCTGCTTCTTCCTCACATGGATCTCAGGTAACTAAACATAAATCCAGCCAGTCCTCGAAGGGTAGATCTCCTTCTAAGCATTGAGATGCCTCTGGCGTTGCCCTCGAGGATTCTGCACCGGCAAATTTACCCCGGCGGGAGGCTTTGGCCTCCAAAGCATCATCATCGGGGTTCCAGGATGATCTCAATGGCTTGGCCTCGACAGATCACCTGGTGCCATGTTCTGGGGTACCAGTGGCTTCCACCAGTACCGACTTCCGAGCATTGGCGGCGTCGATGGACCAGAGGATTCTGTCCATAGAACGCAGTCTGGCGGCTTTCCTTGTGGCATCGACGCCCCTGGTACCGCAACAGACTACTCCACCGGTACCGGCTCTAGCACCGCCATCAGTACCGATCCCAGTACCGGTGGCATCGACATCGACATTGGTGTCCGCTATGCCGGTACTCTGTCCTCTGAAGCCCTCCGGTACCTATACCCCGGTACCGGTTATTCCCGATACCGATCCCAGTCGATACGGGTATCGGGCTTTGCAAGAGCATCCGGACAGACAATACTTCGATTCCTCTGAAGACTCTGAGGATTCTGAGGCGTCTGTCGATGCAGTGATGCTTCTTCCACAGGAGGAGTCCTCTCCTAAACGAAGGATGTCTCCTCCAGAGGACTTGTCTTTTCAAGACTTCATCAGGGAGGTGACTTGGGGCCTATCCATCATGGTGGCCCCTGAGACAGAACCCAGAGCCAAGGAGTTAGATATTTTACAATATCCTAAAACTCCTGAGGAGGCAGCTACCTTGCCTGTTCATGAGATTTTGTATGATCTCATGTTGAGGATGTGGGAAACACCTTATCTCCAGGAACAAGCAGGAATGAGTCTTCACATATGGGTACGTCGGTACCGACGGAGCCTGCGCGGGAACGCTCCCCAGCGTCCAATCAGAAAGCTTTTGGGAGCATCCCTCAGCGCCTGCGTGCTGCCTTCCCGCCTTTCCAACTGTCTCTCCTCAGTTGAGTTTTTCCGCGGAGCCGGCAGGACGTCCTCCTGTCACCGCAGAAATTTTTTTCTTTAAATTCTTGTTTTCCTGTGGTCGCGGCTGTCTCCCCAACTCCACCGGTATCGCCGGTGTGTTTTTCTTTTCTTTTTATTTAATCCAGGGAATTTTTTTCCCTCAGTTTCAGTTTTAAACTTTGGGCCTTCAGGCCTCTCCATTATGGAGCCGCCTCCTTCTTTTCCTAAGAAGTGCCTTAACTGTGGCAGTGCAGTATTGTTTTTAGACTCCAAGTCATGGTGTCTAAACTGTTTGGGTCCTGACCATCCAGAGCCATTAGGCTACCATATTATGAGAAGAGATTTCCCTTTTCGAGTTTTCCTCGATACCGAGTTCCCTTCCAATGGCAGGGCACCGACCATTTCTCCTTCTCTACAGGATCAGGTAACCCACAAACAGTCTGTTCAGACTAGCCAATCCTTGAGTGGTAGGTCTCATGCACAGCATGATGACGGCTCCGGCCTTGCCCTCAAGGATCCTTTGGCTTCAAAACCCTGGCGGGAGTCTTCGGTCTCCAAAGCCTTTCAGGGTTTCAGGTTGTTCCTGAGGCTCACCCCTCACAGAACATACCTGAGCCATGCTCGGTGGTGGCATCCGCTTCGAGCGGTACCGATACCCCAGCATCGGCACTGGTGTTGAGTGATCCACTCTTCACCAGGGATCGTCATCTGGTTTTCTCGGTACCTTCGGGACCGCTCGATACATCCCAGATTGACTTTCCAGTATCGGTATTGTAGCTTCTGGTTCTCACAAGCAGTTGCCCAAATATCACCAATCAAAGAATTACTTAGACGGCAGTTGCTACAAGAACTTTTATTTCAGCATAACAGCAAAATAATATTGTCATGCAGAACAGCAAAAGCCTGTCTAGAAATGGCAGACAGTACTTTCTCTCTCTCTCTCTGAAGGGGGAGAAAACACTGCCCACCCGATCCTCCAAAATGGCTGGTTTATATACATTTCTCCCTGTCTCAAATGTCTGCTTCAAATTAGTTTCAGTGAATCCATCATAACCTCTCAGGGTCCTGCAACACCTTTCCCCAGGGGAGAAATCCTTTTACATTTATACATCTGGACCTGCTTTTAGGTCTGCTCATCTATGCATGGCCTGTGACCTTTATACATCTGGATCTGCTTTTAGGTCTGCTCATCTATGCATGGCCAGTGACCTCTGCCCCTTCCTGTATTTTTCCTTCTTCTTGGCACTAATTGAAACTGTGCAGGGCAAGAGAGTGCTTTTGCTCATTAGTTTGAATTTGTTGAATTCCTATCTTGGCCTGTACTTTATTTTGCTAGGCCTCAATATTCTGCATACTCCTATCCAGAATATGATTACCCAGAATCCTCCATAGCAGGCCACATCTATTATCTTATGGCAAGCATATACTCTCATATAGATATTGTCTTCTTGTCTTCTCTGCCAATCATAGTTTCACCAGGCAAGGGTGCAGTCATATAAAGCCAATATATAAGCAGACCTAACTCAAATTTCCCAACAGTATCACCAATGCTACCACCGATGTCGATACCTTCCAGACATGCATCGATAGACTCGCTTCCTTCGATGCCGAGTCTGGAATCGATTTCCAGTCTGAAAGACTGGGTACCGACACGTCTCGGATCCGATGCTCACCGATTCCGGATGCTCGGTACCGAGGGTAGTTACCAGAGGCTTTCGGTTTCCTCGGTACCACTGGAGCAGCCTCCGATGACTGCTTCAATGTCGGTATCGTCTTCGATTCCGGCACAGCTGCCAGTATCGGTATCGGTGCCGATACCTGCAGTAGCATCGGGGTCAGCTCCTTCCATGCTGCTTTCACCAGAGTCGCTCCTTTCTATTTCTAGTTTGGAGTCGATACCTGGCATGGACAATGCAGTACTGACTGTCTCACGTCATGACCTACAGTACCAGCATCCATCCCTTAGGGATCCTTTTCTGCACCGGGCGAGATCTTCTATTCCTTCATTCTCAAGTGCCTACTCCGGTGCCCAGGCCAGTTCTTCAGATCTAGCCTGTCCAGGGATGGCTTCTGTTGGAGATCCTTCTTTTCAGAATTTTCTCCTGGACATAGCAACATCCCTTGCTATTCCTACCCCTGGCTATGATCCTGCTCAAAGCTCTCTTTGTTCTGGAGAAAAGGAAAATATAATGCTTCCTTTACATCATTCCTTGCAGGATCTTCTTCTACGAATGTGGGAAGCACCTTTAAGGGTTTCCTCACCTTCTAGAGCAACTGATCTTCTATATCAGGTGCCCCCCTCTCCAGGGTTTCAAAAGACTCAACTTCCCCATCATTCCATTGTAGTGGAATCAGCAATGAGGAAGGTAAAAAGCAAGAAGAAGCATTCTTCTTACCCGCCAGGTCATGAATCTAGAAGACTGGATGCCTTTGGACGTCAAACCTTCCAAACATCTATGCTGGCAACAAGGATTCTCTCATATATTTTTTATATGAGTCTATCCCTTCAGGAAGTCACAAAGAAATTATCTCTTTTGACTCCTTTTCTATCAGAGCCCAAGGCTGCAGACTATTCCTTACTACTTAGTCATAGCCAAAATATCTCTTGGTTTCTTTCTCGTGCTTCCCTAGACTCTTTTGAGTCTGTTAGCAGAACCTCTGCTATAGCCATAGGGGCACGACGTAGAGCCTGGCTCCAAGCTTCAGACTTGAACAAATGGGCACAACAAAGACTGGGTAATACTCCTTGCACTGGAGAAAATCTCTTCAATAAGGAGACTTTACATCAGGTTGCTCAGTGCTCCACTGACTTCCCTGTTTCTGAAGGCAATCCTAAGCCTTCTCCTTCCCCAGTAGGTAGGAAATGCCCTACCAAACCTTCTTTCCCTAGGAGAAAGAGGTTTTACTCTTCTCCTGCCCATCATTCAGATGTTCCCAAGCATGGGAAGCCTCGTCCTGGTCTGAAGAATCCAAACTCTAGCCAGGCTGAATAAACACAGCAACCATGGGGTTCTAATTAATCTCTTTATAACCTACAGTTATCATCTTTTCAATAGAAGTTTTTCACTGTTTTTTCATTCAAAACTCCACACAGGGATTCCTGTTCTCAGGACATCCTTTTGCTCTTCGGTATGCTGAGCTGTCAGGCTATTCATGTCTATGGGTCACAGGGTTTTCCTCTTTTTCCTGACAAGAACAGAGGTTTAACAACTATCACATGATAGTTTTTCTGTACCAACATGAATTTTTCCCTTCCGGGGACTTACCATATGGTAAGCCATTTTTTCAGCTCTTGTATCTCTACCCTCTCCTCCAGGTTTTTCCCCTGTAAGAGGGGTACCATACCACTGAAAGACTTCTTGTCTTTCTTTCCACTGTGGAGTTTTTCTCTGGGGTGAACTCCCTTCTTTTATCTGGGCAGCTCATCAGACAGGGACAAGATTCTCCCCTTCTTCAGTCTGTTCTCTCTGTTTAACACAGAAAGATTCTCTCTGCTGTCCTATTCAGTAGCTGCCCATGCAGGAGTTCCAGTGATTTGACTACTGGTACTTTTCCACAAGTTCCAGTCTTGTCTTCCACCACTTTTCGGTCTGGCCTTAGTAGTGATTCCAAGACAGTACTTACATCTTTCTTGGGAAATACTTATCACTACAGGCTTCTAACACTACCTTCTATCCTTGCCACTCCAATCCTTTGGGTTTGGCAGCATAGTTTACTTGGCTGCTGGTTTTTTCCATCAGCCAGTTCTATCTCCCAATTCTCCTGCATAATGCTCTCTGCAATCCTACAGAGAATCTTTCCACTATGGGCCCTTGCGAGAGAGCATGGAGTTTTTTCTCTAATCACTATCCATCATGGTCAAAAAAGGCTTCCTCAGTCATCCCCCATGACTGTGAGGGTTCTTGACTCCCTACTATCTCCTTTTCGTACAAAGAATATAAGCCTTCTCCGCGTGTAGGTCTAAAGAGTTATCCATCTCCTACAAGGAATATGCTCTTTTTTCCTTACAGCTTATCCTCATGGTATCCTAATCCTCCATGGACAGCACATATTTAACTAATAACGCATGATACCCCTTTCTGTCCCTCCAGTGGGTCAACCTGGTATCTCATCCTATGCGTTTTCTGTCCATTTACCATGTGAGAGTTCTACAGGACTCAGGACTTGCTGTTTACAGACTGATATTATCCTCTGTAATTCACGCAACCATCCTGGTTATTTCACTGGATAGCATTCCTGCGCCATCTTAGCCAGGGGGAATAGATTCTCTATATCTCTTATCAAGTAGGTTCCACCTTCTTGTTATTAGATGAATCTTTCTCCTTCACATCTCCAATGTGAATGTTCTTATGAGCATATCTTTATCTGCTTAGTTGCAGACATTTATCTTAGACATATATATTCATGTATGTATATATCTGTATATAGTTCTCTATAGATATATATGTCTGTAAGCTGCGTGTGCATATGTTATGCCCCTCCAGATCTCACTATAGACATATATATATATATACCCCTATATATATATATATATATATATATATATATATATATATATATATATATACACACACATACACATATATAGGGATATATATATCTATCTATCTATCTGTCGAAATGCTTCCCTATAGGTAGATATGTATTTACATACTTATCTCTCTCACTGTCTATGCTTATAAAGGCTTTTACCTTACTATAGGTTCCAGACAGTGGGCTTGCATATGTTCATACTGTCCCTCAGTATGTCTAGGGTATTATGCACACAACCACTACTGTGGTACTGACAGCTCTTACTTTAACCCTAGATTTAGGTATCCCTGAAGCTCCATGCTTCAATATCTTTCCCATCTCTCACCAGTTAGGAAAGACAGGGTGAATCTTCAGTAGATCTGAGGTTTCAACCCTTCAGACATCTGTCCTCCTTGGGAATACGGTTTTTCCCATACCCCTTCTTCCCTCCAGGACTGGGCTAGTTCATCCAAATCAGTCAGTCTTCCTCTTTTGCTGCTAAATGTTAGTAACTCTGTAGCCAAAAGAATTCCCAGCTTTTTCCATAAAGCTTCCACTAAAGACCTGCCGTTTTTTCTACTACCCCAGTTGACACCTGGGTCACCTGTCAATTCCAGATTGGGACCTTCACCTTCCCTTCAGTGAGGTCACCTTGAAGATTCCTCTACTGGACCTCCAGTAGACTACATCAGCCTCTCTACTTCCTGCAACCCAGTAGGTGAGGTCCATATTGTGATTGTTCATTTCAATATTTTTCATGATAATTATCATACATGCAAGGACTCCTTACCTGTAGTCCTTAGGTTAGCTGTTTTTCCACAGCTCCTCTCTTTTCAACTCCTACCCTCCATCCTCAGGATGCCTGGCCATATGAGGTGTAGCATGTTCCAATCCTCACCATGCTAGGGCTCCAGGCATCTTAGCTTGGGAGTACCCATATGTGAAGACTCATTCCTGCTTGTTCCTGGAGATAGCACAGTTACTTACCTGTAACAGGTGATCTCTGGGAACAGCAGGAATAAGTCTTCACAACCCACCCACCTCCCCTAGGAGTTGTATCTCTCTATCTTCCTTTCCTCTTTCTCTCTCTTTGTCTCAGCTATAAAACTCAACTGAGGAGAGACAGTTGGAAAGGCGGGAAGGCAGCACGCAGGCGCTGAGGGATGCTCCCAAAAGCTTTCTGATTGGACGCTGGGGAGCGTTCCCGCGCAGGCTCCGTCGGTACCAACGTACCCATATGTGAAGACTTATTCCTGCTGTTCCCAGAGATCACCTGTTACAGGTAAGTAACTGTGCTTTACCACCTCTCCTCATTCTCGCAGGTTAGATACCATGTATCGTGTCCCTCCTTATCCTGGTTTCCATAAAACTCAGCTTCCTCACCACTCTATTGTGGTTGAGTCTGCTATGAGAAAGATTAGAAGTGCCAAAAGACATGCCTCTAATCCTCCAGGACATGAATGTAGAACCCTGGATGCTTTTGGACGTAGAGTCTTCCAAGCTTCCATGCTTGCTGCGAGAATTAATTCCTATAGTCTTTACATGGAAATGTTCTTAAAAGAAGTCACTGATCATTTACAGACTTTAAGTCCTTTCATTTCTGAAGATAAAAGACAGGACTTTCTCACTTGGCTCAAACATGCCCAAGATATCTCCAAATTCTCCAAACGTGCAGCTTTCGACTCCTTTGAATGTGTAAGCAGAACCTTGGCTATTGCCATAGGTGCACGTAGAATTGCTTGGCTTCAAGCATCTGATTTTGAGATCCGGGTACAAGATGAATTGGGAAATATCCCTTGTACAGGTGAAAACCTGTTTGGTAAAGATTGGCAAGCAAAGGCCAATCAGATAGATGCTGAAAATTCTGCCTTGGATAGACTATCCAAGTCTACAGCTTGGACTATCCAAGTCTACTGCATTGTCTACGCAACCTCTTTGATTATGACACCATATAGTAAGTATTGTACATAGTTTACCCCGGTTATCCAAGTTGTGTTTCCCTGTTATCTGTAAACTCATACATGTTAACTGTATTGAGCATTTTGTTCCATGTAAACCGCGCTGATGCTGAATAGTGCGGTATATAAGGGAATGTAAATAAATAAATAAATAAATAAATAAATACAGCTGCTCCTGTTAAGAAAAGGTTGTTCAAGAAAGCACCTTTTTCTAAAAAGGGAAGATTTTATCCTGCTTATAGTCAGCGGGCATCTTCTGCAGCTCAGTTCCCTACCAAACGTCAGCAATCATCCAAATAGAACAAAGCAAAGGCTGCTAGGCCTCCACCGGCCCAGCAACCTCAATACTGGGCTTGATGGACCTTGGTCTGCCCCAGTATGGCATATCTTATGTTCTTATGTTCTCAACCCCCTCAGGGCCTTTGACTTTTCGCTAGAGGACTTAGCCTTCCTAGCTCTGGAAGGACCAGAGCCCTCCACCATTCCAGGAAGGTTATGTCATTTTGCTCCCAGGTGGGGACAAATTACAGCAGAGCGTTGGACACTCTCCATCATAAAAGAGGGGTACAGACTTCATTTTTCAAGCTTGCCCCCTCACACAAGAGTGAACCAGTTCAATTCTCCGACCGACCTCCCTCAACCTGTTGGGTCAGGAGATTGCCACCCTTCTCGCTCAGGGGGCAATAGAGGAAATGCCTCTTCAACAACAGGGCACAGGGTTCTACTCCCCCTATTTTCTCATTCCAAAGAAAACAGTGGGCTACAGACCCATTTTAGACCTCAGAGAATTGAACAAATTCCTAGTCAAGGAAAAATTCAAGATGATTTCTCTGGGAACTCTGCTACCATACCTTCAGAGTCAGGATTGGCTTTGTTCTCTAGATCTCAAGGATGCATACACCCATGTTCTCATCCATCCAACTCAGAGAAGGTTCCTTTTTCAAGACAGAGTGCTCCCTTTTGGTCTGGCCTCTGCACCAAGAGTGTTCATGAAATGCATGGCAGTGGTAGCTGCATTTCTGCGCACTCTGGGAATATTCGTCTTCCCTTATTTGGACGACTGGCTCATTCGAGCTCCCACTCAGTCAGAGGCCAAGAGTTCTCTATCCTGCACTATGCGTATCCTTCTGTATTTAGGGCTGATAATAAACATCCCAAAATCCAATTTAACCCCTACTCAGTCCCTGAAGTTTATAGGGGCATTTCTGGATACCACAAGGGCAAGGGCCTATCTCCCCCAGGCCCGTTGCCTTCGCTTGGTGCAGTTAGCTTCTCAAGCTGAGTTAAAGGCCCATTTAACTGCTCAAGAAATGTTACATTTACTAGGCCACATAGCATCCACCGTGCATGTGGTACCATATGCTCGCCTTCACATGAGGGCAGCTCAGTGGACTTTATCCACCCAATGGACCCAGGCATTAGACTGCCTGTCAGACAAAATAGCAAACACAAGTCGCCTCATTTTGGCCCTCCAGTGGTGGAAGTCCCCTCAAAACCTGTTGATGGGGTCCCCCTTTCAGCAGTCTCTACCCCAGGCAACTCTCACAACAGATGCTTCTCCAATGGGGTGGGGAGCTCATCTGCAAGACCTCTCCACCCAGGGCATCTGGTCTCCACAGGAGAGTTGTCTACATATCAATCTCTTGGAGCTCAGAGCAATCTTTCTTGCTCTGCGGGTGTTCCACACCCTGCTCAGCTACAAGACAGTCCTTATCCACACGGACAAACAGGTACCCATGTTCTACGTGAACAAGCAAGGCGGAACAGGCTCTCTGTCGCTTTGCAATGAAGCTTTGCGACTGTGGGCCCTCGCCGGAGAGCATCAAATTTATCTTCTGGCAGTTTATCTTCCAGATGTTCAAAACTCTTGGGCAGACAGACTCAGTCGAGTTCTGCTTCCACACGAGTGGTCCCTACATGTGGACCAGGTGGCCAGGATTTTTCAGATTTGGGGAACCCCGGACATAGACCTCTTTGCAAGTCCGTGGAATGCCAAACTTTCCCGGTTCTGTTCCAGAACTCTGGCTCAGGGAGCTCAGGCAAGGGATGCTTTCCTCCTTCACTGGGGTCAAGACTTCCTGTATGCCTTTCCACCCATTCCCCTAATTCCCAAAACCCTGTTCAAGCTTCAGAGAGACAGAGGCCACATGATTCTCATAGCTCCACATTGGCCACGGCAGGTGTGGTACCCTCTGCTTCTACATCTCTCTCAAGCTCCCTCCCTGGAGTTAGGGTCTGCTCCAGATCTCCTATCTCAGGAGGACGGAAAGTTATGGCATCCCAATCCCCAGTCTCTGCATCTCAGGGCTTGGTTGCTGAAGGCCTAGATCTCCAAGATCTTCATCTTTTTCAACAGGTGAAAGATGTTCTTTATGCTTCCAGAAAACCTTCCACTAGACGTTTTTATGCTTTCAAGTGGAAGAGGTTTACTATTTGGTGTTCTGAGAAGGGTCTTAACCACCTTGCCATACCTCTGGAATCTTTGCTGGAGTATCTCCTCCATTTGTCTAATGCAGGCCTTAAGACAAATTCAGTAAGGGTCCATTTGAGTGCTATTGCAACTTCCCTTAAGCCTCTAAATGGACAACCTATTTCCTCTCATCCTCTTGTAGTAAGGTTTATGAGAGGCCTCCTTTTAACAAAGCCTCCCATTAGACCACCTCTGGTGGCATGGGACTTGAACCTGGTTCTTGGTCAGCTCATGAAGCTGCCTTTTGAACCTTTGGCTACCACCTCCTTGAAATACCTTTCTTGGAAGGTTATCTTTCTCATTGCAATCACATCAGCACGTCGTATTAGTGAATTGCAAACACTCATAGCTAATCTACCTTATACAAGGTTCCATCATGATAAGGTAGTCCTTAGGACTCATCCACACTTTATGCCTAAGGTGGTCTCGCCTTTTCACCTCAACCAGGAGGTCTACCTACCTGTCTTTTTTCCAGGACCTCATGCATCAGGTGCAGAGAGGAATCTTCACACCCTGAACTGTAAAGAACTCTGGCTTTTTACTTACAGAGGACACAGCAACATAGAAAGTCCTCTCAGCTCTTTGTTGCCTTTGATCCTTCTCATTTGGGACTACCAGTCTCCAAGAGAACACTATCTAGCTGGATTGCCCAGTGTATTTCTTTCACCTATCAGAGTAAGAACCTTTCTGTGGAGGGCCATGTCACAGCTCACAATGTGAGAGCCATGGCAGCCTCGATGGCTCATCTGAACTCTGTGTCTATTGACGACATCTGTCGAGCAGCCACTTGGGCCTCTGTTCATACCTTCACAGCCCATTACTGCTTGGACAAGGACTCCTGCCGGGATGCCTTGTTTGGTCAGGCTGTTCTCAAACACCTGTTCCATACCTAATCAACTCCTACCCACCATCCCTGGTAGGATGCCAGAGATCCATGAGGGGAACTGCAGCCCTTCTTAGGGACACACAGCTTCTGGGGTCTCTCCCTGGCATCTAAAGCTAGGGGGTCCCCATATGTGAGGACTCATTCCTGCTTGTTCCTGGAGATAGCACAGTTACTTACCTGTAACAGGTGATCTCTGGGAACAGCAGGAATAAGTCTTCACAACC
Source organism: Ichthyophis bannanicus (assembly GCA_033557465.1). Classification (NCBI taxonomy): domain Eukaryota; kingdom Metazoa; phylum Chordata; class Amphibia; order Gymnophiona; family Ichthyophiidae; genus Ichthyophis; species Ichthyophis bannanicus. Next base: position 967,675,841 of record CM066033.1, on the reverse strand, counting down.
CACCCACCTCCCCTAGGAGTTGTATCTCTCTATCTATTTTTCCTTTCCCTCTCGCTCTCTCTCTTTGTCTCAGCTTTAAAACTCAACTGAGGAGAGACAGTTGGGAAAGGCGGGAAGGCAGCATGCAGGCGCCGTGGGATGCTCCCAAAAGCTTTCTGATTGGACGCTGGGGAGCGTTCCTGCGCAGGCTCCGTCGGTACCGACGAAACCCATATGTGAAGACTTATTCCTGCTGTTCCCAGAGATCACCTGTTACAGGTAAGTAACTGTGCTTTACCACTAAACAACTAATATTTTATGTTGACCTGTCCCCAGGATTTGATTTTGTGACTTTTTGTAAGCTCTCTTCTCCTGGGCTGTTTGAGGGACACATTCTGAGCACTGTTTTATCATCCTAACAGATTTATTTCTGTCAGCTCCTACCTGCTTTTATTTCAGCTAGGAAGCAGTGGTGATATCGGTCAGTTTCTCCCTTAAGTTCTCAGCAGCAACTAATTTTTTTTTGGCCTGCCAATTTATTCTTCACCCAGCAAACTGAAAGTGTTGTCTCAGAAGCTCAAGCGTTATTCCCGTTAGTTCCATCAGCTCAACATGTATAAGAAAATGGGCTGTTTTTATCTGTCAAATGGCAGATGAAATTGAATGTGAAGAAGTGCAAAATGATGCATGTGGAGAAGAACTATTCAAACTTATAGCTACACACAATACAAGGTTCCATGTTTAGAATCATCACCCAGGAAAAGAATCTAGACAACATTGTGGATAATAGGTTGAAATCCTATATTTAGTGTACAGTGGTGGTCAGGAAAGCTAATATAATGATCAGTGTCACGAGGTAACGCCAGCAGAGCCCATAAATGTAAGGGAAAGTGAGCAAAACAGCAGGGAAAATGACAGCTCAGCTTCACAAATGGGAAAGGGTTGCCAAGAGCAACGGTGTAAAACACACTCACAAGGTGTTAGGGAACGCCCGAGCAGAGACGGAGCTCAAAGCTCATTAGAGAATAGAGAGCACCTGCAGGGAGGCGGAGCCCAGGCTAACACCAAGTGCAATATATTGAGGACTCACTCACCAACAGATAGAACACGGCAGGGAGTGAGAACACGAGAGAGAACACGAGAGAGAGCTCAGGAAGGAACTCATGAGAGAGCTGTGAGGACAGAGCCAAGGAGAAGCTCCAAGGAGTCAGAGGTTGGTGACTTGCAAAGAAGCTGTGGGGAACAGCAATGCATATCCTCCCAGTATCCTACGGAGTATTGCAGTGAGGCAATAAAGAAGGGCAGTCCTACAGCTAAGCTTACAAGCTATAAACAATTTGACGCCAGGAAAGCAGAGGGGGAAAGTTCTTACCCTGAGGCACATTGGCTGGAGTTAGAAAAACGCCGTGAGAGAAGGGGAACAGAACAGAGCTACACACGTCATAGAAAGCAGGAAGCATTAGGATCTAGAGAGAGACGTATTCTCCCTAGTGGAAGGGATTTAAAACACCCAGACTTCCTCTGCACATACGAAGAGCTATGTAGAGCTCAGGACTCTAAATACAAACATTACGGTGATTTCCCACAAGCCACTAGGATAGTGGAAGAAGAGAATCTGTTCACTCCTCGGCAGAGACAGTTTAACTTAAAGGGCATTTTGGAGCCAGAAGTTCTGTCTGACGAGGGAGAAATGCAAGTGGAATTTCCTGAAGATATTTCAGAAGGTATAGAAATGGACTGTACTTACACTTTGTCAGATTGTATAAATTCTCTATGCTACAGCAGCAAGAAGTGCTGATTGAAGAAACAGCTGCAAGTTTACACGTGAGTGGAAAGAACTGTTTCTGTTACTTTTGTGCTGTTTAATTAATGCTGAAGGAAGCTTATTTTTGTTCCAGTATTTTCCTTTGATTGTTACCAGACGTATGGTCTATATTTCTTTTGTTCCATGGTTTTGAATCCGCCCCGGACGGGGAATAAAACCCAAGTTAAACCTTACCCTCTGCCTCAACTACAATTATTGGTACAAGGTACAAACTACGGGAACCAGAAGGCTTTGCTATTGCCTTCCCGGGGACGTAACTGCCAGTAAAATACTGTCCCATCAAGCTGTCCAAGCACTCCTTAGCCTCTGGGCCAGCTAGTGGGTCACATGAGGAATTATAAGAAAAGGAATAGCGAATTAAACAGAGTATAATAATGCCTCTTTATCTATCCATGGTGTGACAGCACCTTGAGTACTGTGTGCAATTCTGGTTGCTTCATCTCATAAAAGATATAGCGGAATTATAAAAGATACAGAGAAGTGTGACCAAAATGATAAAGGGGATGGAACAACTCTCCTGTGAAGAAAAGCTAAAGAGGTTAGGGCTCTTCAGCTTGGAGAAGAGATGGCTGAGGAGATATATGATAGCGGTCTATAAAATTCTGAGTGGTGCAGAATGGGTAAACACAAATCTATTGTTTACTCATTCAAAAAGTACGAAACCTAGGGGCTATGTCATAAACTTACAAGTAGTACATTTTAAAACAAATAGAAGAACATGTTTTTTCTCAATGCATAATTGAACTTGAAACTTTATAAGCAAACAATTTGACATGCAAGCTTCCTTGTGGCATTCTTCATATCACTTCCTAAGCCAGGGGTTCCCAAACCTGTCCTGGGGCTTCCCCAGCCAGTCAGGTTTCTGGATATCCACACTGAATATGCATGACAGAGATTTGCATACAGTGGAGGCAGTGCATGCAAATCTCTAATGCGCATATTCATTGTGGATATCCTAAAAACACGACTGGCTGAGAGGCAGGTTTGGGAGCGATTTACAGTGTAACTTAAACTTGGTAATGTACATTCCAGTTCATACTGCTAGACCAGTCCAGACAAACGGGTTATGCACCCCTGCCAGCAGATCTTGGAGACAGAGAATTCTACCAGAGCTCTGATAGGCTGGAGCCTGGTGATATAATCCTACCCCTAGGGGTCTCCCTCAGTTTTTCTCTGTCTCCAGCAGATCTGGATGCTTTTTTTTTTTTGCTCCTTCAAAAAAATTTAAGATGCTTTATTTCTTTGTGATTTCTCTGGGAGAGATTATACCCTGTAGTTGCCAGTGTACTTATCTGGGCACCAGGATGAATTCCAGCTGAGCTCCTGTGTCCTGCAGGTCACAGTAGAGATCGCTGATGTGCAGACTTCCCAGCACTAGTCAAGAAGACTATTTAGCTGGATGGTAAGCCTCCTAAAATCCAGTCCCTGGGGCTGATTTTAGTGGTGAGGCAGCTGGCAGTGCTCTCAGCAGCGGTCCGTGGCTTCTCTGCACTTTCGGTACTGTGAGTACAAAACCTGTCTTTCTCCCACTGCTGTCTGCAACTCTGTGTTGACTGGATTTATTTTTCTTGATTTTTCAGCGATTTTAGGCATTTCTCTCATGCCTGCAACCCCCCCCCCCCCACCTTGTCATTTGACTTTTTAAGTTAATTCCTTAGCTTTTGGGGGTTTTAATTCACTCTTTTTGAGGTTTATTTTTGCCGGCGGCCATTTTGAATAGCTAATGAACCCTGGTTTTTGGCGGGAAGCCAGATTCCTTCTCTCTGCTGGCTTCTAGCACCAAAAAAATTGCTGTTTAAATTTTTCCACAACACTTGCTAGCTGTGAGTTGTGTGGGGGTTCCTTTTTTCTCTGCCTATGTATTAACATAATGAATAAAAAGTACGGAAGGCATGATTAGAGAACCGGATGCAATTCAGAGCCACAGTACAATGCTAAGACACTGACCACTGGTGCAGGGCTCATGGGTTCCATCCCCCACTGTGCCCAACAAAGAAGGCTGGCTGAGGCATTGCATAGTGTGGGGAATATTGTTAAATGCCTGTTCCTCCGTGGCAGAGTTATTTTTTTTTTAGTTCTCCCTATGCCTTATTCAGGTCTACGCTGCATAGGCTGTCAGACACACAGGGACCTCAGAAATCAACTGTGCTCTTCCCCCAGCATCTTGATTTCCCAGATAAACTTGGGAACTCCTGAGCCTGGCTTCAGTGGAGCTCTCCATTGGCTTTACGCTGCGCTGAGTCTTTGCCACGGACATCCCCAGGAAGTTCAGGTATCAATTCCTGAAAGGAAACTGAGTAGCCTGTTTTTTTTTTCTTACTTGCCTCAGCTACTGCTCCCGGACCGGCTGCCTCTGAGTTTTGAAGTTCCTACTTTAAAATTTTTAATCCACAAACTGCAGCCGGGTTACTTTGTACGTCTTACTGGAATATTGTACCTGTCTTTTTCAATATACCATTTGATTGGAATTTTAAGTCAGTGTTTTGGATCCTGACTGTTTTGGGCTCTACCTAATTAAACATACTCACTGTCATCTTCCGTACGGCTGGGTTTGAGCTTCTACATCCCTCCCCAGAAACACCTTTCAGCCCCTACCATGGAGGTCTGAGTGGCTGCGGAGGAATCAAACTCTAATTTCCCTACTTTCAGTCACTGTAATTGCCTTACCCTGACTTTGAAAGTTTCTCTGTACCAGCACAGTGAATGACTGACAGTTTCCTTCTCAGCTCAGTGAATACCTGACAGTTTTTCTGTGCCAGCGGCCATTTTGTTTTTCTCTTCAGTGTTTCTTTTTGGAGGGAACAGCTCTAGACAGCAGTTTCCACACATTTAAACATGCTGTGGAGGCACGGAGAGTTTCAAAATCCTTTTCTTTGAAGAGTCTTCGGTTTCCCTGAGCCTACCTTGATTTTTGTTTTAAATGCTAAAAAAAAAAAAAAGGGAAAAAGAGGAAAGGTGGTTTAAGTCTCTACAATGCTTGTTTCTCTGGCTGTATTAGGCCCATGATGGAATCCGCGGATTTCCGCACCATCTTCCAGGCACTAGTTACACCGCACTTCGACTATGCCAACATAGTTCTGCATGGCCTTCCAAAGAGCTCCCTCAAACCATTACAGCTAGCCATGAATGCGGCAGCCCGTGTGCTCTACGGAACCTCAAGGGTCGACCACATCTCCCCCATTCTAAAGGAACTACACTGGCTTCCCATAAGCAGTAGAATCCTTTACAAAACCCTCCTCATAACCTTCAAGGCCTTCAACATGATAGCTCCTCCATCCATTTCCGACCTCATAGCGCATTCTCCAGACAACCGATCCAGGAGATCCCAGGCCACCAACATGCTACTTATACCAATTGAATCCACAAAACTCAACCAGATCACCACCAATAGGGCCTTCAGGAACTATGCCCCCGTATGCTGGAACAAACTCCCCTCACACATTAGAGCTATTAGAGACCTTACTCAATTTAGAAGAACCCTCAAACATCACCTTTTTATCTTACATTACACCCACCCTGATACCCCATTATCTCCCCCACCCCCACTATATCATACAGCCACCACCTGACGTAAAACACTGCAATCATACCTAATATGTAATACAACCAATTTGTACATAGTTTCCTAAGTTTGCTACAAGCTTGAATGTAAATAGTTCCCCAAGTTCTCCTCCATGTTAACTCCCCGTTTCATGTAAACGACGGCCAATCTCTGGTCAAGTGTTCTATTGTTTTGATGTAAACCGCTCTGATGACAAATAGCGCGGTATATAAGAAATGTTAAATAAATAAATAAATAAATGTAATAAGTAATCAGCCGAATGGGGAATTAATAGATTGCTTGTGTTCCACCTGCACGCTGCATCCCGGAGACTCTTTCCCCATTCCCACTGCGCTGCTAGATGGGTTCATCAGCACCTTATCTCCTCCCTCCTCAGAGACCCTGCTGCAGGATCTTCCTGCAGGAAACGATTCAGTCAGCTCCCATGTCGCTTCCACAGCCGCTGGAGGCCACAGCAGCCTTGACTGACAGTGCCTTCCTCACACTCTTCCAACTGGCATGATGCCTGTGACTTTTGGAGTCTTTTGGAATATCTCCTACACCTGCCCAGTAGCAGGCAAGCATATGGCGTGGTCTCGCAAGTGGTCCCATAAGTCCTCAGACCTTAGAGCAGTACGTCCTCCTTGGAGCGTTGCATGTGCCTTGCGGGGTACTATGGATATTCAAGAAGACTTTAAATCTTCGGAGGTCAGCCCTGACTCGTTGGAGTACGGAGATGGGGAATATTCTCCGTCTGTTTTCTTTGCTGACGGTTCTCAGCCTTTTTCGGAAAGAGGAGTTGCCGGCTCTAATCACACAGGTGATGGAGTCGCTCCCCCTAGCCGACACGCCTGATCCTCCGGATTCTCAAATCCAGTTGCAGCCGGATCCCATTTTCCAGGGCATTCGTACGGCACGCGGTATTGGTCAGTTATACCCTTGGTCTCCCTTTCACTTGGACCGTTGGCTGACATGCCCGACAGTTGATGCATTCTGACCAGGGTCATCAGGCATACCACACTTCCGGTTGAGGGCGGAGTGGCGCTCCGCGACCAGCAAGACCTAAAGAGTTGGGAGACTGCTGAAGACGGGTTTTCCTTCGCCCGCTATTTCCTTCTTGCAGGGGTGTGCAGAGGTCTAGCAGCTCGGGCCTCCCTTCGCTGGATTCAGCAGCTTCCAGGTGTTCCCGAGTTGGTTCATTTCGAATCCATCGCTGCATTCCGGGCAGAGGCATTCTGTGATCTCTTGCGGCTCAGCTCGCTTCCTAGCACCGGTGTCGGTAGCTCGGAGATGGCTCAGCCTGCGGCTATGGGCAGCGGATGTTGCTTCATTTACAGGCTCCAGCGTTTAGATGCCGTTCGTCCCGGTCCACCGTTGGAAGGAGGACTGGGCCGTTACTCTGTCTATTTTGGGATGCTTCAGGTCCTGGATTTTCTAGGGGCTGGGTGCGACACTCGTCAGGGGCGGATATTTCTACCTCAGGAACGTTTTCAGAAGATCTCTCTTCAGCTCCGCCGCTGCTTGGATCAAGCGGCACCTCGGCCTTGGGGGCTACCTTCAACTCTTGGGGTCCTTGGCAGCAACGATAGCCCTCGTTCCGTGGGCAGGAGTGCACATGTGCTGCTTGCCGACGGCGCTTCTATCTCGTTGGTCGCCGGTATCGGACAGTTATCTAATCCGGTTACCTTTGCTTCTGCCGGTGCACCACAGCCTCCGCTGGTGGCTTCAGACACACAATCTTCTACGGGGGGTCCCTCTGGAGTCTCTGCGCTGGATCTTGGTGACGCCAGTGGCCGACCTCTCCGGTTGGGGAGCGCCTTGCGGCTTGGCCTCGGCGCAGGGGAGTTGGTCACCTCACGCAGCCCAAGGGTCTATCAATCGTCTCGAGACGCGGAAAGTGCGCTTCGCCCTTCTTCAGTTTCAGCCTCTTCTGCGGCGGATCCTGTCCGACGCCACGACGGTTGCTTACCTAAGCCGCCTAGGCGGCACGCAATGTCCGGATGTCTCACAGGAGAGGCTATCTTCAGGCTATCGGCGCAGCACATCACAGGCGTGAACAATGTGTAAGCCAATTTTCTCAGCCGGCACTCTCTGGATCCCGGGGACTGGGCTCTGCAGCCGGATGCGTTCTGGTCCATTGTTCACCTGTGGGCACTGCCGACCATGGATCTAATGGCTACGGCGCAGACTGCCAAGGCTTCGCTGTACTTCGGCCATTGGATGGACGAGGGAGCGCACGGCATAGATGCTCTCTCTCAACCGTGGCTGGCTCATCTTCTCCTGTGTGTTTTCCCTCCCTGATCCGTGATATGCATAGTTCTCCGGCGGCTCCGAGACCGTCGCGGCCCTGTACTCCTGCTGGCTCCGAATTGGGCTCGCGGACCATGGTAGGCGGATCTCTTCCATCTGTCTGGGGCGTGGCTGCTCCGCCTTGAGGCGTTTCTCGGCCTTCTGATTCACGGACCGGTGGAGATGGAAGACCCGGCTCCTTACTCGCTTTCGGCCTGGCTATTAACCGCTGCCGGTTTGCTCGCTACGGCTCTTTGCCCAGCGTGGTCGTGGCGCTTCTCACGGCACGGCGGTCTTCCACGACGCTGACTTACGCTCGGGTTTGGCGTCTCTTGATGTTAGTGTTCGCGAAATAACCTCACACCCTGGCGTTGCGGTGTTCCGGACATCCTGTCCTTTTTACAGGCCGGAGTGGATAAGGGATTAGCGCTCAATTCCTTGCGAGTACAAATGGTCGCTTTAACTTGTTTTCGGGGTCCTATACCGGGGCGATCGATAGCTTCGTATTCGGACGTATCTCGGTTCCTCCGCGGAGTTAGGGCCTTCCGGCCTCCTCTGCGTTCGCCTGTGCCGGCGTGGGCTCTCGTGCTTGTCCTCTGTGCCCTCGTTGCTCCTCCCTTTGAGCCTCTGAGGGCCTGTTCTCTTCTAGATTGGACTCTGAAGGCAGTCTTCTTGGTGGCCATAACTTCGGCACGCCGTGTTTCTGAGCTCCAGGCTCTCTGTGTCGAGATCCCTATCTCTCGTTTTCCTCCGAAGGCGTTTCTCTGAGAACTGTCCCTTCCTTTGTTGCCCAAAGTGCTGACACCGTTCGCTGTTGACCAGCCTCTTTCCTTTCCGTCTTTTCCAAAGACGCAGTGTGACAGTGGTCGGTCTCCGTTGCGGGCGGTGGACCTTAAGAAGGTTCTTTTTCGGTATCTGGGGGTCGCCAGACCCTTCCATATGACTGTTCCTCTTTTGTCTTGTTCGCGGGTTCTCGTCGGGGATCCGCAGCCTCTGAATCTCCCATTTCTAGATGGGTTACGGAGGCCATTGAGGCGGCGTACCTTCTTCAGGGAGAACAAGCTCCACCGGGACTCCGTGCTCACTCCTCTCGGGCGCAAGCAACTTTGTAGGCCGGGAGGTCTCATGTAGTTCCTCTCGATATTCGCCGGGCGGCGACTTGGTCGTCGCTGTCCACCTTTGTCGGTCATTATAGGTTGGACGTTCATGCCCGTCAGGAAGTCCGTTTTGGAGTTGCTGAGCTATCGGCGGCCTTGCCCCCCCTTGAAAGCAGGTAGCTTGGGTACTGCCCGTTTGTCTGGACTGGTCTAGCAGTATGAACTGGAAGGAGAAATTTCACTTACCGTTAATTTCCTTTCCTGGAATACTGCTAGACCAGTCCAGGACCCGCCCTGCTGTTGGTTGGAGTGCCGCTGGTGCGGTGCAGCCGCTGACCGCGGTTCTTCTCTTTGCCGGTATACCTCGCCCTGGGCAGTCCATGGGTTCGTAGGTGGATACTGTTTTCAGCTCTAGGGAGTTCTTCGGCTCCCTTGTATATAGTTCACTTGGGACCCTCTGGGGTGATGTTACAGTTCATGTTGCATTAGCTTATGGACGTAACTGAGGGAGACCCATAGGGGTAGGATTATATCACCAGGCTCCAGCCTATCAGAGCTCTGGTAGAATTCTCTGTCTCCAAGATCTGCTGGCAGGGGTGCATAACCCGTTTGTCTGGACTGGTCTAGCAGTATTCCAGGAAAGGAAATTAACGGTAAGTGAAATTTCTCCTTAAACAGGGGCATTGATAACTTGGATTTTTCTGAGGCAATGGAGGGTTTAGTGACTTGCCCAAGGCCACAAGGAGTATTACTGGAAATTGAACCCTGGCCTCTTGGTCCTAAAGCCAGTGCTCTAACCGTTAGGTAGCTACTCCACTACAGATATTCAGCACTAGCAGTGGCTAATGCTGATAAAGTGGCCTGCCATCGCTGCCATCAAGTGAACCGAGATAATCAGTGCTGGGGTCATATCTGGCCACCGGCATTGAATATCCAAGTTGGCTGGATTGTGATTTTGCAATCTGGTCAGTGGCAATATTTAACCGCTGGCTGGATTGCAAAAGCAGCTAAAGTTAAGACAGCTATTTAGCTATTCCAACTTTAGCTGGTTTAGTATAACCAGCTAGCAGGATCTCCAGGAACAAGTAGGAATGTAGTCCTCACATATGGGTATCGTCGGTACCGACGGAGTCTGCGCGGGAACGCTCCCCAGCGTCCAATAGGAAAGCTTTTGGGAGCATCCCACAGCGCCTGTGTGTTGCCTTCCCGCCTTTCCCAACTGCCTCTCTCCAGTTCTTCGTTTTCCGCAGAGCCAGCAGGTCGTGTTCCTGTCACCGCAGAAAATTATTTTTCCTTATTCTTCTTTTTGTGGTCGCGTTTGCCTTCCTCGACACTACACCGGTACCGCCGGTGGTTCTTTCTTTCTTTTTCAAAAAAAAAATAGTAGTCTCTTTTTTTCCCAAACTTTCTTTCCAGGTGCACGTGCCATTTTGGGCCTTAGGCCCAAAAAATGTTTCCTCCTCCATAGAGAAACCCACCTCGGGTTTTAAAAAATGCACCAAGTGTGGCGGTACCATCTCCGTCACCGACACCCATGAGTGGTGTCTTAAATGTTTAGGTCCTGACTACTCCATCGCCGAGTGCATGGCTTGTGCCATGATGTCCAACCGAGGGCTCAGTGCCCTTTTTCCCTCTGATGCAGCTTCGTTGGCATCGACGTCTTCCAGGGCTTCGTCTTCCTCCCATGGATCTCAGGTAACTAAACATAAGTCCAGCCGGTCCTCAAAGGGTAGATCTCCTTCCAAGCATTGAGATGCCTCTGGCGTTGCCCTTGAGGGTTCCATACCGGCAAAGTTGCCCCAGCGGGAGGTTTTGGCTTCCAAAGCATTATCGGGGATCCAGGATGTTCTCGAGGCCTCAACCTCGGCAGAACTACTGGTGCCATGCTCTGGGGTACCGGCTGTCTCCAGTACCGACATCCAGGCATCGGCAGTGTCGATAGAACAGAGGTTCCTGGCTATTGAACGCAGTCTGGCAGCTCTCCTTGTGGCATCGACGCCCTCGGAACCGCTTCAGACGATGCCACTGGTACCGGTATCAGCTTTGTCGGCACCCAGTCATGCAATGCCTTCTGGTACCGATACACCGGTACTGATTACCCCCAGTACCGACTTCAGTCGGTACGGGTATCAGGCTCTTCAAGAGCACCCGGACAGACGATACTTTGAATCCTCAGAGGACTCCGAGGATTCTGATAGCTCTGCCGGTACCGGGATTCTTCTCCCGGAGGAGCCTTCCTCTCCTAAACATAGGATGTCTCCTCCAGAAGATATCTCCTTTCAAGATTTCATCAGGGAGGTGGCTCGTGAGTTGTTCATTACTGTGACTCCTGAGAAAGAGCCTAGAGCCAAGGAGTTGGAGATTTTACAATATCCCAAAACTCCTAAGGAGGCAGCTACCCTGCCTATCCATGAGATTTTACATGATCTTATGTTGAGAATGTGGGCAACACCTCTCACCACCTCTCCTCACTCTCGCAGACTGGATACCATGTATCGAGTCCCTCCTTGTCCTGGTTTCCAGAAAACTCAGCTTCCTCACCACTCTATTGTAGTGGAATCAGCTATGAGAAGGATCAGGAGTGCAAAGAGGCATGCCTCTAATCCTCCAGGACGGGACTGTAGAACTTTGGATGCCTTTGGACATCGTACTTTCCAGGCTTCCATGCTTTCTGCCAGGATCAGTTCCTATATTTTATATATGGGAATGTTCCTTAAAGAGGTCACAGGTGATTTAGAGGTTTTGAGCCCTCTTCTTCCTGAGGATAGAAGGCAGGATTTTCTCACACTGGTCAAACATGCCCAGGATGTGTCTAAGTTTGTCAACCATGCAGCTTTTGACTGTTTTGAGTGCATAAGCAGAACCTGTGCCATTGCCATAGGTGCACGTAGAATTGCCTGGCTCCAGGCATCTGATTTGGAGCTCTGGGTACAGGACAAACTGGGCAATATCCCTTGTACAGGTGAAAATCTATTTGGCAAAAATTGTCAAGAAAAAGCCAATGAATTAGATGCTGACAACTCCACTTTGGATAGGCTATCCAAAGGCACAGCTGATCCTGCGAGAAAGGCTTCTTGAAAGATTTCTTTCTTTTCAGAAAAGAAAAGGTTTTATCCCTCTTATTCTCAACAGGGATGTTCTGCAGGTCAGCCTGCCCGGAAAAGTCAGCAATCACCTAAACAAAGGAAAGCAAAGACTGCTAAGCCTCAACCGTCTCAGCAGTCTCAGCCTCCACAAGGCCTTTGACTTTCATCTAGAGAACTTAGCCTTCCTGGCCCTCAATGGACCAGAGCCTTCCACCATTCCAGGAAGGTTATGTCACTTTGCCCCCAGGTGGGAGCAGATAACAGCAGAGCATTGGACACTCTCCATTATAAGAGAGCGGTACAAGCTGCACTTTCTGTGCATGCTGCCTCCCACAATGGTAAAAGAGTTCAATTCTCAGACCTCTTACATCAACCTGTTAGATCAAGAGGTCACTATGCTTCTTGCCCAAGGGGCAATAGAAGAAGTACCCATCTACCAACAGGGTACAGGGTTTTACTCCCCCTATTTCCTTATCCCAAAGAAAACAGGGGGATACAGGCCTATCTTAGATCTCAGAGAACTGAACAAATTCCTGTTCAAAGAGAAATTCAAGATGATTTCTCTAGGAACACTGCTGCCATACCTTCAGAGTCAGGATGGGCTTTGTTCTCTAGATCTCAAGGATGCGTACACCCATGTTCTCGTCCATCCAACTCACAGAAAGTTCTTTCGGTTCCTTTTTCAAGAGAAGCACTACCAATACAGGGTGCTTCCTTTTGGCCTGGCCTCAGCACCAAGGGTGTTCACGAAATGCATGGCTGTAGTAGCAGCATTTCTCCGCACTCTAGGGATATTCGTCTTCCCCTACTTAGACGACTGGCTCATTCGAGCCCCATCAGAGTCAGAGGCCAGGACTTCTCTATCTTGCACAATGCGCATCCTTCAGTATTTGGGTCTGGTCATAAACATCCCAAAATCCTGTCTAACTCCCACTCAGTCTCTATTTATTTATTTATTTATTTAGTAAACATTTGTATACCGCTACTTCCTACGATCAGTAGCGGTTTATTTTACAGAATCATAATGTATTGCAATACAGTAAATTTTTAAGATATACAGTTAGATTGAGTATTGATTTACACATCACAGGAAGATCAATTGGTTTCAATATACATTAGATGAGAACTCACAAATCTAAATATACATTTAATTATAGGGATGTGGGTGGGGGCAGAAATATACAAATATACAAGGTTAAATACCGGTTTACTAAATGCCTTCGCGGCAGACAGAAACCATCTAGGTTCAGCGAGCATAGGGGTGTCGCAATCTAAGTCAGGTGGTAGTGAACCTGGAATAAGTGGGTTTTGAGATTTTTCCTAAAGTCTCGCAAATCAGTCGTTGAGTTCATTGGAGCTTTGCTGGATACCAGAAAGGCAAGGGCCTATCTTCCCCAGTCCCATTGCCTTCGTATGGTGCAGTTAGCTTCTCAAGCAGTGCTAAAGCCTCATCTCACTGCTCGAGAAATGCTGCAACTACTAGGCCACATGGCATCTACCGTGCATGTGGTTCAATATGCTCGCCTCCATATGAGAGCGGCCTAGTGGACTTTATCCACTCAGTGGACCCAGGCATCAGGGTGCCTGTCAGACAAAATAGCAAACACAAATCGCCTTATTTTGTCTCTCCAATGGTGGCAGTCCACTCAAAACCTGTTGCTGGGGTCCCCATTTCAACAACCCTTACTCCAGGCAACTCTCACAAGAGATGCTTCTCCGATGGGTTGGGGAGCTCATCTGCAAGACCTCTTCACCCAAGGCACCTGGACCCCACAGGAGACTCGTCTGCATATCAATCTTTTGGAGCTCAGAGCAATCTTCCTTGCTCTGCGAGTGTTCCACACCCTGCTCAGCTACAAGACAGTCCTCATTCATATGGACAATCAAGTAGCCATGTTCTACGTGAAGAAGCAGGGGGGAACAGGCTCACTGTCGCTTTACAACGAAGCTTTGCGACTATGGGCCCTCGCCAGAGAGCATCAGATTCATCTCCTGGCAGTGTATCTTCCAGGTATACAGAACTCTTGGGCAGAGAGACTCAGTCGAGTTCTGCTTCCACACGAATGGTCTCTACATGCAGACCAGGTGGCCAAGATCTTTCAAATTTGTGGAACCCCGGACATAGACCTCTTTGCAAGTCCGTTGAATGCCAAACTTCCCTGGTTCTGTTCCAGAATTCCGGCTCAGGGCTCTCAAGCCAGGGATGCTTTCCTCCTTTACTGGGGGCAAGACTTCCTTTATGCCTTTCCACCCATTCCCCTAATTCCTAAAACCCTGTTCAAGCTTGAGAGAGATAGAGGGCGTATGATTCTCATAGCTCCACATTGGCCACGACAAGTGTGGTACCCTCTGCTTCTACATCTCTCTCAAGCTCCCTCCCTGGAGTTAGGATCTGCTCCAGATCTCCTGTCACAGGAGGACGGAATGTTATGGCATCCCAATCCCCAGTCTCTGCATCTCAGAGCTTGGTTGCTGAAGGCCTAGATCTTCATGATCTTAACCTCTCTCAGCAAGTAAAGGATGTCCTTTATGCTTCTAGGAAACCTTCCACAAGACTCTCTTATGCTTTTAAGTGGAAGAGATTTACCATATGGTGCTCGCAGAAGGGTCTTAACCCCCTTGCGATACCTCTGGAATCGTTACTGGAGTATCTCCTTCATTTATCCAATGTAGGACTTAAGACTAATTCAGTAAGAGTCCATTTGAGTGCTATTGCAGCTTCTTTCAAGCCTCTAAATGGACAACCTATTTCCTCCCATCCTCTTATAGCAAGATTTATGAGAGGCCTTCTTCTTACTAAGCCTCCCATTAGGCCACCACCGGTGGCATGGGACTTAAACCTGGTTCTTGGTCAGCTCATGAAGCCACCTTTCGAACCCCTAGCTACTACCTCCTTGAAATTCCTTTCTTGGAAAGTTATCTTTCTTATTGCAATCACATCAGCACGTCGCATCAGTGAGTTGCAAGCACTAGTAGCTGATCCGCCTTATACAACGTTCCATCATGACAAGATAGTCCTTAGGACTCATCCAAACTTTATGCCAAAGGTGGTCTCGCCTTTTCATCTTAACCTAGCGGTCTTACCTGCCTGTGTTCTTTCCAAGGCCTCATGCATCAAATGCAGAAAGGAATCTTCATACTTTGTACTGTAAAAGAGCTTTAACCTTATCTCCAGGAACAAGCAGGAATGAGTCTTCACATATGGGTACGTCGGTACCGACGGAGCCTGCACGGGAATGCTCCCCAGCAGCCAATCAGAAAGCTTTTGGGAGCATCCCTCGCGCCTGCGCGCTGACTTCCCGCCTTTCCCACTGCCTCTCCTCAGTTTTCGTTTTTCCGCGGAGCCAACAGGACGTCCTCCTGTCACCGCAGAAACTTTTTTCTTTAAAATCCTTATTTTCTTGTGGTCGCGGCTGTCTTTCCCGCCGATACCGGTATCGCCGGTGCTTTATTCTTTTCTTTTCAAACTTAGAGAAATATTTTCTCCTCAGTTTTTTGTTTTAACTTTTTGGGGCCTACCAGGCCTTTTCCAACATGGAGCCTTCTTCCCCTAAGAAGTGCCTTCACTGTGGAAACTTAGTTTTCTTTTTAGACTCCAATGCTTGGTGTCTAACCTGTTTGGGTCCTGACCCTTTTTCCCCTGATACCTCAGGCTATTTTATTGGGAGAAGACCTTCCCTTTTTCGAGTTTCCCTCAATACCGTTTTTCCTCCTGAGGTGAGGACACCGGTTTATTCTTCTCTCCAGGATCAGGTAACCCACAAACAGTCTGTTAAGATTAGCCAATTCTTGAAGGGTAAGTCTCATGCCCAGCATGATGACGGCTCCGGCCTTGCCCTCAAGACCCCATTGGCAAAAATACCCCGGCGGGAGTCTTCGGGCTCCAAAGCATTTTCGGGGTTTCAGGTTGTTCCTGGGGCTCACCCCTCACAGAACATACCTGAGCCATGCTCGGGAGTGGTATCCGCTTCGAGCGGTACCGATCCCCCGGCATCGGCACTGGTGTCGAGTGTTCCACTCTTCACCAGGGATCGTCATCTGGTGTCCTCGGTACCTTCGGGGCCGATCGATACGACCCAGATTGACTTTCCTGTATTCTCGCCATGTTCAGGGTTGGCATCGGCTTCGAGCGGTACCGATACCCCGACATCGGCGCCGGTGTCGAGTGTTCCACTCTTCACCAAGCATTGTCGTCGGACGTCCTCGGTACCTTCGGAACCAATCGATACGACTCCGATTGACTTTCTTGTATCGGCATCGCCGATACCGCCACCAACGTCGGTACCTTCTGGACATGCATCGATAGACTCGCTCCCTTCGATGCCGAGTCTAGAAACGATATCCAGTCTCGATGACTTGGTACCGACACGTTTCGGAACCGATCCGTTTCGTTTCCGACTGCGCAGTACCGAGGATGTTTACCAAGGCTCTCTGGTTACCTCGGCACCGCTTCAGCAGCCCCCGATTACTGCTTCGATGACATTATCGTCTCTGATACCGGTACTGGTATCGATGTCGATTCCTGCAGTTCCATCGGTGCCATCGATCCTTTCTATGCCTAGTTTAGAATCGATACCAGGCACTGACAATGCAGTACTAACTGCCTCAAATCAGAACTGTCAGTATCACGGTCCATCTAGCAGGATTCTTTTTCTGCACCAGTCCACTATGTCTTCTGGTGCTCAAGCTGCTCCTTCAACCTCAGCTTACCCAGGGATAGTTCCTATTGGAGATCCTTCTTTTCAGAAATTTCTCCTTGACATGGCAACCTTTCTTGCCATTCCTATTCCTGGCTTTACTCAAGATCCTGCAGATAAGGAAAATATAATGCTTCCTTTACATCATTCTTTGCAGGATCTTCTTCTGAGGATTTGGGAATCACCCTTAAAGGTTCCTTCGCCTTCTACAGCCATGAATGTTCTGTATCAGGTGCCTCCCTCTCCGGGATTTCAAAAGAACCAACTTCTACATCATTCCATTGTAGTGGAATCAGCAATGAGGAAGGTAAGAAGCAAGAAGAAGCATTCTTCTTATCCGCCAGGTCGTGCATCTAAAGCACTTGATACCTTTGGACGTCAAACCTTCCAAACGTCTATGCTGGCTTCAAGAATTATCTCATATTTTTTTTATATGAGTCTGACACTTCAGGAGGTCACAGAGAAATTATCTCTTTTGTCCCCTTTTTTGTCAGAGCCTAAGGCCACTGACTATTCCTTGCTTCTTAATCATAGCAGGAATATCTCTTGGTTTCTTTCTCGTGCTTCTCTAGACTCTTTCGAGTCTGTTAGCAGGTCCTCTGCTATTGCCATTGGAGCACGTCGTAAAGCCTGGCTGCAAGCTTCAGACTTGAGCAGATGGGCACAACATACACTGGGTAATTCTCCTTGTACTGGAGAAAATCTCTTCAATAGAGAGGCTTTACGTCAGGTTGCTCATTGCTCCACTGACTTCCCTGGTTCTGGAAACCATCCTAAGTCTTCTTTTTCCCCAGGACGTAGGAAATGTCCTACCAAACCTCCTTTCCCTAAGAAAAGAAGGTTTCACCCTTCTCCTGCCCATCCTCCGGATGTACACAAGCAAGGGACATCTCATCCTAGTCTGAAGTCTCCAGACTCTAACCAGTCTAATCATATCCAGCAACCATAGGTTCCTCTATGTTGCAATCTACAGTTAACTTCTTCTAGCAGAAGTTTATTCTTCAAACTCTACACTGTTTTTTCTTTTTCAGTATGCAAAGCTGTTAGGATACTTTGTCCATGGGTTACAGAATTCTCCCCTTCTTACTACCACGAAGGGAGGCCACAACTATCCCATGATAGTTTCTGTCCCCACATGGACATCTTTTCCTTCAGCTAACTTACCATATGGTAAGTCACCTTCCACCTCTCTTCCAGGGGTTTCCCCTGCTTGAGTTGGTACCATACTGAATTACTTCTCTTTCTTTCCAGTGTACATTTTTTGTTATCCTTCAATGCATGCTCTGAACAACTCATCAGACAGGGACGGGAATATCTCCGCTCCCTTTGTCTGTTTTTCTCTCTGTTTTCACACAGGAGAATCCCCTCTGCTGTTTTGTTCAGTGGCTGTGCATGCAGGAGTTCCAGTGATTACTTTAATGCTCATTGCCAGCTACTTTCAACTATCTTGCATAGTACTACTCACTGCAGGTTATCTTCTTCTAGCCATATCCTTTCCTAGGATGTGGCAACACACCTGACTTCAGTCAGTTTTATCTCATAATTCTCCTGCACAATGCTCTCTGCAATTCTCAGAGAAGCTTACTACTATGGGCCCTTGCTACAGAGCATTGAACTTTATCTCTGAAGGGCTTTTCCATATAGTAGAAAAAACTTATATAATCATTCCATAACTATATGGGTTCTTATACCCTCTTGTCTCCTGTTGTGCTACAGAAGACAAGCTTTTTCTGCGTGAATGTCCAAGGAGTTCCCAATCTTACAGGAATCCACCCTTTTTTCCTTACAGCTTGGCATCATGCTTTCTGCTCCACCTGGACAACGCATACTCTTTTGGTGTACATGATACCCCTGTGTCCCTTGGCTGGGTCATCCTGGTGTCTTAGTCTATGCGTTCTTTTGTCCTTTGGACATGTCAGAGTCCTAAAGTACTCCTGACGTGCTCTTGCCAGACTATTATTATCCTCTGTTTTTTCACGCAACCATACTGGTTATTCCACTGAAATACATTCCTGCACCGCAGAAATAGATTCTCTATATATCTTCAGGTGGTTTTCACCCCCTATTATTAGATGAATCTTTTCCCATCACATTCCCCATGTGAATGTTTTTGTGGAGCTCAGTTGCAGGCATGTATCCTCAGACTTATATTCATGTATGTATATGTCCTATACATACATATTTCTGTAGTCTGTGTAGGCATAAGTCATGCCCATCTATATATATATATATATATATATATATATATATATATCACACATATCTAAACATATACGCACATATCTATAGATATGTATGTATCTCCATATATATATATATATATATATATATATATATATATATATATATATATATATGTGCCCATCGGGAGATGTCCATAGGACGCTATGTATTACCTACTATCTCCCTAACTGTCTGTGCTATACAGCTTTACCTTCTTAAGGGGTCCAGACAGTCAACTTGCCTATTCTCATAACTGGGAGCGGTTATACACACATTTACTGCTGTGATGTCAACAGCTTCTCTTTCTGTTATAAATCTCCCTGTCTATGAAGTATCAAACTTCAATGTCTTCCTATCTCTTACCAGCTAGGAAAGACAGTGTACATCTTCAGTACTTCTGAGTACACTTCTGTTCTCCTTGGGATTAGGGGCTTTTTTCCATACCCCCTCTTCCCTTCAGGACTGGGCTAATTCTCCAGATCGTTCAGTCTTCTTCTTTTAGTTCTCAATGTTAACTCTGTACCTAAAAGAGTTTTCAGCTTTTTTCCATAAAGCTTTCCATTGAAGACCTGCCGTTCTTCTCCTGCCCCAGTTGACACCTGGGTCACCTGCCCATTCCAGATTTGGAACTTCATCCTCACTGCTATGAGGTTACCTTAAGGATTCCGCTACTGCATCTACAGTATACTCCATCACAGTTCTACTTTCTACAATCCAGTAGGTAAGCTCTATATTGTACTAGTTCATTAAATATTTAATGATACTTGACATACATTCTAAAGACTCTTTTTCCCTGTAGTCTTTAGGTTTGCTGTTCCTCTACAGCTCTTCTCTATTCAACTCCTACCCCCCATCCGTCAGGGGATGCCGGGGATCCAGGTTTGGGAAATGCCGTCCTGTTCCAGGGATACACATTTTATGGGATCTCCCCCGGCACCCACAGCTAGGGAGTCCCCATATGTGAAGACTCATTCCTGCTTGTTCCTGGAGATAGCACAGTTACTTACCTGTAACAGGTGATCTCTGGGAACAGCAGGAATTAATCTTCACAACCCACCCGCCTCCCCTAGGAGTTGTATCTATCTATCTCCTTTCCTCTTTCTCTCCTTCTGTCTCAGCTATGAAACTCAACTGAGGAGAGGCAGTGGGAAAGGCGGGAAGTCAGCGCGCAGGCGCGAGGGATGCTCCCAAAAGCTTTCTGATTGGATGCTGGGGAGCATTCCCGTGCAGGCTCTGTCGGTACCGACGTATCCATATGTGAAGACTAATTCCTGCTGTTCCCAGAGATCACCTGTTACAGGTAAGTAACTGTGCTTTACTTGCAAAGAACACAGCAACATAGAAAGTCCTCTCATCTCTTTGTTGCTTTTGATCCTTCTCATTTGGGACTTCCAGTCTCCAAGAGAATGCTGTCTAACTGGATTGCTCAATGTATTTCCTTTGCCTATCAGAGTAAGAATCTTCCTCTGGAGGGCCATGTCACAGCTCACATATGAGAGCCATGGCAGCTTCAATGGCTCATCTGAACTCTGTGTCTATAGACGACATCTGTCGAGCAGCCACCTGCGCCTCGGTTCATACCTTTACAGCCCATTACTGCTTGGACAAGGACTCCCGCCGGGATGCCTTGTTTGGTCAGGCTGCTCTCCAACATCTGTTCCATACCTAATCAACTCCTTCCCACCATCCTTGGTTGGATACCAGAGATCCATGGAGGGAAGTGGAGCCCTTTCACAGGGACACACAACTTCTGGGGTCTCTCCCTGGCATCTAAAGCTAGGGAGTCCCCATATGTGAGGACTACATTCCTGCTTGTTCCTGGAGATAGCATAGTTACTCAACTGTAACAGGTGATCTCCAGGAACAGCAGGAATATAGTCCTCACAACCCACCCACCTCCCCTAGGAGTTATATCTCTCTATCTCTTTCTCTTTCCCTCTCTCTCTCTTTGTCTCAGCTTTAAAACTCAACTGGAGAGAGGCAGTTGGGAAAGGCGGGAAGGCAGCACGCAGGCGCTGTGGGATGCTCCCAAAAGCTTTCCTATTGGACGCTGGGGAGCGTTCCCGCGCAGGCTCCGTCGCTACCGACGATACCCATATGTGAGGACTATATTCCAGCTGTTTCGGAGATCACCTGTTACAGGTGAGTAACTATGCTTTATCCTCTGATGCTGCCTCCACTCTGCCCCCAGAATGCGTAGTGGCTGAAACAGCATTAGTGCCAGTTGATATAGTGCATCTGGATTTTCAGAAAGCCTTTGTCAAGGTCCGTTGTGAGAGACTCTTGAGGAAACTGGAAAGTCATGGGATAGGAGGACTGTGTACTACCATGGATTGGGAACTGGTTAAAAGATAGAAAACAGAGGGTATAACTAAATTGCCAGTTTTCTCAGTGGAGAAGGGTGAATAGTGGAGTACCCTAGGAATCTGTGCTGGGCCCACTGCTTTTTAGTTCATTCATAAATAACTTGAAAATGGAAATAATGCATGAGGTGATAAAAATAGCAGATGACACAAAATTATTCAAAATTTACAAGAGGATCATGAGAAACTGGAAGAGTGGGTGTGCAAATTGCAGATGAAATTCAATTTGGACAAGTGCAAAATTATGCACTTAGGAAAGAATATCCCAAAATATTGTTTCACGATGCAAGTTCCACATTAGGAATTACCACCGAGAAAAAGTATCTAGACATCATCAAGGCTAATATGTTAAAAGTCTCTGTTCTCCAGGAACAAGCAGGAAGTCAGTCCTCGCATATGGGGGACGTCGGCACCGATGGAGCCTGTGCGAAGCATTTCCCCAGCTTTCAAAGAAAGCCATTGGGAATGCCACCAGGCATTTGTGGTCCCCTTCCCGCCCAAGGGTGCCATCTTGATCAGTCTCCCTTTTTCCACGGAGCCCTTCGGACGCACGTCCCTATCCCTCGGAAAAAGTCTTAATTTTCTCTCTATTCTGGTTTCCCGGTCCTCTTCCCACCATCCCCAGTGCCCCTGCCTTGGCAGCGGGCCCTGGGACATGAGGTTTTTTTTTCATTTTTCCTTTTTTTTTCCTTTTTCCTTTTTTTTTCTTCATCTAGCATGTTTCACATCCTTTTCAACCGCTGGCTGAACCAAAGGTCTTCGATATTGCAGGGATTTATTTTTGCCCCCTTGGCCTTCGGTTTCAAAAAGTGTTACAGATGCTCCAAAAACATGTCACTCATGGACTGTTGTCTTAGGTGCCTGGAAGCTGACCACAGCTCTGAGCTCTGCTCCCTTTGTAAAAAGATGTCCTTCAAGGCCATCCAGGGCCGTAAGCAGAAGCTGGACGATATTTTCTGTAAGACAGCCCCATTATCCCCAGTAGTTTTCTGCTCCACTGACCTTTAGTCTTTCGGGTTCTCTGTGGCCCCGGCACCACTCTGAGCAGGGGTCCCATGAAAGGGGAAGAAGAAGAAGGCCTAGACGACCCTGCTGGAGGCACCGGACAAGCATGAGCGTTCTTGCGCTCAGTCCCTCAGCCCCCCTTGACAGTCTCAAGAGTCAGAAGGAGCGGCTGCGAAAAGTACCTCATACAGATACAGAGGCCTCTGGCAATGGCGCCCAGTCTCCTGAGGGTTGTCCCGGTGAGGACCCCCTCTCCTCCTTGACTCCCGACCCAGTCATCCCAGCGTTGGCATTGCAAGGCCCCATTCCCGACTGGGAGGCCCGAATGCTGGCACTGGAGCACATCGTTTCTGCCTTTCTTGCTGCCCAGCAGGTGCTGGTGCCAGGCCCTGCTGGCATGCACCCTCAGACCTCGATGGCAGCGCCTATGATGGCTCCCCAGTCCTCTGTGACAACCCCTAAGAACCAGGGGCCTCGTGAGGGATCTCAGCAGAGGTCTCAATCTCCATCCTGGTTTTCAGGTGCGAGATCTTCTTGAGCCAATGCCTCTGGCTCCAAGCGGGCTTTGGCCTCACGAGCCCAGTGCACAGAACAGGCTCTTCTCGAGCAGCCTAGCTCTGAGTCCTCCTTTGAAATCTTGGCTGGGAGTCCGACAAGGACACTTCTCCTGAATCCCGGGCTCATCGGGACTTCCACTCGGACCCTTCTCTGACTGTCCAGAAGCGGTGGTCTCCTCCCGAAGACACCTCCTTTTTGGAGTTTGTGTGGGACATGGCTCGAGCCCTAGCGCTCTCCACATAATCAAAGGAGGAGCCCCATGTGGAGGAACTCGATATTTTACAATATAAGGCTCATACCATGTACAGGGTCCAGCAGGGGCCTGGCTTCCGGAAGGCCCGGCTTCCTCATACCTCGATGGTGGTGGAGTCTGCCATGTGGAAGCAAGAGCCC
Source organism: Ichthyophis bannanicus (assembly GCA_033557465.1). Lineage (NCBI taxonomy): Eukaryota > Metazoa > Chordata > Amphibia > Gymnophiona > Ichthyophiidae > Ichthyophis > Ichthyophis bannanicus. The sequence continues at coordinate 967,652,785 of CM066033.1, read as the reverse complement.
CAAAATTCACTCTTTGGTCCCGCTGTGTAGGGAATCTCACACCCTCAGGCATAAGGCCTACCAAGGCTCCATGCTGGCATGCCGCATACAAGCTTACCAGCTGTATATACGATTGTTCCTTCATGACCTCACGAAGGAGCTCAGAGGTTTTCAGGCGGGCCTCAATGGTGGTTACCTCCGTTGCTTCCAGTCCTTCCTGAAATCAGTGGGGGACTGTTTGAAGTACCTTTCTCGTGTCGCATATGACAGCTTTGAGTCTTCCGCTAGAGTAGCAGCTGCTGGTATTGAGGCAAGGTGGGAGGCCTGGCTCCAGTTCTCGGACCTCAAGCAATGGGTCCAGGAAAAACTGCTTGATGTACTGTGCCTGGGCAAGCAGTTGTTCGGCAAGCTGATGGAGGACAAAGCAGTGGAGATTGAGACAGAGTACATCACTCGCACCCGTCTCTCCCTAAAGACTTCCTCCCTCCCACGGAAGAAGCAACAGGGCAAGAAGCCTTTCTTCCAGAGCTTCCCTACCAGGGCTACCCACCTTACCCTCCAGCGCCAGCTCCTCTCCAGGGCAGACAAAGCAAGGGCGGCCCCCAGGGTCCATGTAAACCTAAGGGATCCAAAAGCCATATCCCGACACTGGCCCAGTTGGCCCTGGGCTTTTGATACCAGATGCATAGTCGCTTGCCCTCCGTTGACCCAGCTACCAGTGGGGGGGCATCTGGTCCACTTCGCTCCCCAATGGGAGTCTGTCATCTCGGACACCTGGGTTCTCCAGGTCGTCCGGGAGTGTTACCTTGTTCACTTGGACCAGTTTCCTCCACCCTTCTGCCCCGTGGAGCCCCTTCAGCTCCTTGCGCACCAGGCCATCTTGGCACAAGAGCTTGCCACCTTCTCGAGGAATGAGTGGTGGAGGTGGTTCCGCTGCACCTCAAAAGTCGCGGGTTCTACTCCCGTTACTTCCTTGTGCCCATGTGGATGGGCGGTTTCCAACCTATCCTTGATTTGAGAATCTCAACAAATACCTGGTGTGGGAGAGATTCCAAATGCTCTTCCTTGGCGCCTTGCTGCTGTTCCTCCAGCAGGGTGACTGGCTATGTTCTTTGGACCTTTGGGATGCGTACGCTCACATCCTCATCCACTCCAAGCACAGGAAATACTTGCACTTCAGGGTACAAGGGAATTTCTACTAATACAGGGTGCTTCCCTTCGACCTTGCATCTGCCCAGCGAGTGTTCACCAAATACCTTGCGGTGGCCGCAGCCCACCTTTGATGCAGGGCACCTTCGTCTACCCTTATCTAGATTCGTCTACCCTTATCTAGATGACTGACTCGTTACAGGAAAAATGGCCGAGGAAGTGCAGTGGGCCACTGTCTGCACCATCCACCACTTCGAGCACCTCTGTTTCGTGGTCAATTACCCGAAGTCTCACCTCACTCCAGTCCAATCCCTGGAGTTCATTGGCGTGTGCCTCGACACTCAGCAGGCGACAGCCTTTCTTCCCCAGGAAAGGGCAGACCGTCTCATCGCTCTGGCATCTGCGGTTCAGCACTGTCACTCTGTGTCAGCCTGAGCGATGCTCCGTCTCCTCCGATGCCCGACTGCACATGCGGGTGGCACAGTGATGCCTGTGGGCTCAGGCAACAGGCCGTCTCCAAGACGCCATCTCAGTCACTCTCCAGCTGTCAGAGTCCCTTGACTGGTGGCAAGATGCCTGGAAACTGCTTTGAGGCATGCCGTTCCAGGCTCCACGGCACGACGTGGTCTTGACCACGGATGCTTTCCTCATGGGCTGGGGAGCACAGTGTGGCGAGCTCTGCATGCTAGGGTCCTGGTCACTGGCGGAGTCCTGACAGCCGATCAACCTTCTCGAACTCCGGGCAGTCCTCCTCGCCCTCTGAGTGCTAGGCACCATATTCACCATCGGGCGGTGCTTGTCCAGATGGACAATTGGGAGCATTGTTCTGTATGAACAAGCATGGGAGCACCGGCTCTTAGAACCTCTGCCTGGAGGTGGTAGCCCTGTGGTCCTTTGCGATTCACCAAGGCATAGCCCTGCGGGCTACCTATCTCCCAGGCCAGGACAACGTCCTGGCAGACAAGCTGAGCTGGATCCTCCAGCCGCATGAGTGGCGCCTCTGCCCGCAGATGGCACAGGGGCTGTTCATGCATTAGGGGACTCCAGTCCTGGACCTCTTTGCCAGCCCAGTGAATTCGCAGTTCCCACGGTTCTGTGGCCCTGTTCCCCACCCAAACAGGGAAACTGCCGATGCCTTCCTACTGTTGTGGACGCAAGGCCTCCTGTATGTGTTTCCCCCCACACCGCTCATAGAGTGAGCTCTCCTCAAGATACAGTGGGATGGAGTTTCGGTGATTTTCATGGCCCTGCGGTGGCCTCAGCAGCCTTGGTAACCGCTACTGCTCTGCCTTGCATCGGAGCTTCCGGTTCCCCTTGACAGCACGCCGGACTTGTTGACACAGGAGGAGGGTCTGCTGCTTCACTTGAACTTGAGGTCCTTATCCCTCATGGCTTGGAGGCTGAGCGGGTCGCTGTAGCCCCTCTTCATCTCCCGGTGGAGATCGAGGACATATTGTTGGCCTCTCGCAAGGGCTCGACTAGGAGGGCTTACGCCTTTAAATGGCATTGGTTCTTGGTGTGTTGCTCAGGGGGGGTACAGGCCGACCTGTTCTCTTGCCACACCCACTTGGTCCAGCAGTACCTGCTCCATCTCTCGCAGGCGGGCCTGAAATCCAACTCGGTCAAGGTCCACCCAAGTGCAATCTCAGCCAACTACCACCCAGTCAGGGGCAGGCCCCTCTCTGGCCAGCTGCTGGTTTCCCGCTTCATGTGCAGGTTGCTTCTTTCCAGGCCCCCCCATCCGGCCACCTCCAGCGGAGTGGGATCTCAATATCATCCTCACGAGGCTAACCCAGCTGCACTTTGAGCCGATGGCCTCCTGCTTGCTTCGACACCTTTCCTGGAAGGTGTTTTTCCTAGTGGCCCTCACTTCGGCCCGGAGGGGGTCAGTGAGCTTCAGGCTCTGATGGCTGACACACCCTACACGAGATTCTATGGGAACCAGGTGGTTCTTTGAATGCATCCCAAGTTTCTCCCGAATTTGTCTCAGATTTCCACCTCAATCAGGAGGTAGTACTGCTGACCTTCTTTCCGAAGCGCCATGCTGACCGGGCATCGGCGATTCTTCATACCCTTGACTGTAGGAGGGCTTTCTTCCTTCTACCTGCAGCGTACGCAGGCTCACCGCAGGTCCAAGCAGCTCTTCGTCTCCTACGATCCCGCTTAGGGCTCGCGGTCACCAAGCGTATCCTTTCCATCTGGGTGGCGGACTGCATCGTCTTCACCCAGGCTCAGGCCGGGTTTCCACTGGACTGCTGAGTCATGATGTACGGTGTTTGTGCGAGGGTGGTGTCTATGGCACTCATGCGCTCTGTGCCATTGATGGACATCTGCTGAGCAGCTACCTGGTCCTCGACTGACACCTTCGCAATGCATTACTGTCTGGAAAGGGAGTCCCGTCAGGACAGTACCTTCGGCCAGGCTATATTCCATAATCTTTTTGGGGTTTAGGCAACTCTTCTTTTGTGGCAACCAGGAGCATGACCTTCTGGGGACCTGGGGTCCTCAGGCTGTCTTAGGTTACCAGTGACTGCTCACAGCTCGCTGTGGCATTTTTCTACAGATCCTCAGTAGCCTGTAGCCGGGGATTCCCATATGTGAGGACTGACTTCCTGCTTGTCCCTGGAGAAAGCGTAGTCATTCACCTGTAATAGGTGTTCTCCAAGGACAGCAGGAATCAATCTTCACAACCCATCTACCTCCCTTTGGAGTTGCCCATTCTTCTTGTTAATTTTTATTTTATCCTTGCCTGCCCTATGTCATTTGACTGATCAAGAAGGCGCCCTTGGGTGGGAAGGGGACCACACATGCATGGTGGCATTCCTAAAGGCTTTCTTTGAAAGCTGGGGAAATGCTCTGCGTATGCTCCGTCAGTGCTGACGTCACCCATATGTGTAGACTGATTCCTGCTGTCCCTAGAGAACACCTGTTACAAGTGAATAACTACTCTCTGTGTGTAGCGATGGGCAAGAAAGCACCTAGAATGCTGGGAATCATAAGGAAAGGAATGGAGAATAAAACCATAGATGATATAATGCCTCTGTATTTCTACATAGTGTGACCATATCTTGAATATTGTGTGCAGCTCTGGTCACCATATCTTAAAAAAAAAAAAAAAAAAAAAAATATATAGTGGAATATAGAGCGACCAAAGTGATGAAAGGGATGGAAGGATACTCCTAGGAGGAAAGGCTCTTTAGCTTGAAAATGAGATGGCTTAGCAAAGATATGATAGAGGTCTATAAAGTAATGAGTAGAGTTGAATGAGTGAACATAGATTGGTTGTTTTACTTCAAAAAGTAGAAAGACTAGGGGACACACAATGAAGCTACAGTGTAGCACATTTAAGATTTATCATAGAAAATATTTTTTCTCTCAATGTGTAATAAAATTCTGGAATTCATTGCTGGAGGATATAGTAGAAGCTGTTAGTGTAGCTGGATTTAAGAGAGGGTTGGACAAATTATTGGAGGGAAAATAGCTATTATTAAAGTGAATTGGGGAAATCCACTGCTTACTAACAGAGCTAACAGAGTGCTGGGCTTGATGGATCTTTGGTCTGACCCAGTATAACATATTTTATGTTCTTATGCTGTGGGAAGGGGGCTTGAACCTTTTGACTCAGCCTCCAGCTACTAATGCCTTTCTCTTTTATGCTGCTTTTCTTATTCAGCATAGCTGTCAGTTATCTTGTTTAAACTCTGTACCTTTTTACTGAGGAATGTGACTTGATATATGAGCGAGGCATATAATTTCTTAAGTCTTAACAGGTAATGATGCTTTCTTGTTCTTATCTGGCTCAAATACCCATTTTTCAGGCTGTTGCATTAACATCTGTTACGTAGTTTGCCTTTATCTTTAAAAAAAAACCAAAAAAAAACAGTGACGCTGATGTGAATGTTCTGTAGCACGTGTGCTGTGCAGCCAGTCAAAAACAGGTGAACATATCAATCCCCTTAGCTACTTGGTACAATTCTTAATGTTATTAATGCAGCTGTGTGACTCATATCTGGGCAGAGAGATTCCATGTCGTATTAGTAGTTATAATCTGCATTTACTGAAATGTAACAGGATTAAAATTACTTTTCTTCTGTTCTGATAACCTCTGGAGATCAGCACACTGATAAATTATAAACAGAATCTTATCTGAATAAGCCTTTGTTTTTAGCATTGGTATAATTCATTATTTGCTGGTATGGATATTGCCAAAGTTGGATCATGCTTTGAATGGATGAGAGCCAGGAATGAATTTGGGTAGGGATATCACAATTCCAGAACTGAAAACCTGAGACTTTGCAAGTAGGAAAAGAGTGCTGTTGAGTCCGGAAGGAAATTTGCTTCTTCAAAGATTCCTAGATTCACCTTCCAGCCTTTCTCTCTCTGCATTTTCACTTATTTTTTTCTTTTCCCTATTCAAGGAGACAATAGCATATTCTCTTGATGAATAACTGCCATACACGGTTGGTGCTACCTTTTTGTGCAGCCCTGTGCAAGTGATTTCTGTGCTGCCCCTCACAGGCCTCTGTTTTGTCCCAGCAATAACTTAATGAGTTTGTGGGTGTCTGAACATCATTTACATGTACAGCGGCGATAGAGCAGTGGTTCTGGGCCCCCAGGCCAGTCAGGTTTTCAGGAGATCCACAATGAATATGCTTGAGCTAGATCTGCATACAATGGAAGCAGTGCATGCCCTATCTCATGTGTATTCATTGTGGATCTCCTGAAAATCTGACTGGCCTGGGGGTCTCAGAGGACTGGGTTGAGAACCACTGAGTTAGAGAGAGGCTACCTGATTTCCACATGACTACCCTCCAGTGCCATCTGCCAGGACACTGCTTTCGGATCCTGTTCACCTCTTATGTGTTTTGTTACCATTCCCCTCGATATATCCTAGTCCCTAGTCCCTAGTTGTTGTGTTGACTGTCTTGGCTAGACTGTAAGCTCTGATGAGCAGGGACTCTCTTTCACACGTGTTTGTACAGCACTTTGTTACATCGTGTAGCACTACACAAATGATAAGTAGTAATAAATGCAATCTGTGCCATGGGAGTCACTGCTGACTACCAGCTATCCAGTCCCTGGGCCTTCTTGACAAGGTGCCGCTGGACATAGATTGCTAGACCTGCCTTCCAGGCAGGGAGTTTTACAGCCCCTGGTATTCCAAGGTGGTCTCCCATTTATGTACTAATCAATCCTGACCCTGTTTAACTTCAGAGATCAGCCGAGAGCTACAAATCCATGTAAAAAGACCACTAGAGTCTATAGTAAACCTGCCATCCCATATCAGCACTAACAGGACTCACATAGCACTGCATTGTAACCTAGGTCCTTCTTCCTCACTCCACCTTTTGTCCTGTAGTTGGTCCCTGTCTTATTTCTGTTTTATTTTTAACTATATTCTTTTACTATGTAAACCACCTAGTTGCACTTCTATAGGCGTTATATCAAATCTAATAAAACTGTAACCCTAACTATGAAAAGATAGCAATACAAATGTTAAACCAATGCACCTTATAGAACATCAGTACCTCTCCTACTGGAAAAACAGAACGAGTGGGACTGCTACACGGAAACTACATGCTAACAAATATCACACTTCTTTCACACATGCAAAACATAGACCATCACCAAAAATAGAACAGGTGACCACAAATTAGAAATATGAAGACAACGCTTGAACTGGGAGCCCCAAAAAGCCAAACATGGATTGTACTACAGTACTAAGGAAATAAAACTATAAATGCATTTCCTCTTGTACTGAACAAAATATAAATAAATTAGTAATTCACATTTCCCAATGCAAAGATATTCCATTTAATAAATTCAAAATAAATTACTTTTTCTACCCTTATCAGAGCATTTTATTTTGAAATATGATAACCCAGTCTCTATCTTCTCTATCCTCTTCTGTTTTCTGCTGACCCTATTTCTAGTGTCTGCTGTCCATTTGTCCTTTTTCCTCTCTTCTCCTGTCTTTTTCCATTTCCTTCTTACATCTGTCTCTGACTCCGAGTAGGACCAAAGATCAGCGATTCCAGCAGGAGTACTCATATATATGTAGCCATGAAGCCTGGGTGGACAGTCACTGAAACTCTGTCCAAGATGTACATAGCGCAGCCCATAGTGAAAAGAGATGCTGCTGAAGAATTTGGAGTAATGACCAGTGCCATGATGGTGAATGTGGGTGCAATCCTCTGAATTACTACGGGAAGCTCTATGGAGGGCCACTGCCAGCAGATAGTGTTTTCAACAATAATCGGCAGAGCCTTATTTTCTGTACATAGTCTTCTTGAGACCAAGCAAGGGCAAACAGTACCACTTCACTTTGGTTAATTTGCAGAATTATTGTAATCCTTTTTCTATATTGTCAGATAAAGTGCATGTATAAAGAAATCAGTTTGCTGACTTCTCCCAACCAGGAAGATGAAGTTCATCTATGGACCAGATGTGGGGCCTAGGATTCTGAAAGTGCCTAGGACATCTACAAAGTGCAGCGGGGAAGGCATTCTTCACTGTGGCAGAAGAATTATTCTGGACTTGGACATGTCTGAGCTACCATTCCTTTGTAGTGATTCTTTACAGAATCATAGGGGGGAATGTAGAAAGGGACTTACAGGGGAACTGGGGTCTCCTGGAGAAAGGTTCTGAAATATAGAGAATGAGAACAGCCTGGAATTTTTCTTACAGCCTGACAGCATATGTGTGAGAGAAGCCAAGTTTGTATTTTGCAGAAGCAGCTAGACAGAAAAGCAGCATATGTTTGTGAGAGTGAGACAGAATGCATGTTTACAGAATGCTTAGAAAAACATAGAAATATGATGGCAGAAAAAGAGAACATGGCCTATCTAGTCTGTCCTTCCATATCAACTACTACAATAGTCTACTTTTTTTCCTTTAGAGATCCTCTGTGTTTGTCCCATGCTTTTTTGAATACAGACACTGCCCTCATCTCTACCACCTCCACTGGGAGACTATTTCACGCATCTACCACTCTTAAGAACATAAGATATGCCATACTGGGTCAGACCAAGGTCTATCAAGCCCAGTATCCTGTTTCCAACAGTGGCCAATCTAGGTCATACATACCTAGCAGTTCCCCAAAAAACACAGGTTCCACAGTGCTTGTACTGGGTCAAGCATTGATATCCTGGGTCCCTTCTTAATAATGGTTTATGGACCTTTCCTCCAGGAACTTGTCCAAACCTTTTTTAAACCCAGCTACACTAACAGCCTTTACTACATCCTCCGGTAACAAATTCCAGAGTTTGATTACACGTTGAGTGAAAAAATATTTTCTTGTATTAGTCTTAAATAGTTTACCCTGTAGCTTCATTGCATGTCCCCTAGTCTTTCTATATTCTGATAACGTAAACAATCGGTCTATTTTTACCCGTTCCACTCCGTTCATTAATTTATAGACTTCTATCATATCTCCCCTCAGCTGTCTCTTTTCCAGGTTAAAGAGCCCTAACCTTTTTAGCCTTTCTTCATAGGAGTATCCTTCCATCCCCTTTACCATTTTGGTGTCTCTTCCCTGAACCTTTTCTAATAACGCTATATCCTTTTTAAGATACGGCGACCAGAATTGCACACAATATTCAAGGTGCGGTCTCACCATGGAGCGATATAGAGGCATTATAATATCTTTTGTTTTATTTTCCATTCCTTTCCTTATGATACCTAGCATTCTATTTGCTCTCTTGGCCGCCGCTGCACACTGGGCCGAGGGTTTTAACATGTTAGCCACAATGATGCCTAAATCTTTTTCCTGGGTGGTGGTTCCTAATGTAGAACCTTACATCATGTAACCATAGTCTGGGTTGTTCTTCCCTAGGTGCATAACTTTGCACTTGTCCACATTAAATTTCATCTGCCATTTTGATGCCCAGTCTTCCAATTTATCAAGATCCTCTTGCAATTTTCCACAATCCTCTTGGGTTTTAACAACTTTAAATAGTTTTGTGTCATCTGCAAATTTGATAACCTCACTCGTTATTCCACTTTCCAGGTCATTTATGAATATGTCAAAAAGCAGCGGACCCAGCAGAGATCCCTGGGGTATACCACTATTCACCTTTCTCCATTGGGAAAATTGGCCATTTAGCCCTACCCTCTGCTTTCTGTCTTTTAACCAGTTCCTGATCCACAATAGTACATAGCCTCCTATCCCACGACTCTTTAGTTTTTCCAAAAGTCTCTGATGAGGGACCTTGTCAAAGGCTTTCTGAAAGTCCAGATTCACTATATCAACTGACTCACCTTTGTCCACCTGTTTATTCACACCTTCAAAAAAACATAACAGATTAGTAAGACAAGATCTTCCTTGTCTAAAGCCATGTTCGCTGTCTCCCATTAGGCCATGACTATCTACATGCTGAATAATTTTGTTCTTTATGATGGTTTCTACCATTTTTCCTGGTACTGACGTCAGGCTCACCGGTCTGTAGTTTCCCGCATCACCCCTGGAACCCTTTTTAAAAATTGGCGTTACATTGACGATCCTCCAATCTTCAGGTATTACAGATGATTTTAATGAAAGTTCACAGATTACTAATAGCAGGTCTGCAGTCTCATATTTCAGTTCTTTCAACACCCTTGGATGTATACCATCCGGCCCAGGTGATTTGCTACTCTTCAGTTTATCTAATAGTTGTAATACATCTTCGCGATGTATCGATATTTCCTTCAATTCTTCCGCACCTTTAAATACCACTTCAGTCATGGGTAACATCCCTACATCTTCCTCAGTAAAGACTGAAGCAAAGAATTCATTCAGTCTCTCCGCTATCGCCTTGTCACCTTTTAGTGCCCCTTTAATCCCCTCTATCATCTAATGGACCAGCTGACTCTATCACAGTTTTTTTGCTACGAATGTACTTGAAAAAGTCTTTATTTCATGTTTTTGCTTCCGCAGCAAGCTTCTTCTCAAGTTCTCCCTTTGCCTGCCTTATCAATTTGACTTGCCAGTGCTTGTGCTGTTTCCAGGTTTTGTCGTTTGGCTCTTTTTTCCATTTCCTGAAAGATGCTTTTTTGGCAACAAGAGCCTCTCTGACCTCACCTTTAAACCATGCTGGCAGTTTTTTGGACTTCCTTCCCCTTTTCTTAAAGCATGGAATACAGCTGGTCTGAGCTTCCAAGATAGTATTTTTCAACAACACCCAAACTTGATGTAAGTCTTTAACCTTTGCAACTGCTCCTTTTAGTTTTTTCTTAACTATTTTCCTCATTTTGTCATAATCTCCCTTTCGAAAGTTGAAAGGTAGTACTGTGGATTTCCTTACTATCCCTCCTCCACTAATTAAATCAAATGCGATCATGCTATGATCACTATTGCCAGGTGGCCCCAACACCCTTATCTCTTGCACTAGATCTGGTGTTCCACTAAGGACTAGGTCTAATATGGCTTCTCCTCTGGTCGGTTCATCTCCCTAGCATGTCCTGCCGTGACACTGACCCAGTCGATACCGGGATAATTGAAATCACCCATTACACTGGTCAACAAATTTTTACAAAAGTCATGTTACTGAAATAAAAATAGTCATTTCTTATCGATTTTTATATGCTGAACACGAATAAGACAGTGAAATTGCAAAGTTGGCTCTAGGTTTTTTTTGTAATCTACAAGAATTAATGTTTACATCACGAAATGCATGTTAATAATAAATATAATAGGCCTTCGGTTAATACTTGTAAAAAACCAAGTCATAGACTACTACTTAGATTTTTTCACCTGTCTCTTGTACAGTTGTTCGGGAGCTTCTCTGGGGAGTGTCCAGCAGTAGTTAGCCAGCATTGTAGTGGAGCATTTTCCCCGGTATCTTTGCTCCATCGTTGCGATATCCTGGTGAAAACGTTCGCCCTGTTCATCACTAACCATACCACAGTTGTCAGGAAAGAAATTGAGATGGGAATCAAGGAAATGGATCTTTAGAGACATATTGCAGCCAGGTTTCTGATACTACATCAGCATGTCTTCTACTAGTTCCTTGTAGTTTTCTGCCCTAACATTCCCGAAAACGTTTGACACTAGGCGAAAAGCATTCCATGCTTGTTTCGCATCACCCTGCAGCAAGTTGTTGAACCGTTCATCTTTGAAGAGCTCTCTAATCTGAGGACCCACAAAAACTCCCTCTTTAATCTTTGCTTCGCTGAGTTGAGGGAATTTTTCATGCAGGTATCAGAAAGCTGGCGAAGTGCGGTCCATGGGTTTTACAAAGTTTTTCATCAAACCTAGTTTGATGTGAAGGGGTGGTAGCAGGATTTTGTGAGCCTCAACCAGAGCTGGGTGCTGGATATTCTTCTCTCCAACTGTTACATTTTGTCTGCGATTCCATTCCTTCCGCAAGTAGTGCCAATCCCTTGCTCGGCTATCCCACTCACATAAGAAACACATATAGTTTATATATCCCTGCTGCAGTCCCATTAAAAGGGCAACTACCTTCAAGTCGCCACAGAGGTGCCAGCTGTACTTGTTATAGTTAATGGAAGTCAGTAGATGCTTTATCGTTTGTATCTTTCATGTGGACGGCATGCGCTACTGGAATAGATGGAAGACGGTTTCCTTTATTCAAAAGCACAGCCTTCAGACTCAGTTTTGAAGAGTCTATAAATAGTCTCCAGTCTTGTGGGTCATGAGTGATTTTTAAGGTATTCATGAGGCTTTCAGTTTCAGAACAAAATACCAGATTACTTTCCTTTCCAGCTGCATATAGTACACTGCTGACGTCAGATGGCTTCAGCAGCCGTCTGGCAGTAGTATTGCATTGCATTGCATCAGAAAATGATGCAATCAACTCTGGATGATGTGTGCATGCTTGTATTATGCAATGTGATGCAATATTACATCATTCAAGGCTTATTTGGGATGTTGTTGATGTCCTACTGGATAAATTTACACAGTGAAACGTCAGAAATGAACTACATGCAATATCTTCAAAACGAGAGCCAATAACATTTTTTTAATGTTATATTTGTGTTCAGCTCACCAAGATACCTACAGATTAGGGCCTTTTAAAGTCAGTAACAATTTCAGTGTTGACCAGTGTTGTTATTACTGCGCTGTAACTTTTGTTAGCTTCCTTGATTTCTTTGAGCATTTCATCATCCATTTGTTCATGCTGGCCAGGCGGTCAATAGTATACCCCCACTGCCATCGCCTTCCCCTTTTTAATGGAATTTCAATCCATAGAGATTCTACAGCAAATTGTGTTTCCTGCAAAACTTTAATCCTTTCTGACTCAATGCCCTCTCTAACATAGAGCGCAACCCCTCCACCAATTTTATCAGCTCTGTCATTACGATATAGTTTGTACCCAGGTATCACAGTGTCCCACTGGTTGTCCTCCTTCCACCATTTCTCTGATATTCCAATCATATCTAACCTCTCATTTAGTGCTATATATTCTAACTCTCCCATCTTATTTTTTTAGACTTCTAGCATTTGCATACAAGCATTTTAGATACTGTATTTTATTCATATTAATTTGGCTATTGGTAGACATGGGTAATTTGGGATCTTTAAGCTCTGTCTGCTCCATACTCTAGGGCATTTGTGCTACTTTACTCTTTTTTGGAACCTCTCTGCTTTTGGTAGTATCCTTTCTGCAAAGAAATATTTCCGTATATTATTCCTGAGTCTATCCCCTTTCATCTTTATCCTATGTCCCCTCTTAGCAGAGCTTGCTTTCAATTGAAAGAGGTTCTTCTATGCATTTATGCCACAGAGGTATTTAAACATCTCTATCATATCTCCTCTATCCCGCCTTTCTTTTAAAGTATACATATTAAGATCCTTAAGTCTGTCCTCATATACTTTATAATGAAGACCACTAACCATTTTAGTAGTCACTCTCTGCACCGACTCCAACTGGCTTGTCATGATTAGAAGTGCTCTGTCACACATGCAAAACCTGTAACATATAGATACAAATTAGAGAAATACAACACAAAGCTTGACGTAGAGTGATAAGATGAAGATGTACAATGTGGCAATTTTTTCTAATAAAAGGAGGAGTTAAAGCCAAGTTAGGGAAGGGGGTTACAGGAGACTGTTAAGGTTTGGAGGCCTGTGAATTCCTCTCTAAAGCTTTAGCAGTCTTTGTTATGGTATAATTCTGTATGTGTTTTGTTTTCATTTTTTCTCACTTGCCTCTGAGACCAGTGATAGGAGACCAAGGGCTGAGGAAGGTTCCCTATGTTGTCCTCGATTAAGAAGTTATTACATGCAGCAATATTGATTTTTCCCTTTATGCTCTTTCTTCCATTTCTTTCTTCACTCTCTATCAAATCAAATTTCACTCACCCTCTAGTCCCCACTCTCCTTTTGACTTTTCACGTACCTATCAACTTTATTTCCTCCTCAGTTCCAACCCTGCCTATCTCCCCTAGCTCTCCCATTTCCACTGTCTCACTTCTTCCCTGGCCTCATAGTCCTTTTTGTTATCCACTCTCCATTTCTATATTTATGCACTTTGTACTCACCATCCTTCTCTTGCTCATCTTCTTGCCAGCCTCCAAGGGCCTCTCCCACATGGGTCTACTGTGCCCGCTGTCTCTCCCCTCCACACCCCCAGAGTCCAACATCTCCCCGCTTTCTCTTCCACCTTCCACCCTTTTTCTCCCCCCCCCCCCACATAGCCCAGCAGCTTCCTATCACTACCCTCAAAATGGACCAGCATCATCCCTTTCTCTGTTCTCTTCACTTTAGTAAAGCATTTCCTTTCTGTCTATACCTACACCTAGTCTTGCATCTCCCACTCTCTCTCTCTTTGTTCAATCTCTAATAGTTCAGAATATCACCCTTGCCCCCTCTCTATTCCCTCCTCCTCTCTCTCTCCCCCCATCAATAGCCCAGCATCTCTCTTCTCTCTCTCTTCTTTAATAGCCCAACATCCCCCTCTCCCCTGGCAGCAAAAAGATTCTATCTCTCTCTCTCTCTCATCCCCTCAGTACGGTATCTCCTTTCTTTTACTGTCTCCCCCCGCCTTTTCTCTTCCTATAATAGTCCCCCTTTCATTCAGTGGCAAAAAGATTCTCTGTCCCCCTCCTTTTGCCAGTCCTAGCATCTTTTCCCTTTCTCTCTCCTCCTCCCCTTCCCCCTCCCCACAGCAAAAATATCGCAACACCATCCTCCTGATTAACTTATCCTTGTTAGCAGTAGCAGCCAGTGCTGCTTATATCATTCACTTCTGATGTGCAGTTCAGTGGCCCGCACACTGGAATTGAATGCTATAATTAGCGCCGGCTGACGTCGTTGACTTGGAGGAGAAGTAATTAAGGTGCGGTCTGCATGATTTTTCTGCCTCTGGGGCAGGAGCTGTGTAAGCCTCCTTTGTGGAGCTAGAGTCAGGGCTGCACGATCTTGCTGCCGCTGGGACTAGGAACCATGTTGATGCTGCAAATCATCTCTGCCTGCTTCAGCACTCTAGGCCCTTGTCACCCTATTCAAACGCCCTGCTTGCACAGTCGGTTGCGCCAGCTCTGATCGCATAAGTGAGTACATTGTACATAGTGCTAGATAGAACATGGTTTCTAGAGATTTCTGATTAAGATTCAAGAGTCAATATTCAGTGGCGAGGCTGCTGTATAGTTTTGAATGTGTACTTTGTTGCTAATTTTAGAAAGGCTTTCTACTTATAAAAACTGGCTTTATGCTTAACTTGCTATTCAAATTTTATCACCATTTACACACAAGTATACATAGGAAGCGTACATCTATGTATGTATAAAGTACGAGTTCTCAGGAGCAGAGTTATGTAGTGGTTGGTATTTACCCCACAATTTGTAAAACGCAAAGTGTACATGTATAACGTAACAGACGTACATGTTTGTTTATATTTGCTCCAGAGCAGGCATAAATATACATGTGGGTCTGCTGTACCTGTTTGCAGGTATAAATGTGGCCTTTTTAGAAGGAAAAGGAATTGAGCAAGAGAAGGGAAGTGTAAAAAGGGGGAAGGGGAGTGGCAGGAAGGGGAAAATAATAAAGGTGTAAGGCCAAATGCACAAGTCCACTAGGGACATAAAATGAGAGCACATATACTTTTATTGAACTTGGTGAGAGCACATGTGAGTGTCCCTAATGGGCTTATACATTTGACCTTAAACCTTTACTATTTTCCTCTTCCTCTTTCTCTTGTGCACCTATTATTTTTCCTTTGTATCTACTGCTACTGTTAATTATTTGAATCTCTCCTCTTCCTCCTTTCTTCTACACACTGAGATCTCACTGCCTTCTAAGTTCTTGCTGTTTCATAGGAAATAACATGTATTTTCCTTGTTTTTCTTTTGTCATATTTTATGCTTTTTGTCATTTTTACTTATTTTTATATAATGCCATACATGGTATACTGTATATAACTACGTACATGTAATATATATATATTTGCCACACTTAACATGACCCTCAGCTACGTACATATACAATTATGGGTGGAGATGAAGTTTGAGTATGAGGCTATGATTTTTGGATGCCAGTTTGTGATATTTTCATCACGTTGTTTAAACTGCCGCTGATACATTACAAGAGGAAAGAAAAAGTGTTTGCAGGACACTGATCTCATTTGATATACACCTGTTTCTCGATACTAGAGGAGTGGAGGGATATTGATGAAGTATTTTTGTAGGAACATTCTGGTGAGTGTTATCCCACGTTGAAAAACTGGATTCCAGTTTTTTAAAAATTTTGATTAAAAAGGAGGACCCACTGCAGGAGGGTGTAAACTCTCATGGTAGGAGATCCGACAAAAAAAGTTGGTATAATTTTTTAAGATAGACACGGGAGTTAGGATCTTATTGGCTTTCACCTTAATTTGAGAAGACATGATTCCTGATCGTGTCCCCAGTCTAGTCCCGAAACCTCTGGGTTCCCAATCTTATCTAGCAGCTTGGAGACTGAGAAACTCCACCTTTTTTGTGACATCATCCGTATAACTCTCCGGTGCCCGCCACCAGTTACCTCAGTCTCCAAGCAGCTGGATAGTTGGGAGCCCCGGGGTCCCGGGCTCACAGGAGAAACAATTGGGGCATCTTAGTATAGTGTTCTTTTTCATTAGAGGTTTTGTTTGATATTATGATCTATTGCTTTAAGTTTTGGAGCTCTCTAGTTCTGGGTTCTCCTCCCCCCCCCCACCTTTTTTCTCTTCAGGCCTCTGTCGAACGGCGCATGTAACCGGGTCCGGCTGCTTCAGAAGTTTTGCCTGAGACGCAGCAGGGTCCCGGTTCAGGTCAGGGGGTGCAAGGCTGCATACAGAGCGTGCCGGCGCCGTGCAGAAGTCTCTGCCTGCCAGCACATCCGGCTGCTCTCTCCCGCCTAACGGAACCTGTGCGGTGAGTGTTCTTTGACGGGGGGTGAGTGTTTGCTGTTCGGGGGTCTCAGGGGCTGGGAAGAGTTCTTCTCCTCGGGCCGGACAGGGCTTTTTCCCACGCCCGCTTTTGCGGTAGGTTTTCAGAGGCCGCAGCTCCGTTTTTTTCTTCTGTCAGCGCGCTTTCGTGCCCTTTTTCCCTCGCGGCCTGCCGCGTGGCGGTGGCGCGGCTGCATCGCGGGTCGGGGAATTTTGGTTTAACTTGCCTTCCCTGCTAAGCTCCCGGAAATTTTTTACAAAGGCAAGAAAATAAACTGCTATAATTAGGCAGCAAGGTGCGAGGGGGCAGTGATTTTAAATGCACAGGGGGCAGTTCCGACCGGCTTAAAGGCAGTGACACCTTCAGGTTTACGGAGTTCTCTGCTTGGTCCCCCGCAGCTCCGGCCTAGAGCCTGTGCTAAGTTTTGTTTTTCAAGCGTCCCAGGGCCGCTCATCGCAAGCACCCGCCCTAGCCTTGAGGTAGGCAGTGTGTACCATGCCCTCCAAACCCCTTTGCGTCGTGTGCGGGGCACGTAAGGGCATGAATGCTGGGGTCTGCAAGGAATGTGTGGGAGAGGCTCGGGAGGCGGACAAACCCCCCACGCAGGCAGTCGAGGCTCCAGGGTCCTCGCTGGA
Organism: Ichthyophis bannanicus; assembly: GCA_033557465.1. Lineage (NCBI taxonomy): Eukaryota > Metazoa > Chordata > Amphibia > Gymnophiona > Ichthyophiidae > Ichthyophis > Ichthyophis bannanicus. The sequence continues at coordinate 967,635,680 of CM066033.1, read as the reverse complement.
AGCCTCGACTCCCCTGATGCCGGAATTAGCGCAAGAGGAGCCAGTGCCAGGGCCGTCTTCAGGCTCGGGCGCCCCCTCTTTCCCTGCGCTGTTTCCCAAGGAACATTCCGCCATCTTCTCACAACAGTTTGTAGCGCTACTTCAGCACTCGGCTTTCAGTACTATTTTGTAGCAGGGTCTGCCGGGCGAGTCCAGAGGTGCCAGGAAGCGTCCGGCGTCTCCGCGGATGCTGTATTCCCCAAGTAGGAGCAAGAAGCCTCGCGGGGACGGGGACCTGAGAGACATCTCGGGATTGTCGGAGAGCCCTCTCTCTGATGAGGACAACCGTACTGTATGTTTAGAGGAAGAGTTAGAAGAGGGTGAGATTTCAGAAAAAGAGGATCATGCTAGGGTTGTGAGAGTGTTCCGGAGAGAGGAGCTGCCGGCTCTCATTCTGGAGACGCTTAAGGCGCTCAATATGCCGGAGCCTGGGACAGCGGAGGATGAGACGTTGGAGGATTTATTTATTTATTTAACTGCATTTATATACCGCTTTTCACTGGGTCAAAGCGGTGTAACACATAACATGAGGGGGGGTAGTATTTTACAGGGTGGGGCCATCACCAGGGACAACAATCCGTTGTTACAGTTTTTCAGGAAGACCCAAAGAGCGTTCCCTGTGCACAGGGTATTTCAAGAGATGATTCAGGAGGAATGGAACATCCCCGAAGCACCTTTGAAAGGTGCGAGGGTGATGAGCCGTTTGTATCCCTTATTAGACCGGGACAAGGAGATGTTCAAGCCTCCCAGGGTGGACGCAGCAGTCTCGGCGGTAACCAAGAAGACGACCATCCCTGTCGAGGGTAGTGCGGCCCTCAAGGACATTCAGGATAGAAAACTGGATGTCTTGCTAAGGCAGGTTTTTGATGTCAATGCCATCTCCCTGCAGATGGCCATTTGCGGAGCTTGGGTTTCTAGGGCTTGCCTGCATTGGGCTCAGCAAGTACAGGAGGGCCAGCCGTCTCCTTTGGCGGGGGAAGCGGCACGGCTGGGGTCAGGGGCAGCCTATCTGTCGGATATCTATTATGATCTTATGCGGGGGCTGTCCAAGAGCATGGCGTCGGCGGTGGCTGCGAGATGATATCTATGGTTGCGTAACTGGGCGGCCGATAGTTCGTCGAAGTCTAGGTTGAGTAAGTTGCCCTTTAAGGGTCGACTGCTCTTCGGCGAGGATTTGGACAAACTGGTCAAGGACCTCGGGGAGTCCAAAGGCGGAAGGTTGCCGGAGGATAAGCCCAAGGCTGCTCGGGGGGCGCCGGGGGCCCACGGTCAGTTTCGAGACTTTCGCCGCTTTCGGTCCCAACGGGGCCCTTCAGGGCAAAGAGGGCGTTTTCCCTACAGAAACCAGGGTTTCCGGGGGGCGGGCAGAGGTTTCGGTTTTAATTCCTCGTCCTCCTCCCTTAGCCTTAAGAAGTCACAATGAGATGAGGGGGGCCCAGTCGCCCACCATTCCCGTGGGGGGGGGGGCAGTTGCAGGAGTTTTTTCCCGCCTGGGCCCACATTACATCGGATCAGTGGGTGTTAGAGGTTGTTCGGGAAGGCTACACTCTGGAGTTCTTACGACCAGTGCGGGAATCCTTCGTACTGTCTCCCGGCAGGGCAGTGGCAAAGCAGGCGGCACTGCGGGAGACGGTACAAAGGTTGCTGGACCTCAGGGCGATTGCGCCCGTGCCCGTAGAACAGTTCGGGTGAGGTCGATACTCCATTTACTTTATTGTCCCAAAGAAGGATGGGGGAGTTCGACCGATCCTGGACCTCAAAGGCGTCAACCGCTGCCTCCGGGTCTCAAATTTTCATATGGAAACCCTGCGCTCCGTCATAGTGGCGGTGCGGAAGGGAGAGTATCTCACTTCTCTGGATCTGTCGGAAGCTTATCTTCATATTCCCATATGGCCGGAACATCACCGGTTCCTCAGGTTTGCAGTCCCCTTCGGCCATTTTCAGTTCCAAGCGTTGCCCTTCAGTCTGGCGACCGCCCCAAGGGTCTTTACCAAGGTCATGGTAGTGGTGGCGGCGGCTCTGAGAAAGGAAGGTATTCTCGTGCATCCTTATCTGGACGATTGGTTGATCCGGGCGAAGTCGCAGGACGAGAGCATGCGGGCCACGGCCCGGGTAGTAAGCTTTTTGGAGAGTCTTGGTTGGATAGTCAATATGTCCAAAAGTCACTTACAGCCTTCCCAGAATCTGGAATACCTAGGGGCGCGGTTCGATACGTGGCTCGGGAAGGTGTTTCTTACCAACAAGAGGGCACTAGACTTGCGGAATCGGGTGCAGAGTTTCCTCAAGCTCAAGACTCCCTCAGCGTGGCATTACCTGCAGTTGTTGGGCACCATGGCGGCAGCGATAGAGACAGTGCCGTGGACAAGAGCTCCCATGAGACCCTTGCAGAGGGCATTGCTACGCCGGTGGTCGCATCAGCGAGACTCTCTCTCCTGGAAACTGGTCTGCCCGGAGGAGGTCCGTCATGCCTTGCTCTGGTGGTTGCTTCCCGAATCCCTGGAGAGATGGAAGCTCCTAGAAGCGCCGGCATGGGTAGCCGTCAGGGCAACTTCGCGCAGGGACGCTGGGACACTCAAGAAAGCACCTGGGCAATCAACCGGTTGGAGCTATGAGCAGTGTCGCTAGCGTTGCAGGGGTTTCGACAGTTTCTCGGCAGAAAGGCGGTCCGGGTGTTGTCGGACAACGCGACGGCGGTGGCCTTCGTCAACAAGCAAGGCGGCACCAGCAGCGTGTCTTTAGAGGCCGAGGCTCTTTGTGCCTGGGCGGAGGCCAACCTTCTGGACCTGTCGGCAGCCCATGTAGCGGGGGTAGACAATGTGGAGACCGATTTCCTCAGCCGGGTGAAAGTGGATCCCAGAGAATGGGTCCTGCATCCCGAGGTGTTCGAGATGGTGGTCCGCAGGTGGGGCCGGCCAGTGATGGATCTCATGGCGACCATCGAGTCGGCGAAGTGCAGTCGTTTCTTCAGCAGACGCAGGGAAAGGATGTCCGAAGGCTTGGATGCTCTCCTGCAAGTATGGCCGGCGGCACAGCTTCTGTATGTGTTCCCGCCATGGGTGCTGATCGGCCGGGTCCTGCAAAGAGTAGAGGGATTCCGAAGTCACGTAATCTTGATTGTGCCGGACTGGCCACGGCGTCCCTGGTACGGGGACCTGGTGAGGTTGTTGGTGGCAAAGCCCTGGCGTCTCCCCGACAGACCGGATCTGTTGTCTCAGGGGCCGCTGGTCATGCCTCACGTGGGTCGATTCTCTCTTACGGCTTGACTCTTGAGAGGGTATGGTTGACCTCCTGAGGGTATTCTTCGGCGGTTATCTCTGCCTTACTGAAGTCCAGAAGGCGTTCGACTTCGTTATCATATGTCCGCATCTGGAGAATCTTTGAGGCCTGGTGTAGTGATCGGCAGTACCAAGCGCTGCGGGCTTCTCTCCCGCAGATTCTGGAATTTTTGCAGAATGGTTTCGAGAAAGGATTGGCAGTGGCCTCGTTGCGGGTTGTCAGACGGCTGCCTAGGGTGAGAACTTACACAATCTTGACGATGCATATATTCATATGATTCTTGCAAGGTATTGTGGGTATTGTAGTTCATTCACTCCCAAACACAGCTGATGACAATAATTTGAGTTGTGAAACCAAGTGGTAAGATCAATAAAATACTTCTTTTATTGATGGGGTTTAATTCACCCAGCACATGTATGCTTGATAGCACTATAAATGAGGTTACTTGCTTGCAGTGTTTAAAATGGATAACAAAAAGTCACAAAGTAAACCAGAAACAACCTTCAGCTTGTCAGGCAATTAGCTAATGTTTTCTTAGCAAATAATTACCAAATACAAAGGCACAAAGAAAAGAATAAACTTTGCTGGTTAGGTTAACTTCTGCTTATTTTCCACGCAGATCTCAGCAGTGATTCTCCCTTGCTCACACACACAATCAGGTGCAGCCCTAATTACTATCAATGGACCAGCTGAAAGCCTTTAGCTGGCTGGCTGCTACTGTGTGAGCCCAAATCCTGCTTTAAGAGCTGTTTGCAGTGGAAATAAAGAACAAAGTTAGGTTTCTTTGTGATGGCTGATGTGTTTGCTCAGAGAAAACTAGTAATAGCATTTAGATAGAGAACAGTCCATATAAACTGTATTTTCATCTGCTGTATCAATCAGCATATGGTCACTATCATACATTGGCACAGACGAGTCTTTCATTAAGGCACTATCATGAGAATGCTCATTCCCTTGCTGCCACTCTCTATTATAGATAGGGTCTGGATCAGTGTTCATACCTGAGCCTCTCCTGCTATCATTATTCCTCTCTGTATAGCCTGGCCAATATGTAATCCAATTCTGATGTCCAGCCTTCCAATCTTGATCCCTGGACACTGGATCTTCTCTCACATACCTTCTGGCCTTGGTCTGAAAGTCCCTTCCACATGCAGTCTTCTCTCTTCCAGGTAGCCACTGGTGATTCCTATCTCTGCCACTCCATTCCTCTGGCTGAATCCAGTCCAATGGACTCTGCTGGCTTTTGGAATACCTCCCAGTATGAGTACTGCCTTGGAATCTCCCAGACCTTCCAATGGCCTTTCTTCTCTTCCTTCCAGAGAGTTTCCTTCTCTCTCTATCCGCTTGGCTTGGCTTCTGTTTCTCCAGGTGATACTGGTGCTTGAGCTTGTAGCCGTTGCTGTCTCTGTATCTCTTCCTCCCTCTGTAGCTTTTGCTGAAGCTCTCCCTGAAGCTGGGCTGGAGCTTGTAGTAACTGTTATCTGAAGAATAAGCTCTATTCTTATCCTGTTCTAATGTGTGCTGCTCCCTAACACAGCGCAGCTGTGTTGAATCAGGCCCTGCCCTTTGAGATGAGTGCTTAGGGATTACCTCATAGCTCTCTTGATTGCACACACATTCTCTCACTTCAGCCCCTCTCATGGCTGCTGGAAACCTGGTGCATTCTGGGACTGGTAGTCTTTTATGTGAAAACTCTGTTTTCTTGCTTCTACCAGAACTGACAGGTTGCTTGTTCAGAGTCACATCATCTTTTCTATAGCTCCTACCTGAGCTATGATAAGCTTCCTTATCACAGGGTACAAGTGGCTGCTTTAGCTTGTTTCAGAGGCAGGCTGGCGGGTCAGTCGCTGGGTGTCCAGCGTGATGTGAAACGGTTTTTGAGAGCAGTGTCTCTGGTGAGGCCTCCGGCGCGGCCAGTCTTTCCCAAATGGAGTCTTCCCTTCGTTTTGGAGGTGTTAGAGGGAGAGCCTTTTGAGCCGCTGGCTCGGGCGTCGCTCAAGGATCTTACTCTGAAGGTGGTGTTTCTGCTGGCAGTCTGTTCGGCTAGACGAGTTTCCGAATTGCAAGCGCTTTCCTGCAGAGAGCCCTATCTTTCCTTCTTTGCGTCTAAGGTCGTGTTGCGACCGGTTCTGGCTTTTTTACCGAAGGTGGTTTCGGCGTTTCATGTCAGCCAAGAAATTTCCTTGCCGGTGTTGCCCAGAGATAGGAGTGATTCTTCATCAGACAAGCTGCATCTTTTGGATGTCCAGCGGGCTTTAAAGAAATATCTCCGACGGACGGAGTCCTTTCGGAAGTCTGACAGGCTTTTTGTGCTTTTCGCAGGGCAGAAAAAAGGCGAAGCGGCCTCCAAGGCATCTATTGCACGTTGGATTCGGGAGGCCATTGAGTCGGCTTATGTGTTAAAGGGCAGAGTAGTGCCGGACGGTGTGAGAGCACATTCCACGAGGGCTCAGGCTTCTTGGGCGGAGGCTCGTTTGGTCTCGCCGGTGGAGATCTGTAGGGTGGCGACTTGGTCGTCCCTCAATACCTTTGTTAAGCACTACCGTCTGAATGTACAAATGGCGGAGGAGACCTCATTCGGATCAGCGGTTCTTCAGGCTGGATTGCCAGGTCCCTCCCGTAGTTGAGTGTGTTTCACTGCTCTGGTATAGACCCAGAGGTTTCGGGACTAGGCTGGGGACACGATCAGGAAGGTGAAATTAGACTTACTTGCTAATTGTTGTTTCTGGAGTGGAACCAGTCTATTCCCGTATCCCTCCCAGAGTATCTTGGCAAACGGCTGTCTGGACTTTCTCTCAGTTTCACGGGTAAGCTGTGTTTTCTCTATTATTGCTGTTGGGGCTGGATCTCCTTCCTTGGGGCAAGGGGCTGGAATGCTCCGGCTTTCTTTTGAGCACAGTAATGAAGGGGGGGCTCTCTTAGTTTCCTTTAGTATATTCCTATCATGGGTTTCGTTTAATGTAGTTTGCATATTGTCTTACTTGTTTCTCCGGTGAGTCTACTTTGTCAATAGGTTACTGGTGGCATGAGGCGGGCACCGGAGAATTATATGGATGATGTCACAAAAAAGGTGGAGTTTCTCAGTCTCCAAGCTGCTAGATAAGATTGGGAACCCAGAGGTTTCGGGACTAGACTGGTTCCACTCCAGGAACAACAATTAGCAGGTAAGTCTAATTTCACCTTATTGGCACCCTTATAAAGAATTCAAATCAGTTTGAACAGAAGAACCACAATCCCATTGTAGTAAAATTAGACGCACCTGTGATCAATTGTCAGCACCCACATGACTTGAATCAACCAATGAAAGTTGGTTCTATTGTTTAAAATGGCCACATTCACTCCTTGTTCCATTTTTGCAATGATGAAGACGAGAGCTGCCTGAGACCGTCAGAAAAGCCATTATCACCAAACATCAAACTTCAGAGTGGTACAAGGACTTTGGGATTCCTGTGTCTATAGTTCACAATGTTAAGAAGAAGCTTTCTGCTCATGGAACTGTGAAGAATCTCCCAGGACGTTGGTGGAAGAGGAAAATTAATCCAAGAAGTCTTTGAAGATTAGTGTGAACTGTTGGAAAAACATCACCTACAACATCCAAAGAGTTTAAGGCTGACCTGGAACAGTCTGAAGTGGTGGTTTCAACCCGCACCATATGCCACACACTAAACAAAAAAGAATTTCATGGGCGAAGGCCAAGGAGGACCCCGCTACTCAAAGAGACATAAAAAGGCTTGTCTGATCTTGGTCCAAACCCACCTTGAGAAACCATAATACTTCTAGGAAAATGTTCTGTGGACATATGAAATCAAACTTGAGCTCTTTGGCAATGCAGACCAGTGATACATTTACAGATGAACAAATGAAGCTTATAAGGAAAAAAATCACCCTTCCTACAGTTAAATATGGTGAAGGTTCCATAATGTTGTGGGACTGTTTTGCTGCCTCAGGAACTGGAGGCCTGGAACGTATTAAAGGAATCATGAAGTCAGAGGACTATCAAGGTATTTTGGAGCGAAATGTGCTACCTAGGGTCAGAAAGCTAAGTCTGGGTCTAAGGTCGTGGGTCCTCCAGCAGGCCAATGACCCAAAATCTACATCCAAAAATACAAAATGGTTAAAAAGGAACAAATGGATTCTTTTAAACTGGCCAGCAATGAGTCCCGATCGCAATCCAATTGAGAACCTTTGGAAAGACCTGAAATCTGCCATTGGTAAAAGGAATCTTGGAAACATCCATGAACTGGGACAAATCGCAGTTGAAGAGTGAGAGCAACTACCAGCAGATAGATGTATGAAACTTATAGATGGCTACAAGAAACATTTGGAGACTGTTATCACCAAATATTAGTGAAGGATGCTATTAATCCTGTCCAGGTCATATTTTGTTCTTTTTCTTAGAAATTACCACGTCTTAAGTTGCACAGACCTCTTTGTTGTATACCTTTGAATATAGTATTACAATGTTATGATGACGTACAGTTGGAATATTTCAAATTATTTCTCAAGATATTGTAAACATACCTAAAATACAAGGGTACCAATAATGTTGACCACAACAGTAGGAGAGACTCAACTAAAAATTTTAAGTGAGAGATTTGCTGTCTGGTGTGATAGAAAGGGCCTAGATTCCTTCTCCTGTCCCACACAGAAATGTTTTGAATACCTTCTACATCTCTAGATCCAGGTTAAAACTTAACTTGGGAGATCATATGATGCTGTGAGTGGGAGAGCAGTGTGTCTCTCTTGCTCCTGATTCCCTCCGAAGCCCAGGGCCCGATTTTTGCTATTAACTGTCTTGACCAAGTATTTTTTCATGTCTGGACACATTGTGTGTTGCTTGCAGTCAAATTTGTACAAAAGGCAGTTCCGTATTTGCAGATGAGACAAAATTATTCAAAGTTGTTAAAACAGAAGAAGATTTTGAAAAATTGCAAGAGGTAGGAAAATAAAATTCGGAACAGGCATAGTCAGCGGATCCTAAGATGGCCGTTGAGAGGGAGGATGAATCATTCCTAAGAGCTTCTGCTGTGCAACAGCTTACCAGTGTAGTGGTACAGACCCTGACAGCTGGTTTTGTGCAGTTAGGGGCTCAATTGGATTCTATGCCGAACTCCATTTCAGACTTTAATGTCAGAGTGGTGGAGGAAGTGGAGTATTCCATTGATAGGGGCCCTAAATTTGCTGGTGGTGCTGAAAGCCAGGATGGTGCAATATGACAAAAACTGGATGACTCTGAGAACCGGTCCTGTCACAATAACTTGGGTTTGTGGGGCTGCTTGAGACACTGGCTGATGCAGAGCTTGTGGACTTTCTTGAATGCTGATTGGCTATGGAACTATCCCTGCCAGAAATTTTGGGCCCGCTGCATCTGGAAATGGTGCATCACTTGGGGTGCCATGGGGAGTGTGAGCAGTGATTATGATTGTATGTGAGTTGAAATACATGCATAAAATTCTGCTATTCTGCAAGGATTTCAGCAGAAAAAGGCCCTATCTTAGCAGAACCATCGGATCCTTATCTTCCAGGATTTTTCAGTGAAAGTGGCTGCAGAACGTCGAGCATTTGTGCCCATATACAAGGCAATGGCAGACTGGAAGATTTGCTATTCTTAAGTTTCCCATGGTCTTGCAGATTCAGCATTGAGGAGGCACTTGTGTACAGTGACTGAAAACTGCGCAGGTGGCAGTGCAGTGCTGGGAAGCTCCTGCCTGACACACTGGCAGCTGTTACATTTGTAGATGGACATTGTTCGTGGGGGCTGACCCTGAGTATCCTATGTGGCCAAGGTTTTGTGTCTATGGTATGGACTTAATGTGGACCTGATAATAGCTTTGGGTTAGTGTACTCTGCGGAGTTCCGCTGTTATGCTCAATTTCTTCTCCCCTCCTTTACTACCTTTCTTTTCTTCACTCTAGGTTTGCTATTTGCCTGAGGCTTTTAGTCTCTTTGCTGGTTGAGTGTGCTTTTGAGTGGCTTGGAGGAAGGGAGGTTAGGAATTTTGTTGGGTATAGGCTTTTGATTGTTTTGTGGTTGTAAGAATTGGGCTTAAAGGGTGGTTTAGAACATAAGATATGTCGTACTGAGTCAGACCAAGGCCCATCAAGCCCAGTATCCTTTATCCAAGTGTCAACTCCAGGTGACAACTACCTGTCAAGTTCCCAAAAAGGTACACAGATTCCATGTTGCTTATCCCGGGGTAAGCAGTGGATTTTTCTGGTACTCTTTAATAATGGTTTAAGGACTTGAACTTCAGGAACTTGTCCTAACCTTTTTAAAACCGAGCTACACTAACGGCTTTTACTGCATATTCAGGTAACTAATTCCATTGTTTGATTATGCATTGAGTGAAAAAATATTTTTTCCTATTAGTCTTTAATGGACTACATTGTAGCTGCATTGCATGTCCCCTAGGCTTTCTACTTTTGAAGCAGTAAACAACTGATCTACGTTTACTCATTTCACTCCATTATTTTATAGACCTTTATCATATCTCCCCTCAGCCATCTTTTTTCCAAGTTGAAGAGCCCTAACCTTTTAAGCCTTTCCTCCTAGGGGTATCCTTCTGTTCTCTTTAGCATTTTGGTGGCTCTTCTCTCTACCTTTTCTAATTCTGCAATATCCTTTTAAAGATATGGTGACCAGAATTGCACACGGTATTCAAAGTGCGGTCACACCATGGAACGATACAGAGGCATTTATAATATCCTTTGTTTTATTCTCCATTCTTTTCCTTATGGTTCCTAGCATTCTATTTGCTTTTATGGCTGCCACTGCACACTGGATAGAGGGTTTCAACAGATGATCAATGATGATGTCTAAATCCCTTTTCCTGGGTGATGATTCTTTCAGGGCAATTTCTCCAAATGGTTAAGTTTTGCGCATACCATGACAGTCATGAACCTCTCATCTAAGCCAGGGAATGTGGAGTATGAGCTCAGTCTCTCAACTTTACTGCTAGTGCTCAGCGTAGTACTTGCATCATGCCAAAGAGAGCTTCCCTCTGGAGTTCGTAAGATGTTACATGTATGGGTAATTTATCAAGGTGTGCTTGAAAAGTCCTCTTAATTAAGCCTGGAGCACCCAACACAAATAACTTGGTATCTTTTTGCCACATTTTCTTGGTCTCCAATTGCATTTCTTGATACTTGAAGATTTTCTCCCTCTCATTGCGTTTTAGAGTAGTCGCTTGGAACTGACACCTCTATAATTAATGTCATTGTGATGTTTTTCTTCTTTGCCACTATATTGGTTCCTCATATCCAGTTTTTTATTGTTTGGCATGAGAGTTTCTCAGGTGATCGTAACCTCTTCATTCTCTTTAATTCTTTTAGGGTCTTGATCCAGTGCTTTCCAGTCACAGTGATGTTGTAGAGTTAGAGAGTTTCCAATGGATGAGGCGTGCTACTTTATTGTGCCTTTCTGTATAGAAATTTTCTGCCATCAGAACTTCACAGACCACTGTGAGATGAGTCACGGTTTCCAGCTCTTTCCTAATGAGGAATCTTGCATTGTATAACCATAGTTTGGGCTCTTCTTCCTGAAATGCATAACTTTGCACATGTCCACATTAAATTTTATCTGCTATTTGGACATCTAGTCTTCCAATTTATCAAGATCCTCTTGCAATTTTTCATAATCCTCTTGTGTTTTAACAGCTTTGAATAATTTTGTGTCATCTGCAGATTCAATCAACTTGCTCATTATTCCCATTTCTAGGTCATTTATGAATATGTTAAAAAGTAGCGGGCCCTGCACTGGTCCCTGGGATACTCCACTGCTCACATTTCTCCATTGAGAAAACTGGCCATTTTGCCCGACTCTGTTTTCTATCTTTTAGCCGGTTCCTGACCCACAGTAGTACACTGCCTCCTATCTCATGACTTTTTAATTTCACCAAGAGTCATGAGGAACCTCATCAAAAGCGTTCTGAAAATCAACAGGCTCACCTAAACTGTAGGGTATGGGGAGTAAAGATGGTTGGTTTGCAGCCAAACCTACTTCATGATGATGACTCCTAAGGTATCATTTGTTCTGTCTATCATTTATACTTTTCAATGGCATGCTTGCTACTACTTACGTCTACTCAGATACATGTAAGAGACAGTCCCTTCTCTTAAGAGCTTACAGTCTAGTCAAGACAGACAATACAACTGGGGGCTAAGATTTATCTAGGGGAATGGTAAGGAAACACATGGGAGGTGAACAGGAGACTAAGAGGATCAGGATCTAAAGGCAGTCTCAAATAGTTGAACTTTCAGCCTGGACTTGAACAGTGCCACAGGTGGAGCCTGACATATTGATTCATGCCTCTGTCAATCATAGGTCATGTAGTATGGGCAGTCTCTGTAATGTTCCACCTTGAATTTGTTGTCCCTTGTTAAGATGATGAGTCTTCAATTTTCATTTCATTTATTAACATTTATAGGCCATAATAAGTCATAAAAGTGTGCTATATGGTATACAGTATAGCATGTTCTATTGGTAAGCAGGAAAATAAGAAGAGGGAGGCCTTGCATTGGCTGTATGCATTAAGAGCTATAGACAATTCTCATCAGTTTCCGTAAATGTTTTCTTCTGCAATAGTCAGCCCTATGTAGTCCATCATCTTTGTTCACAAAGGTTAGCCTGATTTGTTGTCTTCAACCTGTAAAATTGTTCTAAATGCAATACGTAATTCAGTAGAGCTAAACATGTTGCTATACTACTAGCAGTAAATTTTAATTTTGATGTGTATGCCCAGAAGTGCTGTAGAAATGGTAAGTAGTATTGCGCTTTTGTTCCTTAACAGGTACTCTGAGCGTAGTAATACAAAGTGTGTCGGCATCACCATAGAGACCAGACCAGATTACTGCCTGAAACGACACCTGAGTGACATGTTGTCATATGGCTGCACACGACTGGAAATTGGAGTGCAGAGTGTTTATGAAGACGTGGCTAGAGATACCAACAGGTGACATGAATGTTAAAATAATTTGAAGAAAAAGCCATTTCTTTTTAGCTTTAAAAAATGGAAATTGTGAATATATGCTTTTTTTTTACTTATATGAGAAGTAAAATCCCTGAAGCAGAACCTGTAAAGTTGTCTGATGGTTTGAAACATTTGAGGTGTCGTAATGAATTTGTATGGGGTTCTTTGAATGCAACTTTAATGTTGGACATTGTGAAGTTTTATTGTCTCCATGGCAAATAATTTTTGAAAGTTTGTTAAAAGTAAAATGGACTTAGTGTTGACTGGCTAATGCTGGGCTACAGCAGTATCTGTAATACAGAAGGTCCGTAAAAAATTAAATTGTGGATGAACCCTGTACAATATAGGATCACGGTCAGGTCAGCAGTATTATATGTTAATTTTGGGGCAGTTTCTCCTAATGGGTTAGTTTTGTACATAGTCATGAACCTCACTCCTAAGCCAAGGTATGTGGAGTATGATCTCAGTCTCTCAAATTTACTGCTAATAATTGGCATAGTACTTGCATTGTACCAAAGAGAGCCGCCTCCTGGAGTATATAATACGTTACATGTATGGGCAATTTATCAAGGTGTAGGAATTTCATTCTCTCTTGTGGACAATTTTCAAAACAAAGCTGAAACCATAGGGAAAGGAAGATGGAAACATTAGTTAGTAATATGTGGAGCTTGTTGTGATGTGAGGGCTTGTGTACATCAGTGATGCTGAGGGCTAAGCTATTATCAGTAACTTAACTACTGGCAGGGTCTTCCAAGATGGACAGGTCTCAGCTGAAGTGCCAGACCAAGACAAAACACCCACCTTGGCGGCGGCAGAGGATCACATTTCTGTGACAATGGCAACAACACTAGAATTACCTGCATGGAAGGAAGACCTGGCAGTCTACTTCAGTATCTTGCCACAAAAACCCAGTGGATAGTCACAACAAAACAAATTGCACTATAGTGCTGGAAGATGAGACCTCTAGGTCAGAAGGCCCTCAACTGGCTACTGTGGAGGAGCTGAAGACTTTTTTCAGAGTAAAGCCAGCATTTTGATGTGGTTGGATCAAAACCCTTAAGAAATGAGTCAGAAGCTGCAAAAATATCTTACGTACTGGAACATGGAACATATGAAGCATAAACCAAGGGAAGTTGGAGGTGGTCAAGAATGAAATGGAACTTGTACAACTTGATCTGTTGGGTGTCAGCGAACTGAAATGGACTGGCATCGGGCACTTTGCATCTAATGATCACATGGTCTATTATGCTGGAAATGAAAGACAAAGAAGAAATGGTGTTGCATGTACAGTATAATTAAGAAGAAATTTGCAAGAACTGTAATGAAATACAATGCAGTCAATGAACACTTACTTTCTATTTGTCTACAAAGAATGCCCATCAACGCAACTATAATTCAAATGCCCCAACAGCTGCTGAAGAGGATGAAGTTGATGAGTTCTACAAACAAGCACAAGCTGAAATTGAAAGAACATGCAAACAGGATATCCTGATAGTCATGGGTGACTAGAACGTAAACGTTGACAACAAAGAAGACTAAGTGGTTGGAAAATATGGACTTGGCAAAAGAAATGATGCTGGAGAAAGACTGATTGAGATGAATAGATCGTTAGTCTTGCAGAATTCAAACACCTTTTTCCAGCAACATAAACAGTGACTGAATACTTGAACTTCACCCAATGGGTTGTACAAAAATCGAATTGACTACATCTGTGTAAGTCAACGATAGAAAAGCAACAAAGACAAAACCTGGAGCTGACTGTGGTACAGATCACCAACTGTTAGTGTGCAAACCTGAGCTGAAGTTGAAAAAGAGCAGGCCACTCATAAATGTAGCAAAATATGACCTTGAGAATATACCAGTGGAATTTAAAGACTGACTGCAAAATTGATTTGCTCCTTTAGATACAAAAGACAGAGCTCTAGAAGAGTTATGGGATGACATCAAGAGGGTTCTGTTGGAAGAAAGTGAGAAGTCTCTACAAAAGATGAAAAAGCAAAAACAGCCAAAACGGATGACCGAAGAAATTCTGAAAATGGCCCAGAAATGCAGAGAAGCTAAAGCCAGAGGAGAAAGAGAGGCAATCGCAGAACTCAACAGAGATTTCAAATGTGCAAGACAAGACCAGGCAAAATACTACAATGACACATGCAAGGAAATAGAAGCAGAAGCTATTAGAGGAAGAACAAGATTGACTTTCCTAAAGCTACAAGAGTTAAAGAAAAAATTCCAGCCTCGAATTGGAATGTTACAAGATGCTCAAGGTTCCATGTTGAATGATGTTGAGAAGATCAAGAAAAAGTGGAAAGAATATACAGCGTCATTATACAATCAAGATCAAATGGATCAACAGCCATTTCAACTTGTACCTTATGATCAAGAACCATTGGTGATGAAAGAAAAAGTCAAAGTAGCATTGAAAGCCTTATCAAAGAACAAAGCATCAGGCATTGATGGCATTTCCATTGAAGTATTACAGCAATCTGATGCAGCTTTTACCATACTTAGAAGGCTCTGTCAGGAAATTTGGAAGACAACATCATGGCCAACTGACTGGGAAAAGATCTGTGTTTACACCAATATTTGAAGAAAGATAATCCAACTGACTGTGGAAATTATCGCACAATTGCTCTGATCCCACATGTCAGCAAGATTCTACTCAAGATTATTCAGCAGAAACTACAACCATACCTGGAACGAGAACTGCCTGAAGTGCAAGCAGGGTTCAGGAAAGGGCGAGGAATGAGAATCATCTCAGATGTGAGATGGATCCTTGAAAAGTCTAAAGAATACCAAAAGGATATCTGTGTTTTATTGACTATAGCAAGGCTTTTGACTATGTAAACCATGGGAAACTCTGGGCCACATTAAGAAGCATGGGTATATCAGAACACCTGATCGTTCTTTTGCACATCCTTTACATTGATCAGGAAGCAACAGTTCGATGGAATAAGGAGAAACAGATAGAATGGTTTAAAATCAGCAAAGGTGTAAGACAAGGCTGCATACTTTACCGTTAGCTGTTTAATTTATATGCAGAACAAATTACCAGAGAAGCAGGACTGTATGACGACAACCGAGGTGTGAAGATTGGTGGAAGACTCATCAACAACCTTCACTATGATGATGATACCACATTACTGGCTGAAAGTGAAGACGATCTGAAACATTTTCTTCTCAAGATCAAGAAACATAGCCTTAAAATGGGCCTGCACCTTAATGTAAAGAAGACAAAGATCCTGACAACTGGCAAAATCAATAAGTCCATCATTGATGGAGAAGAAATCGAAGAGTGGACAACTTTAACCTACTTGGATCAGCTATCAATAAAGAAACAACAAGCAGTCAAGAAATCCGATGATGCATTGCTCTTGGCAGAATGGCTATGAAGGACATAGACCAGATTCTCAAGAACAGAGATGTCTCTCTCCATACAAAGATTTGACTTGTTCAAGCCATGGTATTTTCAATAATGTCTTATGGATGCAAATGTTGGACAGTGAAAAATATAGACAAGAAGAAAATTGATGCCTTTGAATTATGGATCTGGCAACGAATATTGTGTATACCATGGACTGCCCGAAGAACAAACCAGTCATTACTAGAGGAGATCAAATCCAAGCTTTCTTTAGAAACTCAGATGACGACTTCGACTTTCATACTTTGGACACATCATGCAAAGAGAGAGATCATTAGAGAAAGACATCATGCTTGACAAGGTAGAAGGTCAACGCAAAAGGGAAAGGCCAGCAATGATATGGATTGATACAATAACAGCAGCTGTGGGTGCCACTCTGTCAACAATGAGCCTCCTGACTGAAGATCGAACACAGTTTAGGTCAACCATCCAGAGGTTGCCATGAGTCGACACCAACCAAAAGCAGAAAAAAACATTTTCAAGTGATTATCAAATTCTTGCTTATATGGTAGCATTTCAGCATTGCTGGTTGGCAAGTATCTAGCCAGAACCATTTAATTGTATCATTGTAGTTACCAAAATACAAAGGCTTATTTTCCTTTTCTATCCTGCTACAGAATGCATTCTCAGATTAAAAGTAGATACTAATGCATAAACGTTTTTAATGGCCTGTATACATTTATAATTACAATCCCAGAGGAGTAAGAATATGCTATTGGGTTTAAAAAAATTACTGTAAGATACTCCATTATATGTATATCATTTTCTGTTTCACTTTTCTTCCTCTGATTTTTTTTTCTCTTTGGCCTACCTTATGATGATTACTAGAGACATTTCTCAAGCCAGTTCCTTTTACAGTGTTTCTAAGCATAGGTGGCTGAGATAGTAGTCACCTCAACGACTATAAGGTAAACATGGAACATGACGGCAGAAAAAGACCATATGGCCTATCTAGTCTGCCCTTCCATATCAACTGCTATAGTCTCTTTTTCATTTAGAGATCTTCTATGTTTGTCCCATGCTTTCTTGATTTCAGATACTGTCCTGGTCTCTACTACCTCCACTGGGAGACTGTTATACACATCTACCACTCTTTCCATAAAGAAATATTTATGCATATAACTCCTGAGTCTATCCCCTTTTACCCTCATCCTACATCCCCTCATTGCAGAGCTTACTTTCAATTGAAAGAGGTTCTCCTCTTGTGCATTTATGTCAAGGAGGTATTTAAACTTCTCTATCATATCTCCTCTATCCCGCCTTTACTTTGAAGTATACATATTGAGATCTTTAAGTCTGTCCCCATATGGTTCATAACGAAGAACAATGACCGTTTCGGTAGCCACCCTCTGCAATAACTCCATCCTGTTTATATCCTTTTGAATGTGTGGTCTCTAGAATTGAGCACAATACTCCAAATGAGGACTCACCAAAGACACATACAGAAGCACTAACGCCTCCATTTTTCTGCTGGCCATTCCTCTTCCTATGCACCTAAGCATCCTTCTGGCTTTGGCCATCACCTTTTCTACCTGTTTAACCACTTTAAGATTGTTAGAAACGATCATGCCCAGGTCACGCTCTTTTTTTTTTGTGGACAGAAGTACTTTACCCCCTATACTGTACCTTTCCCTTAGATCTTTTCAGCCCTGAATTTTCTATCGTTAAATCTGTTGCCAAATTCTTGACCATTCTTGACCATTCTTGACCAAGCTGAGTTAGATACCTCCTCATGTTATCCACTCTTTCCTGGTTACTCTATTGCAAATTTTGGTATCATCGGCAAAAAGGCATACTTTATCTAACAGCCTTTCCTCAATATCAGTAACAAAAATGTAAAAAAAAAAAAATTTGGAACAAGGGCAGATCCCTGCGGCACGCCACTAGTAACATCCTTCTCCTCAGAGTGAGCTCTATTTACTTGTATCCTTTAGCATCTCTCACCCAGTCAGTCAATTTAGAGTCCATCCTAAATAATAAGTTGCTTGTGGGGAATGATGTCAAAGGCTTTATTGAAATCTAAGTACACCATATTTAGGGCTGTCCCTCAGTCCAGCTCTCTGGTCATCCAGTCAAAGAAATCAATCAGATTTGTCTGACAAGACCTGACTCTTGTAAACCCATGCTGCCTTGGATCCTGCAATCCATTTGACTCCAGAAACCTCACTATTCTCTGTTCTAGCAACATTTCCATTAGTCTGAACTCTGTGGTGATTAAATTAACCAGCCTGTAGTTCTCAACCTCATCCTTACGCTTGTGTGTAAAGGGATCACGTGTGCCTTTCTCCAGTCCTCTGGTACCACTCCCGATTCTAAAGAAGCATTGAAAAGTGAGTCAGTGGAGCCGCTAGAACTTCCCCTAGTTCCTTCAATATTCTCTGATGTATCCCATTTGACCCATTGCTTTGTCTACCTTTAGTTTAGCTAGTTCCTCATGAACACGGTCTTCTGTTTGCCATGGACTCTTTCAGTTGCTTCCGCATTGTTAAGGATGTCAGCCTCCTCTTTTGGTTTTCAGGTCTCCTTAAAGTCCAAACGTAAGACTAAGTCTAAGTCATTGGCATCGAAAACCAATACCGATCCTCAAAGTAAGTCCCTTCATCGTCAGCGATTCTCCAGAAGGTGCATCTGATGCAGACCGGCCTGCCAAACAGCCCCAGCGGGAGGACCAGCCCTCCAAAGCACAACAGGGGCTTCAGGATACTCCCGAGGCCTCAGGATACTCCCGAAGCCTCAACTTCTGGAGAGCTACTGGTTCCATGCTCTGGGATGGTGGCTCAAAGCCTCATAGGCTCCAGGCATCTGACTTTGAACAGCGGGTTCAAGATAAATTAGCGAATATCCCCTGCTCTTTGGAGAAAACCTCTTTGGAAAGGATCGGAGAGAGAAGGCCAGAGATTGAGACAGATGATCTCACCCTCAAATGACTCGCTAGAAACTTCAGACCCCTCTAGGAAAAAGACTAATCCAAAGAAGTCTTTCTGTTCCAAAAAGAAAAGATATTATCCTTCTTATTCACCTTCAGCTGCTTACCAATCTCAGCAGTAAAAGCAGAGGCAAGGATCTCCCTTCCAATCATTCCCCTCCTCATGAGCGAAGTCTATCCCCGTCAGAGGACATGTCTTTTCGAGACTTCATCCGAGACATGGCAGCAGGCTGAAGATTACCGTGACTTCTGAGACAGAACTGAGGTCAGAGGAATTGGAAATCCTCCAATACCCCTTTGCACACAAAGAGGCTGCCACATTACCGGTGCATCGAATCCTCCAGGATCTCATGCTATGTATGTGGGAGGCCCCACTAATGGTTCTGCCTATTAGCAAGTGACTTGATACCATGTACCAAGTTTCACCATGCCCTGACTTTCAAAAGCCTCAATCGCCACACCATTCCATGGTAGTGGAGTCAGCAATGCGTCGCATCAAGAGTTCTAAGAATCATTATTCCATGCCTCCCGGCAAGGACGCCAGAACTCTTAATGCCTTTGGGTGTCATTGCTTTGAGGCATGCATGCCCACTTGTAGGATTACTTCTTATCTCAAGGATATCTCCAGGAATCTAGAGCCTTGCTCCTATCCTTCCTGGTGACAAACATGATGCATTTCAGGCCTTAATCAGGCAAAATCAGAATTCATCCAAGTTTCTTACCAGAGCATCTTCCGATGCTTTTGAATCATCCAGCAGAGCTTTAGCAGTCTGCATAAGTGCTCGCAGAATAGCCTGGCTCCAGGCATCTGACCTTGAACAGCGGGTTCAAAATAAATTAGCGAATATCCCCTGCTCTGTGGGGAGAGCCTCTTTGGAAAGGATCGGAGAGAGAAGGCCAGAGAGATTGAGACAGATGATCTCACCCTTAAACGACTCGTTAGAATCTTCAGACCCCTCTAGGAAAAAGACTAATCCAAAGAAGTATTTCTGTTCCAAAAAGAAGAGATATTATCCTTCTTATTCACCTTCAGCTGCTTACCAATCTCAGCAGCAAAAGCAGAGGCAACAGGACCCTTGCTAGCCAAGAAGCCTAAACCTCAACCAGCTGCACAGCCACAACCAACAGCTGTTTTTTGACTCCTTCCTAGAGAGCATAGCTAATCTGCCTCTGCAGGGTTCCTTCACATAGCAGGTAGACTCTGTTCCTATGCCCACAGGTGGCACCTCATCACATCAGTGCAGTGGACTCTCAACATCGTCCAAGGGAACAGTCAAGATGGCAGCTTAGCGGGTGACGACGGCTGCAACGATTTGTCCTATGGGAAAGCAGAAGGCTAAAGGGGTAAAGAAACCCTCCCTTGCCCCCTGGCAGCTTTGTCCCCGTTACCTTGTTAAGCAGCGGGTCCGCTGGATTCCTTCTAGTTTCTGTTGCAGCAACGGTCAGGAGAGCCAGCGGAGCGGAGCCCCATTGGTGTTCCCTTCGGAGCTGAGTAGCTCAGAGGTTGGCTCGGGGCCTGACATCTCTCCTCCAGTGCAGTGGCGTCCTCTGAAGGATCTGTTCCTGGAGCAGAGCCCGGCGCAGTCAGCAGTTTTGCAGTCCTCCCAGGTGGATGGAGCGTGCTGTGACCGGAGGGTTGTCTGCGGGGCAGAGCGGAAAGGTTTCTTTTTTTCTGTCTCACTGTCCAGGAGTATCATCACCGGGGAGCCGGGTTGACAGGTCAGCTGAAGTCCTTCCTGTTTCTGGGGGTCCAGCAATGGAGCAGCAGTCATTTGAGGTCGGTGCAGGAGCAGTTGACACTTTGGTAACTTTTTCCTTTGAGCAGCCAACTGTTTTACTTTAGAAACTATTTGGACTGCTATTGTGAAGCTTGGGGAATTATTGGCTCCTCAAGTGACTGCATTGGCAGTTCTTTTGTCTCATACAAATCTATTGCAACAACATACATTGGAAATTTCTGCTTTGCGATCTTCAGTGGCTGAGTTACAACAGAAGGTGTCTCAGATTTAAGATGGGGGTTTATCTTTTCAGAAGGACACTATGGCGTTAAAAGCGAGGATTGAAATTTTGGAGAACTTATCAAGATATCAAAATCTTCGTCTTATAAATTTTCCTAAGTCATTTGTTATTAGTGCTAAAGAGATGTTTAAGAAATATTTAATTGAGCTTCTTGGGGTGCCAGTAGAATTCACCCTCCCCCGACTAAATTGTATTATCTTCCATTTGTTAAGAAGAGTGTTGGTGGCGGAATAATTCCTGGTGTTGAGCAGGTTGACGCATTACATGTTTCTGGTATGTTGGAATCCGCGATATCTGAGTCTGTTTTTCCATCTACTCTATTGGCAACATTTGCCCTCTCTTCTCACCAAGACTGGTTTCTACGAATGTATTTTCAGAAACCTTGTATGATTTTTAAAGGTTTACCTGTTCAAGCTTTTCCTGATTTGTCTAAAGAGACTCAGAAGAGAAGGAAAGATTTTCTACTGCTCTGCCCCGGAGCTTTGCAGCTGGGTGCTCAATTCTTCTTGAAATTTCCATTTAAATGCATGATTAAATTAGTCTACTTCTTATATATTTTTTGAGCAATCACAGTTGCTGGCTTTTCTGAATGCTCGTCGCTCTGCTGAGATGGACCAGTCCCCATTGCAGTAGGATTAGCTTGACTGTTAGACACCCGTTTGTTTTTCCTCACATGTTTTGTTTCTGTTTATTCACTTGGTTCCCCCTCTATGGTGGGCTTTGTTAGGGGCAGACTAGGCAGTTTTGCCTTTTTCATTTTTTTTTATTTCCTTTGTTTCATTGTGTTTATCAATGATGTTTTTGTGTCTTTACCCTTATTTCTATGCAGGCGTGTATGCTTGGATTTATTGTAAAAATGATAAATATTAAAAAGAAATCGTCCAAGGGGGCTGTCTGCTTCACTTCGAAAGCTTACCCCCTACCATCTCCACAAGGGATTATCCTATCAGTAGAGGTGGCCACCCTGTTAGCCTAGGGGGCCGTAGAAAGAGTTCCTCCCACCCAAGAGAGCAGGGGCTTCTACTCTCCTTACTTCCTTATCCCAAAGAAGATAGGAGGGTTTAGGCCCATTCTAGATCTAAGGGATCTTAACAGATTCCTTGTTTGAGAAAAGTTCAAAATGATATCCCTGGTTACACTTCTGCCATACTTTCAGAGAAATGATTGGCTATGTTCTCTAGACCTCAAGGAGGCATACACACACTTGCTGATCCATCATGAACACAGACAGTAGCTGCGTTTTCGGTTCCAGCAAACCCTCTACCAATATTGGGCGCTCCCCTTCAGGATAGTCTCGGCACCCCGAGTGTTCACAAAATATATGGCAGTGGTTTCCGCCAACCTGCGTACTTAAGGGATCTTTGTCTTCCCCTACTAAGATGATTGGATAATCAGAGAAAACTCCCCAGAAGAGGTAAAACTATTTCCATTGCACAATCACTGTGCTCCAAAATCTGGGATTGGTCATAAACTTTCCCAAATTGCACCTGGTATTATCCCAGAAGTTCAAATTCATCGGGGCACTTCTGGACACTTGTCAGGTCTGAGCTTTCCTTCCATAGGACTGCTCTGCCCAACTTATTGAGCTGGCCCACACTATAAAGAGTCACAGTGCCGTGACAGCTCGAGAAATGCTATGCCTTTTTGGACACATGGCCTCCACAATCCATGTTGTCCCCTAGGCTCGCCTACACATGCAGCAAAGCCCAATGGACGCTTTATTCTCAGACAAGATTTGCATCACCCCTCTTGTCTCGGAGGGTCACCTTTTCAGATGCCTCCACCTCATTGTACTATGACAACGGATGCTTTCAAACTAGGATTGGAAGCACATATCAACAGTCTCATTACACAGAGGCAGTGGACACAACAGGCATCTCTGTTGCAGATCAACCTCCTGGAGCTTTGTGCCCTCATGATGCTCTTCAGGTTTTTCAACCCCAACTTCAGGCAAACGGGTCTTAGACCAAATCGACAACTAGATGGCCATGTTCTGTGTGAACAAGCAGAGGGGAACAGGATCTTATCCTCTCTGCCAAGAAACTCTTTGTCTCTGGTTCTTCTCCATTGCACACTGCATCCAACTCAGGGCAGTGCACCTCCCAGGTGAACTCAATCTTCTCGCAGATAGGCTCAGCCGTGTTCTGCATCCACACGAATCTCGAAACAGCATTTTGGATCTTCCACATATAGGAAACCCCCAGGATGGATCTGTTCGCCACCCAGGAGAATGCACAACTTCCACTGTTTTGTTCAAGGCTTACCTCCTGTCACAGCCAGGCAGCAGATGCTTTCCTTCTCCATTTGGAGAAGGGATTATTTAATGCATTCCCACCCACCCCCTTAATTCCTAAGACAGTGTTCAAGCTGTAAGCCGATCAGGGCTCCAATTCTAATAGCCCTTACTGGCCCCATCATCCATGGTTTCCTCTGCTGCTTCGCCTAGCACAGACTCCACCTCTCAGTCTGGGACATGCGCCCAACCTCCTCTCACAGGATCATGGGACGCTTCTCCATCCCATTCCACAAACCCTCTGTCTCACAGCATGGCTGCTGAAAGCATAATCTTCGCTGACCTCGATCTTCCTTAAAGAGTCAAGACATCACGCAAGCCGTCTACTAGACATTCCTATGCCTTAAATAGTGAAGGTTCACCATCTGGTGTACCCCAAAGCATATTGACCCCTATGCCTGTCCTGTGGAATTGCTTTTACAATGTCTCATCCACTTGTCCTCGGCAGGCCTCAAGACTAACTCAGCTTTCATATGAGTGCCATCTCAGCCTCTCACAGGTCGGTGGATAAGCATCCTAATTCTTCACACCCCTTGGTGCAACAATTCATGCAGGGTCTCGTACTATCCAAGCCATCGATCAAACCACCACCGGTGGCCTTGGATCTCAACGTGGTCCTAGCACAACTTCTAAAGCCTCCTTTTGAGCCTTTAGCAACTAATCAAAGGCGCGCCGGCAGATCGGGGAGCAGCAGCCATCAACAGAGGGAGTTGAGCGGGAGCTCCTCCTCACCTCCATTCCCGCCAATCGGAAGCCCTCCACAGCTCTCTTCAGCGGCTTTAAAACCGCCGCTTCAAAGGCGCGCCCGCGCCTTGCGGGCCCGCGCCTGAGGGCCTCGCCAGAGGGCCCTTTGGCGTGGCCCTTAGGCGTTGGTCTGTGGCGATGTATCTTTGAGGGCCGCACTGACGGCATGGACCTGGTTGTTATGCCTCTATGTTGTGGTAATGTGCTGTTCCATGTTCCTCTTCTTCCTCTATCTGTCTGACTGTCTCTGTTCTCTATTCTGTCCTATTATATAAATGGCGTTCCTTTCCTATTTCTTTGAATGATGTAGTATTGTAAACCGCTCTAATGCCTCTGGCCTGAGCGGTATATCAAATTCTCAATAAACATAAACATAATCATTTAAAAATCCTCTCTTGAAAGGTAATCGTCTTCATTGATGCCTGATCCTTCGTGCACCCGGTTTCACCATGATATGGTCGTTCACCATACACATCCACACTTTCTACCGAAGGTCGTCTCAGCCTTCCATCTCAACCAATCAGTCATGCTATAGTTCTTCTTCCCCAGATCGCATGCCTCTAAAGCTGAAGCAGTGCTCCACACTTTGGATTGCAAGTGCTCCCTGGCTTTCTACTTGGATGAGAACCAAGAGTCACAGGAAATCCTCTCAATTATTCAGTTCTTTTGATCCAAGTCACCTTTGACTTCCAGTAACGAAGCGCACCCTATCCAACTGGATTGTGGACTGCATCTCTTTTGCCTACGTTCAAGCAGGACTCTCCCTAGAGGGTCACCTCACTGCTCACAACATGAGTGCCATGGCAACCTCAGTTGCCAACCTTCGATCCATCTCTATTGATTAGATCTGTTGAGCAGCTACCTGGTCCTCCATTCATATCTTTGCTGCAAACTACTGCCTAGACAAGGACTCCCATTGGGATGCTCTCTTTGGCCAGGCTGTCCTCTAGCACCATTTTGGGACTTAACTGCAACTCCTACCCTCTGTCCCAGACTTTTTCTGGCCCCAGAATCCCTGTAGATGGTTTGCCAACTGCAGTCAAATGCAATGGGGCTACTTTGTATCCACACCTTCTTGGCTCTATCCTTTAGTCTCAGGGATACCACTACAACCAGCTCAAGTCTGGGACCTGGGAGCTAGTAAGTCCTATATATGAAGGCTGTATTCCTGCTTGTTCCTGGAGATAGCATTGTTACTCACCTGTAACAGGTGATCTCTGGAAACAGCAGGAATTGGTCTTCACAATCCGCCCTCCTAGAAGTTGTAGGGTATTCTTTATTTCCTCTATCTCTCAGCTACAAGCTCCACTGAGGAGAGGACTTGGGAAGGCAGATGCGTAGGCAGAGTGGATTGCTTCCAAAAGCTTTGCAATTGGATGCTGTGGAGCGTTCCTGCGCAGGCTCTGTCAGTACCGATGATGCCCATATTTGAAGACTGTTTCTTGCTGTTCCCAGAGATCATCTGTTGCAGGTGAGTAAAAATACTTTCTTATGAAGCTATTTCTTTCCCTCTTCTGTAAACTAGTAGCAGCTACTGGGATTTTTTTCTT
Source organism: Ichthyophis bannanicus (assembly GCA_033557465.1). NCBI lineage: Eukaryota > Metazoa > Chordata > Amphibia > Gymnophiona > Ichthyophiidae > Ichthyophis > Ichthyophis bannanicus. The sequence goes on along the minus strand of CM066033.1, from coordinate 967,610,447 downwards.
AGTTTCCATTGTAAATGTTTAATTACTTATAAAGGGAATAATTGTATTTTTTCTGATCCTCTTCAAAAATTTATGACTGATCAAAAGATTTAAGTATTTGTTAATGGAGTATTGTTTCAACTTTTATTAATGAAGTTGTGTAAATTTTTATAAGTTACTTATCTATTTTCTTTGCTTTTTTCCACCTTAATGCACTTTTCTTCCTCCTCGAAGTGGGCTATGGTGTTTCACCTTTAAGGTCTTATTGCCTTTTTTCTTTGTTTCTTAGATTTAATGTTTCATTTTTTGTGGCATGACAATTTCCTTTGTTATTGGATTGTAATAACCTGAAAACCCGTAATTAAAAAAAAATTGTAATAGTGGAAAAGCAATATTTTTTAACAGTGTGTTAAGGCTTTCACTTTGTACCTATCAATCCTGTATCTAAATGTCATCTTTCCAGAAGCAGTCTCTCTGGCTGTACTGGAACGTTCTGGACTAGAAGGCAAAATCAGAAATCATCTGTCATGAGCCAGTCAGGTGCTAGTGTCAGCAAAGATGAGACAGATGCAGGTGAAGACTTTTTAACCAGCAGAGTTTTCAAGGTGTTTGCAGCAACATTGCTTCTTCAAGATCTTCAATGCACAGAAGATTCTGACACTGCATCTCACATAGTTGAAATAAAGAACAATGTCTCTCTTATTCTTCATTTACAAAGACAGCTTGCCAGCTCTCTGCAGTCTAGCAAGTCTGGAATTCTTTGATTCACATAATGCATGTTAGTTTGGTTCAGGCCTCATGTCCTAAAAATTAGTATGGGAGCAATATGAGGATAACCCAAAGATAATTCGAAGATAATGACCCAACATTGAACCAGACCAGAGGCTCTCTGGTCTAGTTCCAGCAGGACAAAACATACCCAAAGGCAGGTGACACAGGAACACATTCTTCTGTTCAACAAAGAAAGGGGAGACCAGATCAAACCACCTCCTGGGAGACAAATATTCGGCTGTAGTTGAGTAAGTTCAGACTGGTTATCTGACCTGATATATACAAGTTCCCTGTTGACCCTAACATAGGGCAATAATTTGTTGTTCTCCCTTAATGTGGAAAGAGATTGCCTCCTATGAGTTTGCAGTTATTGGACTAACTGAATTATAATATAATTTCTTGTGCATTGTCGATCCTTCAACTTTAGTTAACTTGTTGACAAGAATTGAACAATTATAAGTACCCTTCTCTCTCTGCATTACTGAAGAAACATTGTATTAGACCCGGTTACACCTTTCATTCTAAGATAATACCAGACTTTGTCATTCTTAATCATAGAACTATAGTATTCCTCCTTCCGTTTCCCAAACTATAGTTTCTGTTAAATCTCAGTTACTTCAAGAAAGCACAGAACAGGAACAAAAAAAAAGAGATTCTTCACAGCCCTTTATCACTTCATCTTGTTACATGATAAGAGCTGCCCCAAACTGTGTGATTTGTGTTAACGTATTACATTTTAGCTGCAGAAATTACTTCAAATGCATTGGCATCAATGAGATGTGATGTCTCACATCACTGACAGTGTGACCTGATTTGTGGAACTATCCCGACTCTGTTCTTTAAAATGTTAACTAAAGTGAAACCTGCGTTGGCAGTTAGTCCTAAACGTCATGCTGGGCAGGCTGGATAAGCGAGGTCTGCAAGTGGGGGCTTATCCTATTAATGTCTGTCATACATGTGGCCTAAATTGGTTGGGACACTGTGCCTATGCAGTCCAAAGCTGCTTTGTTCCAAATTGCTATAGGTCCACTGGCATGAGACGACTTTCTTCATCTACTTCCTGGGGCAGCAATCTGAAATGAGACCACTGGAAAGAGACTAGGCAATTTCATTTCTTCTGTCCTCCTTGTACAGTTGGTAATGTTTATCCTTGTGTTTCACAGCATGGTTCTCCCTGACCCTTTCCAATTAGTTTTATAATTTTTGTAAATTGATTTGTATTGACAAGAAAAGCGGTATAATAAATTGAACTAAACTAAAAACCCATAATACTTTCCTAGTTCTTGCAATTTTGCATCTCCTGGTTCTTGCATCTCTGTTTTAATTGAGCTGGTGGGTGGCTGATTCCCATCAAAACCCCTGAGAGAGTGGCTCATAGAAAACATCCCGCTCTGGTGATGGAGATGTTTTCTGTGAGCCACTCTCTCAGGAGTCTTGATGGGAATCAGCCACCCATCAGCTCAATTAAAATAGAGATGCATAAGAACAACAAGATAGGTAATAACGTCTAAATTATTATATTTTTCTACATAGGAAGCACAGGACCCCATATAATAGCAATGCATTTACCTGTGACTGAAGAGTCTATAGTATCCAGAATTGTATTCTTTAGTTTCTTAAATTTGGAGCACTTTCTTTAAGGTTTTGTTTCCTTACATTCCCTTACGATAATATGGACTTCTTTTGGTTTGTAAAACATGCAGCTTTTAAAAAATATTTTGTTATAGATCTGGGTGCCTGAGTAGCTGGAAGTTGATCAAGGGCAGGACGTTTTTGAGCATGCTCGCTAATTTAAAGGGCAGGGACGCACCTGCAAGTGTTCTTAAAGTAATCCTCAGTCAAGGGATGTACTAGGATCGTCCATTTTTCTTTCAAGAGAGTAGCAAACAATATGAAATGTAACACAACAGATATTACCATAGATGTCATACAGAGTGCACTTAACTAGCTAAGAAAAATCCGTTAAATATTTCACAGACCAATTTTGGGTTTCCACAAGACATTTCTGCTCCCAATTGATACTGAAATTTTACTAACATTGGTCATTTCATAAGTAACCTGTTTCACGCAGTTACACTGTGAATTCTGGAAGTATGCAAAAAAACCAAACAAACATCCTGGGTACCAATTCATGTGAAACAGAGCTGAATATGTTGTTCAGCAACCCAGATATTTCTTGGCATTTCCCTGCTGCATGGGGCATAGGCTTTTACAAAGCTAGTCATTGCTGATATGGGATAAGCCTTTCCTTTTCAATATGTGCTGCATGCAGCTTGGGAGATAGGTGAGGCCACAGCATGCTCATTTGAAAACAAAACAAAACAAAACCTAAAACAGATTCTTTGAATGTTTCTGCCTGTCTGCTGTTACTCAGCACCTTTTCTGTGAAGTTTGGTTGTTTTAGCAATAAGAAATATATTGGCTGGCTGATGACAAGGAAAATTATTCACGTAACTATAGCATAGTGTCTGATGGCTTTATGAAACTATATTATAAAACATCAATAGAAAAGAACAAATTGATTGTCTGGTAAGCATTTTTATTCATGTTGATTTTTAAGTGTATATATTAATTTGTTTTATCACTAAAAAAAAAAGTAATAGTACTTGTTAGAGGAAAGAAGGAGGGGAGCTTAATGATTAGAGCACTGGCTTGGTAATCAGGAGATCAGGGTTCGATTCTCACTAGCACTCCTTGTGGCCTTGGGCAAGTCACTTAATCTTCCACTGCCTTGGAAGAAAGGCCTGGCAATCTACTTTGGGTCACACTGCCAAGAAAACCCAGGAGGTACTAGGTCGCCAGGAGTCAGCATTGACTCAAAAGCACACATTGCATTGCAGAGGAAAGAAGGGAAAGGGGAGATATGATAAAAACATCCACATGTTAGACAGGCTTCAGTATTCAGGAAATCTGAAAATTCTCTGGAAACAAGCAGGAAGTCAGTCCTCACATATGGGTGACATCAGCGCCGACGGAGCCTGCGTGGATCCACTCCCCAGCTTTCAAAGAAAGCCTATCTCCAGTAACAAACAGGAATGTAGTCTTCACATATGGGTATCATCGGTACCGACAGAGCCTGCACGGGAATGCTCCCCAGCGTCTAATAGGAAAGCTTTTGGGAGCATCCCACAGCGCCTGCGTGCTGCCTTTCCAACTATCCCTCTCCAGTTCTTCATTTTCCGCGGAGCCGACAGGTCACATACCCTGTCACCGCAGAAAACTTTTGTCTTTAATCTTTGTTTTTGTGGTCGTGTCTGCCTTCCTTCGACGCCATACCGGTACCGCCGGTTCTTTCTTCTTTCTTTAAAAAAAAATAAAAATAAATAAATTATAGTTTCTGAGGTGTTTTACTTTAGAAACTTTTTTCCTTGGTGCTAGGCGCCATTTTGGATACTAGGCCCAATTTTTTCCTTAAAAATGGAAAAACCTACTTCAGGTTTTAAGAAATGTTCTTTCTTCAGGACCAAGCAGGAATCAGTCTTCACATATGGGTGACGTCGGCGTCGACGGAGCCCCCATGCGGAGCATTTCCCCAGCTTTCAAAGAAAGCCTTTGGGAATGCAGGCACGCATGCGCGGTCCCCTTCCCGCCCAAAGGTGCCATCTTGCTCAGTCGTCTTTTTACCGCAGAGCCCTACGGACGCCTGTCCTTGTCACCCGTGAAAAAAGTTGATTTTTCTGCGTTGGGTCGAGTTTTTTCTTCGGTTCGACATCGGTTCCTTTCCCGCCTGGACTCGGTACACCGGTGCCGAGCCCGGATCTCTCTCTTTAGTTTTTGTCCTTAGAGACTGCGTTCGCGCCTTTTTTCTTTTCCCTGGCAGCCCAATTTTTTGATCTTACAGGGGCCCTTTTTCCCCCGATGGCTGCCAGTGGCTTTAAGAAGTGTGATCGGTGCAAGAAACTGATTTCTCTCACCGACACACACGACTGCTGCCTCCGGTGCCTGGGGCCAGACCATGATCCTACGGTCTGTAGCCCCTGTGGCGAAATGTCTTCCAAGGCATTACGGAGCCGTCAGCACCAGTGTGAGAGGATCTTCTCCGAATCTGCCTCTGGACAGGTCCGGACTTCGTCAGAGGCCTCGACGTCTCAGGAGTCTGACCCTGAGCATCGTTGGGGCTCCTCTTAAAGGGAGTCCCCCTCGAGGAAGCACTAAAGGGAGAAGAAACCCGCGAGGGTGGCATCGGTGGACGCTCTTGGCTCCTCGAGGGCCAGGTCGCATAGCCCCGATCACCGTCCCGGGTCTTCGGAGTCAGAGAGGCCTGCAAAGCATCCTCGTGTAGAGTCGGAGGCCCCGAGTCACGTGAGTACTGTAGTCCTCGTGGACTCTCCTCCGGGGGAGCCGACGTCGGGCCCGACGCCATCGGGGCCCGAGTCGGAGGCTGCTGGGTCTCCTGAGCTCGGACTCAGGTTGACGGCCTTGGAGAGCAGATTATCTGCTTTCATGGAGCAGCAGCGGGTGCTGATCGCCGGTCTCACTGGTGCATCTGCCCCGACCACCAGGACATCGACGTCCAAGTCAACCCCGGAGGCCGAGCCGATCCTCGAGATCATGCGATCTTGAGTCGATCCTCGGCCGAGGTCGCCCTCGGCCCCCCGTTCGGGACCGAGGTCGTCGACGCTGGTTCCCTGGGCATCGGGTCAGATGGCGTTGGTGCCCACCTACTCGGAGCCGCTCGATTCCTCCTCGGAGGAATCGGCATGGGAAACGGAGGAGGAGGAGTCCCCTGACACCTTCCGGACTCGGTGCGTCCCTTCGGACTTGCTGGGATCCGAGCCTCAGACAAGGTCCCCCCCCGGAGGATACCAGGTTCTCGTATTTCGTACAGGACATGGCCAGAGCACTGGCATTCCCTGCGGACCCCGAGGAGGAGCCTTGAGCTGAGGAGCTCGAGGCTCTGCAGTATGACTCTTCTCCCAAGGAGGCCTTTATTGTCCTGGTTCCTCCGATGCTGGAGTGGTTGCTCTTCCGCATGTGGGAGGCGCCGGCCTCGATGCCGGTTCTAAGCAAGCGGGTCAATTCCATTTATTGAGTCCGCAAGAGCCCCGGGTTTCAAAAGGCACAGCTAACTCACCACTCCATGGTTGTGGAATCGGCCATGCATCGCCTGAAGAGTCAGAAGATGCACTCCTCGGTGCCTCCTGGCAGGGAAGCCCGGAATCTGGATGCCCTCGGTAGAAAGTGCTTCCAGGGCTCTATGCTTGCTTGCTGTGTCCAGACCTACCAGCTGTACATGGGCATGTACCTTCGAGACCTGGCAAAGGAGATTGCCGGGTTCTCTGCTGGTCTGTCCGAGGAACCTTTGCAGAGGTTCAAGGCCTTGTCTTCTAGTATTCGAGAGTGCTCGAAGTTTATATCTCGAGCAGTCTACGATGGATTTGAGGCTTCGGCCCGGGTAGCAGGGGCCGGCATCGGTGCACGCCGCCAGGCCTGTCTACAATCCTCGGACCTCGAGCCATGGGTACAGGACAAGTTGGTCGATGTCCCTTGCCGAGGTGAAAACCTTTTTGGCAAGCCCATGTCCGAAAAGGCTGCAGAACTCGAGACCGAGACCCGGACAAGGCTGTCCAGGAACACCTATGCCCCTTCTCAGAAGAAGAAGGGCTTGGGGAAAAAGGCCTTTTACCCGAGGAAGACCTCTCCCTACAAAACCTACCCTCACTACCAGGCCTCTGGAGCTCCCCAACAGGGCCAGGAGGCCAAGGGGCAGGGTCATGGGCCCCATAGGCAGAAGGCCCCCAAGCCTCCTACCCCGGCTCCTGCTCAGCAGGGAGGGGGTTTTTGACTATGCCAGCATAGCCTCTCCTCCTCTCCAGGGCACAGGAGGTCGGCTGACCCTGTACGCAGACAGGTGACCAGCCATCACAGGGGATACTTGGGTGTTAAGCATCATCGAAAGGGGCTATCTGCTCCACTTCACCCAGATACCCCCCTCCTACTTTCCAGGAGAGCCTCCAAGACCCCCTCTGCACAGAAACTTACTCCTTCGGGAGTTGGAAGGTCTACTAAGGAACCAGGCGGTGGAACCAATGCCTCACCACCTGGAAGGGCAAGACTTCTACTCAAGGTACTTCCTGGTACCAAAAAGAACAGGAGGCCTCAGACCCATCCTCGACCTGAGAAATCTGAACAAGTTTCTGGAGAGTGAAAAGTTCAAGATGCTTACCCTTGGAATCTTACTGCCCTACCTCCAGCAGGGAGATTGACTATGCTCCTTAGACCTGAAGGATGCTTATACTCGCATCCTCATCCATCCAAGTCACAGACAATTCCTCAGATTTGTGGTGGGAGGAAAGCACTTCCAGTACAGAGTGCTTCCTTTTGGCCTCACCTCCGCCCCCAGGGTTTTTACAAAATGCCTGGCTGTGGTTGCGGCCTACCTCAGGAACCAGGGGATCTTTGTGTTCCTTTACCTGGACGACTGGCTTATCAGGGACCAGTCTCCACAGGAGGCCAGGCAGGCCACCTTCAGAACCATATCCCTGCTTCAGCACCTGGGGTTCGTCATAAACTTCCCCAAGTCCATTTTAGTCCCCTCACAGAATGTGGAGTTCATAGGGGCAAGATTGGATACCATCCATGCAAAGGCCTATTTGCCTGTGGACAGAGCTCACAGGCTGATAAAGTGTGCCGGCCAGTTTCGGGCAAGCTCTCTGGTCTCCGCCAGACACTTCCTCCGGCTCTTAGGTCACATGGCTTCCACAGTGCATGTCACCCCACATGCCCGGCTGCACATGAGGCCGGCTCAGTGGCACCTCAGGGCACAGTGGCTGCAGGCCACAGGGAAATTGTCCGACAGAATAAAGTGTCCAAACTCTTGGTGGACTCCTTACGCTGGTGGAGGCATCTCCCAAATCTGGTCAGGGGTGTTCTTTTTCAGGCCTCCCCACACACTCAGGTACTGACAACCGATGCTTCCCTGCAGGGCTGGGGGGCACACTGCCAGGGGGCCTGCACCCAAGGCCTGTGGTCTCTGTGGGAGGCCGCCCAGCAGATCAACCTGTTGGAATTGAGGGCCATTCGGCTAGCCTTACGGACTTTCTCTCAGATCCTGTCTCACCAGTCTGTCCTGGTTCAGACGGACAACCAGGTGGCTATGTTCTACGTCAACAAGCAGGGATGCACAGGATCCAGGCTTCTGTGCCTGGAAGCACAAGCTCTCTGCTCCTGGGCTGTCAATCAGGGCATGACCCTCAGGGCGGTCTACCTCCCCAGCCAGGAGAACTACCTGGCGGACAGGCTAAGCAGACTCCTGCAGCCTCACGAGTGACAGTTGGATCCTCTGGTAGTTCAACAGATCTTTCTGAAGTGGGGTCTTCCGACCATGGATCTTTTTGCCAGTCCGCTGAACAGGCAACTACCCAGGTTCTGTTCCAGGCAACCGCATCCCTTGAGAACAGCGCCAGATGCGTTCCTGATCCCCTGGTCAGAGAACCTGCTATATGCTTTTCCTCCCACACCTCTGGTGGCCCGGACTCTCTTCATAATCCAGCAGGACCGAGCCACGGTGATCCTGATAGCCCCCAGGTGGCCCAGGCAGCCGTGGTTCCCTCCTCTTCTGCAGTTGGCAGTGGATACGCCACTTCCTCTGGGGTTGCAACCTGACCTTCTGACTCAGGATCAGGGGTCCCTCTTGCATACCAACCTCAAATCCCTCAATTTGATGGCCTGGCTGCTGAAATGCTAGTCCTTGCTCCCTTGCTCCTGTCAAGGGAGGTTGAAGAGGTGGTGTTAGCCTCCAGGAAACATTCCACTAGGAAGTCCTATGCTCTGAAGTGGCGTAGGTTCTCTACTTGGTGTTTTCAACAGCAAGAGGATCCCTTCTTTTGCTCGGTCCAGGTGGTGCTACAATACCTGCTCCACCTTTCCAACCTAGGACTCCAGTCCAACTCTGTCCGGGTTCACCTCAGTGCCCTCTCAGCTCACCACTCGCCGGTGGATGGACAATCTCTCTCAAGCCACCCTCATGTGTCTCGCTTTCTCAGAGGTCTGCTTCTGCTTAAGCCTCATATTCGTCCACCGGCCACTGAGTGGGATCTCAATGTGGTCTTGCAGCAACTGACTCGCCCACCTTTTGAGCCGATGGCACCCTGCCATTTACGTTTCCTCTCCTGGAAGGTGTTGTTCCTTGTGGCACTCACCTCGGCTAGGTGGGTGAGTGAGCTTCAGGCCCTGGTCTCGGAGAGGCCGTATACCAACTTCTGTAGGAACAGGGTAGTCTTGCGGACTCATCCTAAGTTCCTTCCAAAGGTAGTGTCCTCCTTCCACCTCAACCAGGAGGTGGTAGTTCCGACGTTCTTTCCTAGGCCGCACGCCAGTAGGGCCAAAACTGTCTTGCATACCCTGGATTGTAGAAGGGCGCTGTCCTTTTACCTAGAACGTACACAGGGGCATGGAAGGACTTCTCAGCTCTTCATTTCCTTTGACCCTAATAAATTGGGGTTGCCTGTCACTAAGCGTACGTTGTCCACTTGGGTGGCAGACTGTATCGCCTGGGCGTACAGGGCAACCGGCCTCTCCCTGGAGGGTCAAGTCACGGCCCACCGGGTTAGGGCGAAGGCCGCATCAGTAGCTCACTTCCGTTCTGTTCCGTTGGCATACATCTGCCGGGCCGCTACTTGGTCTTCAAACCAGACTTTTGCGGACCACTACTGCCTTGAGAGGGAGTCCCGTAGGGACAGTGCTTTCGGGCAAGCGGTACTCCGTAATCTCTTTAAGGTTTAGGCAACTCCTACCCTCCAGCCCTGGTGTTCAGGTGTGGTCTCAGAGAAGATTCTCTCCCTGTTGCTGAGGCTCTAGAGAAGCTCTGTTTTTCGGCCTGGGTTCCTGGTAGCCCAGAGCTAGGGAGTCACCCATATGTGAGGACTGACTTCCTGCTTGGTCCTGGAGAAAGAGTAGTTACTCACCTGTAACAGGTGTTCTCCAGGAGCAGCAGGGATCAGTCCTCATGACCCTCCCTCCTGCCCTTGGAGTTGCAGTTGTATATAGTTCATTTTCTTTTTGTGCTGTCTTTTAGCTATGTCATTAGACTGAGCAAGATGGCACCTTTGGGTGGGAAGGGGACCGCGCATGCATGCCTGCATTCCCAAAGGCTTTCTTTGAAAGCTGGGGAAATGCTCCGCATGGGGGCTCCGTCGACGCCGACGTCACCCATATGTGAGGACTGATTCCTGCTGCTCCTGGAGAACACCTGTTACAGGTGAGTAACTACTCTTTCTCCAGGACCAAGCAGGAAGTCAGTCCTCACATATGGGTGACGTCGGCACCGACGTAGCCCTCGTGCGGAGCATTTCCCCAGCTTTCAAAGAAAGCCTTTGGGAATGCAGTGCGCATGTGCAGTCCCCTTTCCGCCCAAGGGTGCCATCTTGCTCAGTCTTTCCACGGAGCCCAACGGACATAGTTCATGTCACCCAGGAAAAGTCAATTTTTTTTCTGCGATTTTTCGCGCTTCTTTATCCAGTTCGACGCCGGTTCCCCTCCCCCCTCGGCTCGGTACACCGGTATCGAGTCTGGAACTTCTTTTTCGGTTTTTGTCCTTCGTGACTAGCGTTCACGCTTTTTCTGTTATTTTCACTAGCAGCCCTGTCTTTTGACCTTGCAGGGACCCTTTTCCCCCCAATGGCTGCCAGCGGGTTCAAAAAATGTGATCGGTGCAAAACCTTGTCTCTCACCGACACACACGACTGCTGCATCCAGTGCCTCGGGCCTGACCATGAGCCGCTAGTTTGTGGCCCATGTGGCAGGATGTCGTCGAAGGCACTTCGGAGCCGTCAGCATCAACGTGAAAGAATTTTTTCGGAGTCTGCATCCGGCCGGGCCCGGACTTCGTCAGAGGCCTCGACATCTTGGGAGTCTGACCCTGAGTACCGTTGTGGGTCCTCTGAGAGGGGGTCTCCCGCCCGGGAGCACAAAAGGAAGAAGAAACTTGTGAGGGCGGCGTCAGTGGAGGCACCTGGATCCTCGAGGGCCAGGTCGCGAAGCCCTGACTGCCGTCCCGGGCTCTCGGAGTCTGAGCAGCCGACCAAGCTACCTCGCCTAGAGCCGGAGTCGCCGAGTCAGGTAAGTTCGGTTGTCCTTGTTGACTCTCTGGGAGAACCGCCGTCGGGGCCCGAGTTGGGGGCTGCGGAGTCTCCTGATCTCGGCCTCAGGTTAACTGCCCTGGAGAGTAGCCTGGTTGCCTTCATGGAGCAGCAGCGGGTACTGATCGCCAGTTTGACCGGTGCATCTGCCCCGACCACCGGGACCTCGACGTCTAAGTCGACCCCGGAGGCCGAGCCGATCCTCGAGTCGATCAAGTCTCGAGTCAATCCTCGGCCAAGGTCTCCCTCGACCTCCCGTGCGGGGCCAAGGTTGTCGACGCCGGTGCCCTGGACTGTAAGAGGGCGTTGTCCTTTTACATAGAACGTACGCGGGAGCATCGAAGGGCTGCTCAGCTCTTCCTCTTATTTGACCCTAATAGGTTAAGAACATAAGAACATAAGATATGCCATACTGGGTCAGACCAAGGTCCATCAAGCCCAGTATCCTGTTTCCAACAGTGGCCAATCTAGGTCATACGTACGGCGACGCTTCCGCTGGGGCCCGAGAGCTTACCAGCTGGAAGTGGCCTTTGAATGTCCTCTTTTGAATAAAGCTATTTCTATTTTCGCCAGGGATTCTGGGACTTGTAGTTTTGCTTATTTCCTTAAGGACAAAATTGTAGTTATGACACGAGTGTTTCAAGGCTGCAAGAATATTTATTGTGGAATTTCCAGTGCATCAAAGCTCAAACACAAACAAGCATAAAGGATGCATCTCCAACATATAGGTATTTCAGGAACAGAAGAAAAACATAACAGAAATATCTCAGCACTGCTCAGCTGTTTCTCAGTCCCATAAACTTTCCACAGGACACTACCCCGTGTGGTTATTCAACGGAAAACAATTAAACTGCAACAGCTGATTTTCTTTCTCACAGCACGGCTTCTTATCTTCAGAAGACAATTAAGCTTATTAAACATAAAACAAGCCTTTCCAATTCTTCAGCAGGTATGGCAAGTACTCTCTATATTATTTCATACAGTTTCAGTGCTGTTCAACAATGCCTTCTTCCTTTAAACATAAAGGGCAATCCATGGGAGAAGATTCATTTTCTAAAGCTGGCAAACAAGAGTCTATTTGCATTCTTTCAACAGTATTAGAATTACTGGCATCTCTATCAGGTTTAACAGTTCTCCCTGACTTTCTTCCTCCAGAAATTCCTTGAACTGGTTCAAGAGCAATTCAGCATGTACAGGCACATTAGCATTAGGAGAGAAAACGTTTCCTTCTGACAACAGCTTGCTTATAGCTTCTAACTCTGAAGGCTCGGCTGTCTTGCTTTTGTCAGTGTTATAGTTTTCCCCGTATGTAAGACCCCCCCCCCCCACCTGTTATCAGTTAAAGGTGTTGGGTCTGCCTTCGGGACAGTAGCAAAGGCAAATGGCTTCTCTAACAATGATTCAGCATTAGAAATGGTAGCTTTACCTTTGGCAGGGTTTCTTAGACAACTGCTGAACCCTTTTTCCCTGCTATCCTCCAGGTTCTGGAATTCAGCTTCCTTATGTCTATTTCCAGTGCCAGTTAGGTACCTGCTCTGAAGAGGCTTTTCTTCCTTCTTTCCTCTACAGCTGCTATAGTCTTTGTTGCTGTATGTCCAATTGCCGTCTCTCCAATGGCTTCCCTGGCTAGCCCTCTTGCTCCAAGGTTCTGCCTTGCTATAACGTCCTCCCCAAGGCTCTCTCCCTCCTTCACCTTCTTCATAAGGTTCCTTTCTTGCTTGCTCTTTTCCTTCCTCTCCATGGCCCTTGCACCTTCCCGTGCTTGTTTCCTTGCCTGTTTCCCTGCTACTTCTCTGCTCTGTTTGTGGATTTAAAAAGCATTTGCTTCCCGGCACTCCCTGTCCTTCCCCCAGGTGTGACCAATGAGTGAGGAAGCCTGTCTCTCCCTCTGAGCTGGGACGTGGCCTGAGCTCAGCAGAAAGCTGTGTTTTTTTTTCTTATCTGGCTTGGAAATCCTGTGCACAAGTGCAGTGTCATTTATTTCAACAGGATTTTCCTCCACCTCCATCTCCTCCTGGGGACTTTCACCATTACAGTACCTAGCAGTTTCCCCAAAAGACACAGGTTCCACAATGCTTGTACTGGGTCAAGCATTGATATCCTGGGTCCCTTCTTAATAATGGTTTATAGATGTTTCCTCCAGGAACTTTCCAAACCTTTTTTAAACCCAGCTACACTAACAGCCTTTACTACATCCTCTGGTAACAAATTCCAGAGTTTGATTACAGAGGATGGGGTTACCTGTCTCCAAGCGCACGTTATCCACTTGGGTAGCAGATTGCATCGCCTGGGCGTACAGTGCAGCCGACCTCCCCTTGCAGGGTCGGGTCACGGCGCACCGTGTCAGGGCAAAAGCCGTGTCAGTAGCTCATCTCTGCTCTGTTCCGTTGGCAGACATCTGCCAGGCCGCAACTTGGTCTTCAAGCCAGACTTTTGCAGCCCATTACTGCCTGGAGAGAGAGTCCCAGCGGGACAGTGTTTTCGGCCAGGCGGTACTCCATAGGCAACTCCTACCCTCCGGCCCTTCTTGTTGGGCTACCGTACAGGGTGCGTTCTCAGAGAAAATTCTTGTCACGGATGCTGTGGCTCTCAAGAGGGAGCCATTTTTTCAGCTTTGGGTTCAGAGCTGGGGAGTCCCATATGTGAGGACTGACTTCCTGCTTGGTCCTGGAGAAAGCGTAGTTACTCACCTGTAACAGGTGTTCTCCAGGAGCAGCAGGAATCAGTCCTCACGACCCTCCCTACTCCCCTGGAGTTGCAGTGATATCCTTCATTTTGATTTTTCTGCTGTCTTTTAGCTATGTCATCAGACTGAGCAAGATGGCACCCTTGGGCGGGAAGGGGACCGCGCATGCGCGCTGTATTGCCAAAGGCTTTCTTTGAAAGCTGGGGAAATGCTCTGCATGAAGGCTCCGTCGGCGCCGACCTCACCCAGATGTGAAGACTGATTTCTGCTGCTCCTGGAGAACACCTGTTACAGATGAGTAACTACGCTAAATGTGGCGGTACCATTTCCGTCACCGACATGCATGATTGGTGTCTCAAATGTTTAGGTCCTGAACACTCTATTTCAGAGTGCCTCTCCTGTGGAATGATGTCAAAAAGGGGCCGGCAGAACCGAGCTGCTAAACTTAGCACCCTTTTCCCTCAGGCGCGGCGTCTGTTGCATCAGCGTCCTCCAGGGCCTCATCTTCCTCCCATGGATCTCAGGTAACTAAACATAAATCTAGCCGGTCCTCAAAGGGTAGATCTCCTTCTAAGTATCGAGATGCCCCTGGCATTGCCCTTGAGGAATTTTCACTGGCAAAACTGCACCGGCAGGATTTTTCGGCTTCCAAAGCACTAACGGGGTTCCAGGATGTTCTCGAGGCCTCAACCTCGGCAGAACTACTGGCGCCATGCTCTGGGGTTGCGGCCACTTCTACCAGTACCGACACCCAAGCATCGGCAGCGTCGATAGACCAGAGATTCCTTGCTATTAAACGCAGTCTAGCGGCTCTTCTCATGGCTTCGGTACCGTTGCAGCCGCTTCAGACACCTCAACCAATACCGGTACCGGAACCGGTACCGACTGCATTAACATTGGCGGGTATGCCACCCATACCGAGTCATGCATCTGTCTCCGGCATCGACAGATCGGTACCGGAACAACCCAATGCCGACTTCGATCTATACCGGTACCGTGCTTTGTACAATCACCGGGATCGGAGGTATTTTGATTCGTCTGAGTCTGAAGACTCCGAAGACTCTGCCAATACAAGAGTACTTCTCCCAGAGGATTCTTCTTCTCAGCGCAGAATGTCTCCGCCAGAGGATATGTTCTTTCAGGACTTTATCCGTGATGTGGCCTGAGGCCTTCCAATCACAGTAACTCCTGTAAAAGAGCCTAGGGCAAAGGAGTTTGCTACCACAGCCATGCATTTTGCGAACATTCTTGGTGCAGAAGCCAGGCCAAAGGGAAGAACCTTGTATTGGTAGTGCTTTCCTTGAAACAGGAATTGGAGGAATCTCCTGTAATTTGGAGGGATGAGAATATGAGTAAACGCATCATTGAGATCTAGAGAACAAAGCCAATCCTGACTTTGTAGGTATGGCAGCAGAGTTCCTAGAGAGACCATTTTGAATTTCTCTCGGAACAAATATTTGTTCAGTTCTGAAGACTAAAATGGGTCTGTATCCTCCTGTTTTCTTTTTGTGTTTTTACATTTTTGTGTGCTCTTCTTAGCTATGTCATTTGACTGAGGTAAGATGGCACCTTTAGGCGGGAAGGGAACCGCGCATGCGTGCCAGCATTCCCAAAGGCTTTCATGGAAAGCTGGGGAAATGCTCCTCTGGGGCTTCATCGGCGCCGATGACACCCATATGTGAGGACTGATTCCTGCTGCTCCTGGAGAACACCTGTTAGAGGTGAGTAACTACTCTTTACAGTAAGCATTAGTTGTACATTTGAGAGACTGAGATCATATATTCCACATACCCCTGGTTTAGGAGTGAGGTTCATAACTGTCATGGAATGTGCAAAACTAAACTTTTTTAAGGAAACCCTCGAACATTTATGTGAGGAATTCCACCAGAATATTATACATCCTGAGCTTTTTAAAGCATTGATGCCCAAACTTGTCTTGAGAGACCCTCATCCTCTGGAATTTAGGCTGTGCACAATCAATAGGCATGATAAATTAGGGAAGTGCATATTTTTGTGGTTTCACATTTTGTAATAGCTCACTGTTTGATACAGTGGACACTAATTAGTGCATATTATTATAAAATAGCACGTGCTGTTTCATTGTGCTATTTTGTGAGAGCACATACTAAATGACACAATATGGAAATGACAGAAATAAAAAACAAAAACAGAAAACAAAACGAAACAAAGATTTTCTGCTTGCACACCCCTATGAAACACATATGCATATGAAGTGTATGTGAATATCTCAAGCACATTCATTGTTGATGTCCTGAAATTTTGACCAACTTGAGGGCCTCTTTGTGAGCAGTGTCTTAACTGCTGGTGTCAGGAAATTAAATAGGACTGATTGGGGGAGGAGGAAGGGAAAGGGATTTTGGATTTAACTCATTTCTTTTTCAGAAGTAGCTTAAGGCAAGTTGCATTCACGAATAGTAGGTATTTTCCTATTCCTCAAGGGCTTATAAAAGAATAACTCCTCAGCCCCCTGTTCCTTACTCATTCATTCCAATGTGCCCCTTCTATAGAACATTGTCAGTTCTCTTTGCCAACATTGTAATATTGTTATGTTAAAGGTTTTCTGTATAAAGTTAACTCTTATGATCTCTCTATAGTTATACTGTTATGTAACCGTTTCTGTTCTACATAAACCGCTTTTGATCTATTGGAAAAAGCGGTATAAAAATACACCACGCTTTTATATACTGCGCTTTTTTGATCAGTACGTTTTACATATAACACATGAACAATAAACTGATTTAAATAGAACAGGTTACATAGAACAAATTTAAGTCAGGTTGGCATTAACATGAACAGATTTACATCAAATTTGGCATTAACATGAATGGTTAACAGTGAACATTGGATTGCAATTTACAGTTCATCAGCTTGACATTTTCACGAGTGTAGCTAAGTGTTTAGCGAAGGCCATCGGTTGAGCACAGGGCTAATTTAGGGTGGAATAGGTATGTCTTTAATGCCTTCCTAAAAGATGTAAGGCCTGGGATGGCTCGTATCACTGGGGGTAGTGCGTTCCATTGAGTTGGTGCGAATAGAGAAAATGCATGATTCTTGGTTGATTGGGTACAAGATCTTACTGCTGAGGGTATGACGAGAGTGTTTACCATGCATGATCTCCTATTTCTGGTCTCCAGCGTCCGTTGTATGAGCTTTGTGAGAGAGGTTGCAGACATTCCATGGAGGGCCTTGAAAGTGAGTAGTAGGGCTTTGTAGATCAGGCGGCTTGCTATGGGTAGCCAGTGAAGCTAAAACAGTAGAGGAGTGAAGTCTGAGGACTCGAGGAGTGGGCGTAGACTGCTTTGGAGATATTTTAGATGTGGGCCTTCCAATTCAGATGTTGGTCTATTGTGACGCCCAGATAACGCACTTCTTGTTTGGTTATGAGATCGAAATCTTTCACCCTCAGAGAGGTTGGCGGGGTGAATGGTAGGGTCTTTGGTTATAACTAGTACTTCTGACTTTTTGCTGTTGACCATCAGATTGGGGGTCACAAGCCAATCTGAGACTGCATTGAAACATTCTGCTATGGAAGAGTAGTCAGGGCTGTCTATGAGGAATGGGGTGTACAGCAGCACATCGTCAGCATATATGTGGTATAGTACATTGAACGATTGAATAATAGCACAGATTGGTTGAATATATATGTTGAAGAGTAGGGCTGAGAGGGATGATCCTTGTGGGACTCCTTGTGTCTGTTGGAATGGTCTGGGTGATTGGTTATCTATGCGGACTTGTTTCTGCCGGTCAGATAGGTATGATTTGAACCATTCTAGAGCTAGGTTTCTTATGCCTTTGTGATGCAGGCGGGTGAGGAGGAGAGATTGTGGTTGACTATATCAAAGGCAGAGGCGATGTCTATGAATATGAGGATGAAACCTTGTTTCTTCTTGTCTAGGCCTGTGTGGAGTCTGTCCAGGAGGGTCGTAAGGAGTGTTTCAACACCATGCTGCTGGCGGAATCCATGCTGTTGCGGATCTAGAGGTGCGTAGGAGTCAATATGATCCTGGGTTTGTTGGTGGATGATCTTCTCTATGATTTTGGTTAGGAAGGGGAGGCTTGAGATAGGTCTGTAGGACTTGATCTCTGTTGAGTCAAGCTTGTTGTTCTTGATTAGAGGTCTGATGGAGGCAGTTTTCAGTGGTGGAGGAAGGATGCCTTCAGGTAGTGATAGGTTAGCGATTCTGGCGATGATTGGGCTAAGGTAGGTTTATGTGTGTTTGATCCAGAATGGTGGTCACCGGTTTACTGGGGAGGTAGTGGTGTTAATCCCACTGATGATCCTCTCTATTTGTTCGGAAGGGTATGAATAGAAGGATTCTAGTGTTGGTGAGAGTGTGTCGTTGGAGTTGGGGTGTGCTTGTGCGAGCATTTGAGTTCACCATTAGCTGGGTTGGTGGTTGTTGAAGTTGTTTTGCTTTGAACGTATGTAGCAAAGTCTTCTGGGCTTGGGGTGTTTATTGGTTGTTTCGTGGATGTATCTTTTGTGAGTGATTTAACGAGGCTGAAGAGCTCACAAGGTTTATTAAGGGAGCGCATGAGGGTGCTGGTGTGATGTTCTTTTCTCTTGTTATTGACCATTCTTCGATGTTGTAATTTGTTCAGGTAAGCATCTTGGTCGTTGATCTGTCTGGAGCGTCGCCAGCGGCGTTCAAGCTTTCTTAGGTGTACTAGAGATTCACGCAGTTCAGTGGTAAGCCACACTGCTGTGTGCTTTTTGTAGGTGGGCTTTGTGGATGGTGGAAGGAGTGCTGCACTGGAAAGGTGGGTTGTTCCAGCTGTCTAGTAGTTTGTCCAGGTTGTCAGAATCAGGGTTGAGGTGATGCAGTGTGTTGCTAAGGAAGTTTCTTTGTTGAAATGTCTGAATCAGTGGTGAACATGAGCGTTTGAGGTAGTAGATTGCCGTTCTTCACTGTTGTGTGGAATGTCAAAGAGGATGGCATTATGGTCAGACCATGGCACTACTACTACTACTATTGAGCATTTATATAGCGCTACCAGTCGTACGCAGCGCTGTACAGACATGTAAGAGACATTCCCTATTCGTCAGAACTTACAATCTAATCAAGACAAACACAGAGCTAACAATCAAGTCAAGACAAAACACGGTACATACAATCTAGTCACGACACAGAAGTCAAGATCTGAAAGCAACAGAGAAGAGGTGAGATTTCAACCTGGATTTAAAGAGGGCTAGAGAGGGTGCCTGGCGTATAGACACCAGTAGCGTGTTCCAGGCGTAAGGTGCAGCAAGGTGAAAGGAGCGAAGTCTGGAGTTAGCAATAGGAGTGAAGGGCATAGACAGAAGTAGTTTGTTAGAAGAGCGGAGTTCCCGAGAGGGGTTTTTAGGAGAGATGAAAGGTACTGAGGAGCCGCAGAGTGAATGCACTTAAAGGTCAGGAGGAGAAGTTTGAACTGGATGTGAAAGCGAACAGGGAGTCAGTGAAGTGACTTGAGAAGAGGAGTAATGTGGGTATAGCAAGGCTGACGGAAGATTAGTCGTGCAGCAGAATGTTGAATAGATTGAAGGGGAAAGAGATGACTCAGAGGGAGACCAGCAAGGAGCAGGTTGCAGTAGTCAAGACGAGAGGTGACTAAGGAGTAGATAAGGGTTTTAGTAGTATGCTCAGAAAGGAAGGGGTGGATCTTGCCGATATTGTAGAGAAAGAAACGGCAGGTCTTAGCTACGAGCTGGATATGTGTAGAAAAAGAGAGAGAAGAGTCGAAGAAAACCCCCAGATTGCGGGCCGAGGAAACAGGAAGAATTACCGAGTTTTCCACAGAGACTGTGAAAGGAGGAAGAGGAGTGGAGGTTTTGGGGGGAAAGATAAGGAGTTCAGTCGTGGCCATGTTCAGCTTCAGGCGGCAGTGAGACATCCAGGCAGCAATGTCAGAAAGGCAAGCAGAGATCCTGGTCTGGATAACCGGAGAGATTTCAGGCGTAGAGAGGTAGGTTTGGGAGTCATCGGCATAGAGATGGTGCTGAAAGCGATGGGAGGAGATAAGCGCACCAAGGTACTGGGTATAGAGAGAGAAAAGGAGCGGACCCAGGACGGATCCATGGGAGACTCAACTGGGAATGGGGTAGCAGAGGAGGAGAAGCCACCAGAACACACACTGAAAAAGTGATGGGAGAGGTAGGAGGAGAACCAGGATAGTACAGAGCCGCTAAATCCAAGCGAAGACAGGGTAACAAGGAGAAGGTTGTGGTCAACAGTGTCAAAAGCAGCAGAGAGGTCAAAAAGGATGAGAACAGAGTAGAGGCCCTTGGATTTTGCCAGGAACAAGTCACTGGAGACTCTGGTAAGAGCCGTTTCAGTAGAGTGTAAGGGACGAAAGCCGGACTGTAAAGGATCCAGGAGGGCATGAGAGGAGAGGAAGTCAAGGCAGTGGCGGTGGACAGCATGTTCAAGTAGTTTAGATATGAAGGGAAGGAGAGAGATGGGTCGATAGTTAGGACAGGTGGGATCAAGTGAGGGTTTCTTGAGGAGGGGGTGACCACAGCATGCTTGAAATCTGCAGGGAAAATTACAGAGGAGAGCGATAGGCTGAGAATATAAGAGATGGAAGGGACAACAGCGGAAGAGATGGGGCTTAGGAGGTGGGTGGGGATAGGATCAGAGGAACAGGTGGTGAGTTTGGAGAAGGAAAGGAGGAGTGTGGTTTCCTCATCAGAGATCATAGGGAAGGAAGAGAAGGTAGCAGAGGGTAAGGTTGGAGGGTAGAGAGTGAAGAGGGGAAGTAGATGAAGTAGTTGGAATAGTGGGGAATTGGAGGGTGATCCTGTGGATTTTATCATGGAAGTAGTCAGCCAGGATTTGGGCAGGAAGGGAGGGAGGGATTGGAGGCGGAGGCACCTTGAAGAGAGAACTAAGAGCAGTAAAGAGACGGCGAGGATCAGAGGCAAGGGAGTTAGTCAAATGGTCGTAATAGTCTTGTTTAGCAAGAGCTATGGCTGACTGGAAGGAGACAAGCATGAATTTGAAGTGTAGAAGGTCAGCAAGGGAGCGGGATTTGAGCCACACACGCTCAGCTGAGCGGGCACAGGAACGAAGATAGTGGGTAGTGGATGTGGTTGTACATGTGGCGAGTTCTGATTGCGTAAGGTGTTAAAGGGTAGCGGAACAAAATTAAGGTCCGGGGTGTTACCTCCAATGTGGGTAGGTGCGTGGATGATCTGTTGGTAGTCCAGGGCAGCCATTGCATCAAGGAATGCTGTGGAGTGTTTGGCAGGGAGTGAGGGGAGATTAAAGTCTCCGTGGAACCAGAGCTGTTTCCGCTGGGTATTGTTGTTGCATGCTAGATCGAGGATTGTGGCCAGCTCGTCGGTACTTGAAGAGGGTGGGCAGTAGAGGAGGTAGATTGCTAAGGTCTTATTGGAGATTTGGTTGATGTCTAGGTTGAGCTTTGTGTTAAGGTGCATTGGAAGTGGAGGTTGCTTCTGGCTATTATTAGGACCCCACCTCTTCGCCGGTTCGCTCTGGTGCAGTTGAAGAGGTTGTAACCAGGTGGTTTTAGTTGGTTGGTAATCAGTGTGTCTGTGTCTGTTAACCAGGTTTCAGTGACGAAGAACAGGTCTAGATTCCGGTGGTTATAGTGAGAACAGGCCACTTGGTACGGATGGATCGAGCATTAATTAACATACTGTTGAGGCTTTTCTGGTGTGGGGGCTTGTGTCTCTTGAGCTTCTCTAGGGGCTGACAGGTTATGTGAATCAGGCGGCAATGGTTTGCCGAGAGAGGTGGCCTGCTCTAGTGGGAGGGGCTATCAAAACTTCTGCGCCCAAGGTTTCTTACGGTGGGAATTAGGCCTTGGAGTTGTTCTAATGACCCTGCCCATGTTATGAGTTGGGCTATGCAGAGGAGGTGAAGGAAGAATGCCAGATGTCCTGCCATAGTAGTGGCAAGCCAGGTGAAGTAGTTAGAGGACTGTATTGATCTGATTTGGTTCAGATGGTGCCACAGATGCAAGTTGAGTAATTAATGCGGATGGCTTACCTTGCTGGGAGAGTTGCTTTATTTCCTGGTGGGCAGTTTTGACTGCTAATTTGGATGGTTGATGGTGGAGTGATCAAGTGTCCGCAAGGTCTCTGTACTGATGGCAGGAATTAACACTCTTTGAGAGGGGTGGTGGGAAACTGCTGATCTATGTTGCATGCCTCTGAGCTGGAGAACAGTTTAAATTTGTTGCAGCAGCCGGATTGGTTCTCGCTGGGCAGATCGGGGAGGAGCGATCCTTCCTGCTCTACTCTCCAATGCTGATCAGGCTGCCGGTGTTGGAATCGGGGTGCTGGCGGCTCTTCTGCGCACCTCTGAGCTGGAGAACAGTTTAAATATGTACCTGAGGCAATGGAAGGTTAAGTGATTTGACCAAGATCACAGAGGGAGCAGCAATGGTATTTCCACTGGGCTTCCCTAGCTTGCCTCTGCTCTCACCGTTAGGCTACACCATTCTGACAGATGCTGTCTTTTGCAAAAGATATACCAAGAAGTAGGAGAGTTACAGTAAATCTGGGGAGTTTTAGGGAGGTGAGGGTTTGTTCTATAAGTTATTTTTAACTGTTTTCCTTAATTTTTTTTAAATTTTCCCCTTCAGAGGTCACACAGTACGAGCTGTATGTGAATCATTTCACCTGGCAAAGGATGCTGGATTTAAAGTGGTAGCACACATGATGCCGGATCTCCCAAATGTGGGGCTAGAAAGAGATATTGAACAGTTTATTGTAAGTACATAGACACTGTCTAGTCTGCTCATATGTTATATTAATGAATAAAAACAACAAGCTGCTAGTTATTCTTCCAATGTGCATGAATGATTAACAGACTATTTTAATTTTCATCACATCATCAAGTGTTGTCTTTGGCACAAACGTTGTTGACTATGATGGACCTAAATGCTTTTGTTTCGTAATGTCATCGCCCCAGACTGCTTTCCTACTTGCTTATCTGTCTTTTTACCTATGTTATGCCCTTCAAAACTGGATTAGTTGGTTTGCCACCAAAGTGTCTGAGTACAGAACCAGTACATCTCATTTTAATTTTAACCTGTTTTGTATAACAAGCTTATTTCACTCTGTATCTACCTTGGATGACGACATTTATATAACCATACAGGGCAGAATTGCTACAAAATGCCAGTAATTTTATTTTAAAAACTGTTGCAGTGGATATTCCTTAGGGAAGCCCTGCTGAGCCCCAACTCTAGAGACAAAGGAACAGTGCCAAAGTATAGAATGTGGGCAGTGACCAGGAGATCAGTTGGGGACAGTCACGAAGGGGGGCACACCTGTCTTGCAAACAAGTAAGGGTCCAAGGAAAGCAGGCCGAGCTTAGCCCTAAGTGAATTATTTTATATTATATAGATAAATACCTTACTACATCTTTGGAGATTAACCCTAAGTGAATCATTTTATATTGTATATATGCAGAGACAAGGAGGAAGAAATAAATAATTCTTGTAAAATTGTAAAGAACTAAAAGCAACTTACTTTGCTGCATCTGGAAACTCGATCAATCAACCGTTTTGGTTTGGAAAGACAAAAGACAATGGGAGACAGAATGTCTTGTCATATCTTTTTAGTTTTAGACACATACAGCCTTTAAAATAGATACCGTCACCCCTCCCCTCACTTATATTATAATAATATTAAAGGGCTAATCTCTATGATAAAACAGTGTATTTACCATTCCTGTGCTTCGTTTATTTATTGTCATAATAATATTTATTCTATGGTTTATTTATGATTCTTATTTATGTTTTTAATATCCTAATATCTATTTCAGTTTGGTTTTATTGTATTTTTCTGTTGGAGGTCTCTATACCCCCTGAAGAAGGCATTCTTGCTGAAACACTGCAAGTGTAGGGGTTAATAAAAGCTGCTTTGGATTTTAAGAGGTGTTGCAGTTCTGCCTGCTTTCCTCGGACCCAGGAGATCAGTTGGCCAGACTGAAATCCCTCCGCTGTTTTCCTTCTGAATGTGCTGGGGAGGACAGTGAA
Source organism: Ichthyophis bannanicus (assembly GCA_033557465.1). Classification (NCBI taxonomy): domain Eukaryota; kingdom Metazoa; phylum Chordata; class Amphibia; order Gymnophiona; family Ichthyophiidae; genus Ichthyophis; species Ichthyophis bannanicus. The sequence continues at coordinate 967,586,918 of CM066033.1, read as the reverse complement.
TGAGTGATGTTTATCTGATTCTTGCTCCATGTATTCCGCTCTCTGCTGGATTCTCCTCCATCACCCAAAGTCATAAGGCAAACTATTCACATCCTCCTTTGATCTTACACATCATTCTTTTTTGTGTCATGTTGGCAGGCATATTCAGCAGTGGGGTGCTAGGCTAAATAAAGCAGGTGAAACATGATCTTAATACTTGGCTATGTCAGTAGATGGATGATGGTGTTTTGAATCTGTTGAAGCCTGTGCAGTTGTTTTTGCTGAAGTCCTGCATTCCAAAATATCAAAACCAAACCCTTAAATGAACCCCCTATTCTAAAACACTATTTTTGTCAGAAGAGGCTGGAGGAGACTGAAATTGAAATCCAGTCACACCAGACAACCCATTCTTTTTTCTTTTTTATATAATATGATAACACGCTATACTTAGCTCATAACCATAGTCCAGTAAAGCTTCATCACATCAAAACTAGTTTTTCAAGAAGCGGTCGGATAATCAATCCACGACGTACGTTTCGGGCCAACGGGCCCTGTTTCAAGTGTTTGTACTCTTCCAAGATACACCGCTGTAAAAAGCTTCCATCCTCCACAAGCTTCACTGGGTAATTAAAGAGGAAAAACCATAATCATTGGCTAACATTCACTGTCACTCAAGAAGGAGATCCAATCAACCAAACGGGAGACCCCATTGTCATCGGGGAATCCCTTAGTGTCATGGATTATGTTATAGCAAGCTGAACCATTCAACTTCTTTGTTTAACCCCATAGGTTGGACAGCCTGTAACTCAAAAATCAGCTGTTGTTCACGCCGTTGCAATGCTAAAAGCCGATTACCCCCCCGAGGATTTGGAGGGATAAAATCCAATACCGTCCAAACAAAATCAGTATTAAATTGATGGTGACAGACCTCACAATGCTCAACCAAGGGGGCTGATATTTTGGATTTCACATTTGCTGACCCAAGGATTGTATTCATGGTGAAGTCCTGCATTCAGCTAATTGCAATAGCAAAATAAAGAAGGATGGTGGCCAAATTCTTCTCCGAACAAGGGTTCAAATTGCAAATATTTCATAATTGCCAAAAGAATTCCTTAACTATTGATGAAATCTGGGTCTTAGCGTTCAGGTTGGAATTGATAATAGCTTCTAAAGTGTTAGTCTCATGCTTTATTGGAAGAATCTAGTTCTCAAAAGATTGAGAGAAAGATGAAGGCTTTCATGATCCAAAAAAGCCCTGTTTTATATGGAATGCTTTGTGTTCCCTCTGTAGCTGTGATGCATATGGAAACTATCTGTCAACGCGTTTTATCAGTGAGGGAATCCTTTGCTTTGGAATTCTTCACTGCAAACTGTCCATGATTTGACATGCTAATTAACATTTCATAAAAGCCTTAAAGTTTATTTCCATATCATCCTGCTAGACCAGTCCAGATAAGTGGGTTGTGTTCCATTACCCACAGATTTCTAGAGACAAAGAACCAATTTAGAGTCCAGGTTTCAATGAGATCGCTTCCATGCCTATATTCTTCTCAGCCACCAGAGGTCTCTTCAGTATTCTCTTGTCTCTAGCACAGTGGTTCTCAACCTTTTTTGTACCATGACCCCTTTTACCATTGATCAACTTGTGGTGACCCCCAATGATAAAATCAAATGCGCCTCTCTTCCTTTACCGTTAACGCATTGTCACTGTAATCATTTGTTGAATTATTAATATATTATGGGCCTTTGCAATATGTTTTTATTTATAAAATTTGCTTATTTAAACCACAATAATTAATCACAATAAGAAGTAAATTATGATGATTTTGTAGTCAAATCACTAATATGAAATAAAATTATTTTTTCTACCTTTGTTGTCTGACCAATTTATTCTCTGATCATGCTGGTCCCGATCTGAGGCTTCTGCTTTCCTGTCTTCTCTTAGCTCTCTTTCTGTGGTCTATGATCCATCTGCCATTTCTCATCTCATCTCTAAACGCCATTTCTCATCTCATCTCATCTCATTTCTCATCTCTAAACGCCAGATCCGTCTGCAACAAGATATACACTCTTGTAGACCACATAGAAGAGCGACAGCCCGATGTAATATGCATCACAGAGACATGGCTCAACCCCACCGACAATGTACTACTCAACCAACTAGTACCGGACAACTACTCAGCGTACAACTGCCCACGCACCCACAAGCGTGGAGGAGGAGTCCTGATAATAGCGAAAACAAAACTAAAGTTCAAGACACAGAACTTCACCGATACACAGCAATGTAACACAATTAGCATCAAGAACAAGAACATTGCAATCTGCCTAACCTACAGAGCACCCAGAGCTCCACCCAACGAACTAGCCTTCACACTCGAAGAAGCCTGTGCCATAACAACAAACAACAAACCAGCGCTACTGATTGGAGACTTCAACCTCATGTCCAACAATGCCAAAGACGCAGAGGCCTTCCTTCAAGCAATGACCTCACTTCAATTCACACAGATAATCAATGCACGAACGCATAGACATGGATCATCCCCAGACCTCATCTTCGCATCCAATTACCTAACATCAAGAGACCTAATTTCCCCACCCACCATTACCCCAGTGCCATGGTCTGACCATTACCTAATCGAGACAAAGCTGCGATCACAAGAGGACCAGACAAACGAAAGAGCAAACATCTCACACACACAAAGACGATTCAAGTATTTCGACAGGGACGAATTCATACAGGACACAACACAACACTTGAACATTACTACAGACGACCTGGAGGAACAAGTTTCCAGCTGGAACAGCATTTTAGCGAACGCCGCCAAACCATCTGGTGGCGGGACCGAGAAACCACACCACAACAAGAGACAAAACAAACCATGGTACTCTGCAAGAATACGACAGGAAAAGAGGGAGCTCAGGAAGATTGAACGGAGATGGAGAAAAAACAAAACAACTGCCGACCAACATCTTTACCTAACAAAGCAAAAACAATACAATGAACACATCAATCAATCAAAGAGAGAATTCCACACAAACATGATAAATTCCTCCATCAACAAACCCAGAGAGCTTTTCGAAATAGTAAAGATCCTCACAAAAGAGCAAACAACAGAAGGGGAAGTACAAGTTGATCCACAGGAATTCGCCGACCACATCAAAGACAAATTTCACTCCACAGAACGAACAACACCTAGTGGGACCACCAGGACGGACGTACACTCCAAAACCTGGGGCACATTCTACACACCCTCAACAGAACAGATATCCCACATCATCTCTATAATCAACACAAGCACTGCTCCTACAGACCCGTGCCCAGTGTCATGGGTCAAAGCCACCAAATCAAGCTTCATCCCCACCATACATAAAATGGTACACAACTCACTCACTCAAGGACTCATGCCAAAGCAACTAAAGCTTGCCACACAGTAAGACCAATCACAAAGAAAACAACTCTCGACAAAAAAGATCCAGCAGCATACCGACCAATCTCCAGCATACCCTTCCTCGCAAAAATCATAGAAAAAACGGTTCAACTACAGCTTCAGGAACACATCGACAAACACGAAACACTTGACGACAACCAACACGGATTTCGTCCCAACCATGGAGTCGAAACACTACTGATCTACCTCTTCGACAGCATCCTAAGAATAATTGACAACACCAGGAACGGAATCATAATGATCTTCATCGACATCTCCTCAGCCTTCGACACAGTGGACCACAACACGCTCCTGGAAAGACTAAAGAACACTGGTATACACGGTATCACACTGAAATGGTTCCAATCATACCTAACCGAAAGACAACTACAGGTCAAAGTGGGACACAACACCTCCCGACCCATAAATGTCCGACAAGGAGTACCTCAAGGATCCGCACTCTCAGCACTCCTATTTAACATCTACATCCAACCAATATGCAACATCATGAAAGAGAACAACATTCAATACACAGTATATGCAGACGACATCATGATATACACCCCGATTTCAATCGACAACCCGTACTTCTCTAAAATAACAGACTGCCTTACCCAAATGACGAGTTGGTGTCAAAACAACAACCTCGCAATAAACTACAACAAGACCGAAGCTTTAATCATCACTCGGAACCAAAGCTTCATACACCCACCAAATATAAAGATACAAAGCACTACTATACCAATAAGATCAGAAGTAAGATACCTCGGAGTTACTCTGGACAATAAACTCAACCTCAAGCCACACATAGACAAAACAATCCAAAAAGCCTACTACAAGATGCGAATCATCAGGAGACTGAAACCACTCCTCGCCCCAGATCACTTCCGTACCGTCTGTCAAGCACTGATAACCCCACTACTGGACTTCTGCAATCCGATATACCTTGGACTACCGAAACAAGCCCTCAAACCACTCCAACTGGCACAAAACACTGCAGCACGAATCCTATCCGGAACTGCAAGACAAGAGCACATCACACCTGCCTTAAAGGACTTACACTGGCTTCCAATCGGTGCACGCATCAGATACAAAACTATCATAAACCTATTTAAGATAAAACAGCACACATCAGCCAACAGCCTGCACACCCTCATACAACCAGACACCAGCACACGTCCTAGAAGAAAACAAACACACAACCGAGTCAGCACCCCAAGTGAATACAAACACACACGCAAGGACACAACAGACAGAGCACTCTCCATGGCTGCTCCAACAATATGGAACAAACTACCGGACGACTTGAGGGCAACTACAGACCTCAAATACTTTAGAAAACAGCTGAAAACCATGCTGTTCATAGAACACTATGGACACATCACATAACCTCAGAGAATGTATAACAGTACATGATACCGCCTAAACAATGTATGTATGGAAAATGTTTTTAGCACCACTGTATATAGCCCACCTTGTACATAGCTCAAACCACCTTGTACATAGCTCAAACCAATCTAGCACACAATACAACACACACTCAACTAAATTTCACCCTCACTGCATGCATAACACACTCACTTTACCAGATTGTTTGCTGTGATACCACCTTGATTATTAAGATAAGGCGGTTTAGAAATACTGTTAAATAAATAAATAAAATAAATAAATCTCTTCTTTCATTTTCTTCTCTTCTTTCCATCAGCCTATTTCCAGTCCCAGTAACCCTCCCCAGTATCAGCTTGCGTTCCCATGACTGCCACTGGTGTCCAGTCCCTTCTAGTACAAATAGCATGGCAGCCCCTCTCAGATCCACTCTCTTCCAGTTCCATTCTCCCATCTCCTCGTATCAGCCCATTTGTAGCCTTAGCCCCCAGTTTTCTTCCAGGGCCAGCAGCTCTATCCTCCCCTCCCCACAATCGGCCCATTCCCAGTCGCAGCCCCCCAATCAGCTCGCTTCCACTGCTAGTCCCCCCTCAACCCCATTACCAGTGCTAGCCTCCCCTAATCAGCCCAATACCAGTCCTACCCCCCCATCAGCTCATTACCAGTCCTAGTCTCCACTAATCAGCTCATTTCCAGTGCTAGTCACTCCTCAACCCCATTACCAGTGCTAGGCTCCCCTAATCAGCCCATTACCAGTCCTACCCCCCCATTAGCCCATTTCCAGTCCTAACCTCCCCGATCAGCTCATTTCCAGTGCTAGCCCCCCATCAGTCCATTACCAGTCCTACCCCCCTTATCAGCACATTACCAGTCCCAACCCCCCCTTGATCATCCATTCCCAGTCCTAGCCTTCCCTAATCAACCCATTACCAGTCCTAGCCCCCCCATCTGCCCATTATAATCCTAACCCGCACGGTCTCTCCCCTCTGTCCAGCATTTATTGCCCGTCTGTACAGTATGTCCCCCTGTCTCTTCCCTTTGTCCATGTCTTCCTCCTTCCCTCCATCCATGTCAGCCCTCCTCTGTCCATGTCAGCCCTCCTCCCTCCCTCCATCCATCCATCAATGTCAGCCACCCCTCCCTCTCTCCCTCTCGCCCTCCCCTCTCTCCCTCTCGCCCTCCCTCCATCCATGTCAGCCCCCCCTCCATCCATCCATGTCCGCCCCCTCCCCTCCCTCCATTCATGTCAGCCCCCCAGTCCATGTAAGACCCCTCCCTCCCCTCCATCCATCCCTCCATGTCAGCCCCGTTGCAGGTTCCCTGCCCCCTCTTCCCCTCTCCCTGTCTGTCTGCTGCTGCCGCCCTGCTGTTCTTCTACAGCTGCGGCTCCCTGTCTCTTAGCATTGTAAACAACTTCCTTTGGAGGCGGGATAATACTGCACGGACGGAGCCCGTCAAGAGACAGGTAGGCTCTGCAACGGTTTTACTGGCATAGCTGCGGTTCCCTAAGAGGCAGGGAGCCGCAGCTGCATTAGAAGGGACTGGGAGGCAGTGAGTTTGCCACTGACAAGAAGTGGACTCGGCAACGGCAGCAACTTGGGTGCTTTTTTTTTTTTTTTTTTTAACGGCGGAGTGATGTGAGGTGAGGCGACCCCCGCTAAATCCTGGGGTGACCCCCTTGGGGGTCGTGATCCACAGGTTGAGAACCGCTGCTCTAGCAGATGGTGGATGGATTTTCTCTACTCTGAAGAAAATCTGAATAATTGAGAGGAAAAGATTGATTTAAATGCTCGTGAGCAGCCACCTTGAGGGTGACGCTTTCAATTGAGAGATGTGGGAGGCTCCACTAGACTGCGGTCTTATCAGTAGCCATAGGAGGAGGGATAATTGGTTCAGCTCCATGCTTTTATCATGATAAGGGCCTGTTGAGCAGCCAGAAAATTGGAAGAATTTGGAAGGATTAGAAGAGTTTGGCAGCCTCACACAACCTCAACACCCCTTCCCCCCTCCTCTGTCTCCCATGCTCTCTCTCCTGAAGATCACAAAAGGCTCTCAGAGGAATCTGCCTGCCAGCCATCTTAAAACATAGTGTCTGAAAAACAAGAGAAACAGTTATAGGGGAGAAGAGCTAAGCCTGGCGTGACTTTTCTGTCTGGTGCTCTCGGGGTGAGTACCAGGGCTTGACCATGTCATTGTTCTTGTTGGAAGCTCCTGATTCCATCCGTCTGGGTTGCAATTCAGGGTAGGCTACTGTTTGGTGTGGTATGGGAGTTTTCTGCCATTTTCTGCATGCATTATTAGTGCTTTTTACTATGGTGCGTTTGGCAGTCGAGCAGTCCTAGCACACATTCTGCCCAAGTGGCTGCAGTGCGAGTTCCTACCAGAGCACTCGCTTCATGGGTTGCTGTACAAGCACTCTTAACGTGCATCTTACAGCTGCCATGGCCTTAGCACATACTTCTATAGCACTTGCCTTAACTTTTTATCTTCTTCCAAGAAATGTGTGGTAAGTGAGGTATGCCTTCTGGACGCTGGGTCTCTGATAGATTATCATTACATCTCCTGTTTGGGGGTTAGAGTTTGTAGTCTGCTTCTTTTCACTTGAAGCATCTACACTAATTTCATCCTAAATTCTCATGGATCTCTTTTCACGAGACATCCTTTCTTTTTGCTCTAAGAGTTTTTATGATGATCATGCCTATAGTTAACAGGTTTCTCTTCCTCCTGCTGGGAAAAAGAGGTGTAACAACTATCAATAAGACAGTTTTCCCTGTACTAGCATGTATCATCTTACCTTTCAGAGGCTTACTACATCGTCAGTCTCCTTCAACTCTGTCTTACCTGCCCTCTTATTACAACATTCGGTTTGTAAGAGTGGTTCTATTACACTGGTAAGCCCCTATGGTTCTCTACCTATTCCAGGAAGGGGTTTCCTTTCCAGAGTTGTCTCCCCCTTTCACTTTCTTACTTTAGGGCAGCTTATCAGACAATAAGGAAGTCTTACCACTCCTGCTTATGTCTGTTGTTTCTTTTTCCAATCTAAAAAAAAAAAAAAATGATTTTTTTTTCCGCTGCCCAGGTAATTGCTGCAAATGCAGCAGTTCCTAGTGGTTAAACCACTGGTTCTGTTCACCACACAACAAGGGTTTGTCCTCCACTAGCAATCCTTCCGGCCTGGGTAGTAAACCCAAAACAGGTTATCAACCTTTTTTGGAAACCCTATTATCACAGGCTTGTTGGTTTGACTTCTATTCTTCGCCATCTCCAATTCCCTTGTTTTTGGCAGAATAGTTTGTTACCTACCCGCTTTAAGCAGCCAGTTTTTTCTTCTAACCAACCTGCAACATGCTTTCTGCAACTCTACAGAGTAGCTTTGCACTATGGGCCCTTGCTAGAGAGCATTAGTATCTTATCTAGCAGATAATCCCAGATGGTTAGGAGGGGTTCACCCAGTCATGCTCCCATGACTAGTAGGTGTTCCCTACCCTTACCATCTCATCTAAAATCTCTTTTCGAAACAAGACACAGGCCTTACATCACGTGAAAACCTAAAGAATGGCCAATTCCCTGGCTTGGTCCACATCTTCTTTGGACTTCTCACCAGGGATAGTTTTCTTTTCGTTGCAGCTCATCCTTATATGCTTCCTTCCCAATACTTCAGTGGACGCTCATGTTCAACTGAAGGACGCATGATACCCATCTTGCCCTCATAGGCGGGTCAATATGGTATCTTATTCCATTGGCGTCCTCTATCCATTTACCATACTGGAGTTCTAGAAACATCTGGACTTGCTGCCTGCAGACTGAAGTTATCCTCTGCATTTTTCACATAGGCCATCCTGGTTATTCAAGAGCTCAAATTCTTAAAGGAATCCAGACTCCTCCTTGTCAGGGAGACCATTCCTCTGACTCTGTCAATAATAACCAGGAAAAGAAGATTCTCTATGCATCTATTCAAGCAGGTATCACCCTTCTTGCTATTAGATGAAGCTTTCTCTCTCCCCATATTCCTATGGGGATCTAGTTATATAGCCATGTCTCCATCTACATACGTGGAGACATGTGTCTATATGTCTACATATATATATATATATATATATATCTGTGTATCTTCTGCCCATGTATATCTCTGTATGTATATATATTTATAAATATATTGTAAGCCTGTTGGCTGACTGTGTCACCCTAGGCAGCTGCCTAGATGGAGACCCAGTTTGAGTTGTGGAAGAATAATGACTCAAGAGTCGTGTCCAAAGTGGAATTAAGGATGGGATTTATTCCCTGTCCCATGCGGATGGCTTTCAGATAAGGATAACACAAATTAAGCTGTTACATCACAGGCAAAAGAACACACTAACAAAACCAAGCTTCTTCTTTGTTTTCCCCAAAACACAAAAGTATTATCTTCCTCCAAAGAAATCAAAACCACACTTCCTTTTCTTCTCTTTAACGCAGAGATTCTAAATCATCTGTTACTCCCAAACTGCAATCCATTGGCTCCTGAATATTCTCTGGGATAGTGCTTTCCCACTGCATCCCCTCTTGGGCTTGACCTGCGTAGGATCTCTGAGTTTTTGCAAACCTGTACTCAGACCTCTGCTCTGGGGTAAACTCTGTTCTTGGGAGATACAAGTGCTGCTGCTGGGGGTCAGAGGCAACAGGAGCTGGGCTGGGGAATTCTTCCCAGTCCCTAAGCCATTGAGGGAACTCTTGCTTCCTATATGCTTTGCTTCTCCTCCCCGAATCTACTCCACTCCCTTTATAATACAGAGGGTACTTATCTTTCCCACGAGAGAATATGGCTTCTAGTCCTTCTTCCTCTAGCCAGGGTTTTCTATCAGAGCTGCAGACTGCTTTGCCCCGGCAGTATCTGTTGCTGGGTCTAGCAGGGTAGCACTTGCTTCCTGCTTCCTGTGAGACTCTCAGAGTGTGACCTTTGCTCTCTGGTGATCTGACTGCTTGCCTGGGTGCGAGGACCCCTCTGGTTGGGAAGACCTTAGCTCTATCTCTCCGGATCCACTCGGGTTCGTCCGACTGCTTCTGCTCAAACTTGGATCTCCAAGACAGCGGGTCTCTTACTGTTTGGTCTGGAGTTCCCAACTCAGCCTCTCTGAGGATCTCTCTGCTCCTTGTCTGTTTCTCCAGGCTAGGTTCCAGACTCTCCTCCACACTCTGGCTGCGCTCTAGGCTTGTTTCCCTTGCTTGGGGAAAGCTTGTTCCGTCTCTGAATCTGAAACTGCATCTGGGTCTCAGTCTGACTCTGCCTGTGAGTTCACCCTCCTCTTCACTTGATTTTTCCCTGGTTTTATTGGGCTGCCTATTGGACGTGGAACGTGACTGTTCCCACAGGTGAGCCTGATTAGAGCTCTGAATTCTCTTTGCGTCACTGCAGCCCTGAGGAATGTTTGTTTCTTCACTCCCTGCCCCCTTGCACTGTGAATGTCTCCACTGACCCTGTGACTGTGAGGTAAGCTCTTCATTTCTAAACCCTTTTAATACTTCAGGTTCTATGCTGTCTCCCTCACAAGAAATAAGCTCTGCTTCTAGAGCCTCTCTGGTTATTTCAGGCTGTGTACTGTCTATCTCATGACAAGTAAGCCCTTCCTTTGTTTTCCCTTTTAAAGTTTTAGACTCTGTGCTGTCCACCTCATGACATATCCCCCCACTTAAGCCATTTCGGGCTGAGGGACATATGTCGCTACAGCACGAAATACATGATGCTTCACCCGTCTTAACCTGGAGCTGTACCTGCACCTGCCCCCTCACGTTCACGCCAGGGTTTTAGAACGTTGATGTGATACGTTTGTTGACGACCCTTGTCCGTCTCCACCACATAGGAGACTGGTCCCTTGCGAGCCACTATGGTGTAGGGCCCCCTCCACTGAGCCTCAAATTTTGGCCCAGGATCTGATACCATCACCATTACCTTATCCCCAATTGGGAGCTGCCGTGGTTGTTTCCCCCTGTCGTAATATTTTTTTCTGCTGCTGTTGGCTACCCTGCAGATGTTGTTCAGCGGCTTGAGAGGCCCTCTGTAACCGCGAACGAAGTTCCTGTAGGAACTGCGGCACCCCTACCTCCTCCCTTTTTGGCTCCACCCACTGGTCCCTCAAAATATCCAGGATACCCCTGGGAGCCCTGCCGAACATCAATTCGTAAGGGGATGCTCCCAACGAGGCCTGGAGGCGCTCCCTGCTGGCGTATAAAGCAAAGGGGAGCATAGTGTCCCAATCAGCCATTTTACTATCGAGTCCCCGTCTTAACAATTGTTTAAGGGTCTGATTAAAGCGTTCGACCATCCCGTTGGATTGGGGGTGGTATGCTGATGTTTTTATGTGAGCTATCCCGAAGGCCTCCCAAACTTGTGTCATGTACCGGGATAGGAAATTGGTTCCCCTATCCGTCAACATTTCCCTCGGGAACCCTACTTCGCAAAATATTTTAATTAACTCCCCCGCTATTGCCTTTGCAGAAATGTTTCTTAGCGGGATAGCCCAGGGAAACCTGGTGGCCTGATCCATTATGACAAGGATGTATTGGAATCCCCTAGGGGTTTTCACTAAGGGGCCCACTATGTCCATCGCCATCCGGCGTATCGGTTCGGAAATAGTAGGTATTGGTATCAAAGGGACCCCTCTAGGCTTTGCGACAGCAACCCTCTGACAGGACGGGCACGCCTCGTAAAAACGCTTGATCTCCTGGAACATCCCCGGCCAATAAAAACGGGCCAGTACCTGATCCAGGGTACCTACAACCCCTTTATGTGCCCCTACCGGGTGGTCATGAGCCAATCTCATTACAGTGGCTTTAAAGGCCGCGGGTATCACCAGCTGTTTTCTAGTGGTCCCTGACTGTGGATCTTTACTCTCTCTATACAAGAGCTCCTCTTCTAGGTAAAACCTAGGAAGAGAGTTTTTATCAATCTGGGCATATTCCAACGCGCGTTTTAATGCGGGATCTAATTTTTGTTCTCTTGCAAAAGAGGGAAATTTCTGCACCAGTTCTGCCGGTACCCATGGAAAATCTATTTCCTCTCTTACTTCTGCCCTTAGCTGGGCCCTACTGTGGCGCTCTCGCCTCTTATCGCCCTTACTTTTCCTATTAGCCTTTTTTGGGTGGTTAATCAAATCCTCATGTCTGGGTAATTCTCCTAATAGGTCCTCCAGAGGCCTATCTTCCTCCTCCCCGTGGGGCTCAACTTCCTCCTCTGATGGGGGGTCGACCTCCTCCCCGGGTTCACAACCCTCCTTTGAACTGTTGGCCTGGAACCTCGTAGAAACTAACCCCCTTTTCCCCGGCATGCCTTCCCCTATGCTCTTACAGAAAAGTGGCCAGTCACGACCTAAAACTATGTCATAGGGTAGGCGGGGAATCATTGCTACCAGGATCTTCCTACGAGTACCTAGAGCTTTTACCACTACCCTATATAGAGGATATGTAGTGGAGGATCCATGAATACATCGGATCTTGCTACGGCCCTCAGGCTGATTCAGGGGAAAGGTCCCACTATCCTGTAGTAAGTGCCAGAACTTCTTTGACACCATCAACTGGTCGGCCCCTGAATCCAGCAAGGCCTTGGCCATCACGCCCTGCACCTCTACATTGAGGCGAAAGCCCTCTTGCTTATACTTTACTTTTTCACTGATAAATGCTGTGCGTGCCCTACATTCGTATCTCTTGTGACCAGCTTTCCCACATTCAAAACACAGTAGGCGAGAATCATACAACCTTCCTTTACCCATACTTTTTCCTGTACTTAGTATGCCTACTTTTGGATCTTTCATCACTCTACCGAAGTTTGCTACGCCATACGAGTCATTAGCTCCTCCGTATAGTTTAGGGGCCATTTGAGCCTCCATAAACCTTTCTGTTAAGAGGGCAGCCTCGTCTGACGTCTGACAGTTCTGCAGAGTGAGAAAAGCCCGTACCTCCGCGGGCACAGCTTCCGAAAACTGTTCCAATACTAGCATGTCTACAATACTTTCTTTAGTTCTACCCTCTGGTGTAAGCCATTTCCCTACTAGGCTCCGTATCCGTTGGCCTAATGCCTTCGGAGTTTCGCCTGGTTGCATTCTTGTGGCTCTCAGCATTCTTCTATACACCATAGGTGACAGGCCTAGCCTGTCCCTTATGGCTATTTTTACCTCTTTATAGTCATTGGCCTGGGCGGCCGGCATAGCTTTGTACGCAGCTAGGGCTTCTCCCGTCAGGGAGGTAGCTAAACGAACCGCCCATTGCTGCTCAGGCCAGCCCGCACCTTGAGCTACCCGCTCAAATGCCTCGAGAAAATCGTCTATGTTATCCTTCCCCGACCACTGTCCGAAAGATAAACTCCCACATGTTTGTGGGCCTACCCCACACCAATGTCCTTCAGTCCTGCGGTCGGTCTGCCGCTCCTGCAGTAGAGCTTGTAGAAGATCTGTCAGCGGTTTCTGTTGCTCTTGCATCGCTGCCAGTGCTTGGATCTGGCACTGCTGGGCCAGGTCACGCTGTCTCTCGAACTGTAATCCAATCCAGTTCATGATGTCCGGTGAGGTTTCCATGCTGGCAGCCTGCAATAAAATCAAGAAAAAGACACCAAGTGCGGAATCCTTTTTTTTTTTTTTTTTTTTAATACAGCTACCCTGGGATTTCAGGTCTCCCGGATACCTCTTTACAGAATCCCACCCCGGCTGTACCCAGATACCTTTACCTGAGCCAGGTGGTGATTCTGGCATTGAAAAGGTTCTCGGCTCCTCTTAATCCTGGAGTTGTCTGGGGTGTGGCACAAAGTAGTCCCGGTCGTGTTCTCCAGCGTTGGTGAGTCCTTGTAGCTTATGCGGTGTTCCTCTCTTCAGGCATCCGAAAAAACTACGCCATTTGTAAGCCTGTTGGCTGACTGTGTCACCCTAGGCAGCTGCCTAGATGGAGACCCAGTTTGAGTTGTGGAAGAATAATGACTCAAGAGTCGTGTCCAAAGTGGAATTAAGGATGGGATTTATTCCCTGTCCCATGCGGATGGCTTTCAGATAAGGATAACACAAATTAAGCTGTTACATCACAGGCAAAAGAACACTTTAACAAAACCAAGCTTCTTCTTTGTTTTCCCCAAAACACAAAAGTATTATCTTCCTCCAAAGAAATCAAAACCACACTTCCTTTTCTTCTCTTTAACGCAGAGATTCTAAATCATCTGTTACTCCCAAACTGCAATCCATTGGCTCCTGAATATTCTCTGGGATAGTGCTTTCCCACTGCATCCCCTCTTGGGCTTGACCTGCGTAGGATCTCTGAGTTTTTGCAAACCTGTACTCAGACCTCTGCTCTGGGGTAAACTCTGTTCTTGGGAGATACAAGTGCTGCTGCTGGGGGTCAGAGGCAACAGGAGCTGGGCTGGGGAATTCTTCCCAGTCCCTAAGCCATTGAGGGAACTCTTGCTTCCTATATGCTTTGCTTCTCCTCCCCGAATCTACTCCACTCCCTTTATAATACAGAGGGTACTTATCTTTCCCACGAGAGAATATGGCTTCTAGTCCTTCTTCCTCTAGCCAGGGTTTTCTATCAGAGCTGCAGACTGCTTTGCCCCGGCAGTATCTGTTGCTGGGTCTAGCAGGGTAGCACTTGCTTCCTGCTTCCTGTGAGACTCTCAGAGTGTGACCTTTGCTCTCTGGTGATCTGACTGCTTGCCTGGGTGCGAGGACCCCTCTGGTTGGGAAGACCTTAGCTCTATTTCTCCGGATCCACTCGGGTTCGTCCGACTGCTTCTGCTCAAACCTGGATCTCCAAGACAGCGGGTCTCTTACTGTTTGGTCTGGAGTTCCCAACTCAGCCTCTCTGAGGATCTCTCTGCTCCTTGTCTGTTTCTCCAGGCTAGGTTCCAGACTCTCCTCCACACTCTGGCTGCGCTCTAGGCTTGTTTCCCTTGCTTGGGGAAAGCTTGTTCCGTCTCTGAATCTGAAACTGCATCTGGGTCTCAGTCTGACTCTGCCTGTGAGTTCACCCTCCTCTTCACTTGATTTTCCCCTGGTTTTATTGGGCTGCCTATTGGAAGTGGAACGTGACTGTTCCCACAGGTGAGCCTGATTAGAGCTCTGAATTCTCTCTGCGTCACTGCAGCCCTGAGGAATGTTTGTTTCTTCACTCCCTGCCCCCTTGCACTGTGAATGTCTCCACTGACCCTGTGACTGTGAGGTAAGCTCTTCATTTCTAAACCCTTTTAATACTTCAGGTTCTATGCTGTCTCCCTCACAAGAAATAAGCTCTCCTTCTAGAGCCTCTCTGGTTATTTCAGGCTGTGTACTGTCTATCTCATGACAAGTAAGCCCTTCCTTTGTTTTCCCTTTTAAAGTTTTAGACTCTGTGCTGTCCACCTCATGACAATATATATATATATCTGTGTATCTATATATATCTGTTGAGATATATCTTTTAAGTAGATATGTATCTGCGTACTTATCTATCTGTCTGTTTAGGTTCATATATCCATATAATCTCCAGGAACAAGCAGGAATGAGTCTTCACACGTGGGAGACGTCGCCGACGGAGCCCGCACGGGAATGCTCCCCAGCATCCAATCAGAAAGCCTTTGGGAGCATCCCCGCGCCTGCGCGGTGGCTTCCCGCCCTTCCTACTGTCTCTCCCCAGTTTTTCATTTTCCGCGGAGCAGGCAGGACGTCCCTCCTGCCACCGCAGAAATTTTTCCTTTTTTCTGTAGTCAAGGCTTTCCCGCCGACGGTGGCACCTCCGTGCCCCCCCTTTTTTCTTTCTTTAATTATTTTTCATTTAATTTTCGGCGCCCCCTCTGGGCCCTGAGGACCGGGGCATGGAGCCTTCTTCCCCCCAGCCTCATGGCGGGGACTTAATTTTCCACGTGGACTCCAGTGCCTGGTGCCTCTCCTGTTTGGGGCCTGACCCTTTTTCCCCGGATTCCCCGGGCTACGGTGTCGGGAGAAGACCCTCCCTCTTTCGGGTATCCCTCGACGACGTCTTCGCGCCCAAGGCGCGGTGGTCGGGTTGTTCTTCTCTCCAGGATCAGGTAACCACACAACAGTCTGTTAAGACTAGCTGAGTCTTGAGGGGCGAATCTCATGCGCGGCATGGCGACAGCTCCGGCCAACCCCTCAAGTCCTCCTTGGCTGATATACCCCGGCGGGAGTCCTCGGGCTCCAAAGCATTTACGGGGTTTCGGGATGTTCCTGAGGTTAGCTCCTCACAGAACATTCCCGAGCCATGCCCGAGGGAGGTACCAGCTTCGAGCGGTGCCGATTCCCCAGCGTCGGCGTCGAGTGTTCCACTCTTCGCCAGGGATCGTCAGCCGGTGTCCTCGGCGCCTTCGGGGCCGATCGACTCGACCGGGTCTGACCTCCCTACATCCAAGCCATGCTCGGGCGTGGTAGCCGCTCCGGGCGGTACTGAACCCCCGCATCGGCGTCGGTGTCGAGCGCTCCGCTCCTCACCGAGGATCGTCGGTTGCTGTCCTCGGCGCCTCCGGGGCCGATCGACTCAGTCCAGCCTGGCGTTCCTCCAGCCCTGCCATGCGCGTGGGCGGTACCCACTTTGGGCGGTACCGACCCCTCGGCGTCGGTGTCGAGCGTTCCGCTCCTCACCGGGAATTGGCGGCTGCGGTCCTCGGCGACTCCGGGGCCGACCGATTCGCGCCAGTATGGCGTTCCTACGGGGGTGGTATCCGCTTTGGGCGGTGCTGACCCGTCGGCGTCGAGTGATCCGCTCCCCACCGGGGATCGCCAGCTGCTGCCCTTGGCACCTCGGGGGCCGATCGACTCGACACTGTCTGACGGCCCTACGTTCAGGTCATGCGCGGGGGTAGTACCCGCTTCGAGGGCGCGGGCGTTGGTGGTTCTGCCCCGCGCCGGGGATGGTCATCTGGCCTCCCTCCCCTCGGGGCCGCTCGCTTCGACCCGCGCAGGGTCGCCGGTATCCCAGCCCTGCGCAAGGGTGGTACCGGGTTCGAGCAGCACCGCTCCGCCGGCGACGGCAGGGGCGTCGAGCACGAGGGACCGCCATCGACCTTCCCCGGGGACCTCGGGGTATGTCGGCCAGCGCACGGGCGGCTCCCCGGCATCGACGCGGCCATCGAGGGCCCCGCCCTTTCCTTGAGAAGGGGCCTCGGGGTCTTCGACCCGATCTGGGTCTGCGCCACCCCGCAACGGTACCCCGATGTCGGCGCAGGGGCTTTGCACTCCCCACCCCCCGCAGGGACTCGTCGTCGGGTGACCGGGGTCCCCTCGGAGACAGGCCGTATGCCCCGGAAGGATTTCTCTCCGGGTCGGATGGGTTCAAGAGGGAGCCTGGCACCGGGCAGTGTCCGCCGATCGACATAGGTGCCGGCGTCAGATGACCCCCTCTCCTCCGAGCACCGTCCTCGGGGGCCCTTGATGCTCGCGGCACCGGTCGGCGCGGTTCCGATCCGAGCTCCGGGATCTCCACCACCGGCGCGGTCACTCCCACCGGGGGCCTCGAGGAAGGAGTCGATCTCCTCGCTCTGTTCGATGCCCAGCCTGGAGTCGTTGTCCAGTCTTGAAAGCCTGGCCACGGCACGTCTCGGGATCGGCCCCTGTCCTCTCCCGCAGCGCAGAGCAGAGACCGCTGGCCCCTGCCCTCCGGCGGCCGCGGATTCGCTCCAGTCACGGGGGGAAGCACCGCCCCCGGGTTCGGGGCCGAGGCCGGTTCCTGCGGCGCCGTCGGTGCCATCGACGACTTCGATGCCTAGCTTGGAATCAATTCCAGGAGCCGACGACGCCATGTTGACTGCCCCGATCCGGGTCGGCTGGTCCCCTCCTCTGCCCAGCGGGCATCGGCCCGAGCGGCCTCTTAGTGCCCTGGCGGCCTCTCCCGCCATAACTGCTCCGGCAGAGCCGCCTTTTCAGGATTTCCTCCTTGACATGGCGGACTTGCTGGCCATCCCTATCCCGGATCCGAGCACAGGCCCTGCGGAACAGGCAGCCGCGATGCTTCCTCTGCATCCCGCCCTGCAGGATCTCCTGCTGGGGGCTTGGCGGTCGCCTTTGAGGGTTCCGGCGCCGTCGACTGCGATGCAGGCTCTGTACCGGGTGCCTCCGTCCCCGGGGTTTTGGCAGCACCAGCTTCCACGTCGGTCCATTGTGGTGGAATCGGCGCTGAGGAAGGCCGGAAGCAAGGAGAAGCATGCTTCTCGCCCTCCAGGCCGCACCTCGAAGACGCTAGATACTCTAGGACGTCAAGCCTTCCAAATGTCTATGCTGGCGGCCAGAATTATTTCATATATATTTTATAAGAGTCTTTCGCTTCGGGAGGTCACCGAGAGGTTATCTCGGTTATCCACCTTCGTATCTGCAACCAAGGCCTTTGAATATTCCATGCTTCTTTATCATTGCAGGAATATCTCCGGGTTCCTTTCTCGTGCTTCGCTGGACTCCTTCCGGTCGGTCAGCAGAGCCTCTGCTGTTGCCATTAGAGCACGCCGCACGGCATGGTTGCAGGCGTCCGAGTTGTGTAGACGGGCACAGCACAACCTGGGTAATTCTCCCTGCGACGGAGATCACCTCTTCAATAGCGAAGTCTTACGTCAGGTCGCACAGTGCTTCGCTAACCTTCCCAGAGTTAGCAGCCAGCCTAGGGCCCGGCTTCCCCCCAGTGGTGGTAAATGCTCCTCCAGACCCCCCTTCCCTAGGAAGAGGAAATGTCAGCCCTCTGCCCACCCTCCAGGCGCGCCCAAGCAAGGGACCTCTCACCCCGGGTTGATGTCCCCGGGCCTGCGCCAGGACTCTCATACTAAGGATTTTTAGGCTCAGGTGGGCAGCTGCCTGCTCTTAACCTCCTTACCAGAAGTTTAGACTAGAGCTCTACTCTGGGGCTCGTCCAGTTGGAAAATGGTTCGGGGACTTATCTAGGAGTTCAGGTCTTCTCCTCCGTGGGAAAGGGAGACCACCTTACGCCGTGATAGCTATGGCCCACGGTCACCCTACTTACTCTTCGGTATGTCCCCGAACCCCTCTCAGCCAATATCCTCTTGCTGATTGCTTCCGTACTGGAATTCCCCTCCAGCCGTTATAGTCCCCCTATACTCACCAGGGACTATACCCTCATGTCCCCTGATTGTGCGGGGGACAATTTCTACGCGCAGGTCCTGGGGACATCTTAGGGCCTCCAACCCCTGCGGCATTCTACCGGACTGATGCTATCCTCCGTCCCCCGCGCTACCGCCCTCTTAGCTCGCCGATCTGCCCTTGCCCTCCTGGAAAGATCCCTCCCCTGACGGATCTTGCGGCCACCTCTCCAGGTGGATGTTCTGGGGATTGATGGCAGATCCGCCTTACCTGAGTGCTGCTCATGGAGGCAGGCCCCCCGGCGTGCCTGCGTTAGTACCGGAGGGGGCGTCCCCATGTCCACCGGCTTAGATATACTAGATATCACCTGCTTGGCAGGCGCCTTTGGGGGATCCCCACAGTACCTGTGTTTACCGCCCTTTTTCCCCCTATGGCCGGTACTCACCCCCCGGGGGTCCGGCCAGTCTGCCTGCCTATTCCCCGATTGGCCCGCGGACTGGTGGTACCCTACTGCTGTGAAGTCAACAGTCCCCTTTTTCTGTTAGGTCCTCCTCCCGGAGGTCCGGACCCTTGTCTCCCTATCTCTCGCTAGGGCAGACTGTGTACCCCTTCTGCTCCGGGGGTACACCTCTACTCCGGGATAGGCTCTCTAGTTCGGCCTGTCTTCCACTGTTGGTCCTCTGAGTTATGGACTCTACTCCTAAGGGAGTGCTCAGCTTGCCGTGAGCCCCCTGGAAGACCTGCCGTCCTTCTCCTGACCCAGCTGACGCCTGGATCCCATGGCCTTCCGGATTTGGAACTTCCTCCTCGCTGCGGTGAAGTTTCCTTGATGACCTCGCTACTGCGTCTACAGTGCCTTCATCACAGGACTACTTCCGACAACCCGGTGGGTAAGCAGTACAGGGTTCTAAACCATTAATTCATTAAAACTTAATGGCCGGTCAGCTCTGTATGGTAAAAGGTCATTTACTCATTACATGCTTAATGATTCTCTTCATGCACCCCTCTGACTACTCTCGTAGCCTGGTTTTTTTTTTGCTGTATCCTAATGGTTCCTGTTCTGCACTCTAAAGACTTGCCTCCGTAGTCTTTGGATTCGCTGTTCCTCTATTCAACTCCTGCCCTCCATCCCTCAGGGGATGCCGGAGATTCAGGCTGGGCAAATGCCATCCCGTCTGGGCTGCGCTTATGGGATCTCCCCGGGCATCCTAAGCTAGGGAGTCCCCACGTGTGAAGACTCATTCCTGCTTGTTCCTGGAGATAGCACAGTTACTTACCTGTAACAGGTGATCTCCGGAACAGCAGGAATTAGTCTTCACAACCCGCCCACCTCCCCTAGGAGTTGTATCTCTCTTTTTCTCTATTCCTTCCTCTCCTCTCCTCTCCTTCCGGCTCAGCTATGAAACTCAACTGGGGAGAGGCAGTAGGAAGGGCGGGAAGCCACCGCGCAGGCGCGGGGGATGCTCCCAAAGGCTTTCTGATTGGATGCTGGGGAGCATTCCCGTGCGGGCTCCGTCGGCGACGTCTCCCACGTGTGAAGACTAATTCCTGCTGTTCCGGAGATCACTTGTTACAGGTAAGTAACTGTGCTTTCCTATATGACTCTGACAGATGGGCACTACCCCTATCAATGCTGTGCCAGCATGCTTAGGGTTCTACACATACAACCACTCCCTGTGGTAATTAGCAAATTTTTTCTTACCATAACCTTTCAGGGTTAGATACCTCTGAAGCTCTCCATGTACCTTTTTCTTTCCTAATTGACCTCATTTAGAAAAGACATTTCGGATCTTCAGTTAATCTAAAGCTGTAACGCTTCATAAGTCTGTCCTTACTTTATCGGATACAGGGGTCTTCCATACCCCTTCTCTCCTACATGGACTATTTCTATTGTCAGTCCATATCGGTCAGACTTATTTTCCTTTTGGTCCTAGGATTGTACTGTTCTTCGGCCAAAAGAGCTTAAGCTTTGTCTAATAGTACCTTCTGCGTTTCCCGCTGAAGCCCTACCTCATTGTACTACCCCAGTTTCCCCTGGGGCTATTTCTCACCCTGAAGGGTTCTGACCTCCACTTGTTTTTCCTACAGTTTATTATCTCTACTTCACAGTGAGGTACTCCTTGAGGATCTTCTACTGGCTCTTCTAACAGATCCATATGAACCTCAATAGACTTTTTACAATACCACCAAGGGAGGTCCATATTAGAATATTGCACTCAATATTTTTACTACTAAATGTCATCTATACAGGGTCTTCCTCTATAGAAGTCCTGTTCTAGTTCAGCTGTTCCACAGTCCTGTTCTAGTCCAGCTGTTCCACAGCACCTTTCTGTAATTCAACTCCTACCCTCCATCCCCAGGATGCCTGAGGTTCTGAGGAGTAGCATGGCTCATTCTAGATTTGCAACATGTCAGGACTCCCTCCGGGCATCTTAGCTTGGGGAGTCCCCATATGTGAAGACTCATTCCTGCTTGTTCCTGGAGATAGCACAGTTACTTACCTGTAACAGGTGATCTCTGGGAACAGCAGGAATAAGTCTTCACAACCCACCCACCTCCCCTAGGAGTTGCATTTCTCTATCTCTATCTTTCCCTTTCTCTCACTCTCTCTTGGTCTCAGCTTTAAAACTTAACTGAGGACAGGCAGTTGGGAAAGGCGGGAAGGCAGCACGCAGGCGTGTTGGGATGCTCCCAAAAGCGTTCTGATTGGACGCTGGGGAGCGTTCCCGCGCAGACTCCGTCGGTACCGATGTACCCATATGTGAAGACTTATTCCTGCTGTTCCCAGAGATCACCTGTTACAGGTAAGTAACTGTGCTTTCCCCCCTCTCATTAGGGGATGCAGTTGGTCCGTGCTGTGGGCTATTTCCCATCCTCTAGGGGATTGATGGCGGCTATGTCTCCTGGTGTAGGGGGTTCATTTTCATGAGGAGAGCTTCTGGAGTCCGGATTGTTCTCCCCTGGAATTCTGTTCTTTTTTACAACAGACCTGGTCATTCTGGCATGGAAATTCAGATCCCTGTGGTCTCTGGGTTCCCCACAAGTGTAGTCTCATGAGGGGAGGCTGAGATTGGAAGCCCTGTTTGATTGCCTATGGCTAAGCGTCCCTGACAAAGGGTGCCCCCTGGAGATGGGGATCAGCTGAGACCTATCGAAGAGTTGGATTCAGATGTCTCAGTTCTAGGCTCTGGTGTGGACGAAGATGTATTCTCACCTTTGGAGGATTGTGAAGAGGCTGATGTGATCTGCCTGTTCTGGAAGAAACCGGTTGTGTTGATTACCAGGGTCTCATCCACCTTGAAATCGGTGCATGCTCCTCAGCATATTTAAAAATAAAAAGCCTGTATAACCTCAGACCGCTCCTAGACCTGATTTACTTCCTCACAGTCTGCAGTCTGCAGGCCTGATTTACTTCCCCACAGCTAGATTATTGAAACTCCATTCTCCAAGGCCTACCAAAGGAGACCCTAGTACCTCTGTAACTAGTACAAAATGCTGCAGCACATCTGATAACAGGATCCCCAAGACACGAACACATAACCCCTGTTCTGAAGTGCCTACACTGGCTACCCATACAGGCCCGCATTAAATACAAGGCAATTATGCTCACCTACAAGATCACGCATAACCAGCCTACAGACTGCCTCTTTAGCCTCCTCCAAAAACCCCCAAACTCAAGATCAAGAAGAACTCAAAACCAGAGTCTACTCAGCATTCCAACCCACAAACGGAAGAGTACCCAAGCAACATGCCAGAGAGCTTTTTCAATATACGGACCCACATTATGGAACTCTCTCTCTAATACCCTGAGGGATATCAAAGGCTGCGGGGTCTTCTGGAAAAAACTAGACTACTATTCTAGGAGTACGTTATTCCTGGAACCCTGAACATAATGTCTCACTCCAAGAAATCCCTTGTATATAGTTGCTTCTGTTAAATAGTTCTGTTGTACATAGTTACACTGTTCATCTGATTGTTTACTGTTCAATATACTCTTGAAGTTCAATGTAAACCACTTTGATAATATGAAAGGTGGTATATAAAAACTGTTAAATAAATGCTGCAGTTATGGAGCAGGAGTCAAAGGTGAATCCACTTCTGCAAGGGGTGCGAAAATCCACTTCTTTCTCCCCATTCCCAGAGGTGATCAAGGACATGATCCGGTAGGAGGGGGATTCCTCTGACTCCCTGTCTAAGAGGCTAAGGGTGTATAAAATGATGTACGCTCTTCTGGAGATGGAGTGCACTGTGTGGCTTGATATTCCCAAGGTGGATGCACAGGGTCACGGTGGTTACCAGACGGACCACCATTCCTGTGGAAGGCAGATTGGCCTTAAATAATACTTTGGACCACAAGGTTGATTCGTGGTCGAAGAACCAGTTCACCACAGCAGCTGCTATTCAGTTGGCAGTATTTGCAGGCCTGACATCTTGAGCCCTGCTCCAGTGGATTCAGTTTCTTCTGCCAGATGATATTAACCCCCTTTTGGAGTTGGCTATGGCCTTCCTTTGGGTGCTATGTATGACCTGGTACATCTAGCAGCCAGGGATAGTGCCCTATCGATGGTGATAAAGCATTGGATTTGTCTCCAACACTGGGCAGCAGACACATCTTCCAAAGTCTGGTTGACCCGATTGACATTTGAAGAAAAGCTTCTTTTGGGGCTGATGTGGAGAAGCTGGCGAAGGATCTGGG
The DNA here is from genome assembly GCA_033557465.1 of Ichthyophis bannanicus. NCBI lineage: Eukaryota > Metazoa > Chordata > Amphibia > Gymnophiona > Ichthyophiidae > Ichthyophis > Ichthyophis bannanicus. The sequence continues at coordinate 967,563,405 of CM066033.1, read as the reverse complement.
CGAGACAAAATCTTACTGCCTTCTGGAGGATAGGTCTGGGGGGGTGGGGCTGTGAAGCATGCAAGAGCTCCTTTTCCATCAGCCTCTACCTGCTCCTCATGGGCACGCTGATCGGATTCCTGGTGATCTCGGGACTCCCTTTGCTTCTGGCCTGAAAAGCCTTCTGGCTCTTTCTCAGTCCTTTCGTGGAGCATGTAGGCCTAAGACCTCTGTTTCCTCCATAGGAGGACCCTCCAGGACTGCGTAATGAAGATTTGGGGATCCTTCCCTGGTTCCTATGGTTGGGGGCAGGCTTTACCTCTTTTTTTGGGGAAGGGCCCGGGTCACTAAGATGCTAGACACCATTCAGTACACCTATGTCCTTGAATGCAAAGAGCTGATCCTGGATGCTTTTGTCATCTCGCCTTGTGGTTCTTTGAACAAAAGGGCTGCTGTGTGGAAACCTTGGACAAGTTGTTACTCCTGAAGGTAGGTGATTGGAGGAAGGGCAGGTATTCCATCTATTTTGTGATGCTGAAAAAGGATGGCTCATTCTGGACCTCAGTGGTGTCAACGAGCACTTGCGTGTCCTGCGCTTCCGGATGGAAGCTTTGTGATCTGTATCTCAAGCGGTGTGCCAGAGGAATTCCTGGCATCTCCGGATTTGGCTGAAGTGTATTTTTATATCCAAATCCAGGAGGATCAGCAAGGTATCTGTGTTTGTTGTGTTGGGCTCTAACTTTCAGTTCGCCACCCTCCCATTTGGATTCTCCACTACCCCAAGGACATTCTCCAAGGTCATGGGGGTGGTGACTGTGTTGCTACGGTGCCAAGGGATTTGTGTGCACCCATATCTGGATGACTGATTCATCCCCGAGCCTGTTCTCTTTCAGAGGCATCTTGGGTAGCGACCCGAGTGGTGTCCACATTGGAAAGTCTTGCCTGGGTGATCAATCAGGGAAAGAGCCAGTTGATGCCTTCCCAGTCCCTGGAGTTCCAGGGAGCATGTTTCGATTCTCGACTGAGCAGAGTTTTCATGCCTGAGGAGACTCTGAAAAATTTGTTGGATTGCCTGGCGCTGTTCTGTTTGCAGCAGGCTCCCAGAGTCTGGGATTATCTTCAGCCCTTGAATTGATGGCAGCAACTATCGACATGGTGCCATGGGCGCATGATCATATGTGGTTGCTGCACTGGTCCTTGATGACTCTCTGGTCCCAGAGTTCTCAGGAGTTCAAGCTCAAGCTTCCCCTCCCAATGATGGTGAAGGTTAGCCTGTCATGGTGGCAGCAACCCAGTCTTCTGAGGAAGGGTGTGCTGCTAGATGATTACTCATAGATCTTTCTGACGATAACTGCCAGTCTCTCGGGCTGGGGATCCCATTGTCAAGATCGAATGGCCTGGGGCTATTGGAACTGCAGCAAGGTGGTGTGGTCCATCAACCCTCTCAAGGCGAGGGTCTTCAGGTTGGCTGTATTGCGTTTCCGGCCCCTGGTTGAGGGCCAAGTGGTTGGAGTGTTTTCAGAAAATGCCATGGCCGTGGCTTATGTCAATTGGCAGGACAGCACCAGGAGTGCAGGGGTAGCCCTAGAGATGGCTCTCCTGTTTACCTGGGCGAAGAAGAACTACCTAGCTGTCATGGCTGAGCACATTGCCATGATGGGCAGTGTGGAAGTGGACTTCTCAGCCAGCATTCTCTGGATCCAGGAGAGTGGGAGTTGAGTAAGGAAGGCGTTTCAGTTGATTCTATGCTAGCGGGGTCACTCTGAGATGGATCTGATGATGACACGCTCCAATGCCAAATATGCTGTTTCTTCAGTAGCCACACAGAGATGGGGTCCAAGGGCATTGATGCCCTGGCTCAGCCTTGGCTACCTCAATGCCTGTTGTATATTTCCTCTGTGGCTCTGGTGAGCCGTGTGATTCGGTGTATAGGGCGCCACTTGGGAAGGTTTATTTTGGTGGTGCTAGATTGGTCGAGGAGAACATGGTTTGGAGATCTAGTGCGAGTCCTGCAAGCACCGCCTCTTTGTTTGACTCCATCTCAGGGGTTTGCGTTGGGGACTCAACACGTAATCAAACCCTGGAATTCGTTACTGGAGGATGTAGTAAAAGCTGTTGGTGTAGCTGGGTTTAGAAAAGGTTTGGACAAGTTCCTGGAGGAAAGGTCCATAAACCATTATTAAAAAGGACCCAGGAAACCACTGCTTGCCTCAGGACAACCATTGTGGAAACTGTGTGCCTTTTTGGGAACCTGCTTAGGTACTTGTGACCTAGATTGGCCACTGTTGGAAACAGGATACTGGGCTTGATGGACCTAGGTCTGACCCAGTATGACAAATCTTATGCTTTTATGTTCTTCTGACTGATTGTCCTGGAGGACTTAGATCCTTTCTCGCTTATGGCTTGGCTCTTGAAAGGAGATGCCTAGCACTTGAGGGCTACCCTCCAGTGGTGGTTCCACTCTTCTCAGAGCCCGGAGGAGGTTTACCAAACTGGATGCAGCCAAGGTGCCATCTCTGTTCATCCTTCTGCAGGACTGTCTAGAAAAGGGCCTTTCTCTTAGCTCCCTGAAGGTTCAGGGGGCAGCTTTGGCCTGTTTCAGAGGTCCAGTGGCTGGTAAATTTCTATCCTTATGCCTGGCTGTTTTGTACTTTCTTCAGGAGGTTCAGAATCTGCTTCCTCCGCCTCTGGTCTGTGATCCCTTCCTGAGATCAGTTTCTGGTTCTCAGGGCCGATGTCAGAGCTCTTTTTTAGCAGTGAAGCATTAAACTCTGAAGGATTTGATGCTTAAGACAGTCGTCTCTGTTGTGATTCGTTCCGCAAGGCAGATTTACGACCTGCAGGCTCTGTCTTGCCGAGATCCTTACCTGTCTTTTCTGAGGAGGCTATTTCCATTTGGCCTGTGCCTTCCTTCTTACCCTCCCTTTCATGTGAACCAGGTGGTTTGCCTGCCCTCCTTCTCTAAGGTACAGTGTTGGGGGAAGGATAAGGATCTTCTCCTTGTGGATGTCCAGAGGTGCTTCTCTGGTACTTGGAGGTTATGAATTCTCTTTCTAAGTCAGATCATCTTTTTGTGCTGTTTGCTGGCCCACGGAAAGGTGACGTGGAGGCTAAGTCTACATTAGAGCGCTGTGTTTAGGAGGCCTTGGTATATCTGTTGCGGAACCAACTGGTTCCACAAGGTTTTGCGTGCCCATTCTACCTGAGCACAAGCATCCTCGTGGGAGGAGTGGACCTCCAGTAACCTCTGCAGACATTTATCAGGCAGCAACGTGGGCATCACTTTCCACTTTTGTCAAGCATTACCATTTGGATGTCCACGCTTGGGCAAACACGGCCTTGGTGCTAAGGTTTTGCAAGCTGCTGTGTTGCTTTCCTGTCCAGTGGAGGTGTAGCTTTGGTTCGTCTCACTTGTCTGGACTGGTCTAGTAGGATGATGTGGAAGGTGATATTTTACTTAACAGATAATGTCCTTTCCTTGAGTCCTGCTAGACCAGTCGAGGGCCCAATCCTGGAAATGTTTGCTCTGTTCTTCTGCGGTGGTACTCTTGAGTCTGCTATAATTTATATAGTTAGCTCTGCAGGTTCATCTTCGACTGACACCGTTCTGTTTATGCTTTTCTGTGCATAGCTTTCTATTGTTAATTATTCATTGTTACACACTTTGAAGTTGTGTGAAGCTTGCCATGTTCTCCCATATGTTTTGGGACAGATACTGAAGAGATCTCTGGTGGCTGAGGTGAATAGAGGCACGGGAGTGATGTCACTGAAACCTGAGCTTTTCATTGGTCCTTTGTCTCCACAAATCTGCAGTAGGGGAACACAACCCACAACCCACTTGTCTGGACTGGTCTAGCAGGACTCAAGGAAACGACATCTGGTAAGTAAAATGTCACCTCTGAAAGCCTTTGACTTGCTTGTTTTGTTTTTGGAATATGTATGTTGTTGTTGTAACCACTTAGAAGTATTCTGATAGGAGGCATAAATACTTTAAAAACATCTAGACATCCCCACAAAGAGGCAAAAGATATTAATTTTATAGCTAAGGAACAACCTGATGTGATTTTCCTACAAAAAAAGCACTTGAATTACAAGGAATCTCAGAAATTAGAACCAGTTGTTCCTCCTGCAGCCTTCTCTTCTGTGCTAGGCGAAAGGAATTGGGTAGCTAGCTATCTTGCTCTGAAAATCCTTACTGTTGCCTATCATTTCAATTACTTTAGATAGACAGGGACGTTGGGCATTAGCAACTAGGACTAAAATAAGTTTATGTAATAGTAATGCTCCTACCCCAGATTCCCTGAAATTTTTAAATCCTTTGCCTCAGTACTAATGAGTAACTGGGACTGCTATAGTGATGGGTGTGGATTTTAATTTGATGTCTGATTATATCATGGATAGGCAATCTAAGGTTAGGGTGAAAGTTCCTAAATTCTGGATAGATCTACATTCTCTCACCAAAACCCTATATTTAGTGGACCTCTGGAGATTGCAGCACCTCACTGAAAGGGATTTTAGGTTTTACTGCTTGCCTCACAAATCCTACTCTAGAATTGATTTTCTCTTAATCTCCAAGGATTTGTTTACCAGCCCTATGTTGGACATTGATTCATGATTAACAATATCTGATCATACGTCATTTGCAACTACCACGATTACAATAGCCATTATACTCATGCAGGTTTAATTCAGGTTTTCTTGCTTATGAGGACGTTCTTGTTAAAGTTCGGGAAGCGTACTGTGCTTTATTTTGTGAAAAACAGAAAGGGAACATACCTCATTGGTGGGATGCTTTTAAGGTTAAAATAAGAGGGGCTATAACCTATGCTACAGGTCAAAAAAGAAAGCCTGCTAAGCAGCTTGAAGACTTGGAGCAAAAAATAATGCTTGAGGATCATATCAGATGGAGTGACAATTCCCTTTTGTTGGTCTTCATTTATTTATTTAAAATTTCTTATATACCGCCTTTCATGATATCAAGGCGGATTGCATTGAACAGGGCATTATAACTTGGAGATAACTATTTTACAGGGAACATGGGCAATGGAAGGTATATATAATAGGACTAATACCTTATTGTCGCCTCAAGTAGCATAAAGCTTGATATTATGAGCAGAATAATAAGGTAGGCCACTGGTTAATTAGGAGCTTGCAAGCAAAACCCAATAGAAGACAGATGTCTTCTATATCTACTAGTTTGAACTAGCTGGTTACTGCAGATAAGGAGGCTTTTCCTCAATTTGAGGAAGTTTTCACATTCCTATATCAGGGTTGCCCCTCTTCAGGAGGATTGTTTTACTTTTTGGAACATTCTCCAGCACCCTAAGGTCTCGCTGAGGCAGAGGGAAATGTTGGAAGCTGATATAATATAGAGCGAGATATCGCTAGTGCTTTGGGTTCCCTCTCTTCGTAAGTCCCTGGGCATAGATGGACTGTCTGCCAAATTCTGTTTAGCATTTAGTAAAATGGTGGTTCCTAAGCTGTAACTCTCTGTTTTGGGTGAATTTAAGATCAGGGAGGTGGGGGGGGGGGGGGGGGGGGGGCGGCACACAGAGGCAAAAATAATTGTTTTGAAGAAATCTGGAAGGAACCCCTGCTGGTGTAGAATTAGACTGATGTCATTGATCATTGTGAACCGTAAGATCTATACCAAAATTTTAGCTCAGAGATTGTTTAAAATGCTTGGTGAAGCAATACATTGTACAAAACTGCGTGGATCCTCTCAAGTTGTGTCCTCTCTTTGTGGGCTATTATGCAATTACGATTTTAAATGATGTCTGGGGTTGGAGAAGGTGTGGGAAGAGGAATTGGATATGACCCTTTGTTCATCTCAGTAGATGCATGTTTAGATCGGTGGAGTTTATTTATTTATTTATTTATTTCTTCTATACCGCCCCTTCCAGAGATCAGGGGCGGTTTACATGGAACGAATTAACAACTTATGTATACTTCTGTATACGTTACATTGAACAGAAAAAACTTTCTAACTTTTTACATGGAACAATGTATACAATATACTGAGTAGATAAACTATCTAAATTTTTTTTACAAATGATGACAGGTGTAGAAGACTGTCCAAACTATTTACATAAGGTATTTACAGTTGGTTTTTTATAATGTTTTACAGAATACTCGTGTGTCTTGTGTATGTGGTGGAATTTATTTCCATTTTATCATTTTCTTTTTTTTTTTTTTTTTTTGTGTGTGTGCGAGGGGTTATCTAGTTTTAGTTTTGGGAGTTCTGAGTTGGTGTGTCTGTGGAGGTTGTGGGACATGGCTTGGGGGGGTAGAGGATTTGGAAATGTTCTGAGAATAAGTAGGTTTTGAGTTCCTTTCGAAATTGGGAGAGGTCTTTTATGGTGCGGAGGTCTAGCGGGAGTTCATTCCAGAGCATTGGGGCAGTGAACGTGAAGGCTCTGTCACTTGAGGACTTTTTAGTCTTCGTGAATGATTTTGGCATATCAAGTGAGTGGGCTGCATTTTGTCTGCGAGCTCTTGATTTAGATAGGGTTTGTAGTAGTGTTGAAAGATGTGATGGGGCGATGTCATTTAGGAGCTTGAACGTTGTTAGGAGAATTTTGTATCTGATACGGCTGTTTATAGGGAGCCAATGTAGTTCTAGGAGTATAGGGGTCACATGGTCTGTTAGATGAGCTTTAGTAATTACTTTTGCACAGATGTTCTGTGCTCTTTGTAATAGGTATGTGTTTTTCTGTGGTAGGCCAATTAGTAGACTGTTGCAATAATCAAAATGGGGTGTGATAAGTGTATTGACAACCTATCTAAAGTCATGTGTGTCCAGGAGGGGTCTTAGGTGTTGTATGGTTTTGAGTTTATGAAATATGGTTCTTACTGTTTGCTTTATGTGTGGTATCATGGTGAGGGTATGATCTATTATTACACCCAGGTATTTTACCTCTTTTTTTAACAGGTATAGTTGTATTATTGATTGATATTGTTGTTGGAAAAGTATCTTCATTCACAGGTGTTCTTGTAACGAACATTGCTTCGGTTTTTTTGAGGTTAATGCTGAGGTAATTGGTTTCCATCCAAGAGGTGGTCTCAGCCATGCATTCAGCTAGTTTGTCGTATGTGTGATTTTTTGTGGTTATGGGGATAGCGAGCATGATATCGTCAGCATATATAAAGTGACTAATCATGTGTTTTCTAAATATGTTTGTGATAGGCTGCAGGTATAAGTTGAATAGGAGGGCGGAAAGGGCCGATCCTTGAGGTATTCCTTGTCCTTGGGGGAAGGGTTCTGATGCTGCTTGATCTATTTGGACACGTATTAGTCTATGTGTGATGTAGGACTTAAACCATTTGAGGACAGTTCCACCTATCCCTAATTTTTCTAGTCTGTAGGTCAGGGTAGGGTGGTTCATGTTGTCAAAGGCGGCCGAGATGTCTATAAAGAGTAGTAGGAAACCTTGATTGTTGATATCTGTGCCTTTGATGAGGTGTTCCATCAGTGTAATCAAGAGGGTTTCCACTCCGTGGTATGGTCGAAAACCAAATTGGTGTGTGTCAAGAGGTTTATGTTCATCGATATGCTCTTGTAATTGGATTGTTTTTTCTATTATTTTGGCGATAAATGGAATGCTAGCTATCGGTCTGTATGAGTTGGGGTCTTTTGAATCAAGTTTGTTGTTTTTTATTATTGGGCGAAGCGTTGTGAGCTTTAGGGCATCAGGCATGATGCCTTGAGAAAGGGACTGGTTTACGATGTGTTGGATGTTTTCAGCGAGTTCTTCCTTTGTACATTTAATCCAAGACACAGGACAAGGATCGAGTGGGGCGGTTGTAGTATTGATCATTGTTATGATTTTAATAAGTTGTTTTCGGTCAACCATGTGGAACGTTGTCCAGTTGTTAGTTTCGGTGCTTTTGGTTAGTGGTGGTGTTAGAGTATTGGGTTTAGATTTTAGTTTTTCTGCAAAGTGATTTGCTAATGTTTGAATGCTTATAGCTGGTAGTTTAGGATCAGAGTTCTTTGTTTTGGTCAGTGTTTTTACAATTGCAAATAGTTCTCTAGGTCGGTTGATGGCTAGATTTATTACTTTAGAGTGGTAATCCCTTTTTGATTTATTTATTGCGTTCTTGTATTCGTTGAGTGTGTTCATGTATTGTAATTTATTTTCATCTGATTTGGTTTTCCTCCATCTCTTTTCCTGTTTCCTCAGTTGTTTTTTTAGGTTTGCTAGTTCTTTAGTGAACCATTTTTCTGATTTCTTTGTTTGTCTATGTCTAGTGTGTGTGGGGATAGCTGCTTCATGTATTGTTAGGTTCCAATGATTTACGGTGGAATTGATGTCAGGGAAGCTTGAGTTTAGTGCTGGTAATACTTTGTCGAGGAAGGTATCCTTTTCAAAGTGTGCAAAACGTGATAAATGAGGTGATGTGCTCGTTGTAGTTGGTGTTGCTTGTGTTGGGAGGTGGAGGGTTATGAGGTGATGGTCTGACCATGGTACTTCAGTTGTAGTTGGGGGGGTAAGTTGTTGATGGTTATTAAGGGAGGAAGGGAGGAAGATGAGATCTAGAATGTTGCCTTTTACATGTGTGGGGGTATGAACTATCTGTTAAGGTATCACCCTCTGCTTTCGTGATGCAATGCCTGTATTTCTTGACACATTAGGCAATATGGACCCTGGTTAAGGTGGCAAAGCTAGCCAAGGAAAATCAAGATCTGAGCTGGTCCTGGAAACTAGAGGTGGACACCTTTTCTCATATGTTTACATTCTTGATATAGTGGGATTTAGGAATAAGGTATGGGGGCCCCTCAAGGATATCTTTAAGCTCCAAGAGGCTTTTGATTTGGAAATCAATCATGTTGCAAGCTCTACTGAGGGCAAGTGACCCTTTTCTTTTTGATTTCTTGATATTATTAGAGCTGAAGTTGGTTTTGAATTGTTGAAAGGGCAATACAGAACTTGATTTTAACATGTGGTAGAACTTGGTGTGCCTATACCATAAATACGAAACTGTGGCGCCATATTTAAACATAAAATAAGTATCTACAATCTCTATAATTATATACAGCTAAAATGCACTTGGTATGCTAGTTGGTTCCAGTTGTTTTTCCATTTGTTGCAGATAGAGCTTAAATAAAGACAGAACTGAAAAAGAGGACCATTAGTAAGGATATTAGGTAAATTGTACCTTATCAAACACTTTAGTGTTGACCAGCCATCAGTTTGTTCATATTAACATGGAAAGTCCATTAGCGTTCTTATATATCTGCCTTTCCTTGTGTTCCATTTTCTTCTGATGTGAGAGGAAAAGACATTTTGATACTCGTACTGAAGATAACATTGTATAATTTTCGAAAGAATGAGCTCTTTTAATGAAAATATAGCTTAAATCAAAATGTTTTCATGTTTGACTATTTAAAGAAATGCAAAAGAAGCATAATTTAATAGCAAAATAATTATCCAAATACAGTAGTTATATATGAATGTAAAGATGCTTGTTCTTTGTATCTGTTTTTATATTTAAGTTGTGAATAAACTGTGTTTTAGACTGAAGAATAAAGCCAGTAATGATGGAAAATATTTTAAAAAATTCTAAGTGATTCTCAAATTAATAGTTGAAAATTGATCCAATTTATGTGGAATTTTTAAGTTACTTTGCTTGAATTAACTTGCAGAATTTGCAATGAGTTAATTATTTTGATTCTTTCTTTGTCCTTATTATTTTTTCTTTGCCCTGGGGAACTCTAGGTGATTCACAGTGCAGAGCATTTCTAGCTGAGAAGGGGAAAGAAAAGTGCTTAGTTGAATGGTGTGGCATGGTGCAGCTATCAGTAGAACTGATAAGATAATTAGAATAATAGCTGAAATAAATCAAACGCTCACTCAGCGGGAATTAATGGGATTCTTCCTGGATCTGGCACCTCATTTTGTGGAACACCATAAACATATGTTGCCTGCTTTGTCTATCAGATGACAGATGAGGTGACTGGAGGAGAATTGCATGAAGAACTTATGATTCAACCTCCTCATTAGGGTTACAGAGCAGACCAAGGAGATTGAAAGTGAAAGCAATTCTCGGTAGAATAATATTGTCATCATGAACACTGGAAGATGGTATATATTGGGGATATCCCATTTCTATTTTTATTGAAGCATTTCAAAATTTGAAAAGCTCTAGTGAATTCCTTGTGGCCATCTTGCTGTTACAGGAGCTGTTCAGACTATGGTGCTCAATAGCAGGGAGAGAAGTTTTAATAGTGGTTACTGTGTTAGTCCACTTGAATGCACAAGTTTTAATGATCGTTTTTGTAATTTGAGAAAAAATACACATTGATTAACTTTAACTTTCCTCTGGATCGCTTTAGATATATGCACAATTTGGTTCATTGACTTTCAATGTTAAATTTTTTCTCCAATTTACCCATTACTACCTCTGAGAAATAGTTATGTATTGGTGGCTAAAATAGAAAGCTGTGCTGCTCTTGACATTGTCTAAGGGGCATGTTTATGAAACCATGTTAGTCCTTTTAGGCTAACGCACGTGGGGGCATGCACAGCATTTCTTCTGCAGATAATGCAAACTACATGGCTTGGCAGCAATTTTATTTATTTATTATTTATTACAATTTCTTATATACCGCACTATTCGGTATCAGCGCGGTTTACATTATAACACAACGACCATAACAACAAGCTGTTTGGTTTTACATAGAACAGGATTAAAAACTTGGATAACAGGGGTGAACTATATACATGAGATATTTATGCAGAACAAGGTTAGGTAAAAATAACATACTGAAAATGTGGGTTATTTCTTCAGAGGGGATACCTAGGTTCAATTGCTGGTTGGGTAGTATTGGAGGAAAAGGTGGTATTTGAGTGCCTTCCTGAACTGCGATAGGTCAGCAACACTGTTCCCTCTAAGCTGTGCGCGTGTGCGCGCGCACACACCTTGCCGAGCGAGCGCACATACTTTATAACAGAGCGCACAAAAATTACGGTTCTGATTCTGATAGAAAACAACATAGACGTCTTAAAATTTAAAAGTTGTTGTGTATTTACGGTTTTCACAAGTTCTACAATATTTTCTAGTGCAATCAAAGTGGTGTACATACTGTATTCTGATGTGTAGTCAAATTTTAAAGTATATAACTCTGAGTGTCATTATGTGGCGCACAAAAATTTAACCTTCCTTCAAAAGCTGCACACAGCTGATATTTTATGCGCACACAGCCTACAGAAAATTAGAGGGAACATTGGTCAGCAATGGTCCTAATGTCGGGGGGTAGAGCATTCCAGCATTTGGGGACATAGAAACTGAACGCCTTATTTATGGTTGTCATGTTACACTTCGTCAATGCCTTAGGGGTTATTAGTAGGTTTGCGGCAGTTGTTCTTCTGGCTCTGTTGGGGGGCACCGTCAATGTTCCCTCTAATTTTTCTGTAGGCTGTGTGCGCATAAAATATCAGCTGTGCAGCTTTTGAAGGAAGGTTAAATTTTTGTGCGCCACATAACGACACTCGGAGTTATATACTTTAAAATGTGACTACACGTCAGAATACAGTATGTACACCACATTGATTTTAATCAAATTAAATGAAAATAGACGATTACTAAATAAAGTGGGAAATTTCTAGTAATTACAATCATAACTTTTAAATTTTAAGACGTCTGTGTTGTTTTCTCTCAGAATCAGAGCCGTAATTTTTGTGCGCTCTGTTGTAAAGTATGTGCGCTCTCTCGGCGAGGTGTGTGCGCGCGCACACGCGCACAGCTTAGAGGGAACAGTGGGCACAGTGTGAATGAGTTCTGTGAGTGATGAGGATGAAATACCTTTGATTGCCTTGAATGATAGGAGTAGGGTTTTGAAGATAATCCTCCCATGGATGGGGAGCCAGTGAAGCTGTTTGAGAATGGGAGTCACGTGGTCACTTCTGGAGGCTCCGTAGAGGACCCTAGCTGCAGCATTCATGGCCAGCTGTAATGGGCTCAGTGTGGATAGAGGGAGACCTTGTAATATGGCATTTGCAAAGTCGAAGTGTGGCAGGATTAGCGCTTGGTATATGTTCCGGAAATCGTCTAGGTCCAACAGTGAGCGCAGATGCCTGAGTGTGCGGATTTTGAAGTACACAGCTTTGACTATGTTACTTATGTGGTGTTTCATATCCAGACGTTGGTCCAATGTAACTCCAAGGTATCTTATTGTTTCTTTAGTTTGTAAGTCAGCTTCCTTGACACTGACATGGGATGGAGGAGTAAAGTTGGGGTCTCTGGTGATGAAAAGCACCTCCGTTTTCTTATGTTGAATGCGGAGGTTTTGTGATTGGAGCCACTCTGAGACTGCATTGAAGCAGTCTATCAGTGGTGCTAGGTCCATTTGAGCTGTAGAGAATGGCATGTATAAGAGAATGTCATCTGCATATATCAAACAGTTCACATTGAATGATCTAATGATGTTGCAGATGGGCTGCATGTATATATTGAATAGAAGGGAAGACAACGAGGAGCCTTGAGGTACACCTTGCTTCTGATGGAAGCGTTTTGACTTTTCAGATGTCCAACCAATGGATCTCCAATCAACATTTTCAATTCCACAATTGTGAGACACAACAATTCTGATGTTACATAGTATCCCTTAATAGTTTTCATACACTCTCACTATATTTTTCATTGATATTTAATTATTTTTTGATGATTTTTTTGAAAATATTTTTGTCAGACCTTTTATCGAAAGCCGCTATAAATCAACTGCCATCATTTCACTGCGGTCCTTTTATTATGAAAGCCATAAAAAACTAATAAGCTTTAATTTCTTTCTGGAATCAGTCAAAAACATCCTTTATTCCAAAATCATTTACTCTATCTTTCTGCTACATCCATTATTCCAAAAAATTATATATCTACCTATTCCAAAAAATCATATGCACTATATGATTAGTTTTTTGAAAACTATTAAGGGATACTATATAACATCAGGATTGTTGTGTCTCACAAATTGGCAGCAATGTTGGCAAAGCGTGCAGTTACCACGTGCTGTTAACGCTCACAGTAGCCGCACTTTGCATATATGTCCACACCCACCCACATGTGCGGCTAACACCCGGTCTGCAGATAGTGCAGAAAATTGCTACACTTTCTGCATTTGCCCCACTTTAGCTGTTAGCGTTTGCCAAGCGCGTTGCGTTATCTGCCTCATTAACAATTAACGTGGTTTAGTAAACATACCCCTAATTGTGAGATTTTGATCTCTTGTATGACAGGGTTCTTTGGTAACATGTAGATCGTATGGAAAGTAACTTTATAAGTGGCCTTCTCATTTGTGAAGCCAGTATGCACATACATTGTCAGTTTTCCAAGGAAAGATAAGCACATGCGTTCTCTTTTGAAAGTGATCCCAAAGAAAGTGCTTGTACATATTTACACTTGCTATGGCATATGCCCATGTTTTTTCAATAATTTAGATGCATATTCTTGGAAATCCAAATGCATACATTAAAGCCAAACCCCACCTTGGCTTTACCCCAGTACCACCTTTGCTTATTGCGGATATGAGTATATCTACATACTTCATTTATTTACAGCTTTTGGATATCATTTTAAAAGATTTATGTAGTTTGGGTACATGTTTAAATGGTGATTTTAGATTCTAGACAGCTGCTGTATCTCCAGGAACAAGCAGGAATGTAGTCTTCACATATGGGTGATGTCTGTACCGACAGAGCCCACAGGGGAACACTCCCCAGCATCCATTAGAAAGGCTTTTGGGAGCACTCCACTGCACCTGCGTAGCTGCCTTCCTGCCTTCCCAATTCCCTTTCCTCAGTAATTTGTTTTCTGCGAAGCCAGCAGGAAGCAAATCCTGTCACCGCAGAAAATTCACTTTTTTTGTGGTTGGTGTCTACCTTCCTGTCGACACCGGTACAGCTGGTTCCCTTATTCTTTCTTATTGTTAAAAACAAAACAAGAAAAAAACCTTCAGGCACATCATCGCCATTTTAGGCCTTAAGCCTACCATACCGTCCATTGACGGTGTGGAGAAACAGACTACTGGTTTCAAGAAATGTTCCAAATATAGCAGTACCATTTTGGCAACTGACACATATGACTGGTGCTTGAAATGTCTCGTGCCCGATCACCAGCCAACAAAATGTTTCCTTTATAAAAAGATGATGAAGAGAGGCCTGTAGAACTGAGCCTCTAAGTCTGGAACTCTGTTCGCTTTGGACATTGTATCTTTGGCATCAACATCATCAAGAGCCTTATCCTCTCATGGATCTCAGGTATCGAAAATGTCCAAGCACAAGTCTTCATTGAAGATAGAAAATCCTCTAGAGGTAGATCTCGTTCCCAGCATTGAGATACCTTGGGCGTTGCCCTGGATGTGAATCGATATGCTAAACAGCCCCAGCGGGAGGACCTGCCCTCCAAAGCCATTGAGGGGCCCCAGGATGCTCCTGAGGCCTCGACCACAGGAGAGCTACTGGTGCCATGCTCTGGGACGGTGGTGCAAGTCTCCATCACAGATACCCAGGCATCGGCAACCTCGTTAGACCAGTGTATACTGGACATCCAGCGGAGCTTGGCAGCTTTATTGGCAGCCTCAGTCCCCATCAAACCCACCAACATCGGTACTGATGCAGTGTACCTCGGGGTACATGGCCCTGGCATCACTGCCACCCATGCCTTCCCTCATATCCATCCCCAGTACCAGGGCTTGGCCCAAATGGGTTTCCGAGCCCAATACCGACATACATTGGTATCGGCACCTGGCGGAGCATGAACACCGTCCCTGTCGATACTTAAGTCCTCTGATTCAGACTCTCCTGCTTCTCAGAGGCCCTGAGGCATGCCATTGGAGCACTCCCCACCTCCAGAGTGATGCATGTTGCCTCCTGAGGACATGTCATTCCAGGAATTTATTTGAGACCTATCTAGGGGTCTCTCCATAACAGTGACATCTGAGAAAGAACCCAGGGCAGAAGAATTGGAGACCTCCAATACCCAGCAGCTCCCAAGGAGGTGGCCACCCTGCCGGTGCACCGTATACTCCATGATCTCATGCTCTGGATGTGGGAGACTCTCTTCATGATCTTACCTCATACTCGACATCTTGATTTTATTTATTTACATTCTCTTATATACCGCACTATTCTGCATCAGTGCGGTTTACATTGAACAAACTGATATTACATTGAACAGGGCATTATAACTTGGAGATAACTATTTTACAGGGAACATGGGCTATGGAGGGTTAAGTGGCTTGCCCAAGACCACAAGGAGCACCTGTGGGACTAGAAACCCAGTCCTTCCGGCCCAAGGTTGCTGTCCTCTAGTGGGATTTGAACCCCCGACCTTCCGGCCTGAAGTACCTTGCCCCAACTACTAGGCCACTGCTCCACATAATACCATATACCGAATACCGGATGTTCCTGCTTCCAAAAGCCACAGCTTCCTCACCACTGAATGGGTGGCATCAGCGATGTGTTGAATCAAGAGTTCCAAAACTCATTCCTCTAACCCTTTGGGTAGAGAATTGAGAACCCTCAATGCCCTTGGGTATCGATGTTTCGAAGCTTCCATGCTTTCAGCCAGGATAAACTCCTATATACTCTACATGGGTATGTTCCTCAAGAAGGTTACCAGGGACTTCGAGGCCATTGCCCGTCTTCTTCCAGATGATGAGAGGACTATCTTGCTCTAGTCAAACATGCCTAAAATGTATCGAAGTTTGTCAGTAGGACAACCTTCGATGCTTTTGAATGCACCAGTAGAGCCACAGCAATATGCATCGGTGCACACAGGATTGCATGGCTTCAGGCCTCATATCTTGAACAGTGGGTTCAAGATAAGTTGGGCAACATACCCTGCACAGGGGAAAACCTTTTTTGGCAAAAACTGTCAGGATAAGGCTTCTCAGTTAGAATCAGAGAATACCACTCTAAACAGGCTGTCCAGAACAACAGCTAACCCTGCTAGGAAAAAGACACCTGCAAAAAAGGTTTTCTTCAATAATAAGAAATTCTACTCCTCTTATCCCCCTGCTTCTCAGAACCAGGCTCAAGGTCCTCATAAAAGGCAGCAGCCTCCTAACCAGCAAAAGAAGCCACAGGTGGCTAAATCTCAACAAACTCCACAGTCTGTCTGTGCCTGGCTTTTGACATTTCTTTCTAGAGAACATTGCTATCCTGCCTCTGGAGGATCCTCACCCCCTTCAAATAGCATGCAGACTGTCACTGCCCACAGATGGCACCTTATTACCTCAGCGCAGTGGATACTAAGCATAGTTCGGGAGGGGTATAAATTCCGTTTACAAACTCTGCCCTCCTTGACTCTTGTAGGGGAATATCGCACACGACCCCCACTTACTGCTCTCCTACAACAAGAGGTGTTTCCTCTTCTATCACAGGGAACCATAGAAGATGTCCCAATACACCAACAACGATTGGGGTTTTACTCTCCATACTTTCTCATACCAAAGAAGACCGGAGGGTACAGGCCCATCCTGGACCTCAGAAACCTCAACAAGTTTATAGTCTGCGAGAAGTTCAAAATGATCTCTCTAGGGACTCTTCTTCCCTACCTCCAGAGTCAAGACTGCCTCTGTTCTCTGGATCTAAAAGATGTGTACACACATATCCTCATGTTCCAAGGACATGGGAAATATCTACCCTTCATCTTCCAGGGAAGACTTTATCAGTACAAGGTTCTTCCTTTTGGACTTGCCTCTGCCCCAAGAGTCTTCACAAAGTGCATGGTGGTCGTAGCCACATTTCTAAGATCTCTGGGGATATTTGTCTTCCCTTACTTAGACGACTGACTCATAAGAGCAGACATCTCCCAAGAGGTTCAGCTTTCCTTGCATCGTACCATCACAGTACTACAACACTTGGGATTTATCATAAACTTTCCAAAATCCCAGCTCGCTGCAACTCAGACTAGATTTCATCAGAGCTTTACTAGACACACAACAGTCCAGGGTGTATCTGCCCCAAATCCGTTGTACCCGTCTCGTCGAGCTAGTGTCCCAAGCGCTACTCTGAGACCATCTGACTGCCCAAGAAATGCTGCAGCTTCTGGGGCACATGGCCTCAACAGTACATGTTGTCCCATATGCCCATCTACATATGCAGACAGCCCAGTGGACTCTTGCCTCCCAATGGACGCAGGCCTCAGGCCTCCTCAGGGACAAGATCCAAGTCACTACCCTTCTCACCTCATCCCTCCAGTGGTGGTGTTCCATAGAAAATCTCCTCATCGGGTCACCGTTTCAGATGCCTCTACCTCAGTGTGATGGATGCCTCCAAACTGGATTGGGGCACTTATTTGGGCACACTCTCTACACAAGGCCTCTGGACAATGCAGGAGTTGCAGCTTCAGATCAATCTATTGGAGCTTCGTGCTATCTCATATGCCCTCATGGTATTTCAAGATCACCTCAGGGCACAAAGAGTCCTAGTCAGGACAGACAATCAGGTAGCCGTGTTCTATGTGAGCAAACAGGGCGGAACAGGCTCTTGGCCCCTCTGCGAGGAGGCTCTCCATCTGTGGTCCATTCTCATCAAATACACCTCCAAGCGGTGTATCTCCTATGGGAGCTCAATATCTTGGCAGACAATAGACAAATTCTTCTTCCCCATAAATGATCTCTTCATCCGGACACAACGTCCCACATCTTTCAGACTTGGGGGACTCCAGACATAGATCTGTTTGTTACTCTGCAGAATGCCAAGCTTCATTGCTTCTGCACCAGAACTCTGACGTCCAGCAATCAGCAGGTGGATGCTTTTCACCTCCATTGGTATCAGGGTTTCCTTTATGCTTTCCCTCCCATACCCCTCATTCCAAAGTTGCTTTTCAAGCTACAGGCCGACAAGGGCTCCATGATTCTCATAGCCCCTCACTGGCCTCATCAACCATGGTTCCCTCTGCTGCTATGTCTGACTTGGACTCAGCCTCTACCATTGGGATCTGCACCCGATCTCCTTTCCCAGGAAGGCGGGACACTGCCCCATCCCAATCCACAGTCTCTCCCTCTTACAGCTTAGCTGCTGAGAGCATAGCATTACAAGACTTTAATCTTACACAAGAGGTTAAGGAGATTCTGTTGTCTTCAAGGAAGCCATCCACCATGAGTTCCTGTGCTTTCAAGTGGCATAGATTCTCTGTCTGGTGTTCCCAGAAGGATCTCAATCCTTTCTCTGCTCCCATGGAGGCACTCCCCCAGTATCTCCTCCACCTGTCCTCAACCGGTCTCAAAATCAACTCGATGAGAGTTCACCTTGGTGCCGTTGCAGCCTCTCATCATCTATTGGATGGACAACCCATCTCCTCCCAACTGCTCCATAGAATGCTTTATGAGAGGGCTCTTGCTGACCAAGCCACCCATTAAGCCACTTCTGGTGGCTTGGGATCTCAGTGTCGTTCTAGCGCAGCTTCTTAAGCCGCCCTTTGAACCTTTGACTATGATTCCACTAAAGTTCCTTTCATGGAAGGTTATCTTCCTTATTGCCCTGGTTCTACTATGATAAGGTCGTCCTTAGGACTCACCCGCATTTCATGCCAAAGGTGGTATCTTCTTTTCATTTGAATCAGTCAGTTTACCTGCCTGTATTCTTTCCTAGACTGCATGCGTCTAGAGCAGCAGTTCTCAACCTGTGGGTCACGACCCCCGCGGGGGTCACCTCGGGATTTACCGGGGGTCGCCGCAGCAGTGGCGGCAGCGGTGATGACTCTTTGAGAGATCTTCAGTTTTAAAAAGCCAAGCCAGTGCAGAGCCTTCCGTCTCTGTGAAGATTAACTTCCTTTAGGGGCGGGACACATCCACATTGGCTCCTCAGAGGCGGGAAGGCTCCGCATCCGCTTGGCTTTTATAAATGAAGATCACTCCGACATCCGATAGTGGAGCGAGGTATCGGATCGGGCCTGGACGTAGAGCGGAGCGGCGGAGGATAAGTGGAGGCGGGCAGAACAGGGCGGGAGCTCCGGTGCGCGCTGGCAGTGGAGTGAGCAAAGGAGGCGGGAGCACAAAACGCCGGACAGCAGAGGTAGCCCACCGAAGCGACTGAGCAAGGGCCGTGCGGGTCCAAGACGTGCAGCCACATGGCAGAGGTCTAAGAGGAACGCGACAGAGGTGCAGGAGGCAGAAGACGACAGTAAGTGTTAACATCGGAGGGGAAAGTGTGCCTCAGTGGAATAAAACATAGCCCAGCTGTACAGCTCAAAGTGCAAGGTCCCCCAGCCAGGCTCATATGGATAGAAATACTATATTTTATATATTTTCCTTCTGCATTTGTATTTTCAGCAGCCTGGTTTCCGTTTTCATTGTGTTGAAGATTATACTTTGGTAGAGTACTGTAATTGTGTGGGTATGCTGGACGGTATTTTGTATTTCCTTCTGAAAAGAAGGTGATATGTGCGAAGGTAACTATATGCTGTTTGTCATTGGTACAAGTCGGCCTAATTAACAGAGACTTACTACTACTGCTACTTCTGAGCATTTGTATAGCGCTACAAGATGTATGCAGCACTGCACAGACATGTAAGAGACACTCCCTGCTCATCAGAGCTTACAATTAGTTTTTATGGAGGTCTGTTGGTATGGATGGATAGTTCTGTTGGTCTTTGCTGGGTGCCCTCAATCAGTGGTGCTCCTGGATTGCCCCGCTATTTGGCCTGCGCCTAAGTGCCACACCAAAGGGCCCCCTAGCGAGGCTCTCAGGCACAGGCCCACCTTCCGGCGCTGCTTTTTATGTTGCTGGGGTGCAGTGGGCCGGATCGGGCCTTGTGGAGGTGATCGGGGAGGGGCTGATCTTAACATACACCTCTTATTAAATACATGCTGGGTTTTTCGGTGGGAACGTCTACTGGGGAGGGCATTTCTGATCGTCTGTTTATATGACTGTATGCAAGAAAGGCCAGTGTGCGACTACATACGTTTACTATAGTGGCTGTGTATGCATCCTTGTGTTTCTGGTGGCTTGGTTTTGGGAGTGGGGAAGCCCAACAGTCAATGGAGAATTGGTTGGTTTGGTGTGCTTTGGGTCCTTTCCAAGGGTCATGAATAATAAAAATGCTAGTGGTCACAGGAAGGGTGGGCTGATTTTCTGCACAGAGTCTGGGAGAAAGTCAGTAGAATAAGTGGGTTTCTTGATAGGGGTGAATATGGTTGCTGAGAAAGGGTAGAAATGTAAGAGAAATGGGATAAAGTGTGAGGAGGCTATTGCAGGCTGAGAAAAACTGGTAGCAAAAGCAAGAACTGGAGGCATTGAAGTAGAAGAGTTCAAAAGCAGCACAGCATGTTGTGTATTTCATATTATATATATATATTTTTTTTTAACATATATTTATATTTATATGTGTTTTTTATACAGCCGAAACGCGTAAGTTAGCACCTGTGACCTCATCTTCCTTCGCCTTGTGTGTAATATATAACACCAGCGACTCCATTGAAAATGAATGACAGAGAGAAGAATACCAAGAAAAGAAAATATTGCGATGACTTTTTTAGGTATGGTTTCACCTCCATATATTCAGCAGGGATTGAGAAACCACAATGCGTTATTTGTAACGAAGTTCTATCAGCGGAATCCATGAAGCCAAACAAACTGAAACGGCATTTTGACAGTAAGCATCCCACCTTTGTAGGCAAGGATATTCAGTATTTTAAGAACAAAGTTGATGGAATCAAGAAAAGCAGACTTGACATTGACGGAAAGCTCCACCAGCAAAACATAGCCGCTGTTGAAGCTTCATATATGGTGGCTCTCAGAATTGCCAAAGCCAAGAAAGCTCACACCATTGCCGAGGAATTGCTGTTACCAGCAACAAAAGATATTGTTCATGCTTGGAGATGAATTTGTACGGAAATTGAGTCCAATTTCCTTGTCTAATGACACCATCAGTAGACGAATAGAAGATATGTCTGCTGATATCCTTGACCAAGTAATCCAGGAAATGAAATCTGCTCCACTTGGACTATTTAGTATCCAGCTTGATGAATCCACAGATGTTTCAAACTATTCTCAGTTACTGGTTTACCTGAGATATATTAATGATGGCGAGTTTAAAGATGAGTTCCTTTTTTGCAAGCCACTTGAAACGACAACAACTGCTCGTCATGTGTTTGAAATATTTTGTTCATTTCTGCAAAAACACGATATCCCCATCGACAAGGTTTGTGGTGTTTGCACAGATGGAGCTCCAGCTATGCTAGGATGTCGGTCGGGATTTCAACGTTTGGTGTTCAATGAGTCACCGAAAACCATCGGAACTCACTGTATGATTCATAGACAAGTTTTAGCAACAAAGACGCTGCCACAAGAGCTGCAAGAAGCTATGATAAATGTAGTAAGTGTCGTTAATTTCATAAAAGCAAGTGCTTTAAACACTCGACTGTTTACGAAACTTTGTAATGATTTGGATGCATCCAATAATGTTCTTTTACTACACACTGAGGTGAGATTGTTATCAAAAGGAAAAGTTTTAAAGCGCGTCTTTGATCTTCGCGATGAACTAAAAACATTTAAGCAAAAAGCAAAACCACAATTTGAAGCACTTTTCAGTGACAAAAAGCAGCTGCTGAAAATTGCATATTTGGTTGACATATTTGCAATATTGAACAAATTAAATTTATCACTGCAAGGACCAAATGCAACATGCCTAGATTTGTCTGAAAAGATTCAAGCATTTCAAATGGAACTTCAGCTTTGGCAGAAAAAGTTAGCTGAAAATAGAACGTACATGTTGCTCAACTTATCCACTTTCTTTGAAGAAAACGAGATTGAACTTGACACAAGAAATGGAATTATAATTTCTGTCAAACAGCACTTAGAAATGCTGGAAGAAGAAATTTCAGCGTATTTTCCAAATTTACCTGGCACACCATTTGCACTTGCTCACAGTTAATGTTGAGGATGTTCCCGAGATTGCACAAGAAGAGTTCATTGAACTCATTACCAGCGATGCAGTGAAAAATTATTTTTCTTTAATGTCAGTAATTTAAATTCTGGATCAAGTATTTTCAATTGTATCCTGGACTGTCTGAGATTGTGTTGCGTCTACTTCTTCCGTTTCCAACAACATATCTGTGTGAAACCGGCTTCTCAAGCTTGTTGCTTATCAAGAGTAAATACCGAAATAGACTTGCTGCAGAAGATGATCTTCGTTGTGCTCTCGCAAAGATTGAGCCGAGAATTTCACATCTGGCGAGAAGGAAGCAAGCACAACCTTCGCACTGATAGCCTATGCCTACTTTTTAGGTTTGACAACGCTAACATTTTTGTCCTTCGTCAGTCTTTTTGAATAAAGCATACTAAAACCGTTGACTACAAAATCATAATAATTTTGAGATCAAATATTGCTGCTTGTTGTGATTAATTATTGTGGTATAAATAAGTAAATTTTATAAATAAAAACATATTGCAAAGGCCTATAATATATTAATACTTCAACAAATGGTTACGGTGACAATGCGTTAACGGTAAAGGAAGAGAGACGCATTTGATTTTATCTTTGGGGGTCACCACAGGTTGACCAATGGTAAAAGGGGTCATGGCACAAAAAAGGTTGAGAACCACTGGTCTAGAGCATAAGCAACCCTGCATACCCTTGACTGCAAGCGTACGTTGGCTTTTTATCTCCAGAGAACTCAAGATTAACATAAAGCTTTGCAGTTGTTCATTTCCTTTGACCCTAGTCACCTGGGTTCATTTCCTTTGACCCTAGTCACCTGGGTCTCCCGGTATCCAAACTTTCACTCTCCATATAGATAGCAGACTGCATTTCATTTGCTTATGACAAAGCAGGACTTTCTCTGGAAGGACATGTCACTGCACATAATGTTCGTGACATGGCTACCTCAATGGCAAACCTATGCTCTGTAGCCATTGAGGAAATTTGCAAGGCAGCAACTTGGTCTTCTGTCCATACCTTTGCTGTCCATTATTCTCTGGACAAGGAGCCCCTCTGGAATACCATGTTTGGTCAGGCTGTTCTCCAACACCCCTTTCAGACTTAGGGGCAACTCCTGCCCTCTGTCCCAGACTTTGACGATACCAGACGTCCATGAGGGATCCATGACCTCTTGAAGCCTACTTCAAGGCGAACCTACACTGGTTCTAAGGTCACTTCATCTGGGAGCTAGGGAGTCCCATATGTGATGAATATATTCCTGCTTGTTCCTGGAGATAGCGTAATTACTCAACTGTAAAAGGTGATCTCTGGGAATACCACAAATTTAGTCTTTACAACCCACCCTCCACCCCTAGGAGTTGTAGATTTTCTTCTTTTCTTCTCCTTTTTCTCAGCTGAGGAGAGGGAGTTGGGAAGGCAGCTACGCAGGCACAGTGGAGTGCTCCCAAAAACTTTCCTATTGGACGCTGGGGAGCATTCCTGCACGGGCTCCATCAGTACCGATGTCACCCATATGTGAAGATTAAATTCCTATTGTTCCCGGAGATCACCTGTTACAGGTGAGTAACTATGCCTTACCCGTGTAGATTCATGGGGTGCAGAGATTCCGGTGTGTACAGTGATCCCCAGATAGTCAATGCCATCACCGTGGCATTGAATATTTGGGTTAAAGGTTGGCGGGGAGGACTATGCGCCGACGCAGTGCATAGCCCTTTGAAAACGAATCTTGCTCAGTATTGGGCACATCATAAATATATTAGTAGCGCAGTAGAGCATTCATAAAACAGAAATTTCCTTATCCTGCTAGATCAGTCTAGATGTGTAGGTTATATTTCCCAGCCAGCAGGTGGAGGCAGACCAGAGCAACTTGCAGTGATGATGAGATCTGTATGTCCTCTGGTACAGCACTGAGAGATGCCAGTATTGTCTGCCTCCAGCAGGTGGCAAGGTGTTTGGACTGATACAGAAGTGCAGATAGACCTGTCTTCCCTTCCCAGATCACAGTTCTGTGGCCTGTGTGTTTGAGACCTTGGCCCATTGTTTGAATCTTGGGTATGCCCATTGTCTCCTGGATCAGACAGTTTCACTGTGTTTAGAGCTGTTACCCATGGGTCCCAGCACTGGTGGGCTGGAAAGCAGATAGGAGGATACCTGAGGGTGGGGTTTGGTAAAGTCTAGGTTCAAGCACCCCTTCCCTCTCATTGTCTTATTTCTGTTTGTTCTGCTTATTTTTCCCTATTTTTTAATTTTTGTCTTGTTTCTTTAATTGGCTCTTTGTCTTTGCTGCTTGAATAAAGCAGCTTTAAAAATAATTCCTTTTAAGCAATCAGGTTTTCCTAGGCCTGTGTGGGCAGCTGGGGGGCCTTTCTCCGGTTTCTCCAGTCAGCCTGTCAGGTGCAATGTTCCTGTTCCATTACCGATCGGCGGTTCCTTTTATGCCATGGTTTTTTCTTTCCGTTGGGATTTTCCTTTGTGCTTTTTTTCCCCTTTGAAGCGCTATGATGTCAGGTGCACAAAAGTATGCTTCTTGTATCTACTGTCGAGTGAGCTCCACAGTTGGCTCTTTTTGCACTGAGTGCAGTGGAGAAGCCTTAAGGCACATTTTTCTGACAATGCTGGAACCCCTCATAGGGGTCCTGGGGCCCATTGCCAATTGTACTGCCTCTACCACATCTCCTATGATTTTCCCACTTGCAGTAATGGCAGCTGTCTTGGATAGTTGCATGATACCAGCTGAAGAGGAGTGTGGTGAGGTAGCCGCAATCCTCTGGAGCCCCAGGGCCCATTCTTAGCCAGCTTTGAGAAATAGCTCCTGAACAGCTCACTGGCTCTTTTCAGTCTCTGGTAGCTGTATGGTAACCTTCCTCTCAGGCATCCAAGACTCTGACCTCCCCTGTGGGAAACTCTAAGCACCCCTGCCCTTCATTGTCACCTATCTGTTCTAAGAGTCCATCCTTTTCCCCTTTGGGGGAAGACTGGAGAGAAGAGGAGGACTCTATTTACAATGTGTAAGTCACCAGCAGAAGGGGTGCTTCTCCTGATGGGGGGAAAGGAGATGTTTATTTTACAGGAATGACCTTCCAACCATTATTCAGGACACCATGATGGCTCTACACATTTCCAGTGGAGGTTTCTCAAGTGAACCCCATCATAGAGGGATGGCAGTGCCTCTCTGGATTCTTTCCCCTTTCTGAGTCCTTATTGAAAGTTTATGTTCTCTATGTGAGACACTAGAGCTGGGGCTAAGGATTCTGAGGTCCTGGCTCAGTTGTATCTTCTACCCCAAAGGGAGATAGAACAGCTTTTTGAAGTCCCTAAGGTGGATACCCTAGTCAGGACGATAAGGAAGTGCACCACCATTCCATTGGAAGGTGACATTGCACTGAAGAATTCTCATGGTGGGCGGATGAGTCATCCTCAAACATGCCTTCATGGCTGCAGCCATGAGTACTCAGGCAGTACTTTTGTCCAGGCATGGTGGCTTGAATGTTCTTATGCTGGATGTAGCAATTGATGGACAGCCCCGAAGTAGCAAGATTGGAGTCTGGAGCATTGTTTGTGGTAGATGTCCTATTCAGCTTGATCAGGATCTCTTCTAAGTGTATGGCAGTGGTTGTGTTCTGCCAATGCTATATCCCAAGCTGTAACTCAGCAAGCTCTTTTTTTTAGGGTTGGTTGCTCTTTGGGGAGGACCTGGAAAAGCGGATGAAAGCCCTTTGAGAAGCTTGCTCAGAGATATCTCAAATAGTGCTCAATGGGAAGCGTTAGGATGGTTTCGGACAGAAAAGAGTTTGTGCATGGTCTGTTCCTGACATAAGAGCATAAGAAATGCCATACCTGGTCAGACCAAGGTCCATCAAGCCTAGTATCCTGTTTCCAACAGTGGCCAATCCAGGTCACAAGTACCTGACAGGTACTCAGAATCCACAGCTTCCACAATGCTCATCCTGGGGTAAGCAGTAGATTTCTCTGGTCCTCTTTAATAATGGTTTATGGACCTTTTCTCCAGGAACTTTAGTTTAACTGGTTTTAAAAAACGAATTCCAGAGTTTGATTACACGTTGAATGAAAAAATATTTTTTCTTATTAGTCTTAAATGGGTTACATTGTAGCTTAATTGCGTGTCCTCTAGTCTTTCTACTTTTTGATGGCATAAACAACCAATCTATGTTAACCCTTCCACTCCATTCATTAATTTATAGACTTTTATCATATCTCCCCTCAGCCTTCTCTTTTACAAGTTGAAGAGCCCTAACCTTTTAAGCCTTTCCTCATAGGGGTATCCTTCCATCCCCTTTATCATTTTGGTGGCTCTTCTCTGTACCTTCTCTAATTCTGCTATATCCTTTTAAAGATGCGGCAACCAGAATTGCACGCAATATTCAAGGTGCAGTTGAATCATGGGACGATACAGAGGTATTACAGTAGCCTTGGTTTTATTCTCCCATTCCTTATGATTCCTAGCATTCTATTTACTTTCTTGGTTGCTGCTGCTGCACACTAGGCAGAGGCTTTCAATGTATTATCCACAATGACGCCTAAATTTTTTCCTGGGTGGTAGTTTCTAAGGTGTTCTATGGGTCTAAACCCAAGAAGGATCAATCCTTTTGTGGATCCTAGTGATTTAAAGGTTCAGGAGGCATCTCCTTGGGAGTAGGTAAGCTCTCGCTTTGAGATTTAATGGGTCCCTTCCGAGGGACAGACAATTGAAGGTATATCTCTGGTTGTTTTACTTGGAAAAAGCTCACATCATGTTATATGAGTGGGCCCACAAAAATGGATACATGCTGGAGTTTGCAGAGCCTCTTTTGGGATGCCTTTGTGGAGTCTCCTTGTGGCTCCTTAACCAAGAGAATGGGGGTCAGGGAAACTTTTCAGCACTTCCTGCAGTTGCAGGCTATTGTACCTGTGCCATCTGCAGAGCTAGGCTCAGGGGTGGTATTCCATTTACTTCATGGTGCCCAAAAAAGGCAGGTCCTTCCAATCCATTCTGGACCTGAAGACCATCATTGCCAATCTAAGAGTGGCCCCACTTCTGCATGGAGACCCTCATGTCAGTCATTACATCAATTTAGCAAGGGGAGTTTCTAACCTCCTCGGACCTTTCTGAAGCATACTTCAATATTCCTATCTGGGAACATCTTCTGCAGTTCCTCTGCTGTTGTGTCCTGGATCACCATTTTCAGTTTCATGCCTTTATGGTGGTGGCACCTTCCTGTATTACCAAGGAATCAGGGTTCACCCTTACCTAGACAATTGACAGAATCTGTTCGACCCTATGGAGAAATCCAGGGTGGATGCATCTCAGGTGATTCTGGTGGCAGGAGAAGCTGGGATGGGTGATCAACTACCCTAATAGGATCCTAATTCCCTTCAAGAAGTTAGAGAATCTGGGTGTCCCCTTCAATTCTCAATTCTTGCTTGGGCAGGGTATTTCTCACCCTGGAAAGATTGGATAAGCTGCAGCTCAGGAGTTTTTGCTTTCATGTAGCTCCCAGAGCCTACAACTCCTGGAGCTAGTGGGGTTAACCCTGTAACTGGTACCTTGTGTTGGAATGTGCATACACCCTCTGCAGGGATACCTTCTGACTGTTTCCCTGCTTCCAGTTTTTTGAACAGCATCTACCTCTTCCCTGGAAGATAGAGGAATTGATCTGGTGGATTAAAACTCCCTCTCTGATGGGTGGAATGCCTCTGGGGGTGCCAGATTGGGTGATAGTCATCACGGATGCTAGCCTGTTGGGCTGGGGAGTGTATTCTGCCTCATTTTGTTCAGGGGCACTATTCCTCTCGGGAAGCCTCCTGGTTGATCAGCATAGTAGAGACCAGGGTGATCCACCTGGCTTTGGAGAGCTTTGGGCCCTTTTTGAAGGCAAACAAGCTAGAATGTTTTTAGACAATGCCAAGGGAGTGGCATACATCAACAAGCAAAACAGCATTTGCAGTGCCTCGGTGGCCACAGGGGTGGTGGAGCTTTGTTGTTGGATGGAGGCTTGTTTGGTGGCTCTGTTCTACAGGCTGACCTTTGAGTTTGGAACATGGTGATCCCAGCAAGTTCTCACATGCTCGATCTCATCATGTGGAGGTGGGGCCTGCCAGTGTTCAATCTGATGGCCACCCAGGGGAATGCCAAGATAGAAAACTTTCAGTCATAGACAGATCCGTGGGCTGCAGGCTTGGATGCCCTTTTTCAGCAGTGGCTCCTGTTTGTCCTTCCCCCATGGCCCTTGGTGGGCCAACTTCTGCATAGAATTTAGTCTTATCCAGGTTTAGTCATTCTGGTAGCATCAGACTGACTGTGCAGGCCATAGTACACAGACCCTGTTTGCAGGGCCCTCAGGAGAAGGGACTTCTGAAGCAGGATTTCTTGGTTATGGAGGATCCCGTTCCCTTCTAGCATATGGCCTATCCCTTGAGAGGTGTATTCTGCTTAAGAAAGGAGCAGTAGTCGACACACCTCTTAAGGCCCAGAGGACCCATCTTTGGTCTATATGAGGGTCTGGAGGGTCTTTGAGAGGTTGTGTTCCTCTCAGGTCTTTGATGCCAGGAAGTCAGACATAGTCGCTGCTTTGTCCTGCTTACAATCTGGATTGGACCAGGATTTAAGACTGAACACACTCAAGGTTCAGATGGTGGCCCTTGCATGCTCCTGGAGGTGTGTTCAGAGAATTGCCTTAGCAGTACATTGATGTGTCTTGCTTCTTTAAGGGGGATGAAGCAGATTCTTTCACCTTTGTGTCCAAGTGTATTACAGTGGAGTCTTTCTCTGGTGTTTGAAGGCCCTGAAAGTTCCCCCCCCCCCCCAGCTTTGGGCCCCTTTGGATGGTCTCTCTCAAAGGCTTGACCCTTAATCTTGTATTCGTGGTGGGTGTTTTGTCTGCCAGGTGAGTGTCTAAGCTACAGGCCTGGTCCAGTAGGGAACCTTTTCTGGTCATCTTGACAGCATCTATCTCTGAGGATGATATTAGCCATTCTCCCGAAGGTGCTGTCTTCATTCCTTTAATTTTAATCGGACTATGATCCTGCCCTCCTCCTTAGAGAAAGACCTTTAGACAGACCCCTCATTGTGTCTATTGGACATTAGTGAGGTATCGGTCGGACTGTCTGTCTTATTCAGTGGCCAAGTTCTCAGCTGCCCAGGGTATACTTTATTCAGAAAGGACAGGGTAGGAAGAAGGGGAGGAGGAGTGTCACTATATGTAAAAAATAATATTAAAGCTTTGGAATTACAGAGCTTAAAAGGGAGAGAGGAGGCACTTTGGGTTAAACTAGAAAGAAGGAAAGAGAAATCTATTTGCATTAGCGTGATATAGAGACCTCCCTCACAAGAGGAAGAGGTGGACAGAGAGTTAATTGAAGACATACGCAGGATTGCTAGAAATGGGGAAGTGCTACTGATAGGGGATTTCAATATGCCAGATGTTGATTGGCACATTCCTGCTGCAGTAGAAGTAAGGAGATCCTGGATTCTCTACAGGGAGAACTATTCAGGCAATTGGTAACAGACCCCACACGTGAAGGGGCCATACTGGACTTGGTGTTTACCAATGGTGAAAGTGTTTCTGATGTTATAGTGGGAGATCATTTTGCATCCAGTGATCACCAGATGGTGTGGTTCAGTATTAGGGCTAGGGCTGATAGAATCCATTCAAAAGCGAGGGTCTTGGACTTTAGGAAAACTAACTTTACTAAGATGGGCCAATACCTCAGGGAGTTGTTAGCGGTATGGGAACAACTGGGGGATGTAGAAAAACAGTGGGCAAAACTGAAAGGGGATATTTTAAGGGCAACCAACCTTTTTGTTGAGAAAATGGAAAAGGAGGAGGTGTAGTCTTGTATGTCAAAAGCAATATTAAGGCTACCGAAATGCAGGGGACATGGGGAAAAGAAGAAGCGCTCTGGATTCTTTTCTGTCCCTAAAACAACTTCGGCCTGTGCGTCCTTTTCTTTCGCCCTCTGCTTTTGCTACTCTTATTCTCTCTTTTGTAGTGTCCCGACTTGATTACTGTAATGTCTCTCTAGCTGGTCTACCACAATCTCAACTCTCCCGTTTACAACGTGTCCAGAATGCAGCTGTCCGTCTATTATCTGGTGCTTCTCGTTACGACCACGTCACTCCCCTACTTTTGCACCATCACTGGTTACCAGTTTCATTTCGTATACAGTATAAGGTTCTCACGTTTGTGCATAGGGTGACTCACACAGGTACTCCTCTTTATCTTGCAGATCTTCTTCATTCCCGCACTCCCCATCGCCTGCTCCGTTCTATTCACGTTAATCGTCTGTCCCTTCCTTCTCCCCCTCAAGCCCACTTGGAGTCTACACGTTCTTCGACTTTCTACTTTCTGGGTCCTAGGCTTTGGAATTCACTTCCCCCCTCCCCCCCCTCCGCGCAGAGCAATCATATCATGCCTTCAAACAGCAACTCAAAACCCATTTGTTTAGTCTGGCGTTTGATCTCCCTCCCCCGTCTTTGTCTCCCTCTTCCTCCTTTTGTTGATGTTTTTCTAATTTGCTATGTTTTCTATCCTCTGCCTCTTTTCTGTCACTTTTAATATTTTAATTGGCGTTCTTTTTAACTTTTCTAACAGCCTGTAAGGTAATTTATGCTTTTAGTTTTGTAAACCGCCCAGACGCCACTGGTATGGGGCGGTATAGAAAGTATTTTAATAAACATAAACATAAACATTGCGTTGGAAAGAGGAGATGGCACTGTCATCCATACTGCTGTAGTCTACAGACCTCCGACTCAAATTGAAGAGATAGATAACGATTTGATTATAGATATTGCCAAGATAGCCACAAAGGGGGAAGCAATCATTTTGGGTGACTTTGATCTACCTGATGTGGATTGGATTACTCCTGCACATCTGGAAAGAAGCAAAAAAAATTGTAGATGCTCTCCAAGATGCATCACTTAGACAAATGGTCATGGAACCAACCAGGGAAAGCTCAACGTTGGATTTAGTGCTCACCAACGGTGATAGCGTGTCGAATGTCCAGGTGGGTGCCCCTGTGAGCAGCAGAGATCATAACATGATGTGGTTTGAAATAAAAGCCAAGGTACAGGCCAAAAACATAGCAAGCTCAAAGTCCTAAACTTCAAAAACACTGACTTCAATAAAATGGCCGAGTACCTAAAGGGGTGGAAAGAGATAAGGGAAGTGGAACTGCAATGGGCTAAACTAAAGGTGGCAATATAAGGGGCAACAGACAAATATTTAAAAAAAGTAAACAAAAACAAGAGGAGAAGGACACCTATTTGGTTTTCCAAAGAAGTGTCTGCTCAAATAAAGGCAAAAAACACAGCTTTTGCAAAATTCAAAAGCTTGCAAACAAGAACACAGAAATGAATACAGGATCAAACTCAGAGTCAAAAAGAGAAATAAGGATAGCAAAATCAAAGGCAGAGGAAAAGATGGCTAAAGATGTTAAGGGTGGCGACAAAACTTTCTTCAGGTATATTCGGGAAAGGAAGAAAACCAGAGTTGGAATTGCAGGACTCAGAAGTGCTGGGAAAGGACTCGAGGAAAGTGACATAGAAAAAGCGAAATTGCTAAACAAATACTTCTGCTCTGTTTTTACTAAAGAAAATCCTGGAGATATACAAGCTGTGACTCCCAAATATAAAAACGGAAATGTAGTAGATACCACAACATTCACAGAAGATGGGGTGTTGGAACAACTTGCTAAACTGAAAGAGGACAAAGCCATGAGGCCGGATGGGATACATCCCAGGATACTGAAAGAGCTCAGAGAGGTTCTTGCAGGGCCGTTAAAGGATGTATTCAACAGATCCTTGGAAACAGGAGAGGTTTCTCAGGACTGGAGAATGGCTGATGTTGTACCTCTACACAAAAGTGGTGACAGGGAAGAAGTGTCAAACTACAGACCCGTGAGCCTTACCTCGGTGGTGGGAAAGGTAATGGAGGTGCTCCTGAAAGAGCAAATAGTGAACTTTCTCAAAACCAACAGGTTGCAAGATCTGAGGCAACATGGTTTTACTGAAGGACGGTCTTGCCAAAGAATTCTGATTGAGTTCTTTGACTGGGTGACCAAGGAACTAGATCTGGGGCATGCGATGGATGTCATCTACCTGGATTTCAGCAAAGCCTTTGATACTGTTCCTCATAGGAGGCTTGTCAATAAACTCAGTAGCTTGGGGATAGGTACCAAGATGGTAAACTGGATTAGAAATTGGTTGACTGACAGACGACAGAAGGTGATGGTAAATGGAGCTCACTCGGATGAAAGGAAGGTGATTAGCGGGGTGCCCCAGGGTTCGGTCCTGGGCCCGGCACTGTTCAATGTATTTGTGAGAGAGATTTCTGAAGGACTGAATGGAAAAGTCTGTCTTTTTGCAGATGACACAAAAATTTTCAACAGAGTGGACTCCCCCGAGGGAGTGGATAACATGAGGAAAGATCTACAAAAGCTGGAAGAATGGTCTAATGCTTGGCAATTACGATTTAATGCGAAAAAGTGCAGTGTCATGCACTTAGGTAGCAGAAATCCAAGGGAAATGTACGCGATAGAGGGCGAGAGGTTGGTGTGCATGGTTCAGGAGAAAGACCTTGATGTGATTATCTACCTAGATAAGGTCTTAGATAGTGCTGGGGAGGAGTGTGCTGTCTTGGTACATGTCGGTACCAGTGACATAGGAAAATGTGGTAGGGAGGTTCTGGAGGCTAAATTTAGGCTTTTAGGTAGGAAATTGAAATCCAGAACTTCCAGGGTAGCGTTCTCCGAAATGCTTCCCGTTCCACCTGCAGGACCCAAAAGGCAGGCATTGCTCCGGAGTCACAATCTGTGGATGAGACAATGGTGCAGAGATGAGGGGTTTGGATTTGTTAGGAACTGGGGAACATTCTGGGGAAAGGAGGGGCTCTTCTGAAGGGATGGGCTTCACCTTAACCAGGATGGAACCAGGCTGCTGGCATTAACCTTTAAAAAGGAGATAGAGCAGCTTTTAAACTAGATAATAGGGGAAAGCCGACAGTCGCCCAAGAGCGGATGGTTTGGAAGAATGTATCCTTGAAGGATACTACCAAAAGCAGAGAGGTTCCAAAAAAGAGTAAAGTAGCCCAAATGCCTTAGAGTATGGAGCAGACAGAGCTTAAAGATCCCAAATTACCCATGTCTACCAATAGCCAAATTAATATGAATAAAATACAGTCTCTAAAATGCCTGTATGCAAATGCTAGAAGTCTAAAAAATAAGATCGGAGAGTTAGACTATATAGCACTAAATGAGAGGTGATTGGAATATCAGAGACATGGTGAAAGGAGGACAACCAGTGGGACACTGTGATACCTGGGTATAAACTATATCGTAATGATAGAGCTGATCAAATTGGTGGAGGGGTTGCACTCTGTTAGAGAGGGCATTGAGTCAGAAAGGATTAATGTTTTGCAGGAAACAAAATTTGCTGTAGAATGTCTATGGATTGAAATTCCATGTAAAAAGGGGAAGGCGATGGCAGTGGGGGTGTACTATCGACCGCCTGGCCAGAATGAACAAATGGATGATGAAATGCTCAAAGAAATCAAGGAAGCTAACAAAAGTCACAGCAGAGTAGTAATAATGGGTGATTTCAATTACTCCGGTATCGACTGGGTCAGTGTCACGACAGGACATGCTAGGGAGATAAAGTTCCTAGATGACATAAATGACTGCTTCTTGGAGCAGCTGGTTCATGAACCGACCAGAGGGGAAGCCATATTAGACCTAGTCCTTAGTGGAACACCAGATCTAGTGCAAGAGATAAGGGTGTTGGGGCCACTTGGCAGTAGTGATCATAGCATGATCGCCTTTGATTTAATTAGTTGAGGAGGGATAGTAAGGAAATCCACAGTACTACCTTTTAACTTTCGAAAGGGAGACTATGATAAAATGAGGAAAATAGTTAAGAAAAAACTAAAAGGAGCAGTTGCAAAGGTTAAAGACTTACATCAAGCTTGGGTGGTGTTGAAAAATACTATCTTGGAAGCCCAGACCAGCTGTATTCCACGCTTTAAGAAAAGTGGAAGGAAGTCCAAAAAACTGCCAGCATGGTTTAAAGGTGAGGTCAGAGAGGCTGTTGTTGCCAAAAAAGCATCTTTCAGGAAATGGAAAAAAGAGCCAAACGACGAAACCTGGAAACAGCACAAGCACTGACAGGTCAAATGCAAGGCATTGATAAAGCAGTCAAAGGGAGAATTTGAGAAGAAGCTTGCTGCGGAAGCAAAAACGCGAATTAAATATTTTTTCAAGTACATTCGTAGCAAAAAACCTGTGAGACTCAGTTGGCCCATTAGATGATAGAGGAGTTAAAGGGGCACTAAGAGGCGACAAGGCGATAGCAGAGAGACGGAATGAATTCTTTGCTTCGTTCTTTACTGAGGAAGATGTAGGGATGTTACCCATGACTGAAGTGGTATTTAAAGGTGGGGAAGAATTGAAGGAAATATTGATACATCAGGAAGATGTATTACAACTATTAGATAAACTGAAGAGTAGCAAATCACCTGGGCCGGATGGTATACATCCAAGGGCGTTGAAAGAACTGAAATATGACATTGCAAACCTGCTATTAGTAATCTGTGAACTATCATTAAAATCATCTCTAATACCTGAAGATTGGAGGATCGCCAATGTAACACCAATTTTTAAAAAGGGATCAAGGGGTGATCTGGGAAACTACAGACCGGTGAGCCTCACGTCAGTACCGGGAAATATGGTAGAAACCATCATAAAGAATAAAATTACTCAGCATGTAAATAGTCATGGTCTAATGGGAGACAGCCAACATGGCTTTAGAGAAGGAAAATCTTGTCTTACTAATCTGTTATGTTTTTTTGAAAGTGTGAATAAACAGGTGGACAAAGGTGAGTCGGTTGATATAGTGTATCTGGACTTTCAGAAAGCCTTTGACAAGGTCCCTCATCAGAGACTTTAGGCAAAACTAAAGAGTCATGGGATAGGAGGCAGTGTACTACTGTGAATCAGGAACTGGTTAAAAGATAGAAAGCAGAGGGTTGGGCTAAATGGCCAATTTTCCCTATGGAGAAAGGTGAATAGTGGTGTACCCAGGGATCTGTGCTGGGTCCGCTGCTTTTTGACATATTCATAAATGACCTGGAAAGTGGAATAACGAGTGAGGTTATCAAATTTGCAGATGAGACAAAACTATTTAAAGTTGTTAAAACCCAAGAGGATTGTGGAAAATTGCAAGAGGATCTTGATAAATTGGAAGACTGGGCATCAAAATGGTAGATGAAATTTAATGTGGACAAGTGCAAAGTTATGCACCTAGGGAAGAACCAACCCAAACTATGGTTACACGATGCAAGGTTCCACATTAGGAACCACCACCCAGGAAAACGATTTAGGCGTCATTGTGGATAACATGTTAAAACCCTCGGCCCAGTGTGCAGCGGCAGCCAAGAGAGCAAATAGAATGCTGGGTATGATAAGGAAAGGAATGGAAAATAAAACAAAAGATATTATAATGCCTCTATACTGTTTCATGGTGAGACTGCACCTTGAAAATTGTGTGCAATTCTGGTCGCCGTATCTTAAAAAGGATATAGCGTTATTAGAAAAGGTTCAGAGAAGAGCCACCAAAATGGTAATGGGGATGGAAGGATACTCTTATGAAGAAAGGCTAAAAAGGTTAGGGCTCTTTAACCTGGAAAAGAGATGGCTGAGGGGAGATATGATAGAAGTCTATAAATTAATGAACGGAGTGGAACGGGTAAACGTAGATCGATTGTTTACGTTATCAGAATATAGAAAGACTAGGGGACATGCAATGAAGCTACAGGGTAAACTATTTAAGACTAATAAAAGAAAATATTTTTTCACTCAACGTGTAATCAAACTCTGGAATTTGTTACCGGAGGATGTAGTAAAGGCTGTTAGTGTAGCTGGGTTTAAAAAAGGTTTGGACAAGTTCCTGGAGGAAAGGTCCATAAACCATTATTAAGAAGGGACCCAGGATATCAATGCTTGACCCAGTACAAGCATTGCGGAACCTGTGTCTTTTGGGGAAACTGCTAGGTACATATGACTTAGATTGGCCCCTGTTGGAAACAGGATACTGGGCTTGATAGACCTTGGTCTGACCCAGTATGGCATATCTTATGTTCTTATCTCTGATGATCTCAAGGTTGCAAAACAGTGCGACAAGGTGGTGGCAAAAGCCAGGAGAATGTTGGGCTGCATGCAAAGAGGGATTACCAGCAGAAAGGTAGAGGTACTTATGCCACTGTACAGGTCGCTGGTGAGGCCTCACCTGGAATACTGTGTTCAGTTTTGGAGACCATATCTTGCAAAAGATGTAAAAAGACTGGAAACTGTTCAGAGGAAGGTGACCAAAATGATTTGGAGCCTGCGTAAGAAACCGTATGAGAAGAGACTTGAAGACCTAAATATGTACACTTTGGAGGAGAGGAGGGATAGGGGAGATATGATTCAGACCTTTAAATACTTAGAGGAACGATGAACAAACAAACCTCTTCCAAAGATGGGGAAGCTGCAAAACTAGAGGGCATAATAACATGAAGCTGCAAGGTGGAAAATTGAAAGGCAATGTCAGGAAATATTTTTTTCAATGAAAGGGTGGTGGATGCTTGGAATGCTCTCCTGATGGAAGTGGTGGGGCAAACACGGTGACGGAATTCAAAACGGCATGGGACAAGCACAGCGGGTTCCTTTACAGCAATAGGATAAAAAGAAAATAAACTGAACCATCTAACTTCTCAACAAATAGGGGTGTCCTACATGGAGTGGTGGGTCCACCCTTAAACAAAGACATGGGGAGGGGTGGCCTGCACAGAGTGACTTGGGCCCCTACTCTTGCCGTATTTTGCTGGGCAGACTGGATGGACCATGCTGGTCTTTATCTGCTGTCATTTACTATGTTGTTAAAATGGTAAATAAAAGGAAAAGGAGACCGCTATGGTTTTCAAAAGAAGTAGCTGAAAAGGTGAAGAAAAAGAGGGAGGCCTTCATGAAATACAAGAGATCACAGAAAGAGGAAGACAGGCATCTATATTTGGAAAAATTTAGAGAAGCTAGCAAAGTAGTCAGGAAAGCAAAGATCCAAAAAGAGGAGGAAATAGCCAGTGCAATAAAATTTGGGGGGGGGGGGGGGGGGAACATTTTTCAGATATGTTAGTGAGAAGTGGAAGGGCAAAAGTGGTATTGTCAGACTCAAGGGTGAAGGGGAGGAATATGTAGAAGCTGATGAGGATAAAGCGGAATTGCTTAGTAAATATTTCTGTTCTGTGTTCACAGATGAAGAACCAGGAACAGGACCTCAGAAAATACCCACAAACAGGAACAGAAGCGAGGGGCATCTTGAAGAATTTTGAGTAGACTGTGTTCGTGAGAAACTAGCTAAACTTAACATAGACAAAGTGATGGGACTGGATGGGATATACCCTAGAATACTGAGGGAGAAGTTCTAGCAGTTCCACTGACTGACCTTTTCAGTGCCTCGTTGGAGTCAGGAGTGGTGCCAAAGGACTGGAGAGAGGCGCATGTGGTGCCTTTACACAAAAGTAGAAGTAAGGATGTGGTTGAAAACTACAGGCCGGTTAGTTTAACTTCGGTGGTGAGTAAATTATTAGAAACGCTACTGAAAGAGAAAGTAGTGAGGTTTCTGGAGTCCAGCAGATTACAGGATCTGAGGCAGCATGGATTCACCAGAGGCAGGTCTTGTCAGAAATCTGATTGATTTCTTTCATAGGTTGACCAGAGAGTTGGACCGAGGGAGAGCCCTAGTTCTGGTGTATTTAGATTTCAGTAAAGCCTTTGACACCGTTCCTCACAGGTAATTTATAAACAAACTGAGCGCCCTAGGGATTGACCCTAAAGTTACTGCTTGGGTTAGAAATTGGTTGAGTGGGAGGCGACAAAGAGTACAGATAATGGAGCTCACTCTGAGGAGAAGGAAGTTACCTGTGGTGTGCCCCAGTGATCTGTCCTTGGTCCGATTCTTTTTAACATCTTTGTTAGTGATATAGCTGAAGGGCTGTCGGGTAAGGTTTGCCTCTTTTTGCGGATGACACCAAAATCTGCAATAGAGCAGACACCCAGGAAGGTGTAGATAACATGAGGAGGGATCTAGCTAAGCTTGAAGAATGGTCTAGAATTTGTCAGCTGGGATTTAATGTTAAAAATTGCAAGGTCATATATTTGTGCTGCAGCAATCCAAGGGAGCAATATAGAATAGGAGGTGAAATTCTTATGTCCACTAAAGAAGAGCGGGACCTAGGCGTGGTTGTGTCTTTTGATCTTAAAGTAGCTAAACAGGTAGAAAGGCAACAGCAAAAGCTAGAAGGATGCTTGGGTACATTCGGAGAGGAATGGCTAGCAGAAAAAAGGAGGTGATAGTGCCTCTGTATAAGTCTTTGGTATGACCTCATTTGGAGTATTGTGTGCACTTCTGGAGACCGCACCTTCAAAAGGATATAAACAGGATGGAGTCAGTACAGAGGGTGGCTACCAAAATGGTTAGTGGTCTTCATTATAAAGCATATGAGGACAGACTTAAGGATCTTAATATGTACACCTTAGAGGAAAAGCGGGATAGAAGTGATATGATTGAGATGTTTTTATACCTCCGTGGCATAAATGCACAGGGGGAGAGCTTTTTTCGATTGAAAGCAAGTTCTGCTACGAGGGGACATGGGATGGGGTGAAAGGGGATAGATTCAGGAGTGATATATGGAAATATTTCTTTGCGGAAAGAGAGGTGGATCTGTGGAATAGTTTCCCAGTGGAGGTGGTAGAGATGAGGACAGTATCTGAGTTCAAAAAAGCATGGGACAAATACAGAGGATCTCTGAAGGAAAAAGGGGACTGCTGTAATTGTTGATATGGAAGGGCAGAGTAGATAGGCCATGTGGTCTTTTTCTGTGTTCATTTTTCTATGTTTCTAAGGAGGCTATTATTTCAGCTTATTTTCTGTGGGAAACGTGTGCTGGAGGGAACAGAGCTTGATGCACTGGGGCACAAACTTTCTGGGTGGAGTCCATCTTGGTTTCTCCAGAGGGTTTTTGTAAATTGGTTACCTTATTATCTGAAGTGCTTCACAAAGGTGCTCAGAGATTGCATGTTGGAGCTGGAGCGGATGGTACCTTTGGCAGAACAGATCTTTCTGAAGCATTGTCTTCTTCTCATCTTGGGTCCTGACTGCTTGGGTATGATGTCCCACTCATCTGGAGTGGTCTAGCACAAGGGTTTTCAAACTATTTGCTCAAGAAACACCTAGTCAGTCAAGTTTTCAGGATAATCATAGTGAACATGTAAATGAGAGATTATTATGCCCTGCCTCCTTTGTATACAAATCTATCTCATACATGTTCATTTTGGTTATCCTCAAAACCTGACTGGCTAGATGTGTCTCAAAGACTGGGTTGAGAATCCCTGATCTAGTAGGATGATGAGAAAGGAGAAATTGTTCATACCTGCTAATTTCCTTTCCTTGAATTCTGCTAGATCAGTCCAGGACCTGTCCTGGAAGACGACTGCTACCAGTTTGGGAACCCTGCTGCCTTTTAATTGCATTTCCAGTGTTGGTTCCTGATACAGAGTGAATTATGGTAGGAGAACCAAATGTTTATAAAGGTTATTAATATTTTTTCTGAGTTTTTCAGTCTTGCTTTCTACTTGGGAAGTGTCATACTGGCTTCTCTCAGGACTTCAATGCTGCAAAGTACACTGTTAGCACAAGCAAAAGCTCATGGTGGGCACAAAATGCAGGAAGGGGTCTCACTTTGCAAGATGACTTCTAATTCATTGTAACTAATTTATATAGATGCTTATTTCTCTGTACATAGTTATTACTTAAATCTGCTGTTGCTTTTTTAAGTTTATTCTTCCCTTATCCCCTATCACTCCCTATTAAAATGTTACATGTATTTTGTGTTGTTTTTTGTTCAATGTAGTGTTCAATCCTTTGAGTTCTCTGTAAACCGCTTTGATTCACGAAAAGCGGTAAATAAGCACAAACAAACAAATAATGTGAGGATAATCAATACAAAAATGCCTTTGCCAACAGCTGTACATTGCTCATTTAGATCTATTTAAATGGATGGTGATGAATCAGTTAGATATGCAGCACAGACGATTAGAAGGCTGAGCTCAGAGCTGGAATTTTAACATGAGGTCTGAGAACACAGGGTTAGTTTATAAGTCTGTGGTTACTGCTGGTGAGGAATTTATGCCCATTTCTTGACTGTACAGCACCTGCATCATTTTTCTGGCTTGATGAAGATGGCACTGAAAAAAACTCCCTGTAGGGAAGGTTTGCTAGAACTGTTATGTGTATATGCTGGTATGATATATGGCACATAGACATCATTATTCTGTACAGAAATATATAATGGTATTTAATATTGGT
Organism: Ichthyophis bannanicus; assembly: GCA_033557465.1. Classification (NCBI taxonomy): domain Eukaryota; kingdom Metazoa; phylum Chordata; class Amphibia; order Gymnophiona; family Ichthyophiidae; genus Ichthyophis; species Ichthyophis bannanicus. The sequence continues at coordinate 967,523,153 of CM066033.1, read as the reverse complement.
GTTTTATGTACACCAATATTATTCCAAGCAGAACTACATAGAATAATATTGCTATGCGCCCCATGAGATTCCAGCACATGCACACAAGTGACAAGTGTTTTTTTGCACAGTATACTGGGGCTGCTACTGCAGATCTCTGTGCATATGCGCCTGGCTTGCTCTCCTTACTTAGTGCAGTCTTTTTGCACACAGCTCATTTGAATGCTGTTTGTTTACAGCATCACTGATACATTAGGTAACCCCTACACTTGAGTTTTTGCGCTGGGCTGTAGTGTAAATTTCTGCTTCAAGCGCCAGACTGTACTGGCATATATACAAGTGATGACATCACTGAAGGTTGCTCTGGTCTACCTCCACCTGCTGACTGAGGAGCATAACTCTCCCATCTTGACTGGTCTAGCAGGATTCAAAGAAAGGTAATTAGCAGGTATAGAAAATTTCTCCATGATACAATCTCAGATCAATACAAGTGAAACATCTTAATGGGCAGCAAATTGAACACGTGCACTTGGAATATATAGACAAACAAGATGGCTAAGACAAAGGGATAAAAAGTGGATAGATTGAAAGAAAATTGTATATACAGTTAAATAAGTTGTGTAATTAGACTAAGTATGTGGTAATCTAGTCCTGGTGTACAGTGAGTAACTGGCAAGTCAGTTGCCCCATCCATTAAAGGTTCGGGAGAAGAGCGGGGCTTTCACCTTCTTCCTGAAGTAGAATAGAGGTATTCTGCCTAACACAAGGTTGGGAGGCGGATTCTAGAGTGTGGGAACTGCTCCTGAGAAAACTAGTTGGCAGATGTCGCATTGCATGATTTTCTTTGGCAAGGATATGGTTAGGAATGCTCCGTGGGAGGACCTCAGAAGCAAGTATGGATAGAGGATACCCTGTTCTTTATGCACTCTGGCCTCTTTTCTCTTTAATGGCATGCAGTCCAGGCAATTTTAAAAGAAAACATTTCTGTTTATAAACTTCTGTTTTATGCATGTTTTGGCTTTTCAAATTACCCACTAAGTGATTAGATAGATATTATTTTTGAAAATGTTATTGCTAGAATGCATCATATAGCTAATGACATTTTACCGTTAAACCATATATATACTCTCTACAAAGACACTGGGTAGAGAATTGATGAGGGTGGTGTTTAATAACCAGAGAAATGTGAAGCAATCTTGTACCACTTGTATTGCAACTAGATAAGAGATATATAGCTGTACAGTTCAGCTTAATGTTTCTTTAGAAGCAGCAATACACAGCCTTCAAAAGCTATAATTTAATATCACAGAAAATGCTATAAGACATAAATAATATTACTATTATATTGCTGTCCACAAAACGCTGGAGAATCTGAGCAGAACATGAATTAGAGTATTATCAGGTAAAAATGGACACAAAAAGAATAAAAGGAACAAAGGTATGAGACGACAGGGGAATTAATGAGCTTAAGTAAATGCTGCAGTTTGAGAAATAAACAAGTCCTCTGTATATTTCTCAATGAATCTAGGTTGGGAAGGAATAAACTGGTCAATTTCAATAACCCCGGTATCGACTGGGTCAGTGTCACGGCAGTACATGCTAGGGAGATAAAGTTCCTAGATGACATAAATGACTGTTTCTTGGAGCAGCTGGTTCATGAACCGACCAGAGAGGAAGCCATATTAGACCTAGTCCTTAGTGGAACACCAGATCTAGTGCAAGAGATAAGGGTGTTGGGGCCACTTGGCAATAGTGATCATAGCATGATCACCTTTGATTTAATTAGTGGAGGAGGGATAGTAAGGACATCCACAGTACTATCTTTTAACTTTCGAAAGGGAGACTATGATAAAATGAGGAAAATAGTTAAGAAAAAACTAAAATGAGCAGTTGCAAAGGTTAAAGACTTACATCAAGCTTGGGTGGTGTTGAAAAATACTATCTTGGAAGCCCAGACCAGCTGTATTCCACGCTTTAAGAAAAGTGGAAGGAAGTCCAAAAAACTGCCAGCATGGTTTAAAGGTGAGGTCAGAGAGACAGTTGTTGCCAAGAAAGCATCTTTCAGGAAATGGAAAAAAGAGCCAAACGATGAAACCTGGGAACAGCACAAGCACTGGCAGGTCAAATGCAAGGCATTGATAAAGAAGGCAAAGAGAGAATTTGAGAAGAAGCTTGCTGCAGAAGCAAAAACGTGAAAAAGATTTTTTCAAGTACATTCGTAGCAAAAAACCTGTGAGAGAGTCAGTTGGACCATTAGATGATAGAGGAGTTAAAGGGGCACTAAGAGGCGACAAGGCAATAGCGGAGAGACTGAATGAATTCTTTGCTTCGGTCTTTACTGAGGAAGATGTAGGGATGTTACCCATGACTGAAGTGGTATTTAAAGGTGTGGAAGAATTGAAGGAAATATCGATACATCGGGAAGATGTATTACAACTCTTAGATAAACTGAAGAGTAGCAAATCACCTGGGCCGGATGGTATACATCCAAGGGTGTTGAAAGAACTGAAATATGAGATTGCAGACCTGCTATTAGTAATCTGTTAACTATCATTAAAATCATCTCTAATACCTGAAGATTGGCGGATCGCCAATGTAACACCAATTTTTAAAAAGGGTTCGAGGGGTGATCCGGGAAACTACAGACCGGTGAGCCTCACGTCAGTACCGGGAAAAATGGTAGAAATCATCATAAAGTTGAGATCCAAGATGGCCGTCTGAAGGGTGTGCCGTGTAGCAGCGTCTTTGTTATATGGGGAAAAGGAAAGCTAAAGGGGCTAAGAAGCCCTCTTCTACCCCAGCGACCTCGACCCCTTCACCTTCTCGGGTGGTTGGTCTGCTTGACTCCTTTTTACTGCCACGGCAGCAGTCAGGACAGCCGGCGACTGGCGGCCCTAGGGATCTCTCGGCTGATTTGAGTTCGGCGGGAGGATCCGGGCCAGATATCTCCTCGCCGGAGCAGTGGCGGCCCCTTAAAGAGCCTTTGTTGGAAAGGGGCCCGGTGTCGACGGCGATTCCTCCCCTGGCAATTGTAGGGGAGAGGAGAGCAGAGGGACGCTGGTATCGGGGAACGGCAGGTTTGCCGCGGTAACCTCTCCTACAGCCAATACGTCAACTTTGGCGGCATTGGGGTCTCCTGCTGCGTCTGAGGTGGAGCGGTGGACTATGGAAGCTGGAGCGGCTGATGTTTCTGCCCCAACGTTTCTCTTCTTCGAGAAACCTGTGGAATTTACTTTAGAGTTAATCTGGTCTGTAATAGTGAAGCTGGGTGAACTATTGGCTCCTCAGATCTCTACCTTGACATCTCAGATACAGGATCATACAGGTCTTTTGCAGCAACACACGGTGGAGATTACTGCGGTACAGAGCTCTGTTTCGGAGCTACAACAAAAAGTAACTCAGGTTGAAAATTTGGGACTGGGTTATCAGAAAGATCTTGGGGCGACACAGTTGAGAGTGGAAATGTTGGAAAATATGGCTCGCTATTCTAATTTGCGATTGGTTAATTTTCCTAAGGCACAGTCTGTTGGCTCAAAGGAAATGCTTAAAAAATATATGATGGAAGTACTGGGAGTCCCTGTTGAATCTCATCCACCTCTGGTTAAGGCATATTATTTGTCTGTTAGGAAAAAAGTGGAGGGTGGTGGAAATATACCCGGGGTTGATGTGGTTGATTCTTTGGATGTGTCTGCTATGTTAGAAACCTCCTTAATTGATACTGTTACTCCTGCTACCTTAATTGTAACTTTTGCATTAAATTCTGATAGGGATTGGTTCCTTAAAATGTTTTTCCGTAAACGTGAAGCTGTATTTCTGGGTTTGTCTGTTCGGGTTTTTCCCGATTTTTTAAGGGAGACCCAGAAACGTCGGCGAGAGTTTTTGCTATTACGTCCAGGCATATTATTATTGGGGGGGTCAGTTTTTTCTAAAGTTTCCCTCTAAATGTTTGATTAAATTAAATTCTGTTATGTACGTATTTTTTGAACCATCTCAGCTGCTTGCTTTCATAAATGCCCACCGTCCCTCTGACGCAGTAAAGGTTCTACTGCACTGTTTAATTCCTGACTGTTACCCTTCAGTTGTTTTCCTTCACTTCAGGTTTATTTTTTCTTATCCTAATTGGATCCTTTCTTTAATGTTGTGGGCTGTAGAAGGTACAGAAATGATGTATTTTCTTGTTATGTTAATTTCCATTGGGTTAGATTTAAGTTCTAACATTTGTTGTCTGTATCCTTATTGCCATTCAAGTTGTATATGCTTGGATTTATTGTAAAATTTATAAATAGAAAAAAAAAAAAGAAAAAGAAATCATCATAAAGAATAAAATTACTCAGCATGTAGATAGTCATGGCCTAATGGCGTGGAGGAGTGGCCTAGTGGTTGGGGCAAGGTACTTCAAGCCGGAAGGTCGGGAGCTCAAATCCCACTAGAGGACTGCAACCTTGGGCCGGAAGGACTGGGGTTTCTAGTCCCACAGGTGCTCCTTGTGGTCTTGGGCAAGCCACTTAACTATTTTACAGGGAACATGGGCTATGGAGGGTTATCTCCAAGTTTATAATGCCCTGTTCAATGTAATTTCAGTTTGTTCAAAGCAAACCGCACTGATGCAGAATAGCGCAGTATAAAAGAGAATATAAATAAAATAAATAAATAAATAATGTGAGACAGCCAACATGGCTTTAGAGAAAGAAGATTTTGTCTTACTAATCTGTTATGTTTTTTTTGAAAGTGTGAATAAACAGGTGGACAAAGGTGAGTCGGTTGATAATAGTGTATCTGGACTTTCAGAAAGCCTTTGACAAGGTCCCTCATTAGAGATGTTTGGTAAAACTAAAGAGTCATGGGATAGGAGGCAGTGTACTACTGTGGATCAGGAACTGGTTAAAAGATAGAAAGCAGAGGGTTGGGCTAAATGGCCAATTTTCCCAATGGAGAAAGGTGAATAGTGGTGTACCCCAGGGATCTGTGCTGGGTCCGCTGCTTTTTGACATGTTCATAAATGACCTGGAAAGTGGAATAACGAGTGAGGTTATCAAATTTGCAGATGAGACAAAACTATTTAAAGTTGTTAAAACCCAAGAGGATTGTGGAAAATTGCAAGAGGATCTTGATAAATTGGAAGACTGGGCATCAAAATGGCAGATGAAATTTAATGTGGACAAGTGCAAAGTTATGCACCTAGGGAAGAACAACCCAAACTATGGTTACACGATGCAAGGTTCCACATTAGGAACCACCACCCAGGAAAAAGACTTAGGCGTCATTGTGGATAACATGTTAAAACCCTCGGCCCAGTGTGCAGCGGCAGCCAAGAGAGCAAATAGAATGTTAGGTATGATAAGGAAAGGAATGGAAAATAAAACAAAAGATATTATAATGCCTCTATACCGTTCCATGGTGAGACCGCACCTTGAATATTGTGTGCAATTCTGGTCGCCGTATCTTAAAAAGGATATAGCGTTATTAGAAAAGGTTCAGAGAAGAGCCACCAAAATGGTAAAGGGGATGGAAGGATACTCCTATGAAGAAAGGCTAAAAAAGTTAGGGCTCTTTAACCTGGAAAAGAGACGGCTGAGGGGAGATATGATAGAAGTCTATAAATTAATGAACGGAGTGGAACGGGTAAACGTAGATCGACTGTTTACGTTATCAGAATATAGGAAGACTAGGGGACATGCAATGAAGCTACAGGGTAAACTATTTAAGACTAATAAAAGAAAATATTTTTTCACTCAACGTGTACTCAAACTCTGGAATTTGTTACCGAAGGATGTAGTAAAGGCTGTTAGTGTAGCTGGGTTTAAAAAAGGTTTGGACAAGTTCCTGGATGAAAGGTCCATAAACCATTATTAAGAAGGGACCCAGGATATCAATGCTTGACCTAGTACAAGAATTGCAGAACCTGTGTCTTTTGGGGAAACTGCTAGGTACATGTGACCTAGATTGGCCACTGTTGGAAGCAGGATACTGGGCTTGATGGACCTTGGTCTGACCCAGTATGGCATATCTTATGTTCTTATGTTCACTTTACCCTCCATTGCCTCAGAAAAATGGAATTTATCAATGTCCCTGTTTTAATGTACATTAGCAAGTTTGTTATTGCTTTGATTGAAATGATAAAGCGGTATAAAAAAACCTGATAAATAAAAGAACCTATGAAAAGCCCAGGTTTCAATGAAATCATTCCCATGTCTCTATTTGCCTTGGCCACCAGAGGTCCCTTCGGTATTTCTTGGTCTCCAGTAGATGGTGGATGTTTTTTCTCCTCTCTGAAGAAAATATGAAGAATTGAGTGGAAAAGATTGATAAAAAAAACTCATGACAGACCACTTTGAGGGTGACTCACTCACTTGAGCATGACATGGGAGGCTCCGTTAGACCATTAGACTGCAGTCTTTTCAGTAACTTTTTTTTTTTTTAGTGCTGTCAAGTCCGTGCTGACTCTTGGCGATCCAGCCGTCTCTGGACTTTCTTGGCAATTCATCACCTGAAGTAGTTAGGCCTTTTCTTCCGAGGCAATGGAGGGTAAAGTGACTTGCCGAAGTTCACAAGGAGTGCTAGTGGGAATTGAAGTCTTGATGTTCTGGGTACTAGGTAGTTGCTCTAACCACTTGGCTACTCCTCCATTCCATATCCAAAGGAGGAGGGAAAATTACTTCAGCTCCATGCTCTTACCCCGGAAAAGAGCCTGTTGTGCAGCCAGAAAATTGGAAGGATGGATGAATTCAACAACCTCAGACAACTTCATTGTCCCCTCCTTCCTTCTCTGTCTCCTCTACTCTCAACTGAAGTTTGCAGAAGGCTCTCAGAGGAATCTGCCTGCCAACCACCTTAAACTCAGTGCTGCCAAGCTGGAGCAACAGTTTCAGGGAATAATCCTGAGCCTGGCACGGATCCTCTGTCTGGGGCTCCCAAAGAGGGGGTGAGTACCAAGACTAGACCTTGTCATTGTCCTTGTTGGGGGCTCCCAATTCCATCTTCCTGGGATGCAATTCGTGGTGGACTGTTGGCTATGATGCTGTGTGAGGGTTTCCCACCGTTTCCTGCACAGGCTAGTAGTGCTTTGACTATTGTGCACCTAGAGGTCGTGCGGTTCTTGTGTGCGTTCCACCTGAGCAGCTCCAATGCGCGTTCCTGCGCTAGCGCCTGTAACACATGCTGCAGTAAAAGAGCAGTTAACACACGCCTTCATGCCACTGCGGCCTTAGCGCATGCTGTTGTGATACTTGTCTTAACTATATCTGTCTTCTTCCAGGAAACATTGTTTGACCTGTGACAAGGCGCCTAATTTCTGGATTCTGGACTCTGCTCGTCTTGCATGGCAGCTTCTGAGTCATCCTTGAGAGTCTGCTCCCCGTCTCTCAGTCGGAGGATGCAGTTAGTCTGCCTTACCTTCCTCAAAACATGGCTCTACAGGTAAGGATATCCAGCTGGCTGGAGGTTCCGGAGACTGTCCTGTGAGCTGCTTCTTGTCCTCTAGGGGATCTGCAATGGCTGTGCCCCCTGGTATAGTTCTTTGAGAGGACAGCTTCTGGACTTCAGATTGTCCTCCCCAGAATTCTTTTCTTTTTTGCAGCAGGCCTGATCCTTCTGATGTGGAAATTCGGACCCTGTGACCTCTGGTTTCAGTCTCATATGGGGTAGGCTGAGAGTGACAGCCTGTTTGATTGCCTGTGGATAAAGACTTGGGAAACAGCTGGGAGCTGTTGAGATTTTGACTATGACTTGGATTCAGATGTCTCTGTTACTGGGCTCTGAAGTGGATGAAAAAGCACACTCACCTTCAGAAGACTGCAAAGAGGTCGGAGTGACCTGCCTATTCCGGAAGGAGGAGCTGGTGGCGTTCATTGCCAAGATCTCATCTGCCTTGAACTTGATGGATGCTTCCAACATGGATCAGGAGCCAAAGGTGCACTCGTTTAACTATGTGCGGAAATGCACTATTGTCTTCCCATTCCCAAAGGTGATCAAGGATATGATCCGATCAGGTTGGGACTCTCCCAACTTCCCACCTATGGGGGTGAAGGGTTTGTAAGAAGATCTGCGCTGTTGGCTATAGCCTTCCTTTCTGATGCCATGTATGACCTGGTATGTTTGGCGGCCAGGGATGGTGCCTTGACAACTGATTCATGGCATTGGAATTGACTCCAGCACTGGGCAGTGGATTCATCTTCAAAAACCCTGTTGGCCCAACTGACTTTTAAGGGGAGGCTTCTTTTTGGAACCGATTTGAAGAAACTGGTGAAGGACCTGGGCAAGACTATATCTACCACCCTAGAAGACAGGTCCAGGGAGCCTGTGAAGCAGGCTGGTGCTCTTTTGTCATCAGCCTCTGCCTGTTGGCTGAGGGTAGACTGGCTGGATTCCTGGGGCTATCAGGACTTTCATCATTACCAGCCTGGAAATCCTTTTTTCCCCTCTGCTTCCAGGCTTTGGGCTCATTCTCAGTCCTTCTGTGGAATGCAAGGGCCCAGGGACTGTTTCCTCCAGGAGAGGACTCTCCCAGACTGGGCAATGAAGGTTTGGGGACCCATTCCCTGGTTTATCTGGTTGGAGGCAGGCATTGTCTTTTCTTTCAAGAATGGGCCTGGTTACCAAGGATCACTGGGTGCTAGACACCATTCAGCTTGGCTATGTCCTGGAATGCAAAAGTCTCTTCTGGATGCCTTCATCATCTCCCCTTGTGAATCTGTGATCAAATGTGCCATCATGAGGACCACCTTGGCCAAGTTACTGCACCTAGAGGCGGTGGTGCCCGTTTCCCTGGACAAGCAGGGGAAGGGCATTTTGGGGTGTTTCAGAAAGGACGATTCCTTCCAATCCATTCTGGTCCTCAAGGTGATCAATGAGCAGCTGCGTGTCCTGTGCTTCCAGATGGAAGCCTTGTGCTCTGTGATTCAAGCAGTGCACCGAGGAGAGTTCTTGGCTTCTCTGGATCTGGCCAAGGTGTATTTTCATATCCTGATCCAGGTGGATCAGAAAACTATCTGTTTTGTCATGCTTCACTCTCACTATCAGTTTGCTGTCCTCCCCTTTGGACTATCCACCACCCCAAGGATGTTCTCCAAGATCATGGTGATGGCGGCTGCGGCACCAGGGATCTGTGCCCATCCATATCTAGACAACTTGCTCATTCGGGCCCGTTTCCTTTCACTGAAAGGGTGGTGGATGCTTGGAATGCCCTCCCAATGGAAGTGGTGGGGGCAAACACAGTGACAGAATTCAAAATGGCATGGGACAGGCATGTGGATCCCTTTATAGCAAAATTGCACCATCACATCTTGCTATCCGGATAAAAAGTCCCCCGGAAAACAGAATGAGAGGAAGGAGGAACCTCAACTCTATCCTAGTACCTGATGACATCAGAAAATCAAAGCAGATAACAAGTAAAAGTGCCTTTTCCTATGTTGCACCGATACAATGGAACAATCTGCCAGCTCAATTAAGGGAGAATAAAGACCTCCAAGATTTTCGAAAGGATCTGAAAACATACTTATTTACACAGCACTATAATAACCTCGACCATTCCACCGAAAGAGCCACACAGACTCAGACTGACCATTCTATTGGCCAACATCCTTTAGAATCTTAGCCGTAATCTACTTCAGCACAGACAATTGCACTCTCACACTCCACACAAATGCATATAATTCTGTACATACATTCCGGAGCCCCTTGGTGGGGACCTGAGTTGTAAATAGTTACTATGTTCAGCCGCAGTAGTGTAAATAGTTAATGTCTCAACCATGTTCAACTGTTCTTGTAATGTTTACATGTTCAGAAGTTTAGTGTATGGTTACTGTTGTTCATTGTAAACTGCCCCTGATCTCTGGAAGGGGCGGTATATAAAAGTTTTCAAATAAATAAATAAATAAATAAAATAGCAACAGGATAAAATCAAACTAAGCATAACTATCTCTTATATCTGAACAAATAGGGGTGACCTACACAGAGCAGTGGGTACACCCCTAAACAAAGGCATGGGGAGAGGTGACCTGCACACAGCAGCAAGTGCACCTACTCTTGCCGCCTAGCTGGGCAGACCAGATGGACCATACTGGTCTTTATCTGCTGTCATATATTATGTTACTATGTAGAAGCGTCTCGGGTAGCGTTCCGAGTGGTGTCCCTTTTGGAAAGCCTCGGCTGGGTGATCAGTCGGGGAAAGAGCTAGCTGTTACCTTCCCAGTCCCTGGAGTTTCTACGAGCATGTTTCAACACTCGAGTGAGCAGAGTTCTCCTGCTAGATGAAATAGTCAAGACTGTTGGATTGCCTGGCACTGTTCTGTGTGCATCAGGCTCTCAGTCTGGGATTATCTTCAACTCCATGGATTGATGGCAGCAACTTGTGATAAGGAAGCTTATCATAGCTCAGGAAGGAGCTATAGAAAAGATGAAGTGACTCTGAACAAGCAAACTGTCAGTTCTGGTAGAAATAAGAAAACAGAATTTTCCCATAAAAGACTACCAGTCCCAGAATGCACCAGGTTTCCAACAGCCATTAGAGGAGCTGAAGTGGGGAAATGTGTGTTCAATCAGGAGGGCTATGAGGTAATCCCTAAGCACTCATCTCAAAGGGCAGGGCCTGATTCAGCACAGCTGCGCTGTGTTAGGGAGGAGCACTCATCTAGGCAGAATAAGAGTAGAGTTTATTCTACAGATGACCATCTTCATGATCACCTTGGATATCCAGAGAATTGTCCTCAGTATCCTGAGAATCAGCTTGAGTTTGATCATCAGTTTCATCTGAAGGATCATCAGAAGCAGAAGCCAAACCGGACGGACAGAGAAGGAAAGAGACCCTTTGGAAGAAGGAAGAGAAAAGCCTTTGAGAGGTCTAGAAGAGTCCAAAGCAGTACGTATACTGGGAGGTATTCCAAGGGCCAGCATAAACCATTGGACTGGGGAAAGCCAGAGGAATGGTGCTGCAGAGCTAGGAATCACCAGAGGCTACCTGTGAGGGAGACGGCTGCACGTGGAAGGGACCCTAAGACCTGTGCCAGAAGGTATGTGAAGAGAGATCCAGTGTCCAGGGATCTGGATTGGAAGGCTGGACATAAGAACTGGACTACATACTGGCCAGGCTATATAGAGAGGAACTCTAGCAGCAATGGAAGCTCAGGTATGAACACTGATCTATGCCCTAGCTATAACCTTGAAAGACAGCAGGGAAACAAGTATTCTCCTGAAAATGCTCCATTGAGAGATTCATCTGTGCCAATCCATGATATTGAACCCATGCTTGTTGAACAAGGGGGAATAATAGCAGATGAGGATCCTGTTTATATGGACTGCTCTCTATCTAAACTCCGTTGGTAACTTTCTGTTATAAAGTACAGCAACCATCATAAAGAAATACAACTTTGTTCTTTAATCTACTCAGAAAAGCTCCTGAAGCAGGATTTGACCCACACAGTGGAAGGCAAGCCAGCTAAGAGGTTTCAGCTGGTGACTGCTAGCAATTAAGCCTTACCTAATTGCTTGTGAGCTAGGAGAGAATCACTTCTGTATCTATGTGGGAAGTAATCAGAAGTTAACCTGAAAAGAACAGTTTGTTTCTTGCTTTGTAGCTTTTCATTTGTTGTTTTCCTGATTTTGACTTTTTCCAAGTTAACACTGAAAGCAAGTTACCTAATTTATGTGCTACCAAGCATATCTGTGTTGGGAGAAATAACCCCATAAATAAATATCTTATTGGCTTTACCCAAGAGCACAACTAAATTATTGTCAGCAGCTGTGTCTGGTGTGAATGAACTACATTGCCCACAATACCTTGCAAATCATATAGATATATGCATTGCCAAGACTGTGAAGATTCTCACCCAGGCAGCCGTTTGACAAACTGTAGAAGATGGTACCATGGATGTGTACTCACATGTGACCGCTCTAGCAGTCCTTGCCGACTCGGTGGTCCCTGAACTCTCAGGAGTAAGAGTGCAGGCTCCTGCCCCTGATGATGGTGGCCAGCCTGTGATGGTGACAGCAGCCCTTTCAGATGAGGAAGGGTATGCCATTGGATGATTTCTCCTGGATCCTTCTGATGATGGATGCCAGCCCTTTAGGCTGGGGAGCCCATTGCCAAGACCATGTGGTCCAGGGTTGTTGGAATCACAGGGAAGCAGCGTGGTCCATCAACCGTCTCGAGGCGGAGGCCATCGGGTTGGCTGTTCTGCATTTTCGGCCCCTGGACAAAGGGCCAGGCAGTTCGAGTGTTTTCGAACAATGCCAAGGATATGGCTTATGTCAGTCGGCAAGGGGGCATGAGGCGTGCTGGGGTAGCACTGGAGATGGTTGTCCTGTTTGCCTGGTTGGAGAAAGAATCTCCTAGACTTGTCTGCTCAGTATATTGCCGGGGTGGACAATGTGGAAGCAGATTTCCTTAGTCAGCACTCTTGGGATCCTGGAGAGTGGGAATTGAGTCAGGAAGTGTTTCAGTTGATTTTGTGTCATTGATGTCGCCCTGAAACTGATGTGATGGTGACCTGCTCCAGTGCTAAAGCTGCCACTTCTTCAGTCACTGCACGGAGATGGGGTCTGTGGGTGTTGATGCCCTGGCCTAGCCTTGGCCAAGTCAGCGCCTGCTGTACGTGTTTCCTCTATGGCCCTTGGTGGGCAGGATTGCCCAGGTAGCACCAGATTGTCCAAGGAGAATGTGGTTTGGAGACCGGATGGGGCTCCTGCAGGCACTCCCTCTTAGATTGCCTCCATGTCGGGGCCTATTGCAGCAGGGACCAATCGTCCTGATTCCCTTCTTGCTTACTGCTTGGTTATTGAAAGGAGATGATTAGGCTTTAAGGGCTATTGTCTGGCAGTGGTCTCCACTCTGCTTGGAGCCCAGAGGTGGTCTATCAAGCTAGCATACATGCAGGTCTGGTGCCTCTTTGAGTGATGGTGTGGTGCTCAGCAGCTCGCTCCTGAGGCAGCCAAGGTGCCATCTCAGTTGGCCTTTCAGCAGGATGGCCTGGAGAAGGTCCTTTCCCTTAGCTACCTGAAAGTTCAGGTAGCAGCTTTAGCCTGTTTCCAAGGTCCAGTGGTAAGTCCTCTAGTCTTCCACCCGGATGTCTTGCACTTTCTCCAGTGGTTTTGGCATCTGTGTCGTCCTCTCTAGTCTATGCTCTCTTCCTGGGATCTGTGTATGGTGCTCAGGGCTCTGATGTCTGTGCCCTTTGAACTGTTGAAGCATGCTACTTTGAAGGATTTGACTCTCGAGACAATTTTCTTGGTTGCAATTTGTTCCACAAGCAGATTTCCCAGCTGCAGGCTCTGTCTTGCCGAGATCCTTATCTGTTGATTTCAAAGTCGGCAGTCTCCATTCAGCTTGCACCTTCCTTCTTGCCTAAGATAATTTCTTCATTTCATGTGAACCAGGTGGTCTGCCCGCCCTCCTTCATTAAGGAGCAGTATTGGGGGAAAGATGAGGATCTTTGCCTTGTGCATGTGCAGAGGGTGCTTTTCTGGTACTTGGAGGTTACAAATTCTTTTCGTAAGTCTGACTATCTTTTTTGTACTCTTTGCTGACCTGCACAAGGGTGATGCGTTGACTAAGTTGACTTTGGGGCACTGGATTAAGGAGGCCATTGCCTTGGCATATCTGTTGCAAAAGTAGCTGGTTCCGGAGAGTTTGCGTTCCCATTCTACCCAAATACAGGCGTCCTCGTGGGTGTAGTGCAACTCCATAGTCCTTGAAGACATTTGTTGGGCAGCAATGTGGCTATCACTTTCGTCAAGCATTACCACTTGGATGTCCACGCAAGGGCAGACCCAGCCTTTGGCTCAAGGGTTTTGCGAGCTGCTGTGTCTTCTTCCGACTGAGTGGAGTTGTAGCTTTGGTACATCCCACTCGTCTGGACTGGTCTAGGGCGACGATATGGAAGGTAGTATTTTACTTACAGTACCAGTTAATGCCCTTTCCTTGAGTCCTGCTAGGCCAGTCCAGGACCTGCCCCTGGAATTGTATTGCTCTGTTCTGCTGCAGTACCTTTGGGTCCGCTATGATTTTTTTACTTGGCTTTACAGGTTCATCATCTACTGACTGCCTTATGTTTATGCTTTTCATGTATGTAGTTCTTTACAGATGATCACAGATTTTTGCCCATGGTTGAGGTTGTGTGAGGCTTGCCATGTTTCTCCCATATGTTTTGGGATGAATACTGAAGAGACCTCTGGTGGCTGAGGCAAATAGAGAGGTATGCAAGTGATGTTATTGAAACCTGGACTATGCATTGGTTCTTTGTTTCCACCTATCTGCTGGTAGGGGAACACAACCCATTTGTCTGAACTGGTGTAGCAGGACTCAAGGAAAGGACCACTAACCATTTTGGTAGCCACCCTCTGTACAGTTATTCAGTAGTACTCATCTCTTCAATTCCTTCAGATAGATTATGTTCCCAGGTTGATAATACCCTAACAAGGGGCAACTCCATTTAGGTATGTCTAGGTCTGAGCTAGAGTCATTCAAAGGGATTGGGTATCCAGAACTATTATACTGTAACAATTCATGATCATGCACTTGGTTCCCTTGTGTTGGCACTAATTGCACTACTGAAATAAAAGAATTTCTTAAATGGGACTTCTTATACTAGGTGGAGGAGTTATGTATCATTACTGTTTTACAAATGTTCCAAGGAGTGTCTCCTTTTTCCCTATATTTTGAGCCGTGAAACAAATCAGAGGGGACGTTAATAGCATAGGGCTAATCACTCTAGGGTCTGTGATTGTATGAGACCATTGTACAGTGGTTAGATTAAAAGCTAGGTCATGAAACTCTTGAAAGGTTCTAGGCCTAGCTCGTAGCAGAAACCCATGCTGGGTGGCTGTTACAGTTGGAAGGCAAACAGCACAGTCTGAAAGTTTAAAATGTTTTGTGACTGAGTGCAAATGTGACTCAGAAATATTTGGGTGTTCCCCTTAACGTTCCCAAGATTCTGAATGCAGTACTGCTTCATTAACAATAATATGCCATAATGTAAATATAACCTAATAAGGAAACATTCTTAACAAACCTCCAAAATATCAAAACTATTAATTACTCAAAAATAATTATTAAAAAAAATGAAAACAACAAAACTATCCTTCTTAGCACTACAAAGAGGAGCACTATAACTATAACCACCCAATCTCTTCACGAGGTAGAGGTCAAGTGGCAAAAGGTCAATGCTTAAATATCAGCAAAGAACAAACTCAGGCTAATTTTATCAACCTAATCAGTATAAGTGCTGGAAATAGTTTCTTACATAATTAGTTCATTCAAGAAGCAATTGATCATAATAGTCTTTTCTGCAATATCACTGTTGTGTGGAGGTGTAGCCAGCTGGTTAGTGCAATGCTTCCATAAGCAGGGGATGGAGGTTCAATTCCTGCTTGTTCTAGTTGTTGATATGGAAGGACAGACTAGATAGGCCATGTGGTCTTTTTCTGTTTCTATGTTGTCCAAGTCCGTATGAGTCTTTGCGTTGCAAAAGAGAAGACGCCTCTCTTGATTCACAGAAGCGAGGAATCACCCTCTGGATCCTGTGAAGGAGCCTTTTTACACTGTGAAAGATGTATCCAATGAGGTTGTCCTTCCACTTTACAAGCTGAGTATCCAACCAGGAGCACACAGAACAGACCTAGGAACTTGGGAACCAAAAGTGTCTTCGTATGCAGGTTCTTGATCAGGACCCAATCTCCTGGCTTCAGTTCTGGATGCGATAACTCTGGAGGACTATCCTGCTGAGGATTCACCTGCAATAAAGGAGAAACAGACAAAACCGAGTGCAATTGTGAGCAATAAGTCCAGATATCGCTGTATAAAAGTTGAGCATCTGGGATTACTGTCAATTCATGTGGAGAAGTAGCTGGACGTCCAGTAACTATTTCATATGGTGTCAGGCCTCCTCGAGCACGCTGCGGGGAATTACGCACTGCCATAAGGGCAAAAGGAAGGGCTTCCATCCAATCTGTAGCCCAATCCTGTGGTCAGACTCTGTAAGTGACCTTTGATTGTCCTATTCATCCGTTCCACTTGGCCAGAGCTTTGCGGATGATGATGATGATGAGTGTGACGTTGTCTTTTAATATCAAACCATTGTTTAATACCCTTCCAGACACTTGCAATGAAGGCCAGACCCTGATCAGAAGAAAGGACAAAAATTATACCCCAAACAGGAATAAACTGAGTGAGCAGTAATTTGATGGTGACAACAGCAGTCATACTGGTAAGCTTCTACCCATCCAGGGAAAAGATAAGTGATCACTTCCCCCCTTTGGCACAGGGCAGGTCTGTAAAATCAAGCAGCAAAATCAAAAATAGTCCTGATGGTTTGGGAAGGGCGGCAGAAACTGACCCTACTCTGCCAGCCTTGAAATAATCCAGACAAGCTGCATACACGGCCTGTGCCTCAGAAAAAAAACTTTGGGTGATACCAGAGAACCGAAAAGGCATGATTCATAGCCACAGCTGAAAGGTGAAGCTTATGATGCAGGAACAGGGCACGTGGAAACAATAAACTGTCAGGGCAAATGAGCAGATGATCCTTTTTCCAGTAGCCCTGTGCATCACAGGTCGCACCCCATGAAGTCCACAGAGTCTGAATTTCAAAGGGAGTATCTTGATAATGCTGTAAGAGAGATGAAAGGGAAAACAAAGTCACCTTAGATGGTTTTAAGTACAACAATGTTGGGGACACTGATGCTTGGAGGGTAGCCTGCCATGATTCTTGGTCTGCAAAGTGGTTGCCCTTTGAAATAAAATCTCCAGCAGAGGAATGTCCTTTACACTTTATTTATTTATTTTTTTAATTTATTTGCAGTCTCTTTTATACCGCGCTATTCGACATCAGTGCGGTTTACAATGAACATAAGAGTTTCACATCTCAATTTCGTGATTTGTGCTTACAGTGAAACAGGTATAATAACTTGGGTATACATTAAACAGGAAAATTAAACTTGGGTATGCATTAAGCAGGTATAACAGGTAAAATAGGGTATAAATAACCAGTCCCTTAACAAGGAGACACGATGAATAAATACAGTCTACTTTATGCAACAATATAATGAGTTATGCGGCACTGCATAAGTTTCTCATGGTGGTTGGAGGGGAAGGTGTGATTGCGAGTGATCAGTCTGGGAATGTGACGTGCATGAGTTTGAGGTGCTGCATTGAGATGTGAGAGTGGGTGAGTGTGGGGAGAAGACTGCATCATCGTAGTGATGAAGAAAGAGGTGCCGTTTCAGTGCCTTCCTAAATTGGGAGAGTTCACTGATGGTTCTGATAGTTGCTGGTAGTGCGTTCCAGCAGGATGGAACAAAGAAGGAGAAGGCTCTGGATCTAGTGAATTGAGAACACTTCGTGCTAGCCTTAGGTAATATGAGAGTATTTGCGGCATTCGATCTCCTTGCTGGATTGGGAGGTGTGATTGAAATTAGATCAGTAATTGCAGTAGCAAGGTATTTATTGATGGCTTTATGGGTCATAATTAGGATCTTGAATGAGATCCTGGCTTGTATGGGTAGCCAGTGCAATTTTTTTAGTATTGGGGTAATATGAGAACTTCTTGAGGCTCCATGAAGGATTCTTGCAGCTGAATTCATTGCAAGTTGTAAGGGGTTAGTCGTGCACTTAGGTAGACCATACAAGATCGCATTGGCATAGTCAAAGTGAGGCATTATTAGGGCCTGAAAGACAGTTCGGAAGTCATCAGGTTCTAACATTTGACGCAGATTGCGGAGGGTCCGGATTTTATGGTACACCGACTTTGTTATGTTTTTGATATGAGCCTTCATATTAAGTTGCTGATCAAGCGTTACACCTAGGTATCTTACTGTAGTCTTGCATATGATCTCTGCGTCGCGAACCTTGATAGACAGGGGTGGAGTAAAAGCCGGATTCCTGGTTACAAAGAGGGCTTCTGTCTTTTTGAAATTTAACTTAAGCATTTGTGCATTTAGCCAATCTGTGACAGCGTCAAAGCACCTGATAAGTGGGGATAGTTCAAGATGTTCTGTCGAAATTGGCATGTACATCAAGACGTCGTCAGCATAGACCAGGCAGTTGATATTAAATGATTGGATGAGATCACAAATGGGTTGCATATAGACATTGAATAGCAAGGCGGATAGAGATGAGCCCTGTGGAACACCTTTAGTTTGGGGGAAGGAATCGGAGTTGGAGGGGCCAGAACGGACATGTTGCCAGCGATCAGTGAGGTATGAAGCGCACCATGACAAAGCTGAAGCTTGAACTCCCTTCTCTCTGAGGCGTAGCAGGAGAACTTCGTGGTCTACGGTGTCGAATGCGGCAGCAATGTCCATGAAGATCAGTGCAAAGCCTTGTCTGATGTTATTGAGACCTAAGGTTATGGTGTTGAATAAGGTTGTGAGTAATGTTTCAACACCATGTGCTTCGCGAAATCCATGCTGGCAGGGATGCAGGGGTGCATTAGTATCTATGTGATCTTGTAATTGGCGTTGGGTAATCTTTTCAATGATTTTCGATAGGAGAGGTATGCTGGAGATAGGCCTGTAGGATTCCATCATCGAAGGGTCCAACTTACTGTTTTTTAGGAGTGGTCTGATAGCCGTCTGTTTCAGGCTTCGAGGAAATGTTCCAGTAGAGAACGATACATCAATCAATTTGGATAGGAATGGGCTGAGCTCGGCACGCAGGGCCTTTATCCAGGGAGCTGGACACGGATCAGAGGGTGCTGTTGTAGTGTTTATGTTTAGGATAGTGTCTTGAATGACTCTGTCAGATGGAGTAGAAAATGATGTGATAGTGTGTTGGGACCCACTCAAGAAATGACCAAGAGGAGGTTGTGGGATGGAGAAAGGTAGGCTGGCTGGTATGGGGGGCTTAGCAGTGTGGGCAAGCTGATTACTTTTCTTACGCAAGTAATAAGCATATTCTTGTGAGTCTGGGTAGGGTAAGTTCTCTTGAGATGGCTCCTTTGCTAGAGATTTCACAATTTGGAAAAGCTCGTGGGGTTTGTTCAAGGAGCGTTGTCTTTTTGCATGATATTGTTTCATACTTGATGCTATAGATAACCGATGTTTTCCTAATTGTGCTGTGAATGCCTCATGGCTCTCAGCTGTTCTTGATCATCGCCAGCGTCTCTCAAGTCATCTGAGTTGAAGGAGCGAATTACGTAGTTCTTGGGAGTACCATGGGGCATTCTTTTTCTTATGTGGTGCTTTGTTCGTGGTAGGTGAGTGGATCATGGCATCTAGGCTTGAGTTCCAAGCGGCGACCATGTCATCGAGGCTTTGAAGAGGAGGGTCAAATAGATTCTGTGTCCTCTTTAGAATATCTTCTCTGTTAAAAGAGTGGAAGCGCTTTAAATGTTCTGATATGGGTTTATCTTCAGGTATGGATTTGGAGGAGTTGGTGCAAATTGGAATCTGGAATCTTATCAGGAAGTGATCCGACCAGGGAACCGCACTTATGTTTAGGTGAGACTGGTGCAAATGTGTGAGGGTTGTTTGTGGTGCAAAGATAAGATCAAGTGAGTTGCCTTTTATATGGGTATGGGTATCAACAAGTTGAACATAGCCTAGATCACTGAGAGCATCAATAAAGGCATTGGTGTGGCTGTCCTGAATGACTGGGAGGTTGAGGTCACCTAATATCCAGTTTAGAGTATGCGAATTCGTGGTGGTGCAAGCAAGATCAATTATTGTTGCTAAGTCATCTGGAGATGAAGATGGAGTTCTATAGAGCAAGTTAATAGTGATTTGCTTATTTGTAATGGTAACAGAGTCAAGGGTAGAGGTGCTGCTTGAGGCTGCAAGCCGAAATTTGAGGTCGGCTTTCGTTAGGATAAGTACTCCTCCGCCACGACGGTCAGCTCTGTGACAAGAGTGGACTGAGAAATTAGGCGGGACACACTGGTGAAGGATCACGGCGTCAGCGGCTGAAAGCCATGTCTCGGTGACACATAGGATATCAAGGTTATGAGCTGAGAGCATATCAGTTAGTGCTGGCCATTTTTTCCTTATTGATCGTGCATTTATTAGTGCACATTTAAGGTCAGGGGGATGGTGGGACTGTAATCGTCGAGATAGATTTTGCTGCTGAAGGTCCACATAGATAACATGTGGGCCTGGTGTGCGCCGAAGTGTTTCGTATTGATGGTTGGGGGAGTCAGGAAATCTCCAACAAAATCTATGGAGGACTGGTATAGTGTTCTGAGGTGAAGTAAGGGCTAGGGTGTAAAAGGTCAGGGCTATTAAAATGTAGCACATAGCAAGGGTAAGGGGGTATGGGAATACCCAGTGAGATATGTATATAGTAGATCCAGGAATGTTGTTAGCTAGTGAAATGTGCACAGTGTGGTGGTACTGGAAATCTGTTAAGCATCTGTGTAATGAGGCAATATGTACTCAGAGTAATTCACAATAAGGTAGTGGTATCTGCACAGAGTGGAGGTAAAGGATATCTGTTAAGAACTGTGTGGTTAGGCAATATTCACATCAGAGTAATTCACAATAAGGTAATGAAATATGCACAGTGTGGTATGTACAGATATCTGCTAGGCAACAGTGTGGTAGGTAATATGAACATCAGAGTAATTCAATAAGATAGGCCCAAAGGCCAGATGGCAAGTAGTTTGCAAGCAATTGGTTGAAGATGAGCATAGATTAATATATACGTTGAATAACTAAATCGTTGGGGTGAGAGTCATGTGGAAGGGTAGCAAGACGCTGTGGAGTTATGTTACCAACTTGATTGATGGAGATGTGTAGACTGATGGTGGTTCATTCCTTCTCATGGTATTTAGGGAACTGGAGCTCTTCTCTTTTCGCTGAAGACAAAGTGATGGATGTGGAACCACAGTGGCCACGGACCACAGCCTAAGGGCCACGCCAAAGGGCCCTCTGGCGAGGCCCTCAGGCGCGGGCCCACCAGGCGTGGGCCCGCCTGAAGGCAGCTGCTTTTGAAATGGAGCTGACTCCTCCCCCTCTCAGACTGCCCCAATTAGGCTGGAGTTCAGTAAGCAGGACAGATGGATTTCTGCTGGGCTGTGTAACCCAATCAGGGAGCAGAAGCTGATGACAGTTAGCTCTTTACTTGCCTGAAGGCAGCTGCTTTTGAAATGGAGCTGACTCCTCCCCCTCTCAGACAGCCCCAGTTAGGCTGGAGTTCAGTAAAAACTGCAACTTGTGCCAGCAATAGTACAGCCTGGAGTAACCGATGAATGTGTTCGGCATACTTAATTTGTTTATTAACAGAAGTCAAAAATCCACGAATGTTTCCAAAATCCCACAAAATTCCCATTGCATAGGCGCTATTAGTATATATTTACCAAAAGGTATCGGCAAAATTCGAGTGCACGTCTAAATGCAAACACTTCTGCTAATTTGCACTAGCAAATGGCAAAGAAGCTGATTCCAGTACTTCATTAACATAGTAACATAGTACATGACGGCAGATAAAGACCAGTATATAAATTAAACAGGTAGGGGGAAAGTATGCAGCCTTGTCCTACACCTTTGCTTATTATTTTTTTTTTTTATTAGTTTCAAAATTGCATTCACATAATACAATCAAAGAAAATCAAGAATAAATTCAACCAAAACAGATGTATAAACATCAAGCGAATAGACCAACACATTGATATAGCCCACATCAAGGAACTCAACTGAACATTAGAATAAGATCATACTCAGGAAAATCAGACACAAGGCCCACATAAGGAGGCAACAACTCATTCTTGGGCGCCCTGTACCTCACTAAGTGCCTTCCGCTTCTCAAGCAGGAAACTTTCCAATTGGGTGACTTCGGTGAAGATATATGAAACCTCCTTCCAGGTAATTACACACTTACAAGGAAAACGGAGAAAGAAGGAGGCTTCACCTAAAGACAAAACCTGCGGCTTAAAAGCCAGGAACTGTCTACATCTAAGCTGGGTGCTGCGTGCAACGTCAGGAAAAACATTTACAAGATGTCCACAAAACTTTACAGTCTTGTGTTTAAAAAAGGCACGCAGCACACACTGCTTAGTATCCTTAGTCAAAAAAGTCACCAACAAAGTAGAACGAGAATTGATTATGTCCTGAGAGTCCTCGAGGAAGGCTGTAAGATTGGCAATAGAAGGTTCAATAACATCAAACTCCCCCTCAACCGGATTAACTCTCTTAAGGTTAGGGGATATATAATATATCTGAGAAACTGAAATAGATTCCTTAATTAGTAAGACTTCCTGCAGGTACTTATCTAATAATATCTTAGGAGCGAGGAGCTTAGAAATAGGAAAATTCAAAAAACGTAAATTACAAGAACGTGCGGAATTCTCCATCGCTTCAATTTTATTATGGAGAGTCAGTGAGTCCCTTATACCAGCTGCCTGAGCAGCATGCATCGAACCCATCTGACCCTCCAATTTTGAAATAGCTGTATTAAGCAAAACCGTCCTACCATCTAACTGCTGTAAAGAGACAACAGTCTCTTGAGAAAATTTAGCTAAGGAATCAAAAGTACCCGAGATCTTACTATCAATAGACTTAAGAACTCCCCAAACATCCTTCAAGGTAATCTCATTATCAGAAACATTAGTCGGGAGTGCAGGAGCACCACCCGACTCAGCAGAGAGAACCGGTTTAGGCAAGGAGAAAGAATCGTCTATACCTCTTACCTTGTTGATGGACTCCCCGGTGGAAGCGGGAAGCACTGTAGTAAAGGGACACGGTGGAGGAGACCTTCCCCCTGAACTCAGGGAAGCACCCTTAGGAGACGAATGGGCGATTGGAAGCAGGGCAAAATGCTTATCCAGGGGGCCTGTCGGTTTTGAAACACCGGCAGGGTCCCCCCCAGAAGCACCTCTACCTTTAGCCTTCCGTTTCCCCATATCACAAGGGGACGAAAACTAAATGGAAAAGACAAAACCAAGATCTTTAGCAGAAACAAACCTGCCTCACCTCCAAACCGAGGAGCACAGAGTCACTAAGATGCTACAGTGACGTTGAAGGGGCGTCAAAGGGGCAGGACCTGCCCCTTTGAACACGCCCCTTCGAACCACGCTCCGCGAAACACGCTCCGTGGAAAAGGAAGACAGACTATAAACAAAACAAGCAGAGAAGGTCCTCTCACAGCTGCGGTTCACTCTCCCCTGCCTGTCCGATAGTCCGGGGAATCTCCAACGCCCAAAGCAGCACGCTGCACTCAGCAGCAGTCCCTGAGGCCAACTAAATGACCCCGGATGCCTCCAGCACACTTCCCAGCCGAGTTCAGTTGACAAAGGTAAACTGGCAGCTTTTATGCTCACAGGGGGTCCTCTCACAGCTGCGGTTCACTCTCCCCTGCCTGTCCGATAGTCCGGGGAATCTCCAACGCCCAAAGCAGCACGCTGCACTCAGCAGCAGTCCCTGAGGCCAACTAAATGACCCCGGATGCCTCCAGCACACTTCCCAGCCGAGTTCCCACCTTTGCTTATTTTAAACCATTCTGTTTCTCCTTGTTCCGTTCAAACTGTTGCTTCTTGATCAATGTACAGATTGTGCAAGAGTACGATCAGGTGTTCTGGTATACCCATGCTTCTTAATGTGGCCCAGAGATTCTCATGGTTTACACAGTCGAAAGCCTTGCTATAGTCGATAAAGCACAAATAGATATCCTTTTGGTATTCTTTAGTCTTTTCAAGGATCCATCTCACATCCGCAATGATGTGTCTCGTTCCTCGCCCTTTCGTGAACCCTGCTTGCACTTAAGGGAGTTCTTGTTCCAGGTATGGTTGTAGTCTCTTTTGAATAATCTTCAGTAGAATCTTGTTGGCATGTGGGATGAGAGCGATTGTGCGATAATTTCCACAGTCCGTTGGATTGTGATAGGCTGTGGCCTAGAATAGCCTGCATAGCAAGAAAGGCCTGTAAGTTAGGCATGAGTCCAAACACCCACTTGAGAATATTATAGCTGAGCAGAGCCAAAAGCCAGTAGAAGTTAGAAAATTGCTTTAAACTGCTTTTGATAAGAATGCAAGAAACTTCTATTTAGCTCCTTTATGTTGATAACAGATGTGTTCCAGTATCTTGCTTTCACACATTCTCTAAGCCGAGGAGGGACCTTGTAGCAGAATGTGTTATGTCTAGAAACTGAGCCATGGCTAGGGAGGCCTGAGCAGGGGGAACAGGTGTTAAGCCCGGTCAGAGATCCCCATTGGATGGGGGTGGGAGGGGGCACCGGGACCAATGAGGAGTTGGTCTGTATAGAACTGATGAAGAAATGTATAAAAGTTGTTGTTTTGTTGAACTCCATTGCTCAGACCATTTTGAATGTGACAGTGCCTGAGACTGTGCACAAATAAATTGGCTTGAATCTTAGTAAATAGACTCTTGGTTTTATTTATTGCGGACACTTTGCTACAACATATTCCTGGTGCGTTGGCCGGGAAGATGGGGTACGTGAATGGTGCGCAAGTGAATACTACCACGTATTACCGCCTCCAGGTTTGGTCCGGCTGGAACCACGGCCGACCGACGGCGGAGAGGATCCCAGGCGCCGCCGGTCCCCTTGCATCGGAGGGTTCCGCCCTGCCTCAGCGGCTTGCTGGGTCCGGCCAGCCAACACCTCGAACCCTGAGGGGAGTCCAGGATTCAACCCAAGGAGGGTTTGGTTGCGCAGCGCATTAGCTACCGGATCCGGTGAGTAATGATTTTTCTGGTTCTTAATCAGTTAGCTCTGGGAATGTCTCGAGACTAATATGGTATGGTAATGGTAAAGGGAGTCTGATCAACTTCCAGGGCGGTCCTAGTAACCCTGCATGAGAGTGCGCGGGGCGAAGCCACTGACCCTTTTGGTTTGGTAAATTTTGGTTTAGTCAGTTAGCCCGGGAATTTGGAATTTGGGAAATGCTAGCATGTTTGGTTGTGTGACGTGTGCTTGAGAGGTCTTGCAATACAGACCAAGCGAGAGCGGACTCCTAAGTAGCGCAGTTCCTGGCCGGGCGACCGCGCCCAGGTCGCGAAAAGGAGGAAACGTTCGGTGTTTTCCCCCTTATTGTTCTGTGGGCTGTGCGGACCCCTTACCCGCAGCCATCCTACCCACCCTTTCTGTTTGCTGTCTTGTACGTCATATGTCATAATGGGAGGGGCGGAGTCCGTGCAAACTCCGCTGAACTGTATGATCACGAATTTTAAGAAGGGATTTAGTGGTGATTATGGGGAAAAATGACACCGACCCGCTTAGAAATATTGTGTAGTAGGGTGTGGCCGGTGCTGGACGCCGTGTGGCCACCAGAAGGTACTTTTGATGTCAAAATTGTGTCCCGAGTGCACTAGGTGGTGCGCAGATATGGTCCTGAACAGTTTTCCTATATAGACTCCTGGCTAGATATCTGTGAGAAACAACCCCCTTGGATGAAGCGTTGCCGTGAGGGGCAGTGTAGAATTATGTTAGCAACTGCAACGGGAGTCCGTCCCAGCTAAGAAAGAAAAGCCCCCTATTTATGCAGCCCTAGAGCCTCCGGAGGTCCCGGGTTATCCACCCACATTTCTGTATACTCCAGTCCCGTCAGCTCCACGAGTACCCCGAGTAGAGCCAGAAGTGGAAAGACGACCTCCAGCTGAGGTACCCCCACCTGATCACCCACCTCCACCACTTCCAACACCCGAGGACCACCCCCTTCCCCAAAGTCGGAGCCCTAGTCCTGAGCAGAGCTCTGCAACGTAACCATCATCCCCTGAAGGATCTGCCAGCGGAGGGTCAGATGCCAGTCCAGGGTCATCCACTAGTCCAAGCACCAGCAGCAGAATTACCACCGGGTCCGCAAATCTGCGTTATGCCCTTAGAAGCAGGGCAGCGGGCCCGAGAGAAGTTCGCCAAATGCCACTGCGGCAGGTCCCAGGAATTGCCTATTGTAGATGATGGGGGTCAGGTTGTGGTCGGACCGACCAGTCTAGTTTATGTGCCCTTCTCCACAACAGATTTATTAAACTGGAAAACACATTATGCCTCCTATACTGAGAAACCCCAAGAGTTTCTTGTTTCTTGTTAGGCATTTGATATACCGCCCTTTACTTACGCATCAGAGCGGTTTACATGTATATACTAACAGGTACTTTTATTCCCTTGTCCCAGAAGGGCTCACAATCTAAGTTGACAGAATTGATGTCTAGTATTATGCAGACCCACCAGCCTACCTGGTCCGACTGCCGCCAGCTCTTGGCTACCCTTTTTACTACTGAAGAGCGGGCACGGATAGTGTGAGCAACCACTCGATGGTTGGAAGAGAACCCTAAAAACGGGAGAAACCTAAATCCCCAACAGGCAGCAGCTGTAGATTTCCCAAACGAAGATCCAAAGTGGGACCCAAATAGTGCAGATGGAGAGAAGGCCCTCGCCCGGTTCCGCCAGACCGTACTGCAGGACCTGAAGAAGGGAGGCCAGAGAGCTGTGAATGTTGGGAAAGTAGCGGACGTTCTTCAGCGCCCAGATGAAAGTCCAGCTGCTTTCTATGAACGATTAACTGAAGCCTATAGACTTTACACCCCATATGACCCAGCAGCCCAGGAGAATTTACGTATGGTGAACGCCGCTTTTGTGAGTCAGTCCCAGGGAGACATAAAACGAAAACTGCAGAAATTAGAAGGATTTGCGAGCATGAACTCAGCACAGTTAATGGAAGTCGCACAAAAGGTATTCGTGAATCGTGATCAAGAATGCAAAAGAGAAAGTGAAAGAAAGATGAAGAAGAAGGCAGATCTGCTTGCTGCAGCACTAGTTGAGGGACGAGGAGGAGGATATCCTAATAGAAGAGCCAGAGGATGGGGAAGGGGCCGAGGGAGCGCTCGGGCCCCCCTTACGTGCAAATCAGTGTGCTTATTGTGAAGAGGATGGACATTGGAAGAACAACAACAAAGACCAGTATGTTCCATCTAGTCTACCCAGTAAGATAGCAAGAGTAGGTGCACTTGCCACTCCGTGCAGGCCACCCCTCCCCATGTCTTTGTTTAGGTGTGAGGGCCACCGCTCCACGTAGGACACCCCTGTTGAGAAATTAGATAGTTATGTTTATTTTTGAGGAGGGATCTAGCTAAGCTTGAAGAATGGTCTAGAATTTGGCAGCTGGGATTTAATGTTAAAAAAATGTAAGGTCATGCATTTGGGCTGCAGCAATCCAAGGGAGCAATACAGTATAGGAGATGAAGTACTTTTGTCCACTAAAGAAGAGCGGGACCTAGGCGTGGTTGTGTCTGATGATCTTAAAGTAGCTAAACAGGTAGAAAAGGCGACAGCAAAAGCTAGAAGGATGCTTGAGTGCATACGGAGAGGAATGGCTAGCAGAAAAAGGGAGGTGATAATGTCTCTGTATAAGTCTTTGATGCAACCTCATTTGGAGTATGGTGTGCAATTCTGGAGACCGCACCTTCAAAAGGATGTGAACAGGATGGAGTCGGTGCAGAGGGTGGCTACTAAAATGATCAGTGGGCTTCATTATAAAGCATATGAGGACAGACTTAAGGATCTTAATATGTACACCTTAGAGGAAAGGCGGGATAGAGGTGATATGATTGAGATGTTTAAATACCTCCGTGGCATAAATGTTCAGGGAGAGAACCCCTTTCAATTGTAAGCAAGTTCTGCTACGAGGGGACATGGGATGAGGGTGAAGGGAGATAGATTCAGGAGTGATATGCGGAAATATTTCTTTACAGAAAGAATAGTGGATCCATGGAATAGTCTCCCAGTGGAGGTGGTAGAGATGAGGACAGTAACTGAATTCAAAAAAGCATGGGACCCAACACAGAGGATCTCTAAAGGTAAAAAGTGGACTGTTGTAGTTGTTGTTATGGAAGGACAGACTAGATAGGCCATGTGGTCTTTTTCTGTCATCAGGTTTCTATTTTGATTTTATCCTGTTTCTGTAAAGGGATCCACTGTGTCTGTCCCATGCCATTTTGAATTCTGTCACTGTATTTGCCCCCATTGTTGTCACCGCATACCTTACACGAAGTTTGCCAGTTTCGTCTCTGAAAGCAGAGCCATCTACAAACAGAGTTACATCTGGGGCTGGTAAAGGTACAGGGGAAAGCTCAGGTCTAGCTTGAGAGGATGTCAAAATGGTTTGAAAACAATCATGAGTTCCATTATCTTCCACAAGATTTGTCAATGGAGCTAGAAGTATTGAAGGGTTGCATGTTGATGTAGTATATACTGTAACATGAGGTTGAGAAATTGTTAATTCCAGAGTCAAATGTGTGGAGGACAAAGGCTGAGTCTTAGTTAAGTGAAGCAAACTGGAGATTGAATGTAATACATATACGTCAAGAGGATGCTGTAAAACTAGAAAATCAGTAATTTCAATTGCAAAAGCCACTGCTAACAAACCATGTAGACATGGTGGGAGTCCCAAAGTCACTGAGTCAAATCACTGTCTGGTGCTGGTTTCATTCTTTCCTTTCATCCCGTTCCTTCTCGGTTCATGTAAATGGTCAATCTTCGTCCACCTTCCCCCTCACTTGTGGTGTTCCACAGGGCTCGGTCCTCTCTCCTTTGTTGTTCAATATTTTTCTTGCCCCTCTGCCCCTGATTATTCAACAATACTCGATCTCATCCTACCTATATGCAGATGATATAGTTCTTCTATTCCACACATCACCTCTCTCCCCTGACATTGCACAGCTGAACCTTTGTCTTTCCCACATTGCCTCCTGGTTATCAGAAAACTTTCTTCATCTTAATCCTGCAAAGTCTTCAGCAATGTGGGTTTCCCTCAGTGGTGCATGCCCCACTCTTGCACCTTCTATCGGCTCATCTAACATTCCCCTCACCTCCTCTGTTCGGTATCTGGGTGTAACTCTAGACTCTTCCCTAACTTTCTCTGAGCACATTTCAAAGGTCTCCCATTGTTCTTTCTCTGCTTTACGGCAAATTAGGGCCGTCCGGTCTGTTTTGCCCCCTAGTGCTCTCATTACTCTTGTTATTGATTGCCCTTGTAATCAATAGATTGGACTACTGCAATGTATATTTGGCCAATCTTCCCAAATATTGTCTTCAGCGGTTACAACGCATTCAGAATACTGCAGCGCGCCTCGTTACCTTCTCCAGTAGATATGATCACATCACCCCTGTTTTGCTCCGACTGCACTGGCTTCCTCTCCAATACCGTTTTCACTACAAGTTTTTGATTCTCCTTCACCGGACCATTTACACCTGTACCCCTCGTTATCTGGCCGACTGTATTTCACGCTATACCCCCCATCGGTTGCTCCGCTCCACTCAAACTAACCGCTTATCTCTTCCTTCACCATCACAAGCCCGTCTGGAACAGACGCGGCACTCAGCTTGGTTTTTCCTTGGCCCTTCACTCTGGAGCATGTTACCCACCTCATTGCGTCTAGAACCATCCTACCCTCAGTTTAAGTTGCTACTCAAAACTTACCTCTTCCAGAAAGCTTTTGACCTTCCCTCTGAAGCTCCCCCCTAACTGGTTTGTCTGTGTGTTCAAACCCAAGTACTGTCTGTGTTTGTCCACTTATGTATTTCTGTACCCTGGTTTGGTTTGGTTAATATTTGAGAAATAGCCCACTGGCTTGCGACCAGTCGGGAAAGCCTGCAAAAGCAAACTGGTAGCAGAGGAATCAGAAATAGCCACATGGCAGTTTGAACGGCAGTGAATAATCTGGAAAAGACTAACATGGGGCATTTTGCAGGATGGTCTTTATACCCAAAAAAGCTTCTCAGTGTGGTAATGTAGGTACAGTGAGACCCTCGGGTCCTTCTCTCCTAAGGAGAGCATAAAGCGGAGCAGTGAGGTCTGAAGGATTTGCTAACCATTGTTTGCAAAAGGCTAACAGACCCAGGAATTTGCACAGTAATGCTGGTGTTGCTGGGAAAGGCAATGAAAGAATAGGTTTCAATCTAGCAGAGGTAATTGCATGACCAGATGGTGTTAGAGCAACACCCAGTAAAGTAACATTTTGAGATACAAATTGCAGTTTTGACAAATTTATTTATTTATCTATCTAACAGTTTTTATATACCACCTTATCGTTAAATCAAAGCGGTTTACATTAAACTCACATGTTTACAGAGATCTTATGAAACTTGCAATTATAATGTATAAAGGGGCTAGGGTGGGGAAGGGGGCATGGAGACATGCAGGTGATGCAAAAAAGCATAACTTACGTACGGGGGGGGGGGCATGGAGACATGCAGGTAATGTAATGAAGCATAACTTATGTACAGAGAATATATATACAATAGAGTATGTAGCAGAGGTTAAGCTATTCTAGGGTTAGATGGGTTCAACTATATCCAGGTTACGTGGGTTCATTGAATTGATCTGTAAAGAGGGAAGTTTTTAGCTGCTTTCTAAAATCCTTCATGTCAGTGGTGGATCTTAGCTTCCCAGGTAGAGAGTTTCAGACTGCAGGTGCAGCAAGTGAGAATTCTATCCTCGTGGTTGATTCCTTTGCTTTTTTGTAAGAACAGGGTGTAGGAATGGTGACTATCGTGCTCTGTCTCCTAGACCTCTCATTGTGAATATTGCAGTGTCTCCTCTAGTGCTCCCGCTGACATGTTTCTTATCTTGACTTTAAATTTACTTTCAATCCTAAATCAGCAATATGAGACAACAAATATGAGGAATCTGACAAACAAGCCTCATAACCTGGTGAACATAAAAACAAATCATCAACATACTGAACTAAAGAGGAATGGTTGAGCCTCACATCAAGCAGCGCAGCAAAATACGCAGGACTATCAGTGTACCCTTGGCACAAAGGGGTTCAGGTATATTGTTTATTGTCAAATTGGAAAGCAAATGAAAATTGATTTTCTTTACTAATTCTCACTGAAAAGAAAGCAGAACTCAGATCAACAACAGTGAACCAGGTGATCCTTGGGGGTATCTGTGTCCAGATATCATATGGATTAGGTACCAAGGGAAAAATAGGCAAAATCACATTATTTACTGCACTCAGGTCTTGCACAAATCTGTAAGTCTTCCTTCAACACAGGAAGAATCAGAGTATTACATGGTGAAGTTGAAGGATAGATGATACCTTGTTTCTGAAGGACAAATTCCATTGATGGCATCTGCTGGTAGCGGGTCTTGCTTGATTCTGGGAAGCTGAGCTCCAGGTTTCACAGTGATCTTCACAGGTGGCATAGAAAGGGATCCGACATTGGAACATGGCACTGCTCACCGGGTAGAGGGAAGTTCTGCAAGAGCAGGATGAATGGCGCTGGCATCTGCAAGAGAAGATACTTCAGAGAGAGAACACAGTTGAAAAAAACAACTTTTCACTCATTCAGGACAAAGTAGCACGGTGCGAAGCTAAAAAGTTCCGACCTAAAAGATTTACTGGTAAAGTCTCTCACAAGAAAGGTAGCAGGATACACGATCTCTCCGATCTGCAAAGGTAAAAATTCAAGCTTGCGATGAGGAATTATTTTACCTTCAGTGCCTTCACAGTGCACTATCGGTGCTTGCGCTAGCTGAGCGTGATAAATGGCAAGCAAATCTTGTAAATGCAGTGCTGAAGTAGTAGTTCCAGTATCAATAATAAACTTCAAATTAGATTCTTCTAACTTAGCTTCTAACGCACCCTGAGGGGTTAAGCTTAAATGCAAAAATAGTCATGCATCTCTTCCAAAATCTTTTGGGCTAGAGTAACACTGATCTCCAGGAACAAGCAGGAATGAGTCTTCACATATGGGTACGTCGGTACCGACGGAGCCTGCGCGGGAATGCTCCCCAGCGTCCAATCAGAAAGCTTTTGGGAGCATCCCTCAGCGCCTGCGTGCTGCCTTCCCGCCTTTCCAACTGTCTCTCCTCAGTTTTCATTTTTCCGCGGAGCCAGCAGGACGTCATCCTGTCACCGCAGAAAATTTTTTAATTCTTAATTCTTGTTTTCTTGTGGTCGTGGCTGTCTCCCCGACTCCACCGGTACCGCCTGTGTTTTTTCTTTTCTTTTTTATTTTCAGGGAATTTTTTTCCCTCAGTTTCTGTCTTAAATCTTTTGGGCCTTCTAGGCCTCTGGGCCTTCTAGGCCTCTCCATCATGGAGCCGCCTCCTCCTTTCCCTAAGAAGTGCCTAAGCTGTGGCGGTACAGTTTTGTTTTTAGACTCCAAGAACTGGTGTCTAACCTGTTTGGGTCCTGACTATTTTCCTCCAGAGCCATTAGGCTGCAATATTGTGAGAAGAGATTTTCCATTTCGAGTTTCCCTCGATACCGAGTTCCCTTCCAGTGTCAGGGCACCGACTATTTCTTCTTCTCCACAAGATCAGGTAACCCACAAACAGTCTGTTAAGACTAGCCAACCCTTGAGTGGCATGTCTCATGCACAGCATGATGATGGTTCCGGCCTTGTCCTCAAGGGTCCATTGGCTTCAAAACCCCGGCGGGAGTCTTCTGCCTCCAAAGCCTATCAGGGGTTTCAGGTTGTTCCTGGGGCTCACCCCTCACAGAACATACCTGAGCCATGCTCGGTGGTGGCATCCGCTTTGAGCGGTACCGATACCCCGGCATCAGCACTGGTGTTGAGCGATTCACTCCTCACCAGGGATCGTCATTTGGCTTTCTCGATACCTTCGGGACCGGTCGATACGCCCCATATTGACTTTCCAGTATCGGCATCAACGCCGATACTACCACCGACGTCGGTACCCTCTAGACATGCATCGATAGACTCGCTTCCTTCGATGCCGAGTCTGGAATTGATCTCTAGTCTGGAAGACTGGGTACCGACACTTACCGATTCCGGATGCTCGGTACCGACGATGATTACCAAAGGCTTTCGGTTACCTCGGTACCGCTTGAGCAGCCGCCGATGACTGCTTCGATGTCGGTGTCGTCTTTAATTCCGACACAGCTACCGGTATCGGTATCGGTGCCGGTACCCGCAGTAACATCGGGGCCAGCTCCTTCCATGCTTCTTTCACCAGGATCGCTCCTTTCTATACCAAGTTTGGAGTCGATACCTGGCATGGACGATGCAGTACTGACTGTCTCAGGTCATGACCTCCAGTTCCAGCATCCATCCCTTAAGGATCCTTCCTTGCACCGTACAGGATCTTATATTCCTATATTCTCAAGTAGATCCTCCGGTGCCCAGGCTAGTTCTTCAGGGCTAGCCTGCCCAGGGACGGTTCCCTTTGGAGATCCTTCTTTTCAGAATTTTCTCCTGACTATGGCAACATCTCTTGCTATTCCTATCCCTGGCTATGATCCTACACAAGGCTCTCTTTCTACTACAGAAAAGGAAAATATAATGCTTCCTTTACATCATTCCTCGCAGGATCTTCTTCTAAGAATGTGGGAAGCACCTTTAAGGGTTCCTTCACCTTGTAGAGCAACTGATGTTTTGTATCAGGTGCCCCCCTCTGCAGGGTTTCAAAAGACTCAACTTCCCCATCATTCCATTGTAGTGGAATCGGCAATGAGGAAGGTGAAAAGTAAGAAGAAGCATTCTTCTTACCCACCAGGTTGTGAGTCTAGGACACTAGATGCCTTTGGACGTCAAACCTTCCAGACATCCATGCTGTCAACAAGGATTCTCTCATATATTTTTTATATGAGTCTATCCCTTCAGGAGGTCACAAAGAAATTATCTCTTTTGACTCCTTTTCTTTCAGAACCCAAGACTGCAGACTATTCCTTACTACTTAGTCATATTCAAAGTATCTCTTGGTTTCTTACTCGTGCTTCCCTAGACTCCTTTGAGTCTGTTAGCAGAACTTCTGCTATAGCCATAGGGGCATGACGTAGAGCCTGGCTCCAAGCTTCAGACTTAAACAGATGGGCACAACAAAGACTGGGTAATACTCCTTGCAATGGGGAAAACCTCTTCAATAAAGAGTCTTTACATCAGGTTGCTCAGTGTTCCACTGACTTCCCTGTTTCTGAAGGCTATCCTAAGCCTTCTCCTTCCCCAGTAGGTAGGAAATGCCCTACCAAACCTTCTTTCCCTAGGAGAAGAAGGTTTCACTCTTCTCCTGCCCATCATACAGATGTTCCCAAGCAGGGGAAACCTCACCCTGGTCTGAAGAATCCAAACTCTAGCCAGGCTGAACAAACCCAGCAACCATAGGGTCCTGAAGTTTACAACCTACAGTTGACTTCTTCTCAGTAGAAGGTTTTTCACTGTTTTTTTCATTCAAAACTCTACACATGGATTCCTTTTCTCAGGACATCCATTTGCTCCTAGGTATGCTGAGCTGTCAGGATATTCATGTCTATGGGTCACAGGTTTCTCCTCTTCTTCCTACCAAGAAGAGAAGTTAACAACTATCCCATGATAGTTTTCTGTTCCAACATGGATTTTTTCCTTCCACAGACTTACCACATGGTAAGTCACCCTTCAGCTCCTGTTTCTCTACCCTCTTATCCAGGGTTTCCCCTGAAAGAGTGGTACCATACCACTGCAGGGCTTCTCTAGCCTTTCTAGTCATTTCTTTCATTCCAATGTGGAGTTTTTTCTCTCGAATAAACTCCCTTCTTTTCTCTGGGCAGCTCATCAGACAGAGAGAGGAATTTCTCCTCTTATTCTGTCTGTTCTCTCTATTTTATACAGAAAGATTCTCTCTGCTGTCTTATTCAGCAGCTGCCCATGCAGGAGTTCCAGTGATTGGACTACTGGTACTTTTCCACAAATTTCCAGTCTGTCTTCCACTACTTCTGTCAGGCCCTAGTAGTGATTCCAAGATAGTGCTTTCATCTATCTTAAATAATCCTAATCACTTCAGGCTTATCACACTATCTTCTTTTCTTGCCATCTCCAATTCCTTGGATTTGGCAGCATAGTTGACCTACAGCCAGTTTTATTTCCCAATTCTCCTGCATAATGCTCTCTGCAGTCTACAGAGAAGCTTTCTACCATGGGCCCTTGCTAGAGAGCATGGGGTTTTGTCTCTGATGACTATCCTATATGGTTGGAAAAGGCTTCCTCAGTCATTTCCCATGACTGTCAGGGTTCCCACACCCTATTATCTCCTCTTATAATACAGGACATAAGCCTTTTCTACGTGAATGTCTAAAGAGTTCTCCCATTCCTACAATTGTGAACGGGGGCGCTGGGTGAGAATGTCCACAGTCTTGGCAAAGGCAAATATTAATATGACTTGCAAAGGATTGTGGGAAATGTAGTCCATTCATACCAGAATCAGCCGTTCACAATAAATTAGTTGTGCTTGCTCGAGTGTAAAGCAAAGAAGATATATTTTATTTATGGGGTTATTTCTCCCAACACAGATTTTGCTTGGTAGCACAAAAAGGATACTTGCTTTCAGTATTATACTTAGAAAAACAAATCAGGAAAAACAACAACTGAACTTCTTAAGCCATCAAATCAAATCATAAAGACCTTGATGGGAACAGAAAGGTCTTTTCTGTGGGCTCCTGCTAATATCTTTTTAGCAGTGCTCCAAAAACAAACAAAACCCACAAAGTAATGAAAAACTGTTCTTTTTCAAGACTAACTTCTGATATTTTCACACACATCCAGAAGTGTCTCTTCAGAGCTCACTGGCAATTAGGCAAGGCTCAATTGCTAACAATTAACCAGCTGCAAACCTCTTGGCTGGTTTACTTTCTAAACGTGGCTCAAATGCTGCTCAAAAGCTTTTCTGAGTAGATCAAAGAACAAGTTTATATTTCTTTGTGATGGTTGTTGTATTTTGTAAAAGTATATTACCACAGATGTTTAGACAGAGAGCAATCCATGTATTCACACTGTTCATTTACAATATTTCCTTCTTCTTCAACTATCATAGAATCAATATCATGGATTGGCACAGAGGAATTTCTTAATGGAGCACTCTCAGGACAATACTTGTCTCCCTGCTGTCTTCCAAGTGAAAAGCTAGGGCATAGATCAGTGTTCATACCTGAGCTTCCATTGCTGTTAAGGTTCCTCTCCAGATCTCCTGGCCAGTATGTAGTCCAGTTCTTATGTCCAGCCTTCCAATCAAGATCCCTGGACACTGGGTCTCTCTTCACATACCTTCTTGCACTGGTCTTAGGGCCCCTTCCAAATACAGCCGTCTCCCTCACAGGTGCCGTCCGGGGATTCCTGGCTCTGTAACCCCACTCCTCTGGTTTCCTCCAGTCCAATGGAGTATGCTTGCCTCTGGAATGCCTCCCAGCACACGTACTGCTATGGACTCCTTTAGACCTCCAAGATGCTTTTCTCTTCTTTCTTCCAAAGTGCTTCTTGCTCTCTCTGTCCGTGGGCTCTGGCTTCTGCTGCCTCTGCTCCTGCTGATGATGATCATGAAGAAGATGATCCTCCTGATTCTGCTGTGTAGAATAAGCTTTACTTTTAACCTGTTTAGAGGGATGCTCCACCCTAGCACAGCGCAGCTGTGCTGAATCAAGCCCTGCCCTTGGAGATGAGTGCTTGGGGATTACCTCATAGCTCTTCTGATTGAACACACGTTTCCCCACTTCATCTCTTCTAGTGGCTGTTGGAAACCTGGTGCATTCTGGGACTGGTAGTCTTTTATGGAAACATTCTGTTTTATTATTTCTACCAGAAAAGACAGGTTGCTTGTTCAGAGCCAATTCACCTCTATTATAGGTCCTTCCTAAACTATGATAAGCTTCCTTATCACACAAGGAATATGCTCTTTTTTTCCTTGCAGCTTGTCCTCATGGTATCCTACTCCTTCATGGACAGCACATATTTAACTAATAACGCATGATACCCCTTTGTGTCCCTCCAATGTGTCAACCTGGTATCTCATCCTATGCGTTTTCTGTCCATTTACCATGCGAGAGTTCTACAAGACTCCGGACTTGCTGTTTACAGACTGATATTATCCTCTGTATTTTCACGCAACCGTCCTGGTTATTTCACTGGATAGCATTCCTGCACCATCTTAGCCAGGGGGAATAGATTCTCTATATATCTTCTCAAGTAGGCTTTTTCCCATACCCCTTCTTCCCTCCAGGACTGGGCTAGTTGTCCAAATCAGTCAGTCTTCCTCTTTTGCTCCTAAATATTAGTAACTCTGTAGCCAAAAGAGTTCCCAGCTTTTTCCATAAAGCTTCCACTAAAGACTTGACGTTTTTGTACTACCCCAGTTGACACCTGGGTCACCTGTCAATTCCAGATTTGGACCTTCACCTTCACTTCAGTGAGGTCACCTTGAAGATTCCTCTACTGGATCTCCAGTAGACTCCATCAGCCTCTCTACTTCCTGCAATCCAGTAGGTGAGGTCCATATTGTGATTGTTCATTTCAATATTTTTCATGATAATTATCATACATACAAGGACTCCTTGCCTGTAGTCCTTAGGTTAGCTGTTTTTCTACAGCTCCTCTCTTTTCAACTCCTACCCTCCATCCTCAGGATGCCTGGCCTTATGAGGTGTAGCATGTTCCAATCCTCACCATGCTAGGGCTCCAGGCATCTTAGCTTGGGAGTCCCCATATGTGAAGACTCATTCCTGCTTGTTCCTGGAGATAGCACAGTTACTTACCTGTAACAGGTGATCTCTGGGAACAGCAGGAATAAGTCTTCACAACCCACCCACCTCCCCTAGGAGTTGTATCTCTCTATCTATCTTCCTTTCCTCTTTCTCTCTCTTTGTCTCAGCTATAAAACTCAACTGAGGAGAGACAGTTGGAAAGGCGGGAAGGCAGCACGCAGGCACTGAGGGATGCTCCCAAAAGCTTTCTGATTGGACGCTGGGGAGCGTTCCCGCGCAGGCTCCGTCGGTACCGACGTACCCATATGTGAAGACTTTTATTCTTGCTGTTCCCAGAGATCACCTGTTACAGGTAAGTAACTGTGCTTTATACGGGAGTGAATTCAGCTTTCGCTGGAGTGAAATCAGCTTTCTGGACATCAAGGTTCTGATTCTGGGGACAGTCACGCTGCAAATGTCCAATCTCACCAAAAGTATAACAACCACGCATTCCTTTTGACTGTCCATGTCCTCGCTGGCAATTCACATAACCTCCTCTCCCTCTGGCTTTACCACTGCCCATCGTTGGCTTCATAGAAGCAATCTGTAAATTGAGCAGTTTAGTCTTTCTCGCCTCTATCTTGGTTTGCTCTTCTTGCTGTTCCTTGATAAATTTCAACTCGCTGTATCGAGCACCTTCCAGAATTGCATTTGCTGTTCGAGCTGGCCAGTCTATTATTGAGGCTCCAAAATTTCTTTTATTCTTGGATGCAAGCTGTTTACAAAAATATTAGTGAATCCTGAAGGTGTTTCTTCTTCCTCACCAGAATAGTCCTTAAAAGCTAGCATACACCTAGTGTGAAAATCTGTAACCTTTTCACCCCATCCTGCCTTGGAGATGTCAGTCTCGACCAGTCCTTTACAGGCTTACATACTACTTTAATAGATACTAACAATTTTTCTCTACTCAAAACAAAACTATCTCTTTGAGTCTTCTCTTGAAAATCTGTCACAGGGTCTGTGAGTGGCCCCTGGCAGTTATCCTCATGAATTGGATGAGTAACATGATGAAAATAAACTGGATTAAAATACACAGCTCTAAGCAAATTATCCAGATCTGCCCAAGTGGGGAGTATAACTATTAATTATTGAGACCATAAGGACACAAATCTACTAGGGTTATCCCTGTAATTAGGAAAGGTTTTAGCCAAATCAAACACTTCCTTAGGGCTCCAATTTGCAGACACAGTCATAGACCCTGTCAAGCCCACTGGGTACAAAACGGAAAGGATAAGTAGGCAAAATCTCACTTCCCTCAGCTGTTTCAGATTTGTGTTAACTTATTTTACTGGTACATAGCTTCCTGAATAGATCCTAGAGCATGAGATAATCTGTCATGCTCCTCTTTATAAGTTTCATAATGTCTGTCCAAATCTCCCTCAATTTTTTCAATAAGTTCATCAGTAATCCTTAATTCCTTTACAATAGTAACAGTATGACCTATCGTCACTCGTAAGGTCCCTATTGTACAACACTCTGTATTTCTCTGCCCACATGTGCAGGAGGAGTGGTCTAGTGGTTAGGACAAGGTACTTCAGGCCAGAGGGCCGGGGGTTCAAGTCCCACCTGGGGACAGCAATCTCAGGCCGGAGGGACTGGGATTTCTAGTCCTATAGGCACTCCTTGTGGTCTTGGGCAAGCCACTTAACCCTCCATTGCCCATGTTCCCTGTAAGTATTAACGTATGTGTGTCATATCCCCTCATGTTAAATGTATCCCCCAATTGACCGCTTTGACCCGGTGAAAAGCGGAATATAAATACAGCTAAATAAATAAATAAATAAAATGTGCTCTCAATTCTTTGAGCTGGGAGATATCCAAATTATACAATATTTCTCCCCCTAGCTTCCATTTCTTTTTAAGTCCCTTAGTTCTACTGCACGAGTGACTCACTCAGCTAATGTCTCTTGAGATATTGAAGCACGAGGAGGGAAGGGGAGGAGGAGAAAGAGCCGGGAGCGGTCTGGCTGAAATTGCCAGCATAGTCACGTCTGCTTCATATGCTGGAAGAACAAAGGCTGGGAACCCATCCTCATTCTCCTCATCCACCCCCTCTCACACAACTCATTAGTTTTTCCCCCTGACATAAACAACTTTTGTTTCAAATCTTGAACTTCATTCCAATGCTTTTTTTTATGTGCCATCCATTCCCACCATGTGAACACAATCCATTCATGACTATTGCACAGTTTTCCATTAACCGCCAACTCATATCTCAGGCAGTGAAGCTTATTTATGGAGAAAGTTCCCTCCAGAGGAAACTGCAAATCCTCATTACCTCTAGTTATTCAATCCCAATGTGCTACGGAATCGATGGCTACATCAGCATGCTTCTCACACATACAATAGAAGCATACAATAAGAAGGGCTACCTTTCTTAAACGCTAAAGCCCTAGCTCTGTCATGCCATTTATGCATCTGTGACTGAGCCCATCTACTTAACAGATTACTCATCGCTGGTAATACTCACAATTCTTCGGACACCTTCTGTCTCACTTGCCTTGAATGCAGAGACCTGTATATCCGAGTCACGTCACAAACTGAAAGTGTACTCTGCTCCTCCCCTCACCGGTAACAGCACCTGGGCTCTTGGGTAACGGATTTCCACACTCAGAGCAATGAGAAGGAAGCAATAACCATTAATAATACAATTCACACAAAATTGTATTATGTACACAACCAAAGCTTTGGGAGAGAGAGTAAAAGCTTGCATCTTCTCTCTCTGACCCCACTTACTTCAGTCACTCTTTTTATTGGTCAAAATTCTATCTCGCAGCACAATTTCCACCTTATTGTACGTCAAACATCATGTATATTCATAATGTGCATCTCTAGGACATAGGTCAGATGTTATTAGTATAGGTCATCAGGAGGAGACATACATGTATTCCCAGACATCTTAAACAATAATTCTAACACAAGCAGTTTTCACGGTGTATGTTTCAAGACTGAAGAGAAAGTGCTTCCCTGCACTTTCTGTATTATAAATAAACCTAGTTTCTGTGAAAGTTCAGCGTAGTTTTTCAGTAGAGTTTCTCAAGGTTGTTAGCTAAGTAATAGGCCCTGGAATGTCTGAGCTACTAAATCTGTGGTGTTTACTCTTTTTGAGGGCTTTCTGTGATATACTATTACTAAGTACCCTCACAGTGTACACAGCCCTGTACAGACAAGTTTCCTTTTATCAGCAACCCCAGAGAGCTTGGGATTGGTTTGGCACCTCCAACCAAAAAGATGTTCCGCTCTCGCCTGGCTGCAGATAAATAATAATAATTTCTATGCCCAGAATAACATCCCATGATATACGTGCAGAAGTAATAGGTATAAACATCTCACTGGCTCTGACTATGGAACGAGCTATCCTTTGTGCCTTTTCAGACCTTGCATTAAAACACCGGCATTGTGTTTAGCCTTCTGTTCTTCTGCACAGTGCTCTGCATTTGTGCTGCATAGTTAATTGCTTCATTGCCACCCATTTAAATGGATTATATGTGCTATGCGCTGCTGTCACACAGCTTGAGCATGAAACTTGTTCTTGCATGGGTAGCACACAAAATTATGCACTAAAACTGAGCTAACCAGTGTACAAAGCCTAGTGCACTTTTATGCATCAACCTCTCTGCATAGCAAAGGAGAGCCTCCATTCTCCCTGCTCCAGCCCTTTTCTATCATATAATTAGAAAAAAAGCATTTTATTTTCTGTTTTTAGTGATTAGAATACATAACACAGTGATGTAGGTCTTCAGCTCCTAGAATAAACGGATATTCTGGAACAGCTAAAATTATTGTTTTCAACATATCTTCTACTGTATATAGAATTTACATATTGAGAACAGTTGTATTATGATGGCTGATGAATTTTTTTTTCAGTGCTTAATTCTTTAATATGTAACCGCAAGCCCTGAGACATTTGTATTGGGCTCAAATGTCTCAGGGCTGACTACTTGGTTCCTTATTTGGAGTATTATGTTCAGTTCTGGAGACCGCATCTTCAAAAGGATATAAGCAGATTGAAGTCTGTGCAGAGGGTGGCTACTGAAATGGTTAAAGGTCTTCGTTATGAAGCATTTGAGGACAGACTTAAAGATCTTAATATGGATACTTTAGAGGAAAGGCTGGATAGGGTGATACCTCCGTGGTATAAATGCACAGGAGGGTCTCTTTTTAATTGAAGGCAATCTCTGCTACAAAGGGACATAGGATGAGGGTGAAAGGGGATAGACTCAAGAGTAATATGCAGAAGTATTTCTTTACGGAAAAAGTGGTAAATGTGTGGAATAGTCTCCCAATGGAGATGGTACACACGAGGACAGTATCTGAATTCAAAAAAGCATGGGACAAACACAGAGAATCTCTAAAGGTAAAAAGGGGACTATTGTAGTTGATATGGAAGGACAGACTAGATAGGCCATGTGGTCTTTTTCTGCCGTCATGTTTCTATATTTGTATGTTTCTATATAAACCATTTTGACTTGTAGAAAAATGGTATATCAAATTTGTTAAATAAAATAAAATAAATCAAAATATTTTTTGGTAAAACTTAGGGGCATGGTTACTAAGCCTTGCATTGGTAATTGTGTGTGGGCTACATTACCAGAGTGCGACTTCTAGCTAAATACAAAAGGGTGTGTACGTCTATCTGCAGCTAGCATAGCAAAGCCACACTTTAATGCTGTGAATGAGCTATGGGAGCAATTAAGACCACCCCTTGAGGTGGCATTAATTGAACCTGCACTACCTGTGTAAAGCACGGTTAGCTTGGGTGATTGATGCACACATTATCCACACTACACTGTCCCACCCAGTCCCCACCCTGACCAGTGCTATCAGGGTAACGTGGAGTTTCTAGCGAAGCAGTGAAACTGTGCGCTATCCCCCCACTATTCTGGTAGCACAGTTTAGTAAACATGCCTCTTAAAGAATGTACTCTCCCCACCCGGTCCTGATTGACAACTCCCAAAAGAAGAATCAAACCGCTGCTCATCGCTGGAAGCAGCGGTATATAAATGTGTTCTAAATAAATAAATAAATAAAATGTGTTTTTAGATACAGTTTGAGAGTAGATGACTAGAATGTTCTATTTGAGACAGTGTGGAAGAGTGCCCCATTCTCCTATCAGATTGAACTGCATACTTAGTACTAGCAGTAGAGAGAAAAGGGTCACAGATTCATCCGCTAGAAATACAGTAGCCTTAATTCCCCTCCTTCCTTCCCTCTGGTGGGAAGAAACCAGTGTGTCTTTCCTATGTACATTTTTCCCATCTTCAAACAAGTGTCTGAGTGCATGGCCACACATGTTCACACATCTCATTGAAGCCAGCAGAATGTGACTCACGCAGGTAAAAAGTGCTGCTCTCCTGAAAGTGGGAGGGGCTGGAAGTGGGATCAGGCAAAATTGGGGCTGGTGTGCTGCAAGGATTGACCAAACTCAAAAGGCGTCAAAATAAGAAAAGGTTGAGAAGCACTATTCTAGAAGAGCAATAACAAATTCTTGATTTTGGTTATCAGCTGTGAGCAAAGTGAAAATAATTTGTTATGAAAAAGAATAGGAGCTGGCAAAAGAATTGTGCAGTGGATAACTGAAGGAATTAACCTGGGCAATAATTATTGTAAGGTAAGCTCTGTAAGCGTTACAGCTAATGAAAGAATTGTGCTGAGATCCTGTTAGCTGCAGAAAAGTCATTATTACACTTAACTGTAAGGTATTTTATTTCATTTCTGTGTGCAAGGGTTTCAGATATATTTTCAGAGCTTGCAGAACTCTGTTTTATGGCCTCCAGTTAAAGAAGGAATAAAACACAACAAGGCTTGAATTGTAGTGTAATAACCATATAGCCAGAATGTGTTGTGAAGCATGGCTAAGTAGGACATTGAACTACCCAGGAAGGGCCATTATTTGAGTGCTGCCTGTATGCCCTAGAGTGCTGTTTCACTCTTTGAATGTTCTCAAACCAAATAGCAAGAGCAGATATAGCAGTATTTTACATTAAAACAGAGACCTTTTCTTTAAATTCCTTTGAGGTTGGTTTTGCTTTGAATGTGGCTCTTCTGCTTTGATCTCTTACTTATTA
Source organism: Ichthyophis bannanicus (assembly GCA_033557465.1). NCBI lineage: Eukaryota > Metazoa > Chordata > Amphibia > Gymnophiona > Ichthyophiidae > Ichthyophis > Ichthyophis bannanicus. The sequence continues at coordinate 967,479,720 of CM066033.1, read as the reverse complement.
CTATGTGTAATGCTTTAAAAAAATTCTCAAAACCATAGATTATGCTAACATAAACACACTTTCTTTTGGCATTATTTGTAAAAGCATTCTGTCAATATAATACACTTTATGGCCTATACAGCTCTTACCTTGCATGGCTAGCCTCCTTTGTAAGTGCTTGTGGGCATGATTTCTTTATCTTGCATCTTATATACTATTTTGGCAGTATGACATGGTGGTGTGTTGCATGTGAAATGATGCACATTTGAATTAATAGAGAATATGTAGAGCAGAATGATTTGGCATTATGTTTGCTTATGTTTATTAGAGAATTTGATATACCGCCCATCACGATAGTGTCTGTGTGGTTCACAAAAAATAAAACAAAGCTGCTAGAAAAGGAAAAGAACGCCAGTATGTTTGATAGGAAAGAATAGAATAGTGGCTAATAGAGGACAGGTGAGGAGCAGAAAAGCGAAAGGAGGGAACAGACTGATTAAGCATCAGCGATGGGAAGGGGAGAGAGGAGATGGGGGTAGAGGAAGGTCAAAAGCTGTACAGAAGAGGTGGGTTTTCAAGATGGCCATGACATTTTTGAAGGAGGACTCAAGACAGAGGGCTGAGGGAAGCGAGTTCCAGAGTCGGGGGCCAAGGAAATAGAAGGTGGAGGAGCGGGTGGGTTCCAGGTGGGCTTGGGATGGGGAAGGGAGGATCATGCAGTTTGCGTGTATGGAACGGAGGGAGCGGTGGGGGGTGTGGAGGCGGACCAAATCGGCGAGATAGAGGGGAGTGCCGGTGTGAATAGATTTGTGGACAAAGATGAAGAACTTGTATTGAATTACATTCTGTGTCCAACAACATCTAGGGTTATGTTTACTAAAGCATGAACAGTGTTTGTAAGTAGTAGCTGCAAAAGTTCCATGGTATACGCAGGGGGCATTCCCAGCATATCCACTTCAGATACCATGCAGACAGCACGGGGATCATGGGGGGCCAGCTTCGTGGATGCAGCTATTGCCACCCATTGAGGCAGAGATAGTTGTAGCCGCAAAGTCTACAGAAAGAGGTTCTACCACATGATCTGAATGCTGCTTGAAACAGGAACACCCACTCTGCCCACATCCTGCCTTTTGATCAGCCTTCGCAGGAAATGCAGCCTACTGTGGAAAACGTCCAGTGGTAGCTGCGTTTCTCCCCCCGTTAGCTGTCTTTGCGGTGTAACGATCCCATCTTAGTGCCACTAAGACAGCTAACCCGCTTTAGTAAACACATTTCACTAGTCTTCTATCCAGTTATTAGCTGGCCCCCACCAGATTCAAGCTCACTCAAGATGCTAGTGTTTGGGGTCAGCAAATGTATTGAGTACAAAATAAAAATGTCTAGCATTTAAAATGTATTTCAGTCATATCTGCAAAGAAAAAAAAATGTGGTGTTATAAATCATCTTTATTGAAAAGATCATACATAGTTTTGGACAAAACAATTTATGATCATATAAAATATGATTAGAGCTTCTGATTTTCAGTTTTAACCCAAAAATACCAATAAACCCCCACCCGATTGAGAAATTCAGTTTCCAGTACTAAGCAAGAATATACCCCCCCCCCCCCCCCACCTTGCAGGGCACCGATAACATGCAGCAGTTGCCATTATGACTATATGATGTCATCGGAGTGGGCAGTGTCCTCTTTCAGGGCGGGAACTTGTGTCTTTGCTCCCATTACTCTCAGCTGTTTCTCTGGCTTTCAAGAGAGTTTTAAACATGAGAACAAATACCTGGGAGGATTAAAAAAAAGTAGGTAGATTCCATGTTGCTTAACCCTAGCAGCGGCTTTCCCCAGGTCTGCCTCAACACTTTATGGAGTTTTCCTCCAGGAATTTGTTCAAACCTTTTAAACCCAGCAACGCTACCCACTTTTACTGGCAATGCGTTCGGAAAATAGTTTTTTCATTCAATCAGTTTTAACTGTATTACTGAGTAACTTCATGGTGTGTTCCCTAGTCTCTGTACTTTTTGACAGAGGTGGTGAATCCCAAATAGCCCCCAGGCTGAGCATCCCAACTGTCAGGGTGTATTATTTGCTAATATTTTGTGTTTACTTCCCACTGTACTGCTAAGAATCTATTAAGGGTCACTCGCCTGCTGATGAAAATATCCTGTGGTAACACATTTTACTCTTAATTTGGAAATTAGACCATAAACTACGGGGCAGTGCCTAAGATGGAGCGTAGTTGGAGAAAAAGATTAACCTCCTGTCTCTCTGTATTAAAGTTCCAGAAGACCTAACAAAAGCTGTGGCAGATTAATTCTAAATCTTTAAGCCAATAACTAATTTATGTTTTTGAAAAATTTAAAATATAGAATTTTCCAAATAAACTCACACTAACTTTTTTCCAAGCTTTAAATAACCAAACTTTCCCAGCAAAGATGTGTTCACTTACCTAAGCAGACTTCTACTGCTCTCAGATTCTCCTCAGGAAAGAGGGCATAGAGATCTAAAGAAGATGCTTCCAATAAGTTTTCTGATGATGAATACTTTAATTTGTCTGCTAGAGTGACCTTATTAACAGTTTTACCTTTCTAAGACTACCTTAGGTAGCACCTATTGCTCTCAATATCACAGTTTTCGCTTTTGGGGAACCTGGCAGGTGCTTGTGACCTGATTGACCGCTGTTAGAAACAGGATACCTGGCTTGATGGACCCTTGATCTGACCCAGTATGGCATATTTTATATTCTTATGTTTTTCAAAGAAAGCTACTCTTCCTTTTTAAAGCAGTTAAGCACTAAAAATGCTAGGGGTAATTATAAACTATCAGATGAAGCAAATACTTGTCTGTTTTGTATTAGAACTCTAAAAGGCCTAACTAAAACTAGGATAAATTAGTTTTAAATGCTTATTTCAAGCAAATATTTGTCTGTTTCTTAATCAAAGTTGTAAAAGCTGATCTCTGGATTTATAAATATTTAATAGGAAAATGTGTACATATGCATGCAAAGAAAAGTTTACAAGCCCCCTAGAATGGTCTGCATTTTAACACAGTTCTCAAAACATAATTATTGATCTCCAGGAACAAGCAGGAATAAGTCCTCACATATGGGTACGTCGGTACCGACGGAGCCCGTGCGGGAAAGCTCCCCAGCTTCTTAGAATAGAAGCTTTTGGGACCTCCCACTGCACATGCGCACTGCCTTCCCGCCTTCCTGAACAGCTCTCCTCAGTTTCTCTTTTTCCGCGGAGCCAGCAGGTCGTGTTCCTGTCACCGCTGAAGAAATTGTTATTTTATTTGTTTCTTTAGACCGCGTACCTGCCTTCCCCATACCGATACCGGTATCGCCGGTCTTTTCTTTCTTTCTTTAAAAAATTATAATTCTTTTTTCTTATTTTTTAGCTTTTTGGTCACTTCAGAGAGGCCTCTCGGCCTACTCAATTTCTCCTCATGGAGAAGCCAGCCCCTGGATTTAAGAAGTGTACCAAATGTAATGCTGTTATTTCAGTCACAGACACCCATGACTGGTGTCTGAAATGTTTGGGGCCTGACCATTCCATACCGGACTGCCCATCTTGCTCCCACATGTCTAAACGTGGGCTGCAGAACCGGGCCAACAAATTCCATGTGCTGTTTGCTTCAGAGAATACAGCATCACAGTCATCCAGGTCTTCTTCTCCGGATGGATCTCAGGTAACCAAACCTTCTGTGGGCAAGTCCTCAAAGAGCAAATCTCCTTCAAAGCATCGAGAGGCTCTTAGCTTAGAACTTGAGGACCCTGCCCCAGCCAAACAACCCCGGCGGGAAGTCCAACTTCCAAAAACGCCAATTCAGGGGTCTCAGGTTGATATCGATGCTACGGCCTCGACAGATCACCTGTTAGCCTGCTCTGGGGTACCGGGTCACTCCGGTACCGACATCCAGGCAGCTATGGCGTCCATGGGCGATACTGTACAGTCCATGCAGCAGGCCGTCATGGCTTTCATTAAAGCTGCAACGCCATCGGTTCCGCTTTCAGCGGTTCCGGGCCCGATACCGGTATCGTCCGCCATGCCGGTATCGAGGCCGTCCACCTCTAAACGCAAGTCGGTACCGTATGGGCTTTCGCTCCATACCGGTTCCATACCCGATACGCCCGATATCGATACCGATCGGTACGCGTATCGTGCGTTAGAGGAAAGCACCGATTCCTCTGAGGATTTTCACTCCTCTGATGATTCTGCTGAGTTTTCACTCAACTTACCTGAGGAGCCCTCTTCTCCTAAAAGGAGAATGTCCCCTCCAGAGGATTTGTCCTTCCAGGACTTTGTTTTAGATATGGCTACAGCCCTTTCTATTACCACATCCTCTGAAAAGGAACCCAGATCCAAAAAACTGGATATTTTGGGATACTCAAAGGCCCCTAAGGAGGCAGTTACCCTGCCTATCCATGAAATCCTTCAAGAACAACTGATGGATTTCTGGGAAAATCCTTTGACTTTGTCTCCTTATTCCCGTAGGTTGGACACCATGTATAGGGTCCCTCCTTCTCCTGGTTTCCAAAAGACTCAATTGCCCCACCACTCTATTGTGGTGAAGTCTGCAATGAAGAAGATTAGGAGTACCAAAAGGCACTCTTCCACCCCTCCAGGACGGGAATGTAAGACTTTGGACTCTTTTGGTAGGAAAATTTTCCAGGCTAGTATGCTTATAGCCAGGATTAATTCCTACAGTCTCTATATGGGCATGTTCCTGGAGGAACTTGCCAAAAAGGTGCGGCATTTTGCCCCCTTTATCCCTGAGGATAAAAAGCAGGGATTCCTTTCCTTAGAGGTTTCTAAGTTCTCTAATAGGGCAGCATATGATTCCTTTGAGGGAGCCAGTAGGGCTTCGGGCATTGCTATTGCAGCCCGACGTCTTGCTTGGCTCCAGGCCTCTGATCTGGAACCTTGGGTTCTAGATGGCTTACGGAATCTGCCCTGTACAGGTGAGAACTTATTTGGGGAAGAGTGGCAAATCAAAGCCACCCAGATGGATGCTGAAAATGCCACCTTGGAAAGGCTTTCAAAGTCCACTTCAATTCCTACTAAGAAAAAGTCTTTTAAAAGGCCTTACTATAAGAAGGCCAGAGTTGCTTCAAATACTGGCCAGCAGTCTTCTCAACCTCGCTATACTGCTAAGCGTCAGCAATCCAAACAAGCACGAGCTAAGCCTGCAGCAGCTACTGTAGCTCAGCAGGCTCCAACCCCTCAGGGGTTTTGACTTGCTCCTAGGGAACTTGCCACTTCTGGTTCTAACACAACCAGAACCTCTCACCATACCCGGAAGGTTGGTTCACTTTGCTCCCAGATGGGAACAAATCACAACAGAACAATGGACCCTCTCTATCATTCGAGAGGGTTACAAACTTCATTTCTCCAGCCTTCCTCCCCATCATATGGTGAGACCATTCAATTCTCCCCCATCTCTCCTAACCCTGTTGGGTCAAGAGGTTTCCTCTCTTCTTGCCCAAGGGGCCATAGAAGAGGTTCCTCTTCCTCAACAAGGGTCCGGTTTCTACTCCCCTTATTTTCTCATTCCAAAGAAGACAGGGGGATTCAGACCAATCCTAGATCTGAGAGAATTGAACAAATTTCTCTTCAAGGAGAAATTCAAAATGCTGTCTCTCGGCATTCTCCTTCCTTACCTCCAGGGTCAGGACTGGCTTTGTTCTCTAGACCTACAGGATGCGTATACACATATACTCATCCATCCATCCCACAGAAAGTATCTTCGCTTTCTGTTTCAGGGAAAACATTTCCAATACAGAGTACTCCCCTTCGGTCTAGCCTCTGCTCCAAGAGTATTCACAAAATGCATGGCAGTCGTAGCCGCATTTCTAAGAGGCATGGGAATCTTTGTCTTCCCATATCTGGACGACTGGCTCATCCGAGCTCCAACTCAGTCACAGGCCCAGATTTCCCTGGACCACACAAGGAGCCTTTTGCAGTATCTGGGACTGGTAGTAAACCTTCCCAAGTCCCAACTCATCCCTACTCAATCTCTAGAATTCATAGGGGCCCAGTTGGACACCATCACTGCAAGGGCCTACCTTCCACATGTTCGAGGCCAGCGCCTCCTGAGTTTGGCCTCCCAAGCTCAGTCCAGCACTCACTTGACAGCCAGGGAAATGCTACGCCTACTGGGTCATATGGCCTCCACAGTGCATGTGGTGCCCTATGCTCGTCTTCATATGAGAGCAGCTCAATGGACCCTGGCCACTCAGTGGACTCAGGCGTCAGGAGCGCTCTCAGACCAAATACAAACCTCCGGTCGTCTGTTTTGGTCCCTCCACTGGTGGACTTCCACCAAGAATCTGTTGTTGGGGGCTCCATTTCAACCATTGCTACCCCAAGCAACCCTCACAACAGATGCCTCCCAAACAGGGTGGGGAGCCCATCTGCAAACTCTCTCCACTCAGGGCACTTGGTCTCTACAGGAGACCACCCTTCATATCAATCTTCTGGAACTGCGAGCAATTTACCTTGCCCTCAAGGTCTTCCACTCCCTCCTAGCCAACCTCACTGTCCTAGTTCAGACGGACAATCAGGTGGCCATGTTTTACATAAACAAACAAGGAGGGACGGGCTCTCTGTCGCTTTGCAACGAAGCTCTAAGACTATGGGCCTTCGCCAGAGAGCATCAGATTCACCTGCTAGCAGTGTATCTCCCAGGAGTTCAAAACTCTCGGGCAGACAGGCTCAGTCGAGTTCTGCTGCCACACGAATGGTCCCTACATTTGGACCAAATAAACCGAATCTTTCAGGAATGGGGGACCCCGGACATAGACCTCTTTGCAAGTCCGTGGAATGCCAAACTTCCCCGGTTCTGTTCCAGAACTCCGTGTCAGGGAGCTCAGGCTACGGACGCCTTTCTCCTGAATTGGAATCAGGCATTCCTATATGCCTTTCCACCCATTCCTTTGATTCCCAAGACTCTGTTCAAACTCCAGAGGGATCATGGAACTATGATCCTCATAGCTCCACGCTGGCCACGCCAAGTGTGGTTCCCTCTACTTCTACAGCTCTCCCAGGGATCCTACTTGGATCTGGGAGCTGCGCCAGACCTCCTGTCTCAGGAGGAGGGGACTTTGTGGCACCCAAACCCCAAATCCCTTCACCTCAGTGCTTGGTTACTGAAGGCTTAAGCCTTCAAGACTTTCATCTTTCCCAACCAGTGAAAGATATCCTTTCTGCCTCTAGGAAACCCTCTACCAGGCGTTCCTATGCTTTCAAATGGAAACGTTTTTCCATTTGGTGTGCTCAGCAGGGTCTTGACCCTCTGGCACTTCCTTTGAATTCTCTTCTTGATTATCTCCTGCATCTATCCAATGCAGGCCTCAAGACGAATTCGGTAAGAGTCCATTTAAGTGCTATTGCAGCATCCTTGAAACATATAAATGGACAACCTATCTCCTCTCATCCTCTTGTTGCAAGATTCATGAGAGGCCTGACTCTCACTAAACCTCCCATCAGACCACCCCCGGTCGCATGGGATTTGAATCTAGTGCTCGGTCAACTTATGAAGCCACCTTTTGAGCCAATGTTTTCCACCTCCTTGAAATTTCTTTCCTGGAAGGTCATCTTCCTCATTGCAGTCACTTCGGCTCGCCGCATCAGTGAGCTGCAGGCTTTAGTGGCTAATCCACCTTACACAAGATTTCATCATGATAAGGTGGTCCTTAGGACGAATCCCCACTTTATGCCTAAAGTGGTCTCGCCTTTTCATCTTAATCAAGAGGTATATCTACCTGTCTTTTTTCCAGCTCCTCATGCATCCAATGCAGAGAGGAACCTTCATACTCTGGATTGTAAAAGAGCTCTCGCTTTTTACCTTAATAGGACTCAGCCACATCGAAAGTCTTCTCAACTTTTTGTGGCCTTTGATCCTTCCCATTTGGGACTTCCAGTCTCCAAGCGTACACTTTCCAATTGGATTGCTCAGTGTATTTCTTTTGCTTACCAGAGCAAAAACATTTCTCTGGAAGGCCATGTCACTGCTCACAATGTGAGGGCCATGGCAACTTCTATGGCTCATCTGCACTCTGTTTCCATAGATCAGATCTGTCGAGCCGCTACCTGGGCCTCGGTTCATACCTTCACAGCCCATTACTGTTTGGACAAGGACTCCCGCCGGGATGCCTTGTTTGGCCAGGCTGTCCTCAAGCACCTGTTCCATTCCTAAACAACTCCTGCCCACCTTCCCAGAATGGATGCCTGAGATCCATACGAAGATGGCGAACCTTTACAGGGGATCCCATGCATCTAAGCTAGGGAGTCCCCATATGTGAGGACTTATTCCTGCTTGTTCCTGGAGATAGCACAGTTACTTACCTGTAACAGGTGATCTCTGGGAACAGCAGGAATTAGTCCTCACAACCCACCCACCTCCCCTAGGAGTTGTATCTTTTATCTATCTATCTTCCTGTCCTCTCTCTGTTGACTCAGCTATAAACTCGAAACTGAGGAGAGCTGTTCAGGAAGGCGGGAAGGCAGTGCGCATGTGCAGTGGGAGGTCCCAAAAGCTTCTATTCTAAGAAGCTGGGGAGCTTTCCCGCACGGGCTCCGTCGGTACCGACGTACCCATATGTGAGGACTAATTCCTGCTGTTCCCAGAGATCACCTGTTACAGGTAAGTAACTGTGCTTTATTCTTCCTGGGAGAATTAGGCCGTATGCTCTTACTTGACTGCTTGACCCTTAACAGTATTACTG